>OU342540.1:0-1200000 GCA_910589475.2 Bembecia ichneumoniformis | reverse complement strand
ATTCTTAATCTATATCGAAACTCAGGTTTGCCGATGTGAAATGTCTTGTAATTGCGGAACGCCCCAATAGCGACGTCTTTTAGTTTTCTCGATATGCGAGCCTATGACACATCTACTGTTATTCCTGTCAATTGTTCACAAAGAATTTTTTTACAGCGCTTAGCGATATCGAACGCGTTAAGCTCTTGGGAGACAACTCTGATACGCGAAGATATTTCGGCTTTGGACGCGTTGAAGCGTCACCAGCACGCTGCCAACGCGGCTTTGACACGAGCGAAGAGCATACGCCTGGCGAAGGCCCGGGAAACCAGAGTCCGTCGCGCGAGAAAAATTGCCGCTTTAACGGCGCAAATGAGAGAAGCAATCAAATATGGAAGATAAAATTTAAAATAGACAATCCGCTTTTATGTCTTATTATGTCAATAAAATTTTCAAGACTTTTTAACCAAAGAGTTGTTTTTCATTTATGAAAATTCTTACTTACTATAATTGTTACCTATTAATAGGGGATCGGACAAATTCTCAGAAAGTGTTTTAAATTAATCTTCATGGATATTTATTCCCATAAAAAATACTATTTTATTTATTTATATCCTTTTAGGTACTCAAAATCATGTTTTAATATTGTTTGTTTGAAAGTGCCGCCAAAACGCCACGATAGTTCATCTGAGAGCGCGTAACGTCATTTGTGTTCATATCATAACAAAACAGCTGCATTGGCATAAGACAATGATTGCCCACAAATGACGTCACGCACTGTGATCGGTGTTTCAGTATAGATTAAATATATTGTAAATAATAAAATTTTATTTCTTCATTTAAAAATATTTAAATGAATTATATTAAATTATTATTCGATAAATAATCGTAAAAAAAATATATATTTTCTTTTTAAGTAATTTTCGATTTTAATCTGATTACTGTCCAATCCCCTATTGCATTATGTATTTTGTTTACAAATGCTATGGAATTTCAGTGCTTAAATAGAAATAAAAAGATGATTTTAAAGTACGTCACCATGAAAGGTACTCAACATGGTGAAAAGTATCCCCACACCGTTGAGTAAATCCCAAAATCACCTATTGGGCTCCCCTACTAAATGGGTTGCTTATACAACTTTGTAGCCGTGCAATAGTGATTAAAAAAAAAACACGAATAAATATATTTTGCTATCTTTTAATCGTGTTCATTTATTATAAAAATTTGATCAGCAATAATAATAATTATTGTCGAAATAAGTGCATTGTCTCAGCCACCTCTCAGCGGCTAGTTCCGAAACCCTGGTAAATTTAAATTTAACTGGTAAATCTAAATGACGATCATAAGCGTTTCTTGGAGAAACCTAATTGATAAATAAATATTTTGATTTGATTTTAATTAATTATGTTTAGCGCCATCTGTTCATTTCAGTTGAAATTATTTGAAAACAGTCGACAAAATCTAATTACCTGACACTTGACCAGGTGCCATCTAGACAAGTAGAAACCAAATTTATGCTTTAACATTTATCTTTGGCTGTATACAATATATTTCATTATTTTTTATTAAGAATATCAATCATTGTTCCACAATCTCAGCCACAGCTGAAAGACATCCACTGCTGAACATTGGCTTCCCCTATAGAAAGCAGTTTGGCTGGATCCAGCGTCGACCCGCCTGGCCCTTATTAAATCATCAGTACAACTTGTGTATGGACGTATTGGTCCGTGGTCTCCATTCAAGAAGTCTCCGGCCCCGACAGCCGTCTAGCCCATCCATAATAATTAAAGATATAATAGAACATCTATAAATATAGATAAATTTATAATAACAAATACACGAAACTGTACGTACTGTCGCCACCTGTCAACCTACTGATCAATGTATTTTCAATTCTGAACAGTGCATATTAAAGGTTATATTTTTCTATACTAAACGAATAAAGCTGAAGAGTTTTTTTTTTCAATTGATAGCCCAATTCTTAAAGAAGGTAATATCCTATGCCATTTCCCTATCCCCTCCTAATCCCTTATCCTTAATCCTACTGTAGTCGGCAGCGCACTTGTAGCACCTACCATCAAGTGGACCGTCATCCTGTCTGCCGATCTTAACATAAAAAAAATATCCTATGCATCATCACGCTAGGATCCTTAGAAACCGATAATAATAATAATAATAATAACTTTATTTGCATGAGAATGTGAGTACAATGATATTAAATTAAGTATAATACAGTCCTATGCACACTCTGTCGTAATTACGACGTACAAATTTTTTTTTTTTATTATTAGTAGATGTCATTATACCATTTATTAGATGTCGATTATACCATTTAATTATACAATAATAAAGGGAAAAAGCAAATACAACAATAATAATAATAATAATAAAGGGATACAATACAATAATAATAATAAAGGGAAACTTAATTATACAATAATAAAGGGAAAATATTGAGTCAAATTACAATTAAACAAACAGTAATGACGTCATGTGTAATAACTATGTCAAAGCATGGAAAACAAGTCAAAATCAAATATCAAAAATTTCAATTACAAGGTCCATTTAGGTAATGGAGGTCTTTATAATTCGAGGCGCGTGAAACCGGTGGACACGTCACTATTGTTGCTGCCAATTTTATTATTACCTAATATCTCTATACTTACAAATGTTATAAAGAGAGGTGATATCCAACACTTACAATTTGCCCTATTTAAAAAATTATCTCATCATATGAAAGATACATTATTCCAGATGAACATATGGCTATTTTTATGTATACCAACTCCCTCAATTACATTCGGGCAAAGCCGGGTGGGTTGGTCTAGTAAATAATAAAACTCAACTTCAGTTGTGACACCACACTGTAATGTATACTGAATAAAATATGTATCTCACAATCCCAATTTAACCATCACTTATACCAACCGGGTCCAAATCTTTGGTAGCGGCAGCCAATCTCGCTCTCGCTTTCCTATATTGTCTTAATACAGCTTCTGCACCCAGGAGTAAAGCCGAAGCTGAACCTGTGGTCGAACGGCTAGAAGATCTTGCAATACTAGGTATAGAAACTTGTGATATAGTATTCCATACAAGACTTACAGAGCCTGTTGTTATGAATCTGAAGTTAGCGTCCTGAAATAAAACAAAGCGTGTTTCATTACAACACTGTACACTGTACCTGGTGTTGCTCGTGTCCTACCATCAAGTGCGACGGTAACCACCTACCATCAAGTGGACCGTCAGCCTATCTGCCATCCTTTATAATATAAAAATAAAATAAAAATATAACTGTATCAATCTGTCAGTAGTAAATGAAGTAGTCTACAGGGGCACACCGGTAGACGAGAATTGAGTATGTACTTTAGACTGAGATAGAATAAAACCTTTTTTCGTTACATGCGTACTGGCCTCTTACAATTACGAGGGCATTTTCGCAATTTAAAAAATATACAATATGTTTATTATAGCGTTTTTAAATGGACAAGTCAAAATCAAAATATTTATTTATCAATTAGGTTTCTCCAAGAAACTCTTATGATCGTCATTTAGATTTACCAGTTAAATTTAAATTTACCAGGGTTTCGGAAAAAAGCCAAGATGACGATCCTGAGAAGAAACCCCGAAAGAAACTCGGATACTAGTCTTTTTGTCATCTTTAAAATATAAAAATTACAATAATTATAATTATACACTTAATACTTAAAGTACATATACAATATAAGCATAGTATGAGCTCCGAATCCAGGCTTTAATTTAAGGCTTCATTGTCACTTAAATAATCAGTAACCTTATAATAGCCTTTCGAGAGGAGTTTGGTTTTAATGACACCTTTAAATTTATTTATAGATAAGGTTCTGATCATCTCAGGCAGTTTATTATAAAACCGTATACACTGACCCATAAAAGAATTACTTATCTTGTGGAGTCGCGTCTTATGTAAATCAAAATTATTTTTAAACCTAGTACCTATATTGTGTACATCACATTTTTTATTAAATTGACTAATATTTTCATGCACGTAAATTAAATTTTCATAAATACACTGAGATGTAACAGTTAAAATCTTAATTTCTTTGAACTTTTCTCTGAGGTAAGACTGCGGATCTAGTTGATAGATGGCTCTAATGGCCCTTTTTTGTAAAATGAAAATAGAATTTATGTCCGCAGCGCCACCCCAAAGAAGGATCCCATAACCCATAGTCGATAAACAAAATGGAGATCACGCGGGAAAATTTCCGTGGCATAATTTATCACAACTTTCGTCGAGGGTTAACTCAAGATGAATGTCTCAATGAGCTTAGTATTCGTGGTACCACTGACCAAATCTTTCTTAGTTAACAATGTTAGCAATAAATAAATAGGTCTTATGGGAACCATGGTAGATAAACTATTATCCTCAGATCCTCCAGAATGGGCATCTGACAGAAAAATGAACACAAATAAGGAATTTGGTAAGTTTGAACACAAACCTGAAAATTTGGTTCAGACAGGACTTCAAAGTTTCTGAGCAAATGACATCCACCAACAAAAAACCTTCTGTTCTCCGCTAGCACTGTGTCTAATTCTTCTGGCCTGAAGCAGGACAACTGCTTTTTATATCGTCCCGGTGTGAGGGAGAGGTTGAGATAAGTGTAACCCTCTGTTCTGTGGCGCCCCCACCAATCTTTCGAGATTGCTTCTAAGTATATTTGAACCGGGGGAGGATCTGCAACAGTTGTTCTTGCAATAAACTGTGTAAAAATCGTCAGATAGACTGACGGTCCACTTGTTAGTAAGTTAGATGCGAAAATTTCGCGAAAATGGATTACCGGATTTAAACGCAACTTGGTACACAGACACATCTTGCCCTCGTTTAAAATATCGGTCGTCGTTATCGCGGTAAGTAGTCTAGAAATTTATCAAAAGATGGCGCGAGTTGAGACTCGTTCTACAGCCGGATGTACAGTCACCATACGCAATTGTTGAGCCACTTGTCACTGTTCTTAATTTAGCTGTGTTATGCAAAGCTGGCGTACGTCGAGTACATGACAGTTAAGGGCTTCACTTAGACAAATGACATTTACAATAGAACTCGCTGGCGGCGGAGACAATTCAACAGGCCTAGAAATGGAGTTTTTTTGTTTTTACCATTAGAACAATACACAAAAATATTTTTTTATTAATACAATTTTTTAAGCTGACATTAACTTATTAATAGGTACAGGATTCATATGCGCGCAATAAGCCGTTTTCGAGAGAATTTTCAATAAAAGTCAAATTCTTCTTGTGTTCTAACTTTTTTTGTGGAGTTTCTATTACTTTAACGAAAATTCTAATTAATACAATTGGTTATTCACATGTTTAAGTATAATATATATTTTTTTCAAAGCAATTGTCTTGTCCATTTCTTGTAACATCTTCATTAAACAATGGATATTTTTAATATTTAGCGTTAGTCTCCACCTTAATATGCGAGTCCGGCCCTCGATAATACGGCTAAATTAAGAACAGTGACAAGTGGCTCAACAATCGCGTGTGGTGACTTTACATAAATTCTCATACGTACCAGCGGCGGCATTTGCTTCCATAGACAGCTCTATGAGATGACTGAAACACCACTCTTTAACACCATTGGATCTGAACGCTTCGCTCGTATGAGTTCTTCCGTGGAGGGGATCAATACAATTTAATTCTTCTGGTACCTGTAATGATTAGCAGTCGCAACTTAATAAGCTCTTCAGTTGAGGTGTTGAGATATTTTTGACATCACAGAAGTACCTTTATGTTAAATTCGACATACAATGTATCGGCATCGAAGTCTGTAGCTGTGAGCAATTCCAAAGCGACATAATACTGTTTCTTACTCAATGGTGGCACGATGAATGTTAAAATTTGCTTCTGACGGTTTTCCCATTTAACAAAGAGTTTTTTTAACTGAAAATATAACAAAAAATAAAATGAAAAACCAAATAACGTCACCAGTCAGCCCGTTGGATGAGTGGTTAGGGTGCTTGCCTTAACGCTCTGTTCTAGGGTTCCCAGGTTCGATTCCCGGCAGGGCCAACTTTGAAAAATTAACTTTTCAAATTTGACTTTGGTCTGGATTTGGAAAGTAGTGGCAGGACTGCGCTTTCGCAGTATTTGGGTAGCCCGTCCGGTGGCAGCAACCACCCCCTTACAGAAGACCACCGTGAAATAACAGCACGCGTGCTGTTGCGTTTCGGTGAGTGAGTAAGGAATGCCAGAGCCCATTTCCCTATCTCCTTTCCCTTCCTACTGTAGTCGGCAGCACACTTGCAGCAGCTTTGGCGTTGCTTGTGTTCTAGGCGACGGTAGCCACCTACAAACAAGTGGACCGTCAGCCTGTCTGCCGATCTTAACATTAAAAAAAAAGGTACTGATAATGCTCCGACTTGTGTAAATGTAAATGCAAATGTAAAAATACTCACTAAAACCATAAGGTCGTCGCTACTCTCTCCGAAATCCAAATCAACACTGTACTGGTAATTCCATCGCACTCCACTTACGCTCTCCACAGTGTAAGGATTTAATTCTAAACTGTTCAAGTCCGGATATATAATCAGACAATTATTGGATGTATTGTAAAAAAGCGACACTAATAGAGCTTCTCGTTGCAACAACAGTTCGGAATCTCTGAAAAAAAAGGCTTCAGTTAAGGCGACGCATTGGAAATTTTGGTGGCTTTTAAATTTTAGATTTTTCTCAGCAATGACAAAACATATGAAAGTGATGTTTGATAATCTGTTTCTTCGTGTTACTGACTACATTTTGTCAGTAAGATCACACGATTGGTAAACTTTTATAACAGTTCAATATATTCAAAGAAACCTCTTTTACAACACAGATTTACATATTACAGGCAAACGGGACCAATTTATACCTCCAAATTTTCTATGTAGTACATGAATATAAACACACTTTAATTTTACAGTTGGATTACTTAAAATACGTTACAGTTTTTTTAATAAAAATCGTTTTGTCGCATACGACCTTACGATATAAGCAAGCGCGCTCTCTTTTTCGTATGCAATCAGAGGCTCTAGTATGAGTTTACGATACTACACCAATACTACACTCGCTAGCGAGAACGTAAAGCTTTTGTATGGGAAATCGAGAACTGTCAATGTCAAATTATCAATTTTCCATATAAATGTTTTACGCTCTCGCTAGCGAGTGTAGTATCGTAAACTCATACTAGAGCCTCTGAGCCGTATTAATTGTTTATCGCTGCGTCACCTTAAGGCGAGGACTTAGCAAAAAAGTTATTTTCGTCGCCGATTTGACTCCTTAGAGTAAAAATATAACTTAGATAAAAATACAAAACATAACGGACTATATTTAAAAAGGTTTAAATCAGGTAGATTTATAAAATTAATTATATTTTCAAAAAAACTAATAGTAAATTACTGCCCAAAAAAAAAGGTTTCTCATCACAGTAATAAAAATTTGTAGCGAAACTACATTATTTTTTAAGCTTATTAATTAAGTTCTGTACTAAAGTTTTAATCGGCAATTTTTATTTCCTTTTTCGAATTTTACATAATATTAAAAAAAAACCTTCCAATTTTAAATCTGTTCGGCATATTGCAGCTTATTTCATATGTTTAGGTTGTGTTCATTTTGGTAAAAAAAATAACGTTAGTCCCTCTTAAATGTAAAACATCTGTTGCTGAGACCAAAAGATGGTAGGTTTAAATGTTTAACTGAATTTTAATTCATCTGTGTCTAGATGTCGCACACCCTATTGAAAACTAGCGAATATCTAGCCCGAAGTTTTTAAGACCAATGGGGAAAGTGAAAGTAAACCCGAGTATATCACTAGTTAATGGAATCATTTACCCTATGATACTTGAAGAAAGTTTTAAGAATGCCTATGGCTCCTTTTTAGATAGGTATTTATATGACAATAAGTTATCTGTAAACTTGCATATAACACCATCAATCAGGTAGCAAAATATTGATAGGGGCAATGGAATATGTCATTTATTACATAAATGACATATTAATGACATGACATATTAATGAATACAATGCCCACTGAAACACAGGTGCTATTATTTTCAACGCACTTTAGTGTAGGCTGGTACTAGGTAAGACTAAGACTTGAATCACACTATCCTTGGTCCTCCGTCGGCGAAGATTGCAACGGGCCCCTCACACAGACAGTCCAGAAGCTTCACCACTTCAATGATTACTCTCGCGGAGCGGGAAGCGTGATAAAAACTACAAGCAAATTGCCTGACAACATTAGCGGATGAAACAAATTCAAATCTCGCGGGGTCGGGATCGACGGATGAGTCTACGCGTGTTATTATTGCGATATTTTTCTTAGACTGACTGACGTGGTTTCATAAAATGGCCGGTCGCACGGCTTGTGGTAGTGATATATACATATATGGATAGGTATATGGTGGGAGTGAGACAGCATATACCGCAGCGAACCGTTATTAATTAATTTAAATTGACAATTAGAGTCAACAGAATGTAATAGAAACAAGTGGATGAGTATTGCACTAAATAAACAAAAATGGGAAGAGATTTAACCACAGGGGATCACACAGCGTAACCAAACACAAATTAATGTAAAATAAATGAAACATTTGTCATTTATAAGCCTTTACAAGACCATAATTAAACAACAGAAGCCGTGATATGGTGTGTAATGAGTTCTTACCCTATCGGACCCCATCAGATGTTATTTTATGTTTATAAGTAATGGAATCCACCTACCAACAAGTTGATCATAATTCTGCTTGATTCATAGGCATGTTGATCGTTTCAGTCATTTGGGCAGTCCATATAGCGACAGCTAACCATCCCCTTACAGAAGTACAAAAGACCACGTGCAATAAAAGCATGTGTGCTGTTCTGTTTTGTTAAAAAGTGAATAAGGGATGCCAGAGATCATTTTCCAATATATCCCTTATCATTAATCCAACTATAGTCTGCAGAGTACTTTCAGCACCTGTGGCGTTGCTTGTTTTATAGGCACATACCACCAAGTAGACCGGCAGCGTTTCTGACGACCTTAATGAAAAAGAAGTTATAATTAAATAAGCACCACAATGTATTTACATACTCATTGTAGTGTGAATTATCATACACAATATGGAACGCAATCCATTGATCCTCTTCCATATTGACATTTTCTTCACTCCTGAATAAATGCCTCATTGAACTGGAATTCTCTAAATGTGTTCCATTCCTCTCATTCAAATTCAAGAGTCCCATACATGAAATTAATTTTAAATCCGTTGCACTAGAACTTTTCTTCTTAAAACCTAACGGTAAAGGCAAGTATCTGTCTTCGTGGATGTAAGTAAATACTTTTTGAGGTTCATAATTTGATTTCTTTATCATTTCACAGTAAGTAAGTTCGACATCTGTAATGCAATTATGGACATCACTGTAGCGTTGCAATTCCCAAGTACTGAAAACCTTTTGTTGCCACAAAAAAGTATATTCCTCGACGACATTTTGTTCAATTCGTTGAAAATCCTTTGTATATTCTTCAAACCTTGGCAGTTCTAATAATCCATCTTGACGTTTCACTTTGATTCTGAAATTAAAAAACCATTATGATTATTTTCTTAATATTCATGAAACACTAGCTGAGTCCGCAACTTTGTACGCGTGGTATATGGTATAGGAATTGTAAATCTTTCTGTTTGTAAATCAATTGGAATGAAACAAACACTAAATGTTACGGAAAGCTTGCTACAATACATAAGTCAAAACCGCATTCAAATCGGTTAAGCCGTTTCTGAGATTAGCGTGCACAAACGCACAGACAAGCAGACGAAAATTCTAAAAACGTGTACAAATTGTTTTTGTTTTTTTTTTTTTAAAAAATCAATTACAGACACAGCTCGTTTACGATTTTATTATATGTATAGATTTATAGCAAATATATTAGACTCTAAGGTATGTGTATGTTACTCAATATATACATATTATAAAATAAGGTTGTTGTTCACCTCTGTCTGTTTTCCTTCAACTATTTCTAAATCAACAAACGGATTTTGATATGGTTTTCACTAATGGAAAGAGGAAGGTTTGCATAAATAAATTGTAGAAAAAAAATTGCATGGAGCTGTGTGAAGCCGGGGTCAGGTTAGTTACTATTTACTGAGAAGACTGACCAATTTATAATTTTCAACAATTGATAGAACGATTTAAAAGCAGATGGCGCTAGCAATCAAATTATGGTAATTGGGGAACTTATTACACTGTAAAATGTGTATTATTTTCCCCAATTCAAGTATTCAAAGATAGTTATTAAAGGTGCAATGCAGAATTATCCTCAACAAACACACAAAATTTGCATATTGATATTTTATTAAAATATTACATTAAATTTATTTAAATTCGGAAAAATAATGTCACTGTAAAACTCAAATGTAAAGATGCAGTTTTGCCTAGCTTATACACAATTAGTTTTACCTTATTTTTATGTTTTCTATGGGTCCCCTTAGCCAATGTACACCAGAACTTTTATTAGAACGATGAAAATCATTCATTTTAATTTTAATAGATAACTGACAAAAAAGGTAGGTCAAATATGCTTAATTAAAATCAAATATAAAGCAATATTATGGTCTAAATTGATACCTTTATTTTTTATTTACCATATTATCGTATGTAATGTATGCAACTTATTTTAAAATTTGTTTACATACCTACAGAACAAACAAAGTTGACGGATAAGTTACCATGGAAATAAAGATGCGTTCAATAAATTTTAATTTTTCATTTGACATAAGAATAAAATTCACATATTTTTTCCATTAAACTACTAACAAAAAAAAATACGCGAATGACTCGTCACTGGCAATGTTGTTTATTATTAAATTGTATTAAACTTAAATTATTTGTTTTTCCAGATATTACCTAAATAACATCTTATAATAATAATACACCTTACAAACATCGTATGGTATGGTACTTATAAAATGAACGCAGTATTCATATTTTAACTGTCAACGCTGTCAATGTCAATATGACAAATCGCGTCGAGTGAGAGCGAGCGAAACTTTTCGATAGGTATCGGTTTCAGACAAGGAAGTAAATATTATATCTAGTTTTTTTTTTGTTTTTAGTTTGGTTTAGTTGGTCTTGCTTGGTTACCGTTAGTTAGTTAGTCAGTCAGTCAGTTGTTCGGCAGTTTGGTCGCGTTGGCTGACAAATAAAACGTGGTTGTTTTTTAATAAACGCACACCTATATGTAACGTTATCGTATCGATAAATAAATAACATCACATTGATAAGGTTTACATCTTATCGAGAAAGGTGGCAACGATAATATTACATTTGAACAATATATTGTGCCTTACAAAATATAAGTGCTAATAATAATGTGCTACTTTTGATGACATATTTTAAAAAGTTGTAAATTTCGCATAGAAATGCCTTCGGAACAAAGAGAAACTTCTGTGGCTATGCCGCTTACTGCGCGAACAAGACCCGATTCATATTGGCATGGGATATTTAACAAGGTTAGTAAGAAATTTATTTTAATCGAAAAGGTAACGTCTCACTAAAATAATCCAAATATAATATTGGTTCATACAAAAAAATTGCATTCTTTTTACATATTCTATTTTTAAATCTTTCGATACTGGCTGCATTCCAAAAATTCTTTTTATAACACTTCATAATTTAATATCTTTCAATATTGTTTGAAAATAAACATATATAACATTAACATATTGAATTTGTGAAGTTGTATTATGTTAATAATGTACGTATTATGTTAATATTGTGAATTAAAATAAATTTATTATTAAAAATTTATTATTATGTTCCAAGTTAGTTTTTAAAGTGTCACCATTTTTTAAAGCCTATGTTTACAATATACTGCACAACACAATGGAAAGTAATCAAATGAGGTATGTCTGCATGCAGGCAAATAAGCCAAGCACAGGTTTGTATCTTCGTTGTCCTGTATCTTATCAAATGATTATGTGGTTTAGAAATAATTATTGTTAGCAATAAAATATAATTATCTAATGGTGAAGAAAGAAAAAAAAATCCTGCATTTCCTGTACTCCCTGGTGTTGCTGGTGTCCTCTGGCGACGGTAACCACCTACCATCAAGTGGACCGTTTGCCTGCCTGCTACCCTTTATGATTGTAAAAAAAAAACTGTACTTTACAATCAGTCTACAGGAATAAACAAAAATAATAATAATGATAATTACAAATAATAATAATAATTATTGTTACAAATACACCTTGACACTGATACTGTTTTATTCATCAATTTTGAAATGTATTACTCAAAATAATTGTTGCACTTTTTTGAGATTCCAACACTTTGACCATAGTGAATAGTTCACTGCCTTATCTATAGTAGAAAAAAACTGCTGAGGGCTTATGAGCGCTATTTGTTGAACTACAACCTCATGCTATGTACAGCAGCAGCAAAATTTACTGTATTATATATTCTAATATTATGAATGCAAAAGTTCATCTGTTTGGGTGTTTGTGCGTTTTTACTTATTCTCGCAAAACCGGCTTAACAGATTTGAATGCAATTTGGCAAGCAGTTTGGTTATTATCTGAATTAACATATCGGATACTGTTTATCCTGGAAGAATGTTAGGTTCCCGAGGGATCATCCAAAAATATAAAAAAATTAGGCGCCACCTTTGTCACAGCGATAAAAATGTCGGGCATTTTATTTTTCATTTTTCATCGCAGACAAAGTCGCAGCCACCAGCTTGTAATAAATTCACTATTCAATTGTCATGTTTGAAAGAACAATAAGTTTACGTATAACAATCCTAAACAAATAAAATACTTTTTTTTTTTTTAAATAAATGATCATGTAAATTTTTTTAAGGAAAACTTTCTTTGCCAATATCTCAAAAGACTTAATCAATTTGTACAATCTTACTCATAGTTGCCAGTTGTTAATAGATTTTTTTATGGCCTTATGATCTAAGTAGCAAAATATCCATTTAGAAATTTTTAATTCTGTAATATTCCCTTTCATTACAACATAGACTTCTTCTAGAGATGCTCAGGCAATGGTAGTCACTTAGCAACTTACCCACAGTATGTTTTCTAATTTATCTTGCATACCAATGGTACCATATGGTAAAGGTATTTCGTGAAAATAACCAGTGATAGGTGAATAGGTTATGAAATCTCTTACTCATACACCCCTAGTAAGGGTAACTACACTACAAGGTACATGCTTAACTACTAATGATTTCTCCATGAAATGTAAAATTTTGGTAAAAAACTGTGAATGATATACACCATTTATGAATGCAGTGTGAATTCCCAAGATTTATGAAAACAAAAAAAAAACAAAGATGGATAAACTATCTATGGTACTTTTTTTTTTTATCCATTTTTTTTGGGCTAGGCTGCCACTTTGGTTCTCCGATAGATCACCAAATTTTGAATGGATCTCCTTCAGAGAAACGATGTTTTGATACTAACCTCAAATTTAATGTTTAGCCCCAATAATCCTAACTAATATTATAAATGCGAATGTGCGTTTGTTTGTTTATTAAGCTTTCACACCTTAACTACTACACCAATCATCATGAAATTTTGCATACAGGAAAGAACATCCAGAAAAAAAGTACTGTTTATATAAAAATATATAAAACATTATTGCAGCGCCGACGTCGTCAACAGTCATTTGCCGAAAAAGCGTTACCTAGCAATGGATAAACAAAATTTCATAAAATGTAAAAAATATTTTTTCTCTGTACAATTTATTTAAGACCAGTGACCCGCTCCCGGCCTCTAGTTTAGTATAAAAACAAAATTTAGTATGTTAAGCTAAATTGTAGGATTATAATTATTAACAACAATTAATCTTAGTAAAATTGTGGTGTATTTCCCCATCTACAGTTTTCCCCATTGACGAGCCCGTTGGATGAATGGTTAGGGTGCTTGCCTTAACGCTCTGTTCTAGGGTTCCCGGGTTCGATTCCCGGCAGGTTCAACTTTGAAAAATGAACTTTTCAAAGGCTCTTGTCTGGATCTGGAAAGTAGTGGCAGAGCACACTGCGTTTTCGCAGTCATTTGGGCAGCCCGTCTGGCGGCAGTAACCACCCCCTTAGAGAAGACCACCATGAAATAACAGCACGTGTGCTGTTGTGTTTCGGTGAGTGAGTAAGGGATGCCAGAGCCCATTTCTCTATCCCCTCCTAGTCCCTTATCCTTAATCCTACTGTAGTCGGCAGCGCACTTGCGGCAGCTTTGGCGTTGCTTGTGTTATAGGCGACGGTGGCTACCTACCATCAAGTGGACCGTCAGCCTGTCTGCCGATCTTAAAATAAAAAATAATATTTAGCCTATTTAGGCACTAAGGTTATTTCAAGTAGGTATATTAGATTGTCTATACTTATAATTCAGTTGTTATCTGCTTAATATGACATGGGATACATAATAACTTCTTGTGTGATCGTGACTCGCAAACACAATTTTTTTTATGAAATATGCCATTGGAATTTATATTAATACTAGCGACCCGACTTCGCCCGGGTTGCAATTTTTATAATACATAAACATTTCCCATTTATCCCTATTTCCATTAGTGAAAACCGAATTAAAATCGGTCTACCCGTTCACGCGTGATGCCGTGACCAAGGGAAATGGGGATTCATTTTTTTATATAGAGAAGATTTGTGCTTGTATTGTTCCTTAATTATTTTTTTCTAGAATCCAACAGGATCTTAGATACCCTTATAAATAACGGCTCGTGTATGACTCAATCTATCAAATTTTATTCCTTCACACACAATCTGACTCCCCCATGATTCATTCCTATATTCGACAAATCTCTCAATGAGTGGTACAATAACTCACGAATGACTCATTCCTTGTAACGTTTCAGGAATAGTCATTCGGTTTGATTGTTAACTTATAAGAGAATTTGATATTTTACTTAATATGACGGGTACAGTTGACATTTTTTTTTTATTATAAAGTATCGCAGAATGACGGTAGGCAGTAAGTGCGCTGTCGACCCTGATAGTATAATATAGGATGACCGTCAAGGATAAGGGTATCCTTAAGAACGAACGAAAAGACAACAGAATGTGTGCCTATCATGGATATCTCCAGGTGATGGAGCATACAGCTTTTCGGGCTATCCCGTTATGACAGTCTAATGAGAGCAGAAAATAAAGTTTGTAATTTTTCGCCTTCGGAAATCTAATGTGTTATTCATAACTAGCGACCCGCCTCCGGCCTTGCGCCGATGCAGTTTTTTTTTCTTCTGTAAATTATTATTTATTTATTTATTTATTAGGCTGATTATTACAATTACAGTGAGTACTTAAATAATCTAAATAGTTTATAACAAATGCGTGCAACATTTACAAGTGAACACCACTTAAAATACCTACCCAAGGCTTAATCTCCTCATCTATCACTCAATATGGGGAAAAACCGTATCAAAATCCGTTTGGTTTTTTCGAAGAAGTCAGCGAATGTCGACTTTGTTTTTAACTAGCTGAGCCCGTACTTCGTAAGCGTGGTATTCGGTATAGCGCGTAACTTTTTTATTTGTAAACCGATTCGAATGAAACAAACACTAACAGTGTTATTACAAAAAAAAAACTAAACCATGTCTCAACACGTGTTTTGTCAAACAGCGTCTAATGACCTTTGTGTACAATTTCACAGTTTAAACCCTGCCTCAAATAATATTTAACCTTCGCTATTACAAAATAGTGTTTTTGTCCTTTGACTAACCAAAACATCGCTAAGCAACCTATAGGCAACCAAATGTTGCTATTTTAAAATTATAAAATAGCAAATAGTAACAATAAAATAGCAACATTACAAAACGTTCGTTCAACTTCATTTGGTTCAATCCGAAACGTTCCTTTCTATGCAAATTTGTTATGTGCTAATAGAATATCCTACGCAGAAAAATATTTTAAAATTATCTATTATATAAATAAAACAGTGCCGTGTGTGATTATAAATTAATTATTGCTCTAAATACACCGCCATAAGTATGTTTTGGAACAAAAACTTACGTATATAATGAGTACATTGTACACATAGAACAGTGATCGGTTGAAAGAATGGAATGTGTTTATCAAGACTTGTCAATCGTCATTACTCATTGTCAAATGAGTATAATATAAATAAAAATTATTTCAAGTAATATGGAAAAAAATGGACAATTACAATACTTATTAAAATAAAAATTCGTGAACGTGAAGAAAATTGGGTTCAAGAATAAAAGGTAAAACAACCCGATATTTCATCATAATCATAACCACACCACTAAATACAACTTGCGAAAATTAGAGACAAAGCAGTTTAGACTAACTTTGAGGCTTCGACAAATATTGACATGTATTTAAATATGAAAAGTATTATTTAAACCGTGCCTAACTCTAACTGCTTAAACACGCTTTTGTAATACATTTTTTTTAGACACATGTTCAATGTCTGTTTATCTTTTTTGTAATAACACTCTAACAGTCTTACTAATAAACTTTTATACACAGCTTATACATTCGTTATATCACAGACCTGACTAATAAAGATTTGTTTGACATAAGGCTTGTATATGTCTGTTAAAACAGTCCGTTTTTACAAAGAAAATTTACACAAGGTTTATACAGCCGGTGACCCTTGTTGTATAAGCTCAAAATGGCGGACAACGATCAGCTGTTTCGAGTCTGACTAACTGCAATTGACAGATATTTTTTTTTACAAATAAGTGTTAAGTGTAGTGATAATAAGAATAATGGATTATTTGCATTATTTAAATATTCTTGATGACATTGATGGTGAACCCATTAGAGAAAGGAAATGTTACAAAATTCGTTACAATCCTTTCATATTCGAAGAAAATGAGTTTCGATCGAAATATAGATTCAGTAAGACGTATGTTTCAAAAATTGTAGTTAGTGAGAAATGAAATCGTACAACAAACTAGAGGTGGTGGACTGCACTTAGGGCGTGGGCTCGACAGGAGGTTCAAGATGATGCGGCGGATCTTCATGGACTTAGCCAACAGTCCATCACTAATATATGCCGCCGAGTGGCTGTGGCTTTGGCGAATAAGAGAGCACAATTTATATTTATGCCATCGTCTTTTGCGGAACAAGAAGCAGTCGTTTCGGGATTCAGAAGTATATGTGGCTTTAGACAAGTTATTGGTGCAATTGATTGCACACACATCAAAATTAAAAAAATTGGTGGTGATATTGGTCAATACTACATTAACAGAAAAGGGTATTACTCCATTAATGTGCAAGTGGTGTGCGATTCTAATTTAAAAATGAGGGATATTATAGCTAGATGAAGGGAAAGCCAAATACGACAAAGATTCGAATAAAGTTATTTTGTTAATTATTATCAAGTCTTGACTTTAAGAGGTATGAATGGAGTCTGTCTGTAGCTGGATTGCAGTTGCAGCGTGCGTTCGGAAGTACAAATCGCGTAACCGACTTGATTTTGTAAATTGTGAAAACTTCACAAATAAAGAATTTTGGATTTGTAACATACAAAATATTTATAAAATTTACTAAATTATATATTTTCGCTCGTTTGACTTAGAATATTTATATAAATAAATTTTATAACACATAAACATTAGTTAAAGTATACAGTTTCAGAACGCGTTTGGAATATAATTGCCGTAACAAAAAACACAATTCTTATAAACATGGTATAACTATACATTGCTTATACAGCGTTTATTAGTAGCACGAGTGTATAAGCCTTATACAATCGTTATTCGGTGTATAACTAAACAGATGTTGAGCGCTTGTATAACTTTTTTTTATTAGTAAGACTGTAAATGTTAAGGGAAGCTCGCTACAATACATCAAAAACCGCATTCAAATCGGTTAAGCCATTTCTGAGATTAGCCTGCACGGACAAACAGGCAAAAAAAGCCTACATTTTCCTATAATTTTTTTTTGCCTTGAGCTACATACAGTTAGTATGCGGAACATTTAATAATTTGGATAATAAATCAGGTGATTCAATTTTACCCTTTGCAATTTTCATCAAATAACAAATACTCAATAGGAAGAAAATGACGGCGATTTTATAGACGATTTTAGATGATCCCTCGGAAAACTAAAATTTTTCCAGGATAAAAAGATCCACGTAAAAAAACCATATATGTGCCAAATTTCAACCAATTCCGTCGAGTCGTTTTTGCATGAAGCATCCATCGTCACACTCGCAGTAGGATACTTTGACTGATAAACCTCTTTTTTTTATTAATTAGGCCTTTATTTTAGATAAGAGTAAGTAGGTACATTACATTGAGGCGATACCACAGAATAAATAATAGTACGAAGTAATTCATAAAACCGTCTCTTTTAGATTCAGTTTTAAATATGGCGCCACTAGTTGATGGAATAATATTAATAGTTCAACCACTTTCAGGGGTCCCGAATTCGATTTCCGGCAGGCCCAACTTTTAAAAAGAACTTTTCAAAGTTCTGATCTGCTACTTACTAAACTCCTTATTCGTATCTTCGAAGCTAACCCGTTCGACGAGCCCGTTGGATGAGTGGTTAGGGTGCTTGCTGTTCCTAGGGTTCGATTCCCAGCTGGGTCAGCCTTGGCAATTAACCAAAAGTTGGCGCTGGTCCTGGTCTGATGGCAGGGCATACCATTTTTCGCAGTCATTTGGACAGCCCGTCTGGCGGCAGTAATAAGGGATCCCTTATCTTTAATCCTACAGTAGTCGGCAGCGCACCTGTGGCATTGCTTGTGTTATAGGCGATGGTAGCCACCTACCATCAAGTGGACCGTCAGCCTGTCTGCCGACCTTAACATAAAAAAACTAACAATAGCTTTCATATACAGAAAAGATCTTATTTAAAAAAAAAAACGTACACCTAGTTAGAGAGTGTCCTGTCCTATTTTTATCGTTATGATCTAACCGTGCCCATTGTCTTTATCACAAATTAAACATTACTGAACCACACAATAGTAAATATTTGCCCAACTAATCATTGAGTAATGCCTTGTTAGTCTATTGGTACATACAGTTAGGTGTGCGATAGATATTTTTGTATCTACCGTGACTGGAGCCCGGCAAATATTTGTTTTACAATAACCATAAATGTTTATTTTATTGTTTTATTTATTTACTAGCGACCCGCCCCGGCTTCGCCCGGGGTGCATTTTTTATATATATAAACATACCCCGTTTATCCCTCTTTCCATTAGTGAAAACCGAATTAAAATCGGTCTACCCGTTCACGCGTGATGCCGTGACCAAGGGAAATGGGGATTCATTTTTATATATATAGAAGACTAGCGACCCGCCCCCGGCTTCGCCCGGCGTGCAATTTTTATATACCCTAAAACATTCCCCGCTCATCCCTCTTTTCATTAGCGAAAACCGAATTAAAATCGGTCTACCCGTTCACGCGTGATGCCGTGACCAAGGGAAATGGGGATTCATTTTTATATATAAGATATAAGTCATTTTACTGATCTTTTAGCATCCGAATACAATGTCAGCAATAAATAATCGTAATCGCGTCGCTATAAGGGTCAACATCGTGACTTACGGAGTTTGCAACGTTCATGACTACAATAGTATATACGGGTAATTCTAAGTTGAGGTAATATGTTGTATGAAGTGACGGCATGGCATTTTTTTTTAATATTTTTACTTAAGTATATACATCTTTTTTATGGAAACTTTTAAGTTGAAAAAGTTTACAAAGTGGCCAGTCTATTTGTTGGTTTTATCTCGTTTTATAAGTGACCAGGGTAAATACTCAGTACAGGGTAGAGACAAGTTGCACAGGCGAGGATACTTTATGGACAGGGAAGAGAGATAGACATATTAAAAACAGAGTTTATTTATTTATTTATTTTTATTTTAATTATGAATTATTTGAATCGGTCATTTCAAAAACCTCATAAGTCACCTAATTAGAATTTTTCAGAAATCAATAAAAACTGTTTCATACACAAACAAATGAGTTTTAAAGGACTTTTTTATGTTCAATTTAGTATTTGAGTGGTAAAAAATTAAAATAGCGAATAACCTTTACAGCTTATTAATGGAAATAATGAAAAAAAACCTGAAAAACAGTTCTTGACTTATGTTGTTTTAGCGAGAAATAGGGTTAGTGGTATATAATTTAACCAAAACAATAGTAGTAATCATATTTTTTATTTATAATTGAGAATTACACTTAAAAATAATCGTATTATCGTTTTACATGTATTAATTTGTCATGTTTTAAATCTTTATGGGTACATAGTCATATTCTCCATCATTCTCATCTGGATTATCTTCAACATTTGCAGTTGGCCATCTAAAAATGTTGTTATAAAATGGCATATGCTCTTCCAGAATGCTATCTTGATACGCGTCTCTCTTTAAGAAACCATTTTCAGCAAAAAAAAAGCATGTTGGAAAAAAATGTGACTTAAGAGGTTTTTGAAATGACCGATTCATTTATAATCAGACTTTTTATTTCTTAGCAGTCTTTGTTTATAAAATCAAATGTTTCTTAAGCGCTAGGTACAAAACATAAATAAATAACATACAAAACATAGCGAGGCGAAGCCATTGCCCTAAGCTGGGTTAGGTTAGGTTAGCCTAACATAGCGGTGCGTGGGGATCCGAGGATAAGGCCTCGCTGTGAACTCGGACCCGCACATCACCGCTGATGGTGGAATCCGGGGGGGTTTTAGTGGGTATTCCCGGTGATAAGTCACTTCACCGGGCGAGTCCCACACTCCCCCTCGTCGACTGTCCCCGTCGGCGAGGGATAGTGCGTAAACGTCATTTCCCCTCCTAAAAAAAAAAAAAAAAAAAGAAAAAAAAAAAGGTACAAAACATAAAAAGGTTCTTACTTTTCTTTTCCATCAAAACAAAAATATCTATAACTACTATCAATAGTCAATAATGAAATAAAAATAAACTTTTCTTGTACTTAAACTACAAAAACATTTTAATTAAAAGGTAACTAAAAAAAGATTCCTTTTCTAAAACCCGCGTTTAAAAACATCAATTGATTCATTAAATGCATAAAAAATACGCTCCTCTCTCTAGAACTCAGACAGTTTTTCTTTAGTTTCCGTACCTTTCATTTAACAATTTAATATTTAGATTTAATTCTTTTAAATTGCAGTGCGACAAGGACAACGATGGCAAAATATCTTATCACGAACTCAAAGAGTTCATCGAATCGAGGGAGTACAAACACGACTTACCCGAAAACGTGGTCGAGAAGATATTGGCCCGCGCCGACCGCGACAACTCGGGACACCTGGACTTCCAGGAGTTCGTCGAGATGATCCACGATCCGGACTTGAAGGCCGTCTTTGGACATCTCGTGGCGAGATATGTCCACTCGATAATACCTCATCGGGGACCCGTCGATACCACAGGTAAATTTGTAGCAAAATTTTAAAAGTTTTATGAGGCATTAAGCATGCGATTTAGTCAGTTATCGATGGTCACTACATACCATTACCGTTTAGTAGCAATAAAAATTTAATCTTCAATTTAAAATATTATATTTTTCTTTTAAATGCACGCAAACTCTCGAAGTTGTTCTTGAAATCGAAAAAAAATATCAACGATATCAATAATACAAAATGCAATTAATTAAGTTTGTATATAATTAATAGCTTTTTAATTATGTTTGTACTTATTGAAACAAATCTGTGTAATATTAACAAAATTTTATATTTAAATTAATAATACGAAAAGTACGATATTAATTTGTTTGGTTTGGATATTCATTTTATTTATTTATCGGAACTGTTTGCTGTGATATAGCAGCTTTATTGTCTAAAATTTAACAATTAACATAAGGTTTCTTTACACCGAAAGCGTGGCGATATTTAATTACGCCATTATGAATAATTAATTATCAAATCATATTATAAATATTTTAAAACTACAAAAAAATTGAGGAGATATTTTAAAGGGCAAAGTAAATAAAAGGCTTCTTTATCATTAGAAATTTTTAAAAGATGTTTTCGGCCCTAAATTGTAATCGCACATCAATCGAACTGCAGCCGATTGAATATACAAATGTTTTATAAGATATTGTGTCGTTTTAAGGTAAGTTTATATCTTCAGACAACGAACGTATCAGACACGTACCGTCTCCGACATCGTCAGACACAGCTTATTTACATCTAGCGTACTAGAAACGTGCCATTATCAGACAACCGCTCTCCGCCGGCAGTTACTTGCACGGTTCCAATTCTGGGTTACAGACCTTCAGACACGTTTCGGCTCAGACAAAAGCTTCTCTACGCGAATGCCGTCCGTGCGCGGACAGTGTCTTTTGACGCCTGAGCGGACACTTTGAATGAAGTTCTTACATATCATATGAAATAATATTATTATGTCTGACACTCTACGTGTCTGATACATTCGTTATCTGAAGAAATAAACGGACCTATGTCTTCAAAAGTATTCCTTCGATACATGAGAAAAGTATTTATATACAGACGACAAATTATAGTCTGTGTTGTTTTGATGAATTAGGTAACTATATAACTGCAAAGTTTCATCAAAATCTGTCCAGTGGCCCACGTTTGAAAGTGTAACAAACGTTTTTCATTGACGTTTGCAAAACTTATCTCTTGCCCGTGACTTCGTCCGGGTGTGCTACTCTGTAGTACTTCTTGCGTAACAGAGAATATCGTCACAAACGTTCGAATTTATAAATTAGTAGGATCTCTGAGGCGTGCGTTGCGTTAATCTACATCGCCTCGCTATCGCCACGCTTCCGGTGTGACTAGGTAATTTGTGAGCTATGTGTAAATTTTACAACAGAAAACCCCTACCGTGAGTTTTGTTGAGTTTCAATTTCATGAGACTTTAGTGGAGAAGCATTTTTGCGAGCATTTTAAGCTGTAAGCAGGTAGTGTAGTGTGTGTCTTGCACGATATTAGCTGTTAGTGTGTAGTTTAAAAAAACTCACTGTATGGACACCACAATTTTTTTTTTCTTCACAGGGTGAATTCGTAAGTACTATCCAAACATTTACGGTGTGATATTTGATTAATATATCAAATTATAATTTATTTATTTAGTATTAAAATTTAGTTAGAGCATGACAAAATTGTCCTAAAAATGTCGTCTTTTATTGTTAACACGCGCAGCGGGGACGAGGTGTTGTGTCCACAGAGTACTAATGATTCTAATCGACACTCATTTTTAATTTTTAAATCTAGACTCACTTTTTTCATTACTTAATTTGCCTTGTTTTTTTTTTCTCTGGTCATATTAATTGCCTAAATTAAATTTGGATAGTGATTTCAAATTCGCCTTGTGTATTCTTCAAAGAAAAACGACTTTGGAAACAACAATTCAATGGGTCAGCGAGGATAAATCCGAAACCATGAGAGATACGAAAATTTCTATTAAAGTACTCAAAACAAGAAAGTTGGCGAGTACGTCAACGCTCGTTCTTAGGGGCTAAGGCTTCGATTTTTGAATTAAGAAAGATTCCATTAAAACTTTTTTTAAATTTCGCTCAATACGCAACCAGGAATCGAACACGGTCAAATCTGTGTTAAAAAAAATTGCAATTATTTTTATTGTCGTTGCAAAATTTGTAAGGAGTAAATTTTGCCATGGAACCTTGCGTAAATTTGATAAACAATAATGTCTACAATTTCAACGTTGAGCGTTTGTATTGTTTTTGAGTAGGTATACCGTTGAACGGAACATATAAATATTCATTCATTTTGTATATTTTTTTGGGAGGACCTTATTAGTCGCAAACATTCAATAATAGGGAATAAGTATACGTCTAATTCAAAAAAGGGTTTAATTTTTTTTATGAAAATTATTGCTTTGGAATTATTTCTATGAAAATATTATTAATTAAAAGTTAAAAAAAATAATTATTAGAAAGAAAAAATAATAATAATAATACTTGAAACGGTCAGATCGAATGTGACGTCAAAGTCTATAATGTCAGTGTCAAAAAGCGCGTAGTTGTTTGATTTGTGATTTTTAACATTTGATTGTAATAGGCATGATGACAGATTTTGGAATTCCCTTCCATAATGTCCGTCTACCATATCCGAAAAAAAAAAAACAATATTTCAGCAAAAAACTAAATTTCAAAGCGAACTATTAAATGTTTTTAAATCTATTTTGAATTACGCGCGATAACGCTCTTAGGTGTCATGGCGTCGCGGCTGATGACACGTGACGTCACAAGCGGACGTCTCATCAGATTTTTCATTCTGTCAAAGCAAAGTCAAGCAACACGGTGGCACTTACATGGGCGTGACGTCATTGGTGTTTCAGTTAACATGGCCGATTGCAGTTATTTATACTTCTATTTTATTGAAAATCTTATTAATCTCAATTTTAATACAAAAAATGAGTAATTTCTTAGACTCCTTCCAACAAATATATTTTTATCTAAAACCATTTATTCTTTGATTCTTTAATACCGTCATCATGCCTATTGTGACGTCACAACAAGCGCGTCAAAAGGGCGGGTGTTTAAAGTGCCCGTAGTTGTTCGTTAAATTTTAACTTTTTTTGTTACTAAATTTTAGTTTTTCGGCGCTGGTTATTTTTTTACGGTTATATAACGATATAACCTAACGTATAAAAATATATAAAAAATGTACACATTCGCTATTGCAAAATTTTTATAATCACATTAGTTCATTATAATGAATCAATTATTTGAAAGGGTACCTACATAGTAGGAATACATTTTTCAGATTTACCTTCACTGACCCTGTATAATATACATATATATTTAAACGTACTTGAATGAAATCGCAAAGTCGTTTCTTTGACCGAAGCATGTTGATTAACTGAAGTGTATGCGTTTTTTGTTTTAAGTACTAATTTTGTTTGTTAGGACAATGGACAGGTTTCCAGCCAGTATCGACAACCGATGGCGGTACATATTTCTATTTTTAAAATTTATGTTCCATTTCATCGTCGTTCGGCTTTCAAATCATCGGGGTGCTTTAATATCATATATTAATACTCCTATATTGCTAGTAGGGTGCACCGAACCGATGCGGACCGAACGGTGCAGACATATATGTATATGTCTGTCTCCCTCATGAAGACTTCGAACATTGTGCGCATGTCCGAGAATTACATTATAAGCATCTTATAGGCTGGGCTTCTCCCACTACGCCCACTACTGTCGCAACGCATGCGCATCACTCGTCAAGTATCAACGAGTGAGAGAAAATATGTAGTTCCGTCTCGGCAACGCTGCAACTTACGGGGACTAGCAATATATGAGTATTAAATATATGTTTAATATATTATTTATTTTTAAAAAGCATTATCAGCCGCATGTCTTATGCTGTGATCGTCTGTGTCGTACGTTTCAACTCGGCTTTTTTTTATTCAACTCGGCGACTTGGCTCACCAATAATATTATAAGTGCAATTTAATGTTTATAATTCCACATTTAAAACTGCTATAATTAATAACAGTAATAAATTTAAGTGCTAAAAAGGCAATATCCTTCTTAAAGGGTCCATTTATATTATTACTAGCTGTTGCAGGCGACTTCGTCCGTGTCTCTTTATAAAATATTACTCGCTGATGATGTAGCTTTCTATAGGTGAAATTTTTTTTAAAATCGTTCCACTAGTTTTTGAGTTTATTCATTACAAACATACATACAAACCGTTTCTCTTTATAATATCATAGTATAGATTAGGGACACGCCTTGGACTTCACACAGATGCAAGTTTTTCTGCAATTTATTGTAAAACACAAACCTTACCCTTTTGTCTCCTCATCCGATTAGTGAAAACAGCATCGATATCCGTTAGATAGTTTAAAAGAAGTCGCCGTTTAATTTTATCTTATAACCTTCCTCAAAAAGATTTTTATAAGTCAGTCTGGTAGTTCTGGAGTTTGACGCCTTCACGTTATGATATTGGTATTTAAATGTGTGTAGATTCATAGGATTCTTTAAAACGAATGAGTAGGTCTTCAATATACAACCTGACCAACCTCTCCTCCTTGAAATATTAGCGTACATTATATACAATTACGATATACATATAAATATAATACATATATGTACAATGCTTTAAGGTGCGTTCTATAGCTTTCATCCAGTTGATGAACCTAGTATCGATATTTAACCACGTTTTTTTGGACCGTTCAAATTTTTTTATATTATACGAAAATGTTGGCGACACATTAACGGAAATGGCAACACAGATAACGTTTATCTGTACATAATGTATATTTTTGGCGAAATGATACGTTTAATCTATCGACCAGTGGCTCTAGCGTGAGTTTACGATACTACACTCGCTAGCGAGAGCGTAAAACATTTATATGGAAAATTGATAATTTGACATTGACAGTTCACGATTTCCCATACAAAAGTTTTACGTTCTCGCTAGCGAGTGTAGTATCGTAAACTCATACTAGAGCCTCTGGGCTGCCCGAGGTTTCATTCGACGTTCAATTTAAATTTATATTATACTAGATGTCGCACGCCACTTCGTCCGTGTCTTTTTATAAAATACTAGCTGAGGCTCTAGTATGAGTTTACGATACTACACTCGCTAGCGAGAACGTAAAACTTTTGTATGGAAAATCGTGAACTGTCAATGTCAAATTGTCAATTTTCCATATAAATTTTTTACGCTCTCGCTAGCGAGTGTAGTATCGTAAACTCATGCTAGAGCCACTGAACTCGGCCACGCTTTGCTGCGGCCCATACGGCGGCGGCGGCGGCGTGCGCGTGCGGCGCGCGGTACTGGACACTGCTTATACATATATAATACTATTTATCGTGGCGTGATATCGATATCGATATCGAAGCCTATAGCCTTCCTCGATAAATGGACTATTCAAAACAAAAAGAATTTTTCAATTCGAACCAGTAGTTCCTTTTTTTTTATGTTATGTCGACAGACAGGCTGACGGTCCACTTGATGGTAGGTGGCTACCGTCGCCTATAACACAAGCAACGCTACAGGTGCTGCAAGTGCGCTGCCGACTACAGTAGGATTAAGGATAAGGGATTAGGAGGGGATAAGGAAATGGGCTCTGGCATCCCTTACTCACTCACCGAAACACAACAGCACGTATATGCTGTTATTTCACGGTGGTCTTCTGTAAGGGGGTGGTCACTGCCGCCAGGCGGGCTGCCCAAATGGCTGCGAAACGCAGTGTGCCCTACCACTACTTAAAACGTGAGATTAGCGTGTTCAAACAAACAAACTTTTCAGCTTTATAATCCCTATTAGTATAGATTATTCGTGGAAAACATTCTAACCATGCCATCCGATCTTTGTAGACTTGGATCGCGGTCTACTTTTTCGAGTTAATTCGTATAGGAGTACTGAAACGAAATAGTTGATAATGAAAATACATATGCGATGCGTATGAAGAAAAGTGGTCCGAGCGTCACACAATTAGATTTAATGGGGGTGGGTGCGTAGCCTATGTTACTCGCTGATAATGTAGCTTTCTATATGTTTTTTTTTTATATTATTAAAGGTGGCAGACAGGCTGACGGACCACTTGATGGTAGGTGGCAACCGTCGCCTAAGGACACAAGCAACACCAGGGGGGGTACATGTGCGCTGCCGACCTTGCAGGAATTTGTTTATTGCTCGCTTGAAGAAGCCCATATTGTAGCTAGATGGAAACACCTTAGAAGGGAGACTGTTCCAAAGATCGCGCGTCCGTGGAATAAAGCTTCTACTCATCCGAACTGTGCGCAGCGGCACTTTATCCAGGTAATGCGGAAAATGCATTTAAAATCGGTCCAGTAGTCTTTGAGTTTATTCATTACAAACATACATTTGTATAGAGGCCGAGTAAAGGGGGAAGATGGGGGAGGGTGAGTAGCTTATGTTACTCGCTGATAATGTAGCTTTCTATAGGTGAAAGAATTTTTAAAATCGGTCCAGTAGTCTTTGAGTTTATACATTATTAACATACAAATCTTTTCTCTCTCTACACGTGTTATTGTTGCGATGTTTTTCTTGGACTGACTGCGGTTTCATAAAATGGCCGGTCGCACGGCTTGCGGTAGTGACAGACATATATGGTGCGAGTGAGACAGTACATACCATCACAAACTATTATAATTAATTTAAATTGACAATTAGTGTCAACAACAGAACTGCGAGAAAAAAATCGCGCGGTAAAATATCGCAGTGCGGACAGGGTTGGAATGGTTGGACCAAGTATAAGAAATGTTATTTTGTTAATATTTTGATTATCAATAGTAGATTTTACAACGAGTACACAAAACGAACCATTTTTACCCGAGTCAAGGATAAAAATGGTTTTGTTGACGAGTTATAAACTCTGCTTTTCACTTCGATTGCGAGGAAATAAAACAGTAGTATAACATAACATTTCTTTAACATTGACATTGACATCTTATGACATTGGCTCGGGCTGCAGACCTATACTGCCTACTGTTAAATTAATTTTGTAATAATAATTTTCTTAAATTAATTAAGTAACCTACCGTACTTGAATTTAAATTTTAATATCCTTTATGTCTTAAAAAACACATAAGGCAAATAAATTTAAGTAAATATTATAAAATAACAAATTCTATCTATGAACTTCTTATTGTGTTTGGCTGTATGGCTCATTTTCTTTGCCTTAATAAGAATAATAAATAAAATAAATTCGATTTTGTGCAGCCTATATCCTGCACAAATAAGCACTTTCAGAGCATGAGAAGTGAAAATTATATATTTTTTATTTCGTACAGGAAACCTCATGTCAGTACCAGCGCGCTATAGACTGAGATATCACGGTTATTATTCCATTTTTTTCTCTTATAAAACTAATTTGTTTGTTGTGTGTATGCTGTTTAACAAATCACTGATCCAGCTTTACCTACAATAGCTTAATGCATTAAGATTGTTATGATAAAAACTATACTTAACATTGCATCGTTAGAGAAGACCTTTAACATTATCACGCATTCTATTTTAAATTTTTAATTTTTTAATATATGAAAAAAATGTCTAATATCAAAGCTGTAATCGAAAATCTTATAATAATAATATTAATATTGCACAAACAATATATCTTAATAGGCATGATGACAGATTTTGAAATTCCCTTCCATAATTTAGATACACGTCTACCATATCCGAAAAAAACAATATTTCAGCAAAAAACTAAATTTCAACGCGAATTATTGAATGTTTTTAAATCTATTTTGAGTTACGCGCGAAAAAGCTCTTAGGTGTCATGACGTCGCGTCTGATGAACCGTGACGTCACCGACATCTCATCAGATTTTTCATCCTGTCAAAGCAAAGTCAAGCGACACGATGGCACTTACCTGGGCGTGACGTCATTCGCTCCGATTGGTGTTTCAGTTAACATGGCCGATTGCAGTTATTTATACTTCTATTTTATTGAAAATCTTGTTAATCTCAATTTTAATACAAAAAATGAGTAATTTTTTAGACTCCTCTCAACATATATTTTTCTCCAAAACCATTTATTCTTTGATTCTTTAATACCGTCATCATGCCTATTCATATACCCACAGAAGTTACGGTACAAAATATGTTCCATAAGGGAATACAAATATTTATATTTGTTTTAAATGTATTTAAATTTTCTTATTTTTCCAATAATTAAACATGTTTTATTGTAATAAAACATTACAATAATTATACCTATATTGACGGTCATAAGAGTTTATTGTAAACCTAATTGATGAATAAATGATTTGATTTGATTTTGATTTGATTTGAATAAATAAATGAATGTGTTTCACTTTAAAATTATTTAAAGTTATAATAGCTACAGTCTAATAAACATTCTGCCAAAGTTCTCCGGAAATTCCTTTATATTTTTGGGTTTATAGGCCCGTAGGTAATTTGTCGGTTAGGAATAAAAATTTTGATTACTAACCGACAAGCTAGACAGATTGTAGGTTTAGAAAAAAATGACCTACAGCGTGGTTTGTCGGTTGGTAATAGATGGTTTATTGTATCTAGTCTACATTTTGGTCTTTGCAATAAATTACTTTGCCTAGTTATTTTGGATCCGCTAGCCAGTTGCTTGATATTTAAAGAAAATGTGCGATGAGAAGATAAAGAAGATATGCGATTCTTAAAGTTTAAGTTAAGCGAATAAAAAAACAACCTTGATTTCATTTTTATGACTGTGTGTCTGCATTTATAACATGGTGAAGACGACTTATCTCAAGACGTGACTCCGAAACTACTGATGTCATGTGTAGTAATTGAATGTCGCCTTTACCCCCATTGCGCAATAACATTAGGTAATACTTCGTAATAATATATGTAAATAAACTTACTAATTGGCTGAATTGTTTTAGTAATCATAACATTGAAGCTGATTAAAATGTAAACATTGGAAAAGGTGTAAAAAAATGTGAGGGCCGCCGCCGCCGGTTCCGTTTGATATTTTATAAGCTTCCCCTGTGGATGATGCGGTCTTGAATGAACTAGATCCACTCCGTGAAGAAGGAGTGTGTTTTATTATTATTATTCAATATATTTATTTTTAATCTTAATTTTAAGTTTTTTACAATATATATATATATATATACAAAAACAATAAATATTATAAAAACACTTAAAATTAGAATTCCGCAGATAGCGGTGCAAGGCCCAAGCTACCGGTGGTTAGGACTGCAGAGTGAGGAACCTCCTGACAATTCGTGCCCTGTCAATAAGTACCGCCTTCTGTATCTGTCCCTTGACCCAGCCATTTAGTGAGAACATTATGCGGAGCCTCTTGAAATGTTGGTCGAGGCTCTTCGCTATGAGACCGTTGGCCGAAACAACTATCGGGACGATGATTGTCGAATCGACATCCCAATGGCGGTCACCTCGTGAGCCAAGTCTATGTACTTAGTGAATTTTTCTTTTTCGGCTTTCACGAGGTTTTCGTCATGCGGGACAGCATTTTATTATTTAAATTATCTCGTGTCGCTCTCATACGTGTAATAATGCGTTCAGTATCCGTGGTCAGATCGGTTTGTTAGATCAATCTGACCACGGCCACCGTTTAGTGTCCTTGGTCAGAGTATTGTAATCGAACCAGGAACACTTTCTGTAAAGGTATCCGTGGTCAGATTGAGGGCTGTTGCGGTTGCAGAATTTTCAGTATTCGCGGATTCCAGAACCCATTTACCTAACCCTTTCGAATCCTTTATCCTACTGTAGTCGGCAGAGCATTTGCAGCACTTGAGGCGTTGGTTTTTTTACCGGTAGCCTGTCTGCCTGTCTACCGATCTTAACATAAAGAAAAAAATGCGGATTATTAGAGGATCACATCCGCGAACGCGGATTTAAAGTTTTTTTTAATGGATTTATTTTTTAATACAGAAATAAATTGATTATTTTAATAAATTTTTATTAAGTAATCAAGCGTTTAGTAGAAAATTAAAACAATTTAAATTTAAAAAACTGAAACAATTTCATAATCCGTCCTTGGAAAATCTTCCAGATTTAGGACTAACTCCATATCCGCATCCGTAAAAGATTCGCATTGATTATTGCGGATATCTAAATCGATGCGGAAGTTCCGCATTTGCGGATGCTAATATTCGCTAGTCTAGCGTAACTACGGTATGCAGTTAAAAATTTAAAATTTCAAAATATGTATATTCAAGTACTATTAGCTGAGCCCGCAACTTCGTACGCGTGGTGTTCGGTATAGCGCCTAACTTTTTTCTTTGTAAACCGATTGAAATGAAACAAATCCTAAATGTTACGGAAAACTTACTATCATACATCAGTGAAAACCGCATTCAAATCGGTTAAGCCGTTTCTGAGATTAGCGTGCACAAACGCACAGATGTACAGTCAAAAATTCTAAAAACTATTTTTTTGACCTCGGTAACATAGGAACCTACAACGTGACAAATTGTTTTTGTGAAAAAAAATCTTTAATGTACACGGCTCATTTAAGATTAAGATTTTATTATATATATACTAATATATATCAAAATATAAAGATACTAAAATGGTTTATATTTATCTAATAAATGTGTTCGATAAACCAACCACAATTTGTTTGATCGTGTTTATACTGCGTACCTACAATGGATAATTGATAAAGAGAACTCAATGTCACAGATAAGAAAAATGAGTAATAAGTTTTATCTATGGGCGTGTCTGTGTTTTTATGATATAATAATTATTGTAATTGCAACAAAACCGTTATAACTAAACAAATATGTTGTTCATTTAAAATTTAGGGTTTTCTACAATTTTCCCAGAAGGTTCCCAGGACCAGTCTCTGAACCTGTGACAAAAGTCTACCAGTGTCTGAACTATTGGTGTGCCGATTCGATTATTTTAACAATCGATTAATCGATTATTAAATGAATCTTAATCGATAAATAATCGTGTATTAATCGATTATGTGCTACCATTTGGACAAAATGTCAGAATAATTTCTCAGTTTCTATTCTGCAAAGAAAAAAAAAACGAAATCTTAGTTGTATTATGTACTAGCGGCCCGCCCCCGGCTTCGCCCGGGATGCAATTTTTATATATAAGAACATTCCCCGTTTATCCCTCTTTCCATTAGTGAAAACCGAATTAAAATCGGTCTACCCGTTCACGCGTGATGCCTTGACCAAGGGAAATGGGGATTCATTTTTATATATATAGATTTATTTGTATTATATTTATTTTATTATGAATTATGTAACTAGTGCTTACTTTTATTATTGATTAGTACAATGGTTTAAGTTAAAAAAAAACTTAATAATAATAATTATTTATTTATTTCTGTTTTAATTCAATAGCAAAGGTAGGATTGCCTAAAACAAAATGACAAACAAAATAGTAGAAGTTGGTAGTGTGGTAGTGCTCTTTTCTCAACATCGATCATGATCGATTATGCAAATCATAATCGATTGCAGACGGTTATTTTCATAATCGATTATTGATAATCGATTCCGCACATCACTAGTCTGAACATGCATGCTGACAGTATGCTAGCTGGTACTGAAGTATTAACAATCCTTTGTTTGTTTAATCCCTTGCTTCATCTTTAAACGTGAAACTTTGGAAAATGACACAATCTAAGTTGGTTCAAAAACCTATATCAAGACTGAATAAATAAATAAAAATTTGGTTATCCATCGAACAAGGTTGTCAGTCAAAACATATGTAGATGAGGAGTGGGCGAACGAAACGTCGCTGTTTCATTTTAAACATTTATTACTTTTTTTTACACTTGCAACACTAAATTACATCAAAATCTGGTCAAAACAAAAAGTTATAGAAAAATAAAATAACAGCCTATGGATTATAGGCTGTTAATTTTATTGAACCAAATATTCTGTTATATTATAAATAATAATAATAATAATAATATTTATTTATTAACAAACCTATACACACAATTCGAAAAGTATTATTTTCTATGTTCTATTTTATACTTTTACATTATATTTGTGTTTATCTTTTTTATTTTTGTAAAAGTTTTATACAAAAATATCTTACTTGTATATAAACAACATTATTTTTGTTACCTACAATATAGTTAGGTTACACTACTGAAACTATGAACTTAGGACAAAAAGATCAACCATTAAGATAAGAAGTAAAATTAAATATTTTAACCTCTACCTTACTGAAATAGCCAAAGAACTATATTTTAATTACAAATAGGCACTCTATATGTTTATAGTTTTGGGTTTTCAACCAGGTTGTTAGTTTTATTTTAAACTGATATGTGTTTAATGGTCATAAGTTTCAAAACCGTTCCTACAATATCAAGAAACTTTATTTTTACGGTATTTTAAAAAACAATGACATTCAACTAGGAAATCGCTCAATCTTTTATTTCGTTTGTAGCACCCGTTGTAGTGTTTTCCTTAGTTTTAAACTGTTACAAGCTATAACGTGTTTGCCTCCGATTATTTGCCTAGGAAGAAGAGTTTATATCATAAGAAGGTTCACGCTAACGATTCACGATGAGGCTCGAGTGGCGCCTTTGCAAGTAAGACGAAGGACGGCGTCCACACAGACGGAACCAGTCGCGAGAAGACGTGGGTATAAGCGAGTGTACGACTTTTTTTAATTAAGCGCCTCCGAGACGGTCAATTGTCTTTGACAATGTGCCAAAAGATATTTAAATCCATGTTAGTTTTTGTTATATCATTAATATATTGTCAATAATTAATGTACAGTCGAAAGCAGAAAAAGCTATAGCAGTATAGTCACGTGGCTGTTGGTGACTTTTCTGATAGTTAATGTCAGCCGTATAGGATGTCCACTGCTGCTGGCCATGCCCATAATTTTCCATTTTCCAATAAGACCGGTCATAAGCAGCCTGAATCTACCGCTGATCCGCGGCCCATATTAGATCGTCTGTCCACCTTGTGGGTGGACGTCCTACGCTGCGCTTTCCGGTTCGTGGCCTTCACTCGAGAACCTCCCTGGCCCCTGCCACTTCAACTTATGTCAGTAACTTTCAAGGATCTCCTCATTGCTGATTCGATCTCTCAGTGTAACCCCGAGCATAACCCTTTCCATATAGAGTGAGATCCCAGTCACCCCAGACTTACGTGATTTTAAAACTTAAATTATCATTAGTTTTTATGAATAAATAAATAATTTAATAAAATTTAAATGTAAATAATATTGAATTGACTTGCTCTCGCGCCTCCTCGCACAGCGGAACTTTTAACGAGTCTGGGAGGATGTTTGGCCCGTCAGATTTGTCTGGCTCATTGGAAAATATTTTAAAATATTATACTTAATCTATATATATAAAAATGAATCCCCATTTCCCTCAGTCACGGCATCACGCGTGAACGGGTAGACCGATTTTAATTCGGTTTTCACTAATGGAAAGAGGGATAAACGGGGAATGTTCTTATATATAAAAATTGCACGCCGGGAGGATGTTTGGCCCGTCAGATTTGTCTGGCTCATTGGAAAATATTTTAAAATATTATACTTAATAATATATATAAAATTCAGCCTTCCTAAAATGACGTAAGTTAGCATGTTTTTTTCCTACCTGTAAATCGTCCCGCTCTCAGCTTAACGAGTATCCATTCCTTTCTAAGTTTATGTTATACTACCGATCCTAAAAATTTCACCTTCCCTAAAATCACGTAAGTCTGGGGTGACTGGGATCTTGGACTAATAGCTCGTTGCCTTACTGAGGTGTTAACTCCTAGTTACAATATGGGCATCTTGAAGCGTTTTGTAAACAGATCTTTACAGGACGGACAGCGAACCTGCAGTCTCCTTGATGTTGCTTGTGTCAATAGGCGACGGCAGCCACCTGGACCTGGATATCCAAGTGGACCGTCGTTGGCTTGCTTGCCACCCTTTGTAATATACCAGCTTTTGCAAGCCGATCGCGTCCCTTTTTCGAAAACATTGAATTTTTTATTTTTAGATTTTCCCTTGGGAAATTTTTACTTTTTCTGTCTCATGATAACGTGTACGCAAAATTTCATTATGATAGGTTGAGTAGTTAAGGCGTAAAATTGAAACAAACAAACTCATAATATTAATTTAATAGTTTATATGAAAAAAGCGAATAAATTAATATAACTTTTACATACTAGTCAAGTAGCCTATACAATTAATCGTCTCGGAAGCGCGAGATTTGTAGGACCTTTAGAGATACTCGTACCGTTGTGTTGAAACCATTAAAAAATTATTATTTTTTGGTAAAAATATTAAAAATGCTATTTATTTAGGAAAAAAATTAATTAGTTGCATCAAATTCAAAGCAAATGGTGAATAAGCAAATAATTTTATCAATAATAAATCGAATAACATTTTACAATATTATTTGTTAAGAAATGTTCTCACAAAATGATGATAGTTTTATAGAACCATGCTAAATTGTACAAATTGCTTTAAATATGGAATAATTGGTGTGTTATAAAAAGTGGACAATCTTTTTGATTTATTTAACAAATTAAACTGTTTAGTGTGGCTTAATTTAAAAGAAAAATTAACAAAAATAATCCCATTAATACACATTAATAAAATATAATAAAATGAATTCGTTACATTCCAATTACGACCCATAGGTCTACAAAATAAATTTTAGTCGAGCTGTCTCTGAGATTAGCGTGCACAAACGCACAAACAGATAAAAAGACAAAAATTTTACCCATAGAAGAAAAAACACAGTTTGTATTATTAAAGGAACTATATTTTAACGAAAATTTAAAAATTCCAAAAATAACTTACTCAACTAGATTATTTGATGAATCAAAATACAATTTACCCAAATATAACAACCTTTACGGAAAAAGACGTCTGGCTTGTGTCATACCGAATTTAACAAATCAACTACCTAAAACATTAAAAAGTGACATAACTCCCAAAAACATCACATTTAAGCTTAAACAATACTATTTACAATTAACTACAGATAAATATAATTTTAACAACAATACAAAAATAGTTATAAAAAAGTAATACTAATTATTACTTATTGTAAGATATTTCAATTCAGAATATGACACAAAATAATATATTAAAGTCTTAAAGTATCTTAAAGTAATTGAGGAGTCTGAAGTGTACGTTGGGCGTCAACTGAAGGTTTATTTAAATTTTCTGTAATCGGCACATGGTGTACGGTAAAACTCTAATGAGTTTTTGTTTACACCAATGTTAAGTAAAATGAAACACTATTGTATTAATAAATAATAAATAAAAAAAAAAAAGTGCAACTTGTACAATTTTTTTTTAATATTTGATATACCAGACATGTCTCGTTTACGGTTTTATTAACCGTAAACGAGACTTTTATTATTAGATTATTTTTTTATTAGATCAACCATTAGTGGCATTTTTGATAATTGCTCCGGTTCAAGCGAATGTCGACTCTAAGGTGTCGAATCTTTTCTCCGACTGTACACAACTCATTACCAACCTATTCTCGAAACTTTTCGACTACCATGTTTTTAGGGTTCCGTATGTCCGAATAAAAAAAACGGAACCCTTATAGGATCACCCGTGTGTCCGTATGTCCGTCGCTCACAGTCAATTATCTCGGAATCTACTAGACCGATTAATTTGAAATTTGGTTCACATATCAATTTCTGTGACCCAAACGCAGACGTGTGACGTGAATAGATGAAATCTGTATACGGGAGGTCATTTTTGGGGGGAAGGTGGAAAATAAAAAAGAATTTTTTGAAAACTGCATCGTGTGACTTGTTGTGAAGATCTTAAATGTAATTTTAAAATAAATAATTTCCAAGTTATTCAAGAAAATAGGCGAAAATTGACCATTCCCCCCTCCCCCCTTGTATTCGAAACTACTGAACCTAAAATTTTGAAGAAAAAAAATACAGGAATTAGTTTTCTACTTATAGATTATAGGAAAACCTATAAGAAGTCCATGATATTAAAATAACATGGTAAATCACTAAACATCGTACGGAACCCTCTTCACGCGAGTTTAACTCGCACTTGTCCCGTTTTTTTTTTCTTAAGTCCTTAACTGTTTGTTTAAGTAAAATGTAAATAGTCAATAAAAAAATACGTACGTAATGTATAAAACGCCTTGTATTCTTACATGCAGAACACAAGAAAGCGATTAATTCGATCGCATAATGTCAGAGAGCACAGTGCAATCTGTTAACTCGAACAAATGACCGTGGACGGCTTCATGCAATAGAGCTTAAAGCGAAATCATTTGAAGATATAAAATTGCAAACACCAAAAAGAACGGTAGGCAAAGACATTTAATATACGTGGGTGGTCTGAAAAGTTTCCGACCTAACAAAGATACAAGACATTTATTCTTAAAATTTATTTTTATTTTTCTACATGGTCTCCTTGTAACTCCACACACTTCTCCCAGCGATGCTCCCATCTCTTCAACCCGTCCAAATAGTACTCAGCGTTTTTTTCGGCAAAATAATTGTTCACGAAGGTGATTGCCTCTTCATTTGACGAAAATCTCTGTCCTCCGAGCGCAATTTTTAAATGAGGGAACAAAAAGAAGTCACTTGGGGCTAGATCTGGTGAGTAAGGCGGATGGTCAAGCAGTTCAAAACGTAATTCGTGGATTTTTGCCATGGCAATCGCTGAGGTGTGAGACGGCGCGTTGTCTTGGTGAAACAGGATTTTCTTTTTCTGTAAATGTGGTCGTTTTTCCGCAATTTCTGCCTTCAGCTTGTCAAGTAATGACGCGTAGTATGTTCCTGTAATGGTTTTTCCTTTTTGAAGATAATCGATTAAGATAACTCCATGACTATCCCAAAAAACAGTCGCCATTACTTTCCCAGTCGAAAAAACAGTTTTTGCTTTCTTTGGAGCTGGTTCCCCCTTTACAGTCCACTGTTTTGACTGTAGTTTTGTTTCGGGCGTATAATGGTGTATCCAAGTTTCATCTACAGTAATTAATCGGCGCCAAAACTCGGATTTATTACGCCTAAACTGCGCCAACAGAGCGTTGGAAATATTCATTCGAACACGTTTTTGGTCTAACGTGAGCAAACGCGGCACCCAACGCGCGGCCAGCTTTCTCATGCCTAAATCTTGATTCAATATGTGACAAACACGTTCTTTGAACATTTTCAAAGCCTCTGCTATCTCTCTCACTTTAATTCGGCGGTCATCTAGCACCATTTGGTGAACTTTAGCGATGTTATCGTCAGTAGTTGCAGTTTTTCGACGTCCCGAACGTTCATCGTCCCCAAGCTCTCACGGCCACGTTTAAATTCAGCTGACCAAAATTTCACTGTGGTAAATGATGGTGCAGAGTCCCCGTACACAGAGTCCAACTCATCTTTGATTTGCGTAGGCGTATTGCCTTTCAAAAACAAGAATTTAATTACAGCTCCATACTCAATTTTTTCCATTTTCACAAAAACACTCACATCTACTCATTCAAACGACTTTCAAATAACAACTGCGCGTCCAAAATGGTTTGTTTTGTTTTGTCATTTTTATCACTCAGGATTATTTTAACTACAATATAATTCAAATACAATTAACATTTAATTAAAAGTAAAATATACTTGAAGTATTGTTGCATTTGATGTACTTATCGCTTCAGCGGGTAATAGCTGACTGATCCGAATATTCACACTGTTGGTAAATGTCGTGACAAGTTCGATCTCACTCAAAGAAAAATTTCTTCGAACCTGATCGTGATTGGACTGGGATTCGAGCGAAACTTGACTGTTACGGATAGTATGAATGCGCACATATATTTTTTACTTCATAATATTTTATCAAACCGAGATTGGACCGAGAACGAACTGTGAACGGCTTTATAGTGAGGATCGAGCCTTAAAAGTTGGCTCTGGTCTTGATCTGGAAAGTAGTGGCAGGGCACACTGCGTTTCGCAGTCATTTGGTCAGCCTGTCTGGCGGCAGTAACCACCCCCTTACAGAAGACCACCGTGAAATAACAGCACGTGTGCTGTTGTTTTTCGGTGAGTGAGTAAGGGATGCCAGAGCCCATTCTCCTATATACTGTAGTCGGTAGCGCACTTGCAGCAGCTGTGGCGTCGCTTGTGTTATAGGCGACGGTAGCCACGTACCATCAAGTGGACCGTCAGCCTGTCTGACGATCTTAACATTTAGAAAAAAATCACCGTTGACCCGCGGCTCTTATCAGGTCGTCTATCCACCTTGTGGAATGACGAATCAGAAATGAGGGCGACCTCCTCATTTCTGATTCGATCTCGCAGTGTAACCCCGAGTATAACCCTCTCCATAGCTCGTCTACAATGTTTTCGCTAAAAGGCAAAAAATGATTTTTTTATGAATTAGGTTGCGAAAAGTGACTTACGACTTACTTAGACGATAATCTGATTTTTTTGTGAAAGTACGATCAATAGGTTGGCGACTTGACTAGCTTCAGAGGTAGTATAGCTCTGCCAGCTGTGCCAGAAGTCGCTGGTTCGATCACAGCTAAAGACAATTTTTTGTGTGTATGACTGTTTGTCTTGGCCTGAGTGTTTTCTAACTATTCTTTGTATATATTTACGTATATAAAGTATATAATACTGGTCTAGCACATATGATACAAGCTCTGCTTAGTTTGCTAGGCTAGTGGGCGCTGTGTGACATTTCCTAACAAAAAATGAAAAAAAAAAAAAAATAGTAATTGATCCGATATAGATAAATAGGTAAATAGTTTAGGACTTTTTATTTAGTAGTTCAAGTAATTGACGAGTTTTAGTGTCTAAAAAAGTTTTTTGCCTGATGCGTCACTAATTATAAATAAAATTTACACTGTTGCCTAGGGACCCCAGTTCTTTCGAAAAAGGAAAGACTGGGGTCATTTTAGTTTCGTACAATATTTATACATATATTTTCTATATTTCATACCATACTTATATAATACTAGCGACCCGCCCCGGCTTCGCCCGGGGTGCAATTTTTATATATATGAACATTCCCCGTTTATCCCTCTTTCCATTAGTGAAAACCGGATTAAAATCGGTCTATAAAATCGGTCTACCCGTTCACGCGTGATGCCGTGACCAAAGGAAATAAAATTTTTTTATTTTTTATTTTTCGCTCTACGCAAATAGACGTTATAAGACACATTATGTATTAAATAAAAACTGTCAAAAAATGTTAAAAACAGTATTTTAATGCCAGCTTCGAAACATTAAATGGACATATAATAATAGATTGTAAAATAAAATAAAATAAAAATAAAATTAAAAAAAAGAAAAACAATTAAGATACCACTTCCATTTGTGTAACATAACATATTAGTGGAATGACGGAAATCTATTTAGAACTAATGACCTTAAATTGAACAAAAAATCTGTTGGTTCTGTCTAGCGTAACGACATACGCATAGTAACGGTGCCATCCATCAGTTGAACTTTGCATTTACTGAAGTCAACACCTGTTTTTATTAACAATTAAATAAATAGCACGAAAACATTCAAAACTAAGTCCGAAAGTGAAAGAGGATGCTGGGGACACTTGAACGGAATAACTAAAGAGTGTTATAGTATTATTTTTCTTTTTAAACGTTGTACCTGAAGGGTATGAATTTAAAAAAAAAATATTGATTATATAATATATTTTATGTTATTTTTGATATAAGATTAAAATTTTTAAGTGAAATGTGGTTGAAAAGACATGATGGTTACGAGCGATTAGATGCGCAGGCGCATCTGACACAGAGCACAGAGTGCGTCTGTTCTAAATGGTCATGCAGTAAAGCCTTGCGGGTTGTACGTCAAGTCATCAAGTACTTCGGTATGTTGTAATTGCTTTATTACACGTAAATCCGTCACATTTATTCATTAATCATCTAATATTATTGCCCTTCGTCTTAAATACCTTTGGTATTAAAAAAAAGGGTTACTGCCATTATTTAAATTTAAAAAATAAAGTCGAGCTCATTGTTCTTAGTTTCCTCTCTATAAAATGAGAGATTCTTTTGTTGCTACAATTTAACGAGACCCTTGTTCGAGTGGTTAAGGTGCTTTCAAGAAGTCTCGCGTTCGATTCCCGGCATGTCCAACTTTGGAAATGAACTTTTCTCAAACATGCTCGGAAATGTAGGCATTCTTGTACTAAAAACAAGCCACGAAGTTTGTAATTCTCGGCTCATGGATTTCTTTCTCGGCCTAGGCCAAGAATGTTGTATGAAAATTCATTCCTGGCTGCTGCTCAGCCCGATGAAACCCGAAGTTTCAAGAGTCTTCACGAACGCGCCCGCCGCTGTCACAGGCGTAGTAGGCGGGGGCGTGTTTCATTATGTCCTCACATTTATTGAGAAAAACACTATACCAGCCTCAACCGGAATGAGGATTGCCGGACTCAGATCTTTATCGAGGCCTCGCTAAAGCTCGGCCTTGAAACCATTTCGTCCGGCGATCCTTCACTTCCTGGACTCTGCAGTACTATTTCATGGTTAGCTCTCGTTTGTATCTGGCAAGTAGTGGCAGGACACACAGCGTTTCTGAGCCGCCTTTAGCGCTAGCAGCCCGTTTAGCGGCAGCAAAGCAATCAACCCCTTACAGATGACCACCTTGAAACAGCATGTGTTGTGTTTCGATGAGTGTGTGAGGAATGCCAGAGCCCTATTCACTATCCTTTCCTAATAGTCGGCAGCGCATTTGCGGCACCTGTGGCTTTACTCCTGTTAAAGGCGACGGTAGCCACCTACGGCCAAATGGACCGTCAGCCTGTCTGACGATCTTAACATTAAAAAAAATAAGTTACCAAACGTAACACATCAACTAGATGTACTTATAACTGAATTCAAATCAGTATAGATTCGGTAGTAAGGTAGTATATTTCTAATTGTACCTACATAAATTCGGCCTTCATGAAACTTGGATATTTTCCTTTAGCCACTGTCTTAAAAGAAAAGCGATAACTGCAGTAGGCATGATGACAGATTTTGAAATTCCCTTCCATAATGTAGATACACGTCTACCATATCCGAAAAAAAACAATATTTCAGCAAAAAACTAAATTTCAACGCGAATTATTGAATGTTTTTAAATCTATTTTGAGCGTCATGGCGTCGCGTCTGATGAACCGTGACGTCACCGACTTCTCATCAGATTTTTCATTCTGTCAAAGTAAAGTCAAGCAACACGATGGCACTTACCTGGGCGTGACGTCATTCGCTCTGATTGGTGTTTCAGTTAACATGGCCGATTGCAGTTATTTATACTTCTATTTTATTGAAAATCTTATTAATCTTAATTTTAATACAAAAAATGAGTAATTTTTTACTCCTCTCAACACATATTTATTCTTTGATTCTTTAATACCGTCATCATGCCTATTGCAATTCATGATTGATTAATAGGTGGCTAATTGCATGATGGAGTATCTACGAAACTGAACTATAGTATGAGCAAAATCAACGTATTTCAATGACTGCTTATCATTTAATTTTTATGTCATGACACATCGACTCTACATTACTCGAATTATATAAAATCGTGTTGGAATGTGTTTGTTACACTATATCAAAATAAATCTATCTCGCTCTAACAAGTAGACCGTGAGAGTCTTTCTCCACACATATAGGTTGTCCTAAGGCTCAACAATAAGCTGGGTACAGGTGTAGGCCAGTTTATGACAGTTTATAAAAAGATTATATTTTATAATATATGTAGGTATATTGGCCAACACCCTTTATGTAACGACTTTTTGTGTCTACTTGATAGTACATGACCACCGTCGCCTATGACACAAGCAAGAAGTGCGGCATTAGCATAAAGGATTAGATTTGGACTGTGATATCCTTTACTCACTGAAGTACAAGAGCATACATTCAGTTATGTCACAGTGGTCTAATGAAGGGGAGGCTGGTTTTTGCCACCCTAGTAACCAAACCTGACTAAATACGAATTTTAATGTTCTTGGATTTTTTGAAATTGTTATGCCTATACTGGTTGTCTGATATCTATCGACTAATCATCTCTTCGTTAGGCTTCGTTAAGATACAGCGATCGCTCGAAGCTGCGTACGTTTCAAAGTATCCTTATTTCGCTCGAAGTTAACGGTCATATCTGAGAATGTCAATCGGCGTGTTCAATTTTTAATATTTCAAAGGTATTTAAGGCGTTCAAACGAAACAAAAAGTCGAGCTAGGCTTTTGTGTGACTACAATTCATCAAAAAATTTCATGTCATGTCTAAAATTTATCTTAAATCGTATACAGCAGTTACAGTACACACTTTTAGGGTGTTTTTTTAAGAAAATTTATGTAAAAATCGTTCATGTCTCAATAACCGAATGTTTTTTTTTTATTGCTATAAATAAATGAATTAATATATTTCACTATAAAATTGTTTAAAATGGCAATAACAAGTCTATAGAAATCATTCTGTCAAAGTTTCCTTTAAATATAGGACCTGGGGTAATTCGTAGTTTTAATTCCCATGATATTTCTTAAGATAAAATATTTTAAGATGTAATATGTAGTATTAATGAGCCCGGTAAATTAGTTAGTCTTGTGAACGAAAAAAAAATGTATATAATTAACTTTATGTCCATATTTCGAAACGTTTACAATCTATTCCGTTTGCGTCCAAACGACCTTGTAGTTAAATTGATGTACATACACAGAGTGAGATTAATTTTGATGATACAATTACCGAGTCCATTGTACGCATCATTACTGCATGTGTTCGTTGCAAGGTCATGGTTATGGTTGTGGGTTATGTGAACTGCATGTCAATTAGGCTAATTTTTACTTGTTTTTGTTACCTCAAATATCACTGGTGATGTGATGGTATTCATAATTTTTTTTTTTTTTAATATGCTTTAAGTATAAAAATTTAAACATAAGTGTTTATGCTATATGTATACTCACTTACTTGAGAAATTATATTTCTTTAATGTAAAAAAAAAAATCGTAATAAATAAATGTAACTTTAATCAATTTTAATAATAAAAAAATGTAAAAAAAAATGTTAATAAAAATGTAAACAATGTTACCAGTGTAAAATACCAGTTTTACACTGTATGTAAAAAAACTCTCGTTGTAATTTGAAGGAGTTACATAAGCGCGCGTAACTTCTGTAACATAGTAAAAAAAATGCAACGCGTCAAGACTAATATAACTTTTAAAAAAAAAACAAGCACGCAATTGATCCTCTCACTTGAAGGAGATTCATCACGAGTTGAGATGATTGCTAATTTTAAATTATGAATTGTACACGAGGCTCCAAATAAATTAAATTCGATTTTATGATGGAAATATTAAGAGTTTAATATTTGATAATTAAAAAAATTATATCTTGTAACTAACGTATAAGACGGCATGTAGAATCAAATTTCATTGACATTCATTTTAAAATTAATTACGCATGAAAATTACTAACAGAAATTCTCTTTTCTCGTTTTTCCTCTGTCTCCCTTTGTTTATTTTGTTTAATCCTCCCATTTTTCCTGTGAATTGATCCTAAACTAATGATATATTTTAAACAAATTATTCCTTAAAATGTTAAATTGTTCAATTTTTTAATCAAATTGTTGAATTGGTTCTTTTCAACCGCTTAATTGACTAATACGTCCTCCGTTTGGACGTGATGGCTTCACAATGGATCCGAGATCTGTCTCCTTACGCTCGGTTGAATCCATTGAAGTTTTATGTTACCTTTATTTATTGATAATAAACATTAAAAACTACTAAAATAATCCACTCTTTCATAAATATTTTTGTCTAATATTTCTTAATAATTGTTGGCAACACTGGAAAATCAATCCACTATTAAATCCATTAACAAATACGTGGATGTGTTGAATTAATAACGCTTTTGAATATTAATTTTACATTTTTTTTTTATTTACATAATATTGTTTTAAAAATCTAACCCCTATGACCCGATCCTCCCCCATCCGTTGTGTTGCGTCGAATAGCCCAAACAACCCATAGCGCGTCGATCTTCACATACACAGACGGAACCTACGAAGAGGAATACAGTTGCTGGCCACCGGCCGTCTGCATGATCCTCATATCCCTGGTGGAAATAGTACTGTTCAGTATCGATGCGGCTCACGGGAAGTCGGACGCCACGGGAACAATAGCACAGATATTCATTTACAACCCACACAAGAGACAGGAGGCGTGGCGGTTCTTCACTTATATGCTGGTTCATGTTGGGTAAGTTGAGTATGGATTAAGTTTACTTGAAGGCCCGTTAGACTTAAGTTACTTCGTGTCACATAACCATACAATGTCTCACTTGAGAAATTTTGTATTTGTCTGACGTGTTGTGCCGTTAGTGTGCTCCGACCATATGCCGACAGAACGGTGCAGACATATATATGTCTGTCTCCCTCATGAAGACTTCGAACGTTGTGCGCATGTCCGAGAACTACATTATTATAAGCATCTTATAGGCTGGGTTTCTCTCACTACTCCCACTACTGTCGCAACGCATGCGCATAACTCGTCAAGTATCAACGAGTGAGAGAAAATATGTAGTTCCGTCTCGGCATCGCTCCCCCTTACGGGGACTAGCAATATTTGAGTATTAAATATATGGCTCCGACGTGGTCATTTGTGCGTAGGGTTGCCAGGTGAGTCGCGATAAAATACCGGACAACCCCAAACGGGGGTGTAAGCTAGGTCGCAAAGAAATACGGGTTTTTTATACTAATAGTTTTTATTTATTAATCTACATCACATAAATCAACTAAATTAGTAACAAAATATAATGCAATCATAAAATTGTGCTAACTTTGAGAAAGTCTTTATTAAACAATGGTATGAATATTATAATCTACTACACTTAACAAAATAAAGGTAGGAACTTCAGAAAAAAATAAAATCACCTAAAACTAGACAATTATTTTTAACATATTTTGCATTTGACGCAACCGCTTCCAATAGTGTTTTATTTGATACAACACGTTCTTTAAAATAGACCGCAGACGCAGATACACACAGCGAGCGAGGAGCGCGCGCCGTTTGAGGGATTTCATATGCCTACTTTTGTTAGGCGCTTGTGACCAGTAGTACCGACTTTCCTCAAAATACCGGACATTGTTCTGTCCGGTATGACCATTTATTTTTTACCGGACAGGCCTCGAAAATACCGGACTGTACGCTTAAATAACGCGGACATCTGGCAACCCTATTTGTGCGTCGTCTTCAGACGCCTTCTGACGATATTTTCAATCAATACAAGACGCAGCTCTCGGAAAGTTCAATTTTTGGGCCCTAGTTATTTTAATTAAATTAGTTAGAACGTGTAATGAATTTATTTTTAAACTGGCTGCGCCCGCGAGTTCGTTCGCGTGGTATTCGGTATAGCGCGTAACGTTTTTGTTTATAAACCGATACAAACACTAAATGTTACAGGAAGCTTGCTACAATATATCATGAAAACTGCATTCAAATTGGTTAAGCCGTTTCAGATAATAGCGTGCACAAACGTACAGACAAACAGATAAAAATTCTTAACTGTTTCTTGGCCTCGGTAACATAAGTACAACGTGTACAAATTGTTTTTTGAAAAAATCTTTAATTTACAGGACACGGTTCGTTTACATTTTATTATATACTAGCTGAACTCGGCCACGCTTCGCTGCGGCCCATACGGCGGCGGCGGCGTGCGCATGGGGCGCGCGGTACTGCACACTGCTTATATATAATACTATTTATCGTAGCGTGATTTTATATAGCCTATAGCCTTCCTCGATAAATGGACTATGCAAAACAAAAAGAATTTTTCAATTCGAACCAGTAGTTTCTGAGATTAGCGCGTTCAAACAAACAAACAAACTCTTCAGCTTTATAATATTAGTACGCCTGACATCTTAGTCAATGGGACGTCGAATTTTTCCAATATAAAAAAGTGTCCTATGTGTTAAATATCTGTGTGCCTTTCACCCTAATCAATGGGGTTAAAAACTGAAAGCTAATCGTAGGTGGCGCCACTGTTGAGTGATCCTAATCGCCGCCATATTGCGTTTTTGGTTCCCTGTATTTATCAGCGAATTTACCTTTATTTCTACAAAAATGTATTCGACATAGAGTGTTAAGCAGTTAAGAGAACAGTGCCCGTAGACAAGTGGCAAACGCTTCCTTTGCGTACTTACGAAACGAAAGAAATAAAGCCCGGTGATTGGTTGTTGTGACAGTTGTAACTTCAACAACCAATCACCGGGCTTTATTTCTTTCGTTTCGTAAGTACGCAAAGGAAACGTTTGCCACTTGGCTAGAGCCACAGGTGAGGAAAAGAAAACCATCTACTGCACATAACCTTGAATATTTAGTCTGCTTCCAATTTTTTCTTCGTAAAGCTTTCATCCATTGTTTTTTTCGTTTGAAATCTTTAGGGAATATATGGATTCCCGACTTTTTGCAATCCAAAGCTGAACATAAGCGTCACGTTAATTAAATAAATTTAGTTCTTTTTGTTCGTTTACAAAATTACTATGGAAAATGACAGCTACTTGTCAGATTTACGGAACAACCAACAGTGCTGCCATTGAAGTGAGCAAAAGTCAGTTTTTTACCCCATTCATTAGGGATTATCGAGCAACAAACATCCACCGTTACCGTTAGGGTTTTTTTATTAGTTTTATACTTCTAAAAAAAAACACAATTGATAGGAAGTGCTTCTATATTTTTCAGAGTAGTTCATCTCCTAGTGAATCTACTGGTCCAGCTGTTCCTCGGCGTGCCTTTAGAGATGGTGCATCGCTGGTGGCGGGTATCCCTGGTGTACGTGGCGGGTGTTATTGCAGGCTCGCTTGCCACCAGTCTCTCAGACCCGAAGGTCTACCTAGCTGGTGCTTCGGGAGGGGTGTACGCTTTGATAACGGCGCACATAGCTACTATCATCATGGTAAGATTGTTTATGCAGCTGATGAGGTTACTCGATGACTAGAACTGATTTATTCTTTCAAAAACTTTTAGAAATCAAAATATCAATGTGTTCAGAAGTTTTAACCAACATTACTTTGGGAAAACTGAATATTCTGGCATTCAATTCCAAGGAAGAATGACTACCCACAGCTGTCACTGCTTTTGACAAAAATTACAGAACAGTTAAATATCTAAACAAAGTTAAGCAAACAAATACACTAACTGAAAATATTACTGCAGCCGTCTTACAGAAAGTAGATAAGAAAATACAGCCTATATTAAAAGTAAAATCAAAGGAGGAAAGATGTCATTTTTTCGTCCTTTGATTTTGTCTCGTCTTTGAATGAGGGTTTTTTTTAAGATGACGTCACTTAACGTACGCGAAAAAAGTATTTGCAGCAAATTTAAACTCTATTGTCTAGAGCCGAACACTCAAATTTGAGGGTTTTCTGAAACGGTCTAATTGAGATGGCAGCACTGTAGCGTCAGGTCCAATGAACTGTCAAAATACATACGCCAATTGCAATTTTCTATGAATAAATTATTAAACAAACACAATAGAATTTCTATAATTTATGTTTAGTACCTACGACTCTGTGCTATCTGACAGCTGTTTAGCCTACGAAGCGCCGCGCCGCCTGGTAGCAAAACCCTCATTAAATACTTTTCCTCGAGAAAATCAGTTAGGTCACTAAGACAGTTTAAAGATCTAGGAAAGAAAGATATTTTATTATAACGAGCTGCAAATAAGTGTGTCATTTAGTCAGTAGTCCTACTGGGTCATTACTATTGCGGTTGTACGCTTTCCTAAGTCTTATTGGGAATTCATAGATTTATTAGATTATTTTTGACATTATGGAATATTATAATACAAGGGCATATGGCGTTGAAACGTGGTCTCAAACTATGGGCCTCGTAAGAAAGGTCAACGTCGCTATGGAGAGGACTATGCTCGGGGTTATTCTGCGAGATCTAATCATTATTATTATTATTATTATTAAAACTCTTTATTTGTACTAAGTATAAACATAAAAAAGAATTTAAAAAAAAGAAAGAATAAGTAATAGTACAAAAGGCGGCCTTATCGCTTTATAGCGATTTCTTTCAGGCAACCTTAGAGTAAGGAAAATTATGTATGAAAAAATATTCGGCGGATCAGCCAGTGGCAGTGGGCAGGGCACATAGTACGGAGAACCGAAGGTCGCTGGGTCAGGAAAACGCACCGTAAAACATCTACCCACGAGGTGTACAGACGATCTGATGAAGGCCACGGGTCATGGTGGATCCAGGCTGCTTTGAGAAACTTATTCAGGATTATGGGGGGAGGCCTATGTCCAGCAGTGGACTTCCTACGGCCTATATAAAGACTGTATAAAATTATATAAAGACTGATAGCTCACTTGATTGTTGGTGTCCACCATATCTTATAAACACAGCGTCAGGGAGGATACAAGTGCACTGCTGACCTTGGTAGAATAAATGACAACTGACAGGTGGGGATGGAAACAGGGCTGTGACAGCACTGCGAAAAATTCATACCTCTTGCAAATGTTGCAATGTTTAAGAAAAAATAATCTTTATTGGCACAAATATAACCATAACTGGAGTATTTTAATTCACACAGAGGTTACAGGTCAAAGTATTTTCTGTTCGACGAGGGCGTGCAAATATTTTTAGTAAGTTAATCAATTGTAATTGAATTTAATAACCCAATTAAGAACTTAACAATTTATTATCTTGTTTTTCTAATAACTTGATGATAGCAACAGTCAAAGTTCTTGTAAATATAGGATTCGCCAATTTCTTTATATTGTTGATACCATAATTTCGGAGAGGCGGGGGTGAATGGTTTCCATGCTATCATCAGGAAGCGTTGCGCCTCATTGTTGAGTCATGTACGGACCAGCATTCTTACCAAAAAATGGGACCCGCCTGTTGAGTCACTGGCTCGGCACACATGCGAGTGCGTCAAGTATCAAATAATAATTTGTAATTGTTTTCTAGGTACTAACATAAGTAAAGCTGTACCAACTAACATTCAAATATGGACCTCTGGTTCGATTAATAAAGTATTATTATTATACATTTATTCATTTCTTTTCTTAATTCTAAATTTTTTACAATATAAATATAAAAACAATAAATATTATAAACAATAATAATAATTATTATTATTATTATAAATAAATTCATTTGGTTACATTCGCCACTACCGAACATATCTTTTGGTTTACTAGGATAAAGTTGTAAACGTGTTGTTTCAGAACTGGGCTGAAATGGAGTTCGCGATAATACAGCTCCTAGTGTTTCTGTTGCTGGCGGCCGTGGATATCGGAACGGCTGTTTACAACCGCTACTGGGGTCACGCGGCACAAAATATTGGCTATGTTGCTCATTTAGCAGGAGCTCTTGCAGGTATACTATAGCAATTCTATAGATACATTCAAGATACACGTATATCCACACGAATTAGCGCCATATGTGCCTATCATTAATATTGTGTATAGAGGTTGACATTTTTGATGTGAAACATCTTGTGCGGCGGGTGAGGCCGGCTGTTGGCGTGGCGACGTCAAACTTTGGCGGAATTTGTAACTGTTACAGTTAAAACCCGTTTTTAGTTATAATGCGTTTTCTCTAGTTAAAACTAGTATTAGAGAAACAAAGTGTCCTTTAAAATACTTACTAATCATTCTTAGTTAAAACATAAATTCAGACATTTCTGGAGATATTATGTCGTCAAACGCACATCCATGTCAGCTATGCTCGAAATCCTTTCAAACCAACAGAGGCTTAAAGATCCATATTTCAAAAATACATCGCAATTGTTTAAGCCAAAATACGCCTCCAATAAATTTAGTTGCAAATTTACCTTTTACTACTGCCCTTCCTACTAATACTACTACTTCTACTAATAATAATAATTCTACTACTACTAATCTCCCATTCCACGTTCGTCTTAGTAATCTCAAGAATAATGTTCCAATTGTGAAACGTATTCCTCGCGCCGCCAGAGTCACCGTTGCTAACCATCTCTCGCATCTGATCCAAAAATGTTATAATTCTAATTCTCCAAACGATTGGCAAAACCTGCTTCTATTCCCTTGCGTAAACTAAACCGTGCGAGCGCGCGGTGTCAACGCGATCGGTCGGCAAATATTCCGATGAAGATACTTTGATAAATCAACTTTGCGTAGTTGCAAGAGAGCTTATTTTTCAATGACAAATGACGAAAGAATTCGTGTTATATAAATGCGCCCTAAGGGATGTCAGAGCCCATTTCCCTAGTGGGTACCGTCGCCTATAACATAAGCAACACCACAGCTGCTGCAAGTGCGCTGCCGACTACAGTAGGATTGGATAAGGGATTATGAGGGGATAAGGAAATGGGCTCTGGCATCCCTTACTCACTCACCGAAACACAACAGCACGTATATGCTGTTATTTCACGGTGGTATTCTGTAAGGTGGTGGTCACTGCCGCCAGGCGGGCTGCCCAAATGACTGCGGAACGCAGTGTGCCCTACCACTACTTTTCAAATCTAGACCAGTCAATTTTGAAAATTACATTAAAATTTCCAAACTTGACCCCGCCGGGAATCGAACCCGGGGCCCCTGAGACGTTAGGCAAGCACCCTTGCTACTCATCCAACGGGCCGTCAAATAATCCAACGGGTCGTGTTAATAGGCGACGGTAGCAACTTGCCATCAAGTAGACCGTCAGCATGTCCGTCGACCTTAAATTAAAGAGATCCTTCTTGCTTTTCAGGTCTCCTGGTAGGAATTGGAGTTCTCCGTAACTTGGAGAAGAGAAAATGGGAGAAGCGTCTCTGGTGGGCGGCGGTAATTCTCTACCTCTCTCTGATGACGGCGGGGGTTTTAGCCAACATCTTTTGGACGAGCCGGTTCCAGTGATCCTATTTTCTAGCTAGGTGCTATAATTAGTGTTAGTTCTATTGTCAAATGAACAGCGGGAAGTTTTATGCAATTCTCTCTAACCGAATGACTATTTTAAGCCAGGGTGGGTGATGTTTAGTTTTTTAACTTGCAAAATATGTTTGAATTCAATTCAAATTTTTAATCTCGTATAGTTTCTGACATTATATTGTCTGTTTCTACATTGTTGCAATATTTTAGAGGTCCGTTTTGACAAATTATTTTTTTTTATGTTAAGATCGGCAGACAGGCTGACGTTCCACTTGATGGTAGGTGGCTACCGACGCCTATAACACAAGCAACGCCAAAGTTGCTGCAAGTGCGCTGCCGACTACAGTAGGATTAAGGATAAGGGATTAGGATGGTATAGGGAAATTGGCTCTGGCATCCCTTACTCACTCACCGAAACACGACAGCACACGTGCTGTTATTTCAGGGTGGTCTTCTGTAACGGGCTGCCCGCATGACTGATACGCAGTGTGCCCTGCCACTACTTTCCAGATCCAGACCAGAGCCAAATTTGAAAAGTTCATTTTTCAAAGTTGAACCTACCGGGAATCGAACCTGGAAACCCTAGAACAGAGCGATTGATTGAAATTTGCCTCTCTTTAGTTTTAGAATTCATCTTATAACTACCTCGCATATACGACAATATACGTCACACAAATACGAGTAAAAGGTTTTATTTAATTATAGAATAAGTATATTTTTTTTCATAGTAGGTACTATATACTTGAAAAGGTACAAAATGTCTCCCAATACATTTCGATGTACCAATTTTCTTAGCTGTCAAAGTGGTCCTCTTAAATTACCGAGTTATCGAGTTTTTGAAAATAGTTTTAATAAATAAACATGTTAAGAGGATATGTAAGAAAAAAGTGTTTCTTTGATTGCAATTATCTCAGGATTTGCTTAGCACAGAATTAAAATTTTCTGATATAGGTTATTTGACTACATAATTCAACATTTGTTTAGAGCCAAAACACGATAGCTTAAAATTTTCTCGACAGAAAAAAATTCTAAAGTAACCCCTTTAATTTTAATTTATCACAAATTGTATTTAAACAGTGCCATATTAGACTGATAAAAGTTAGTAAACACAAAGTAAATACAATTCTTTATCATTTGTTTAGACTAAAATATGTTTGTATGATTTACTTTTTTTTATAATTGATATTTTAACAACGGGCGCTTACGTTATTTGTTTCGAGACGCAAGAGCGCTCTATCTGTTTCTTTTTCGCACGTGGAGAAGCAATAGCGCTTGTAACTGCTTCGTGTTACGCCCAGTTGCTCGTGGCCATAGCCGACGACGGACCTGTGCTTGGCGCTCTTTGCTCCCGATAATAAAGATAAATATTGAAATATATGTGAATAAACTTTATAATAATATTATTAAACTTTATAATTCGTCTTAGGGATAATTTAGTGACTAAAAACATTGAAAGATGGGAAACAAACAAGAATTCCAAAATTATAAGAAAAGAAAGTCGAATTTGAAACGTTTAAAAAAAATACAAGTAATTTGAGACAAAAGAAAAGGTAAGAACGTTCATTTTTAACAATTTATTACGCTCTATGATTTTTAGTAACAAAATTTGTATCTTTGTTTTGTATGTATTAGAATCACATTTCCCAATATGTGCACCAGATAGCAGCATGAAAGTACTTGGATTTTTATATATGATTTTTTTATTGGTTTTATCACCGAGATTAGAAATCGAATTGCTAACAACATATAATATAAACAAATAAATAAAATTTAACTATCTCTTTGTAATGTCAATATAATAGCTTTTTTTTTAATGCACATACTTATAACAATAATATATTTTTATTTGTTTATCTTTAGATAAGTAAGCGCTTACACATGATAATTTATTCTTTTTTGTAACATTTTTTTACCCATTGCAGATTACTACGCGAAAATAAAATATGTAATATCAATGCCACGAGCGCAAGGTTCAAGCGAACAAAATCAAGTGGAGTCGCCATTACCTGAGAAACTTCATTCTTTTTCGCCAACATTAGAAAATAATAAAAGGTAAACCGAATTTTATAACGATGAATTCAAACATGTAAACCGTGATAATAATGCAAGGGAATAGACAAACTGTATTACAATTCGAAATATTTTTTCTTCTTGAATTGAATCAATCAGCTAATACTTTTTTAGTATTAATTAATTAATTAATTAATTAATATACCATAAAACCGAATTACCACTACTTATCATTGACATTTTTGTTCTGATATGAAGGAGTCACCTGGGGATTCCCCTCTGTAGCGGATCGGAGAGGGGATTCCCCAAAACCACCCAGGAAAATCCGAGATGTTGGGGATGTTGACCTGGTAAAAAGTCGGCGACGGGATCTCGGAAACTATCAACCCGAGAAGGACCCGGTTTTGCGGAATGTCATAGAGGGTCATCGGGGGTGACCACATCGCGACCCCATACGTTTTTTTTACGCTCCATACAACCGTCCGGATTTTCGAATCCCCGCAGCTCCGAAACGGTGAGAGTTATGGCGGCGGTTACTTTGGCGGATGACCAACGCCCGTGGAAGTCCGTCGTCCGGGACTGTCGCCCTCCCCCCACCTCCTCCCCTTCGGACCCCCTCCGTACAAAATCGCACTCTGTTAGGGATCTTTCGCCGCTGGAGGAGGGCGGCAAAGGTCATCGGAGGGTTGCGAAAGTACGAAGCCTTTCAATTAGTTACCGTCACCCCGCCCTCCGGATCCTCCCCCGCCCCCTCAGGCCCCCCCGATCGGGACTCGGAGGCGGTTCGACTGAAACATCCCGTGTTTGGGCTTTTTCGAATGGGCACGGCGAATGGATTCCGATGGCTCCGACGGGATTTGGATTTAGCTCACTCGACCTCCCCTCCACCTCCCCCTCCATACGAAACCAAACTTCAAAGAGGTTCTTTTATAGAAAAGAGACGGCGGTCGATCCGCCGCAGCGGCGGCGAGGAGTATGTCGGAGCGACGAAAAGTGAAAATTTTGACACCCCCCTCGAACCCCCTCTGCCGTAACTCGGAAACGGCGCGACGCAGCCGGGTCGCGTTTGGGGTCTTCGGAGACGTCTCGGGGAGACGAACTTTTTGGTCGCTACAAAATTTCGAAATTTGCATTTTTGGACTTTTTCGTAAATATCTCTGGAGCGGTGCGTCGCAGACCGCCCGTGTCGGTGCTCATTTGAGAGGTCTCGGGGAGATGGATTTTTTGCAATAGACCAAATGTCACAATTTGACAGTCACTGTCTATTCGGTAGACCGTCGGTGACCGTAGCGGGCAGACACCCCGTGTTGGGTATCATTTGAATGGTCTCAACGAGGACGATCCATTGACACCATTGCTCTCCCCCCTCTCCCCCCTTCGGACCTCCTCTATGCAAAAAACACACATCAAAGAGATTCTTTCGCCGACGAAGGGACGGCGGTCGATCCGTCGCGGAGTGGTCCGGAACGGCGGCACGGGGTCTGCCCGAACAAAGTAAAAGTGAAAATTTTGAACCCCCCTCGAACCCCCCCGGTCGTAACTCGGAAACGGCGCAATGCATCAGGGGTGTGTTTGGGGTCGTCGAAGAAGTCTCGGGGAGACGAATTTTTTAGTGGAGACGAAATTTCGAAATTTACATTTTTAACTTTTTTTGAAAATATCTCAGGAGCGGTGCGTCGCAACCTCCCGTGTTGGTACTCATTTAAGAGGTCGCGGTGAGACGGATTTTTTTAGCATAGGCATTTTGTTTCGTTACTTGTGTTATAAAGTAACTATTGCTACCTACCATCAAGATCAATACCATCAAGAATTATAAAAAAATAATGTCAATCTGAAGTTAGTAAGGAATAAAAAATTGTAAAGTAAAAGATAAAAATGAAATTGGAATGTTTAAATTATGCTCACTACTTTCTAATCATTTAAATCTGTTTAAAGAATATTAGATTTAAAAGAATTATTTTGTTACAGTTTTAGTAAGTATCATGTAAATGCATAAAATAAAAGTATCAATTTATAGTTAAAAATAAAACATTCCAACAACATAGGTATTAGTTTATTATTCTTGCTGTAATAATTAATGAAATAGAAATTTTAATATCAAATTTTTCTACTAAATAAAAATACGAAATATAATATGTGAATAAGAATATATACATATAATAAGCATATATAACATTTTGTATTTTTTTTAATTCTTTCATACTTATTAGACCCTTAGTAGACCCACCATGTTGGTACTTATGTAAGAAGAGGTCTCGGGGAGAGGAATTTTTTGGTCACGACGAAATTTCAAATTTCAAATTTTTGGACTTTCTCGGAAATAGTAGCAGGTAGACCCACCGTGTTGGTACTCATATAAGAGGTCTCCGGGAGACGGATTTTTTGCAATAGACCAAATATCACAATTTGACATTTGCGGTCTACTCGGTAGACCGTCGGTAACTGTTGCGAGTAGACCCCCCGTGTTGGGTATCGTTTGAAAGGTCTCAACGAGGACAATCCATTGACACCCTCTCCCCCCTCTTCCCCTCCCCACCCCCGAAAGGGCTATCCCCCCGCGGGCTGCGCAGCCCGCGGCAACGAGCGGAAGCTAGTTTGTATATGAAGCCGGTTTCATTTTTTCTATTTTTATAGACTAGTAGGGGCCGAATTCTGATGTATTAATTCTTATTTGTACTTCCATCGATTTACGCTAACTTTTTTTTTTTTTTTTCAGTCGTGTTCGAGTACTCGAACCATTGAATCACCTATTCATCAGGAATCGGACAAAGTATTGACAGAATTACAAAATGCTGCAGATATATTTCATAAGAGTAATTCCATGTAAGCACTTGTGTAAACTCATTTCAGTAACAATCGGCTAAAATTTAGCAGTGAAAGTTGAAACTACATTTATATGGTCTATTGCTCAAAGAATTCTCAAATTCAATACTACAAAGTAATAGCATAGTACACCCAGAATAGTAGTTCATCTCAGGCATGTCGGCGAGTTATTAGCCTACTTATTACTTGTCACTTTATTTTTTAGTTAAATATTATTTGTGTATTATGAGTAGCACTGAATTTTTATATATACCTATATTTTTTATATTATTATAATGAAATGTTTTACTAATTCATAAATGAGGTATAAATAAAAGTCCTTTTAATTTTTATGTATATGGCATTTATTAAAAACTTACAAATTTGAAATAGAAAAAAATTAAAAAAATATCAAATGGAGAACACAAACACATCCAAATATTACTATAAAAATTCAATAAATCAATAAATCGGGCCAGGATTTCCAAGGTTATAGCGTTGTAAAATTTCACCGCTTTTTAAAATTTGCGTTCATTCGCGCACCACCGCGATGACGTCATACACCTACAGTCCTTGTCCGATTGCAAGTAATGCTGAGTGTTTATTTTCATAAAATTTGATTGTTGTGGTTTGTAGTTATTATTTTAAGTGTTTGTGTTAGCAATTACTTTAAATATTATTGTTATTAAATAAACATAGTGATGGAAGAGGGTTTTGTAAAAGGACAGTCGGACCTACCAAAAGTCGACATTTTTATGGTTGCGCGATATTTGTCTGAGAATGGTGATTATGTAGCCGCTGAAATGCGAGGAATAAAACTGAATAAGTAAGTAAATGTGTAACTTCTCATGTACTTATGTTAGTATTTCAATCAAGTTTTATTAAAAGGCAACTGTTTGTTTTTGTCGAGTGTCAAATGGCAGGGGGACAAACATTTTCTTAATTTCATTTTTAAATATTGCCTTTTTTATTAGGTACAAAACCAAAAAGTTCATTTCATCCTTTATAGCAAATAAACTGAGTGATGTTATTTAGTTTGGGTGTGATCAATGTAAAGGATGTATTAAGCATTTAAAGTATTGTGTATCTTTTATGTAAATTTTTTTTTATAAAATTTATTATATATATAGACATTAGTTTCTTTTTTAAAACAAAAAGTCATCTCCAAGACCAACTCAACCCTAGGTGCGTGTCGAGGCGCGCGCGCCACTCGCGAGGACATTGGCCTGCACCCTGCACATTCAACTACAGTTTTAGGTTAGGTGTCTATTTCTTAAAAGAAACACTTTTGGATGTACGTCGAAATGATCTTCATAACAATGCACGTAACTAGAGGCTTTAAGAGGATCTGCTCTTTTCACAACTTTTAACCACTTTTTCCGAATATTACCGCCTGGTACATAAAAAAAAACAATTTTCGGGGTGATTTTACACTGGAGTTGGTACACATAGGCACAATACAATATTTTTTAACCTTTTTAGTGATCCAATATAAATTTTTTTTATTAAATTTATAGCGAGACTGCGAGCGCAACGAGCTAAAGTATGAAGGTATGTTATGTAGAGTCAGGGAGTGACGTCATACGTTAGCGCGGTCGCTTGTCGGATTTTGCCGCGGAAGCCGTTCTTTAAGGTTTAATATCTCAGTCATTTTTGAAGATAGGAAAAAAATAAAAACAGATTATTTTTTCTCGAGTTACAGGTAACTGTTATTTTATTACTGTTTTATGATAAATATAATTGTCAGCTATTATTTTGATGATGAGCTTATACCATCAGTTAACTTGTGTATATACCATATTTACGCTAGGCAAGCATAGATTTAATTACTTTTCTTGTAATATTATTTTTAAAGAAAGCTTTCGTTGAAAACAATCATTCCGAGAACGGTTTTGTAAAGTTTGTATAAAATTCAACAATAACTTTAATATTTCTTTTTTACACTTTACAATAAAGGAAGTATGTAGTTAATATTATGAAATTAAAACATTTTAATAAAGTTGCAAATAAAAGCGTTTTGAAGCAAAATACCGCAACAAACGAAGCTATGTAACTATCTCTATGTATTCAATTATGTAAATATGAAAATATGGCAGACCTGCATATAAATAAATTAGCTGAAGTTATAAAAAGTTTCTCTTTTTTAAATATTCCCATGGAGTTTGTTTAAATACTAAAAATTTGATGTATTTTCTGTGATTTTAGTGATGTTCCCGGAAATGTTGAGTTGTTCACGAAATGATGCGTGTGTTGCCTGAATGAGGATGTGAATGCATTTTAGGGTTTATTATAATAAAATCAAATGTTTACAAGTTATTGTTATTTAGTTATTTGGCATAAGGTTTATTCTAAACATAAATGTAACTTTACTTAGCTTAAATCACTTCTTTACAGTCTTTTGATGATGTACCCTGCCAAGTACAATTCTTTATAATCACATTAAACTTTATGTTGATGGTGATAATGAAACCATTAATAACATGTAATAGTTCTAGTAAAATTGTAAGTAACATTTTAAACAAAAACAAGTTTTCTTAATTACATTAATAGAACACAAGAATATGTGAAAAGATAAACATTAAAAATTTTCGAAAACTTCAATATCAGTATCGAAGTAATAATACTCTCGATTTCTTTCTCTTTTCAGTAATGGCGTAGGAATGATATTAATTATTTGCTCGAATGCAATATATGATACATAGTTTGACACTAACTTAAATTTTTTGGCACTGTTACGCGCTGAACTCAAGAAAGTTACTAGGATTTATCCATCATCTTCATCGACACCTGTCTGACAGATGGCAACATAATATCTGTAATTGATATTTTTCTTTTGAGTAGGTACTTTAATTAATAAAAATGTTCCAGTGGATATTAAATTAGGATGTAGGTTTTCCTTGCCTTGACTGTAAGATGTACCAGCTTCTAAAACAATCTCACGAACTTTAGCATCAGACTTTAGAATCGACGTATTGGTCGTCCTCTCTTTTGGCAAAAACTTTTTGGTCATATAAAGCAACTTGTACTCCTTACTATATCTCCACTAACACATTTTTGGAAGGCTTCCCTGTCTTTGGAATTTTTGTTCAAACTATCAGCTTTTTCTTGTAATTGTGTAATAAGAACTTCGTTAAATAATAGATTCTTGCGTACTTCAGAAGGTACGTCGATGTTTTTAATCAGTGCGTTAACTTTGCTGTTAGGAGTAATAGGTATTCGAGCTTTCTCCTGTACTTTTTTCTTTTCATTTTAGTCTTTTAATTAAAGTTTTATATTTACGTTTAATTTTAGCGATTGTTTTTTCCTGTTGTTTTATTTTACGGTATGCTTTAGCTCTATCTTTCCGCACAATTTTTCTTCCTACTGTTTTCCTCACTGAAGGTGTTGCAGATATATCATCATCGGAATGTGGCGGTGTATTTATTATTATATTTGATAATTCCTTCTTCTTTTCTGTGTATTTTTTTTACGCTTCTTTCCATTTTTTTCTCTGCTTTCGCTTTTCTCTCTCGGTCTTCTAAGCAATGTTCTTAACTTTCTTTTCAGCTTTTTTTCTGATAATATGCTCTATCTTTAGCCCTTTTAACCTCTCTGTTCATCTGTCATCTTATCTAAATATTTTCTTTTTCTGGCATTAGTTTTTTCTCTTTCGCGCAAATAGGATGAACTATTTTTGTTAAGTTGCTTTTTCGGACGTTTTGTTCTTTTTCCAGCTTCTTGAGACTCCATATTGCTAAGAAATTAAACATTTAATTAAAAACTGTATTTAACACAACATACACTAAATTTAATAATGAATAGTAATAGCAGATTGCAATTTAGTAACTAAACAGTCATTTCGGAAACGTCATCATCATTTCGATAACGCTCCGTCATGTCCGGTAACGTTCTCGAAATGACCGTTCCCGATATGACTTTTTCAAATTAAAGCGGCTATTTTTACAGCAGCCATCTTTGACATCATGTCTGGCTTGGTTAATGTAAAATATTTGAGGTTATAATTTCTTTTAAACACTATAAAACGTAGTGTTTTTCAATATTCCAAGGTAATAAATGCATTCCCGGTATGACGACTTATTGATGTACGCACTGTAAATAATGAATCGAAAGATACTTACTACTTATTTTTAATTTTATCGGCGAATAGTTCTCATAACAGCCACTTTGTTTACATCTTCCCCTACAACTGTGCCATAGACACCTAGAGGCTGCGTTCAATAATACATTTTTTTCGTCGATTAAAACTGCGTTCACTGAAATGATGCTTACATTGTCGGACATAATATTTCGACTTTTTTTTCTTCAATTTCTTTTTATTTTTTATTAATGTTTACCATAACGTGATATCAGATAAAATTGAGGGCCAATAAGTAATGAAAACCGTTAAATTTATTTTATTTTATGTTGATTCCCAGAGTTTGTTTCTAAGAAATGTTACTTAGGACGCGTTCTCAAAATGACTTTTTGTACTTATTTCTTTAAATAATTTTGAATATGTTTAACTTTTGAAGTAGGTATGTTGTGTGATATATAGTCAATGTGAACACATTTAAATATTTACAAACATTAATTTATTAAAAAAATATATGAATTTAATCATTTATTTACTGGCGAAGGTGATTTGCCACCTTGGTGATTTTGACCCACCTATTTTGTAGATATCCTGAAAAAAAAAACATTGGTGTTCTCCATTGCACTAAAAAATAAAGCGGCGGCGGCGGGCGCGAATGTGCCGGGAGCGAGCGGATGCGCAATTACTTGTACGCGCGTGACAAGAAAATTTAAAACATTAAATGTTATAATTATAATACATATATGTGTAAACATTACAAACTTATATTGTCAACGCCAACAAAGAAGTGTGATAAATAAAAATGTGGGTAGATTGATAATTAGTACTGGCAATAAAAGCTGGTGTTCAATCACGGACGGGGCAACATTCTAAAGTTACATTAGCCACTCTATATACCTACTATTTTAGATATTTTGGATAAAATAATGTATTGTGTTGTGTGTTATTTCTAATATCTGCCAATTATATTGTTCTAATTTGTTGTTTAAATTACTGTAATCATTATATTCAAAATATATTCAGATTTATAAATGGATTTTGATTAGAAATACAAAAATGGTTAAAATTACAGACTAAGAATGAGATTGCTAGTGATTAAAATTGATAATAATTAAGTGTAATAATAGTGTTAATAATTAAAATTAATATTAATAAGATTTTAGTCAAAAAATTCAAAAACAAACATTCTCAATTTTTTTTCACTTAATTTAAAAAAAAAAGATTTTTTTCACTTAATTTTTTTGCCACTTGGATTATTATTTATTATTATTAGAGTTACATATTGTATAATAATAGCAAAACATGTACACTACTAAGGCGTACCAAATTTAGCTGTACCTAATAAAAAGTACTACAAATAAATAAATATTAAAGCGCGATGCGACTCAATGAATTCTTTGTTTTACTTTTACACACAGAATGCCGTCTTGTGTTGAGGGGAGCGGGGCGCATCGATCTGGACTCCGCCCCGGCGGGCGGAGACATTTTTTTCATTTTTATTTTGTGTATCACCTTAATAGTCTCGGCAAATTGCCAAGGCGCAGGAACCTTGTCACATTAACATCCACGTGACGTCATCGGCAAATAAATATTCGCCGGCCAGTGTTGCTAATGGCACAGAATAAATAATAGTACTACCGTACAGAAGTTGCACTCCTTTCACATTCGATGTGAGCGACGGTAGGCAATTATATCACGGTACACACGGAGTGACAGAGGCCTGCTAGTGGTACTGAGTGTGTGTCTCGAGATTACGTCACCAAAATGGCGGTCAAACGCAATAGCAATTTGCGGGGCTCATACTAGACATTGAATAAATCACAATGTTTTCCCAGAATAACCTCAAATAGTAATAAAAAGATGAAAACACTTCCCACTAAAACACGTGCCTTTGTGAGTGTCTTCTAGTAATTTATTTTTTAGTGTATGTATGTATGTTTGGTATGTATGTGTCTTGTCTAAGCACAATATGTTAGGCGTTTAAGTGAAAGTGCGAAGATAAGAAGACATTTGAATCCTTTGAGCTAAGTAATTAATAGTAGAGGGCGCCACTAAAGTATATAATTTGTGTAGTGATTTTATGATTCACAAACTTTACATCACAAGCCAAGCAACGATTAATTATTTATGTAATTTTATTATAAACATTTTATGTAACTTTGTGAACTGTTAAACGTTTGCCACGTTGTCAACGTTAACGTCTTTCATGAACTGTTAATTAAGTTGAAAATTAATGTAATGTATAGCTCAAAATATAGGTATTAATCAGATTTCATTTCGCTTTTTCCAAAATAGTTTCCAATTGTTTTTTATGTTCTGGAATATTTATTTTTTATAAATAAATTTATAATTATAAGTTAAAATACTGTGGAGAATCTGGCGCACAAAATAGGCAGCAACATTAATATCAGATTGTGAAATGACTTCACAAATATTTGATAAACATAGAATTATGTGTTTATTTATATAGTTATTTTATATGCATTAATTAACTTTTGGGTAGATAGGGTAGATGTAAAATGTATAAAATGTTACATTTTGTATTAGGATTTTTATTGCCATATATGTTTTATTTCCTACTTCCTATACTTTTTTGGAGTCCTTAAGAATCGATTTTCATATAGGGCACCCGGTATGGCAACTTTATGAGGAGTAAAATTAATACAAGCGTTAACTAAAAAGTGTTATGTTCTCCTAAAGAGTTCTACTCAAAACCGATAGATGTCGCCGCTTCACCTAATTCTATTGTAGTATAAATAGGTGGCGCCATCAATAGTGTTATATTTTTGGAGTTCACCAAGCAGATCTGCCCAAATCCGATAGATGTCGCCGCTTCGCCTAATTCTATTGTAGTATAATAGATGGCGCCATCAATAGTATTGTATTTTTGGAGTTCACCAAGCAGTTCTACCCAAATCCGATAGATGGCGCCGCTTCACTTAATTCTGTTGTAGTACAATAGATGGCGCGTTTATTTACTCTCTTTTTCCTGTTGCATAGTTAACAATCGTACTTAACCTCTCGTCTGTTTGAAGGTCAACGAGCACATATGTATATGTGCAACTACGCGAAAGTGTCCCGGGCACAGATCTGTGCTCAGACCGACTTGCTTCATATTTCACTCGATTTTAATTATTAATACTCTCTGGATAAAGTTGAAATTTGTACAACAATTTATTGAACGAATTGACCGAACTGTAGAAACACTTTGTTCCTTTTTTATTTCACTCTTTTTGACCTAAAACAACGATAGGTTAAGGAGTAAACTCCAGTCGTTCGTCGGAGCTGACACACACACACACACACTTTTTTTTTCTTTTCTCTATAAATATACCACCTGTATATTATGTATAAGTACTAATAAGTCAATGAACTGTAAAATGCGCACAAAATGTCTTCGAATGTCTTTTAGGCAAAGAAATGCTTTTACGAAAAGTATTTTCCTATTTACATGCATATGAATTTAAGACATATTCCAATAATTTTTTGTTATTAATAAATTTAAGAAAAGTATTGTCAGAGCTCAAGTATTATTAATAAGAAAAAAAACATTATTCTCTAAACTATTTGCGGTTAACTCGTGACTATGTACATGAATTATGCATGTTGGCCTTATTCTGGATGTACTGGGTTCATCTCCAGTGCGTTCACTACCATAGTAATGATAAAAAGTTTATAATAATATAATGAGTTGAATTTTAGCGCCATTATCTACCTAAGAGGAATAGTCTTAATTTTTCTTTCTTAATTTAAGAAGCTTCGTTTTTAAGTAAGCCTTCGTCCTCCAAACAAATGCGATTTATGAACCGATATTAAGGAACAGCGATTCTGCGATCTTAATTACCACAAAGACAATAAAATAAATAATCGCCAAATAAAATAAATATTCAAGAAAGCACTCAAGACACATTTAATTTAATTAATTTTTATATGTAGGTTTATCTTCCAATCTTTAATATATAAAAATGAATCCCTATTTCCCTTGGTCACGGCATCGCGCGTGAACGGGTAGACCGATTTTAATTCGGTTTTCACTAATGGAAAGAGGGATAAATGGGGAATGTTCATATACATTGTTACACCTTTTTCCGCCACAGATGGGGACGGACAGGCGGACAATAAAAAAAGGTAACAAACAAAAGAAAATAAAAAGAGTGCTACTGGTAACAAAATATTTATTTATAAAGAGAAATTACACAAAAAAAAAAATTACCAGTACACACACAAAAATAAAATAAATCTATACAAAAAAAAACGTTAGTTAAAAAAAATGCCAGGGACCTTGCGGAGAATTGGACTAAAGGAAACCTTGCCACGGAAGGAGAGCCATCGACGAGAAAAAACAATAAATAAATAACTATCCTACTAGATTTAAAATTATGTTAAAATTAAAACGATTAACCAACTTGTGTCGGTGGCGAAGCGAGCCGTCGAAGGCGACGGAAGGCACGGCGGGTGCACTGCGGGGTTGCCCGTTTGGTTCCCCGTCGAGCCAACGTAGTTCGCACGGCCCTTCCACTCGGCTCACCAACTCATGGAAGTTCTGTCTTCCGTTTTGGATGCGTTTGATAATTTGTAGTATTTTTGTAAATAAAAAAAAAAACCCCTGAAATGGATACAAAAAGCCGTCTTAGAATTTTGGCCATCCTATACCCTTCAGGTAATCCTAGCATGAGGGCTTGTCATAAAATTGAATTTATCATCGGTAGGTAATTCTACATTTGGGTACTAAAAAAAATAAAAAAAATGAACTGCCGCGGAATTGGTATTGCTTAATTTATAAAAATGAAATATACGGATTTGCCGTATATGATTGAGTCGATGGCTATCGGCCACAAATAAAATATATTTATGAAAAAAAGTAAAATTCGGCCGATGCCATCTTTTAAAAAAAAATACACATCCGCGTGCCAAAATAAAAGGTATTTACCATGGATTTCAATGTAGAAAATAGGCACACGACCTACACAATTTATAGTTAACACTTTTCAACAAATTTAATTAAAATTCTCAAAAGACATGACTACTGAATCTACCTCCGACTTGAACAAAAAAAATTAAAGAAATAAAACGGGAATTTACGCACTGAATTAGCTAAAAAACACTTACCGCCGAGTTACGACGAAGTTTTCTTTATTAAATTTGATGGATTTCAAAAGACAGCCCAGTATTTGGCTCTAAAGATAATTTTAAACTACATTTTCTATATGGTTAATTCGCGTCGACGGATAGTGGGTGCTGCCACAAAAGAACGTCCTGTCTCGCTCGCTGCTTCTAGGCAAAAAGGCTGAGACCGGTCGCGTGCGCCGAACGAGATGCGATTCGTTCGTCACTCAGACGGATCACGCGTTCTTCCGTCTGAATGAATGCGAACCACAGAGCGAAGCGACGATGACACGAATGTTTCCGACAACTGGAATGAGTCCCTTCATACGTCCGAAAAATTAATGTAACAATACCCCCCTAGCCATCAGAATTTTACTCCTGCGGAGGAAAATTCGACCTGGTCCCCAGGTTCTAACACCAGGAGAACAGTTGGAGGATATTGGTACCCAACAAGAAAAGAAAACAAAAAGAAGACTGCAAAAAAAAACTATCTAACACTAGACAAATTGAGATTACAGCTACACGATCCCGAACGAGAGGAGGAGAAGAAAACGGTTCTTAGCTGAGAGATAAACTACATACATAACGATAATCATAAAAATAAATAAAAGAGGATAAAATATATAAAATACTGTAAAATAAACTAAACGGAACGCTCTTGCCGCAGGATACCGCTTTTAGAAAGCGCGGTATACTGGTAGCAAGAAGCGCCCGGGAGAAGGACAGATAGATACACATAAATACTATATGATAGGATAAAAGAAATCAGAATATACTACATAGATTTACACAGAGTTTATATACGGAAGAGAGTAGCAAAAGGCTTGTTTTTTACATAGTTGCAATCCGCTATGAGTGGTAGTGAGTACACATGAGCAGCCGTAAAAGTGTGCAAAAAGAATGCACAAAAATATGCACACAAAAAAAATTCTCCACACAACGTGTGCAAGAAAAAAAAACCGGTTATCTGCTCAAGCGTACCACCTGGCTTTTGGTTAAAGGAGTCACCACCCGCCCCTGTATAGGAAGAGTAGGAGAAGAAATGCGTAGGCTTTTAGTTTAAAGAAGTCGCGACCCGCTTCTGGTAAAGGCTTATTTAATGAGTTACCACCGCTCGAAAGGCTATTAGGAATATATACAAATAAAATAAATTTACATACTATACATAGGATATCTCAGCTAAGGCGCACTATTCCTCCACCGCTGCAGAAGAGAGAGCGAGCTAAAACCTATGTTAAAAAAAACGAAGAAAAGAAAATGAACACGCTGTCATTGTTTTTTAAATATAAAATAAAAGAAAAATGTAAAAGGGAAAGAAAAAAAATTGACAGACAATTTTGAAATTGTCGATCTTAACTGATGTTAAGGGTGCTACCGATGTTCAAGTTTAATAAAAATTGAAAAAAAGATAATTAGAAAGTGAGAGAATCAAACAATAAAGTTGAAAGTGCTATGTCTTCAACCTATAAAAAAAATGAAAAGAGAAAAAAAAATCTACCATGAAACTGTGTTACAATATTAAAAAAATTAAGGGAAAAAGAAACTATGGACCCATATTTTCAATTATTTAAAGTGCTGGACGTGCCAAGAACCAATGCTCTTACCGTCGGAGACTCTCTCCAACTGATAAACTAAGGGCGAGGATTTACCTATTACTCGACACTTCTCATACTTAGGAGCCAACTTCGCCATAAAATAGTTGGCTGCGTTGCTCAATGGGAAGGTTCGTTTCCACACGATGTCTCCTACTTGGAATTCAACGTGTCTACGCCCTCGATTGTAGTAACGCTGACTGCGACTGTGGGCCTTTGCGATGGCTTCTTTAACTTTAGCGAAGACAGCGCGCAAGCCCCCCAACCGAGTAGCATACTCCTCCCGAGAGGCGCAGGACAAGTCCACTGGATCGGTGGAAGAACTACCTTGGTACATAGAACCGCAAGCAACAGGTTCCCTACCGAAAACTAAAAAGAAAGGGGTCAATTTAGTGATTTTAAATTTGAGAAAAGAAAAGAAAAAAGAAAAAATTGATCGTTCCCCAAAGGACCGGTACGAAATGAGTTGATCCTAACAAAGGCCAAAAATGACTAGGTGGATCCGGCTTAGGAGGCCGACAAGTAGAACAATGAGTCAAAGTGACTCCCTGTCTACCACAAGAAAAACAGACGACTTGCTTGTTATCATTCGTCGAAACAATATAAGAGAACAAAAAGAAAAGGAAAAAAATAAACATTCTAAAAGAAAAACGTTCAGACGCTCTAAAGAAAAAAAACTATTTAATTTTAATTAAAGTTGCGTCTAAGTTTTGAAAAATTTAGAGACGACTGTTTTCAATGAAATCAATACGGCTCAGCCTATGGAACACATGGTGCGCGATAGCCCTGGCTCTGCCGAATAACTTATAAGGAGGAGTACCCTCTAATAATGACTCTAATTCTTTTAATTTGCCCTCGATCACATTCATTTCCTCAACGGGATCATATGTGGTTTCCAAAATTTCATCGGCCGTAATGGACCGTGACAGCTCTCTAATCTGTGCCCTAAGCTCGTCCACTGTATTAAGAGGCGCGGCATTCCTAATGGACACCTCATATAAAAGTTCGTCCTTTCTCAAAAAATTGTATGCAATGGGTCTCTCCATTGTACACACAAAAAAAAACAAGTTAAATTAGAAATAAAAAGAAATTGAGAAGGGCAAAAATGAAAGAAAGAAAAAAAAGAAACGAGCCACTAAGGCGCAAGTATGAGAGAAAAAAGAAGAAAATAAAAATTAAAAACCACTATAGAATTAAATGCGAATGTGAAAGACTAGACCAATGGTAAGCAAGGACAATCTCGAAAATAAAAAAAATATTTCAAAATGAAAATTAAAAAAAATTGAATGAGCAAAGCCCGGTAGGACCGCTAGTTAAAAGAAGGCAAAAGACTCAAAAAAAAAATTCTAAGTGAATTAAGTAAGCAAAGCCCGATTGTACCGCTAGTTAAAGAAAACTGTAAGTCTCAAAAGAAGAACTAAGTTTAAAGTAAGTAAGCAAAGCCCGATAGGACCGCTAGTTAAGATCTTAAAATCTTAAAAAAATATCTAAGTTCAAATTAGAACAAGCAAAGCCCGGTAGGACCGCTAGTTTAGAAAATCTCAAAATCTTTAAAAGGAAATTAAGTTTAATTAAAACAAGCAAAGCCCGGTAATACTGCTAGTTAAAGAAAATGTGAAAGTAAAAAAAAAACAACTAAATTTAATTTAAATAAGCAAATCCCGGCAGTGCCGCTAGTTAAGAAATTGTGAAAGTAAAAAAAAAACTAAATTTAAATTAAATAAGCAAATCCCGGCAGTACCGCTAGTTAAGAAAATGTGAAAGTAAAAAAAAACTAAATTTAAATTAAATAAGCAAGTCCCGGCAGTACCGCTAGTTAAGAAATTGTATTACTAAGTTAAGATTGTACTGTGGGGTAATTATAAAAAAACATTGGCTCTCCGTCGGTAGAAAGACTTCCTGGCTCCTGTATACACAAAAAAAAATAGGTCCACACAAAAGAAATAGTACATTTAAAAAGACTATTTTAAAAAAACGTTATTTAAAATTCTAATGTAAAAATTTTCAAATACAAAAAAAAACACTAATAAAAGAACGTTAATTGAATTAATAAAAAAAAAATCAAAAGAATCTAAGTTAAAAACAACAAACAAAAAAAATGAAATCAATTTTAAAATAAAAAAAAAACAAATCTAAACAAAAAAAATTCGGGACGGCTAGTAAAAAAAATTTATAGGGTTTATCAATTTAAAGGTAAATCAAATCAAATCAAAGCAAATCAAATTAAAAAAGAATTAACCAAAATTAAATTTAAATTCAAGTTAAAGTACAAAAAGAATTTATGTCGAACCAAAATTTATAAATTTTCTAAAGAACCAATTAGCTAAATGTGCTGTTGTTACAATTGAAATTATGTACTCCTAGAAAATCCAAATAATTATACTAACACACTAAAGAAAAAATTTAATTAATAGCACATTTGAACTACGGTGCCGTTGCGCTTGTGTTGGTGTTATTAATTATTTCCCAAAGCGAAATTTAAAAATTGATTAAAAATAAAAATGATGTAGTTTTCCCCATACAAATTAGGAAAAACTACTAAACCCCATAAAATAAAAAAAACTATGCCGCTCCCAGGGAAGGAAGGAAAAGGAATGGCGGATTAGATTTTGGAAGGGAAGGCTATTAGGGGGGAAGGATAAGGATTAGGGATAAGGATAGGCTAAAAGGATAGGAACCTTCGGGACACGTATCCACCGAGCAATAAAAATTCTGGCCGGTTGGGAACGGATACGTGCGTGGTACTTGCACCAAAGGCTGAAACCGAGGATGCGGTTTCTCCCACTACCCCAGCGCAAGCCTAACAGCACCCACTCTCCTTCAGTGGCATAAAAAAAGAATAAAATTGAATTTAAAAAATGGACTAATAAAAAAAATGAATGTAAAAAGAAATTTAGCAAAAAAAAAAAATTGAGGGTAGGTCTCCTCTAGGTCCAAATAATTGCCTAAGCTACTGCCTAGACAACTCTCCGCAAGATATTACCAAAAAAACGTACCTGTTGTCGGGCGCCAAAATTGTTACACCTTTTTCCGCCACAGATGGGGACGGACAGGCGGACAATAAAAAAAGGTAACAAACAAAAGAAAATAAAAAGAGTGCTACTGGTAACAAAATATTTATTTATAAAGAGAAATTACACAAAAAAAAAATTACCAGTACACACACAAAAATAAAATAAATCTATACAAAAAAAAACGTTAGTTAAAAAAAATGCCAGGGACCTTGCGGAGAATTGGACTAAAGGAAACCTTGCCACGGAAGGAGAGCCATCGACGAGAAAAAACAATAAATAAATAACTATCCTACTAGATTTAAAATTATGTTAAAATTAAAACGATTAACCAACTTGTGTCGGTGGCGAAGCGAGCCGTCGAAGGCGACGGAAGGCACGGCGGGTGCACTGCGGGGTTGCCCGTTTGGTTCCCCGTCGAGCCAACGTAGTTCGCACGGCCCTTCCACTCGGCTCACCAACTCATGGAAGTTCTGTCTTCCGTTTTGGATGCGTTTGATAATTTGTAGTATTTTTGTAAATAAAAAAAAAAACCCCTGAAATGGATACAAAAAGCCGTCTTAGAATTTTGGCCATCCTATACCCTTCAGGTAATCCTAGCATGAGGGCTTGTCATAAAATTGAATTTATCATCGGTAGGTAATTCTACATTTGGGTACTAAAAAAAAATAAAAAAGAATGAACTGCCGCGGAATTGGTATTGCTTAATTTATAAAAATGAAATATACGGATTTGCCGTATATGATTGAGTCGATGGCTATCGGCCACAAATAAAATATATTTATGAAAAAAAGTAAAATTCGGCCGATGCCATCTTTTAAAAAAAAATACACATCCGCGTGCCAAAATAAAAGGTATTTACCATGGATTTCAATGTAGAAAATAGGCACACGACCTACACAATTTATAGTTAACACTTTTCAACAAATTTAATTAAAATTCTCAAAAGACATGACTACTGAATCTACCTCCGACTTGAACAAAAAAAATTAAAGAAATAAAACGGGAATTTACGCACTGAATTAGCTAAAAAACACTTACCGCCGAGTTACGACGAAGTTTTCTTTATTAAATTTGATGGATTTCAAAAGACAGCCCAGTATTTGGCTCTAAAGATAATTTTAAACTACATTTTCTATATGGTTAATTCGCGTCGACGGATAGTGGGTGCTGCCACAAAAGAACGTCCTGTCTCGCTCGCTGCTTCTAGGCAAAAAGGCTGAGACCGGTCGCGTGCGCCGAACGAGATGCGATTCGTTCGTCACTCAGACGGATCACGCGTTCTTCCGTCTGAATGAATGCGAACCACAGAGCGAAGCGACGATGACACGAATGTTTCCGACAACTGGAATGAGTCCCTTCATACGTCCGAAAAATTAATGTAACAACATAAAAATTGCTTCCCGGGCGAAGCCGGGGGCGGGTCGCTAGTATATTATATTTATTAATCTGTCATATTAATTTATGTACTATAGCCTTTAGTTATTAGAATGTAAGTTTATGATGACCTTACACTGACTTTTACCACCCACATTGTTTTATTTTTCGTATAATTTTCCTTACCCTAAGGTTGCCTGGAAGAAATCGCTATAAAGCGATAAGGCCGCCTTTTATACTATTGCTTGTTGTTTCTTTTTTTCTTTTCTTCTTTTTTATATGTTTATGGTACAAATAAAGTCTTAGTTTTAATAATAATAATAAAGTCGACATGAGTTGTGATTTGCGATTTCGAAATATTAATCTAATTTTTCCAACAGGTCGACATTTGTAGGGTACTCGATATTAACATTATAGTGAGTCCGGCGGGTCCTATGGGGAATTGGATGCCCGCGAACAAGTTCAGATAGGAATTACACATTCAATACACGTTTATTGGTAAAGATACAAGCAAAAACACAGAAATTTACAACACTAAACATAATTTTAATAACGAGGCGGCAGCGCTGCGTCACGGCGCGAGCGTCCATTTGAATGTCTACTCGTATCACTTATTGCGCGCGTCGTCGGAGGAGTCGGTATCAGTTGACGCGCCGAACGAGGATCGGAGGATCTTCTATCGCGGGGGCGCGCGCGGGGCAGTGGGAAAGGGAAGGCGCGTTCGGAAACGGGGGCGCGTTATAACATTTAATAAATTAATTTTATTATCGACTAGCGACCCGCCCCCGGCTTCGTCCGTGGTGCAATTTTTATATACTAAAACATCCCCCGTTTGTCCCTCTTTTCATTAGTGAAAACCGAATTAAAATCGGTCCAACCGTTCTCGCGTGATGCCGTGACCAAGGGAAATGGGGATTCATTTTTATATATAGAAAAGATAATATGCAGAGTTATAAATCGGCATTGTTTGGGAGAGCTTTTTATCAGACGTTTTGTATTGTCTACAGTATTTTCTAAAAAACTCTAGTATTTTTCTAAAGAGTACTAAAATCGACAGTATTTTTCTTCTGGTGGGTAAAAATTTTCTACTATTTTGGTAGTATTTTCCTACCCAGTCTCTAATAATCCTGCGTTTGTATACAAATTTATAATTTTTAAATAAAAATTTTAAATTTAAGCATTAGGTATGTTGTTTTATGTAAAGAAATGTGTTCAACCAGCAAACAATTCCACAATATAATTTTGAAGGCATTTAAAAACTATACTTAGCTCGTTATTTAGTATTGTAACTATTCTCTCTTATAAAGCGTCTTTTACACGATAGATCTTATCTACAATTTTTAAGATTACAAAGTTTAAGATACTACCTGCAAAGTTCTACCGCAGTGCGTTGTTTGGCTCCACTCGCTGTGTACTGTACATGTATACTAGTAGAGGTCAGGGCCGCCTTAAGCCTATTGGGGGCCCTGGGCACTTTAAAATAATGGCCCCCCTGTGACTATGATAGAGGATTATTTTATTAAAATAGAATTTTTTATAAAATTTTCCCCATCACCTTGTCATTTTCAAAACAATACTAATTATCTGTACTTAATATTGGTTATCAAATGATGATCTGATAGGAACTTGGGGGCCACATCGATGGCGAGGCCCTGAGCACTTGCCCAGAGTGCCCATCGAAAAAGAGGGGTCTGGTGATGATGGCCTTGATCTATAAGAAGCCTATTGGATAGGAATCTGTCGTGTGTGAGAAGCTTAATGAACCCATTTAGTATTAGAAATAATTTGTTTATATACTTTTCAACCCCAAAAATCGACATATATAAATATACGTAGCTCTTTTATTTTTAAGTGAACACATTACTGTGAATCTGTGATACAAATAACATGTAATAACTATCAGTTTTATTTAAATAATGTGCTTTTTTAAAAGCTATTTTTCGCCCTGATGATGTTGCCAGTAGGATAAATAGTAAAACATTCTAACACTGAGCCTATCTTGTGAATTGTGCATTTATTTTTATACGTCAAATACTTAAATCCAAGCGAAATTCGAAAGGAATGCTTTATAATTAGTTCAGCGCCATCTATTTATCGATTAAGTCAATGCTACATTGCTGTCCACTCGGGAGTTTCTGTCACAACATTGTATGGAAAATTATCAAGTCCTAGGGTACACCGTAAACTCCCATATTAACGCGAGTGAATCACGATATCACATCGCTCAAACAATAAATGCGTAGGTACAAACAAACTGTCATTACTGTCAAGAAAAGATAATTTTTAATATCTTAAAAAGATAAGATAATTACAAATATAAAAAAGTAGGTCATACTAAACACTAAGCTTTAAAATGAGATTTATGATTTCATTTTTAAAAGAGAAAACTATATTTGTAGTTAAATAAATTAAATTAAATTGCAAAAGATTACTGATGCAATTGTTTGTAATCAAGGCATACAATTGGATGATTCTTTTATTGAGCATACGCTCAGTAGAAAAAGTACTAAAGTCAAGTACTAAGTTGTTATTACGGTCTTGATACGATCTAGTGCTAATTTAGTTCATATTGGACACTTATATACTTATATATAACCGCCTTGTCACATCCACATGACGTCATCTTCGATACGCGTCCTCGCGGGCCAGGGGCCCTAGCCAAGATGCAAACTATTGCAAACGCTTCCTTTGCGTACTTACGAAACGAAAGAAAGAAAGCCCGGTGATTGGTTGTTGTAAGAGTTGTAACTTCAACAGCCAATCACCGGGCTTTATTTCTTTCGATTCGTAAGTAGGCAAAGGAAGCGTTTGCAACAGTTTGCATCTTGGCTAGGCCCCCAGTGTTGCTAACGATACCGAGTATGTCACGAGATTACGTCATCAAAATGGCGGCCTAGACTCATAGCAATTTGCGGGTCTTATAGTATGAATATTTGGATGAAGTTCTTAAGAAATTCGTATTTCTTAAGAACATGTTTGTACGAGGACAGTCTTAATGTTTATCCCTTTAATGTTAAGGGTGATTTTTGACAACATAACTCTTTTCAATGTGTTCAACTTTGTACAATTACTTATACAAAAAGATTTTACTGTCTCCTACTTCTTTTGTTTTCAATCTAAGTAACTACATGACTAATTGCGCTTTACTTGTAATTATTAGATTAAGTTCCTGTTAAGTATAAAGAAGTATTTTCAAACAATGTTTTTGTTGAATAAAATCTACCTTTCTATTTTTAGGAATGTCTTTTCATTTAACTAGAATTTTACCTAGAATAAGTAGCAATTTTTAGGGTTCCGTACGTCCGAATAAAAAAACGGAACCCTTATAGGATCACTCGTGTGTCCGTCTGTCCGACCATTCCCCCTCCCCCCCTTATCTCCGAAACTACTGAACCTAAAATTTTGAAATAAAAAATGCAGAAACCTACAGAAAATATACAAAACCTATATATAAGAAGTCTATGCTCTCCCGTTGGATGAGTGGCAAGGATGCTTGCCTAACGTCTCAGGGGCCCCGGGTTCGATTCCCGGCGGGGTCAACTTTGGAAATTTTAATGTAATTTTCAAAAAATGGCTCTGGTCTGGATTTGAAAAGTAGTGGTAGGGCACACTGCGTTTCGCAGTCATTTGGGCAGCCCGCCTGGCGGCAGTGACCACCCCCTTACAGAAGACCACCGTGAAATAACAGCATATACGTGCTGTTGTGTTTCGGTGAGTGAGTAAGGGATGCCAGAGCCCATTTCCTTATCCCCTCCTAATCCCTTATCCTTAATCCTACTGTAGTCGGCAGCGCACTTGCAGCACCTGTAGCGTTGCTTGTGTTATAGGCGACGGTAGCCACCTACCATCAAGTGGACCGTCAGCCTGTCTGTCGACATAACATTAAAAAAAAATAACATGGTAAATCACTCAATATTGTGCGGATAGGTAACATCGTACGGAACCCTCTTCACGCGAGTTCAACTTGCACTTGTTCCATTTTGTGTAATGTAAGGGCAGGTGGAAAGAAGACTTCATTGCAAATTGTTACTCAGTTGATGGTATCTGCCTACTTTTCCTTATTAACACAAAGAAACGTCATCTAGCCATAACTAGGTATCTAGCCCGATCGCTCGCCTGGTTATTTGAAGGTTTAAAAAATTTCATGATTTTTTTAATCACTCAATGTGACAAATAAAATACTTACACGGAAAATAGGATAGGTGCAAATAAAAACAAATAACAATATTTAAAATTGTTTTTTTTTTTTTGTTGTTTCCTACGTAAATTTTACAATTTTTTGAGTTCAAACAGAACAGTTTGTCTACAGAACACAATTCAAAATACGGACACTTGTAGCAGCAGATATTAAATTTACAAAATTTAATTCAATCAGGCAGAGTGTTTTATGGCCCTGCACACACTGTTGTTGATCCGCCTTTTTCTTGTATATATTTTGGATTGGTATTGTTAAAGAAAACATATAGGGTCGTATGGGGCTCACTGTGACACGGGGCACAGTGTGACAGCATCATTATCTCCGTCTCTTTCTAAAATTCTCCTAGCGCTTAGACGTTGTTCAGTCAAGCACAACCAGTCGCCATTTTAAACGCTTACAATTTGCTTTGTTTATAACTCGCCCGAAAGAAATTTCCAAAAAATTGTTTATTTGGTGGTTTTGTCTTTAAAAAGACCTGTGCTTTTCTTTTTTTTAAATCTTGCAAGGAGAACTTAGGTAAGTGTTGTTTTATATATATAAAAATACTTATACTACTGGTTTATTACACATAAATACTTTACCGGTATTCCTAACCTATAATTAATTGAATTATTTTTTATTATTTCGGATTGTATGGGGCACTGTGTGACGGGGTACATTGTGACAGTGTCACAGTGTACCCCAATATTGAGTTTAGTAGTTCCATAACATTCTGTTTGCTAAATAACCCTTATAGCGTTATTCATCTTCTGTCTGTTCATAAGTCAGTGTAATAAATATGAATATTTGATAACTAGATGTAAAATGATAACATTAATTAGATTTTTGTTTGTTTTAGATCCATTTCAAAATGGTTCGAAATCGGGTTCGCAAGACGTCAATTGGCCAGCACAGTGAACAAAATATGCGTGAAGCTATTGCACTCGTCGAAAGTGGTTCGAGCTTGAGAAGTGCCGCTGACCAAAAACATGTAAACTATATGACATTAAGTCGCTATGTCAAGAAAGTGAAAAGTAATGTTGAATCGAAAATCGTAAATCTCACTCCTAATTATGCCAATAGAAAAGTGTTTTCAAATGATCAAGAAAAAAAATTAAAAGAATATATTTTAACTTGTTCTAAAATGAGTTATGGTCTCGATACAGTGGAATGCCGAAAGCTTGCTTATGAAATGGCTGTCTTTCACCGATTAGAGATGCCTAAAAATTGGGTTGCAAAGAAAATAGCAGGCATTGACTGGCTTTATGGTTTTAGACAAAGACATCCGGACCTGACGTTAAGGAAACCAGAGCCATGTAGTTTGACAAGAGCTACTTCATTTAATAGACATAATGTTAATATATTCTTCAATAATTTACAAGAAGTGATGAGTCGTAACCCGAGTTTTTCTGACGAAACGAGAGTTTTCTGCTTAGATGAAACCGGGACTACAACTGTCCAAAAACCAAAAAAGATACTTGCTGCGAAGGGGGCTAAGCAACTCAACAAAGTCACTAGTGCAGAACGAGGCACCCTTGTGACAACTTGTTGTGCTATATCTGCAACGGGATCCGCTCTGGCTCCAGCAATGGTTTTCCCTCGAAAGGTTTTCAAACCGTTTATGTTAAAAGATGCACCTGTGGGTACTCTAGGCCTTGCGCAACCTACTGGGTGGATGACGGGCGAACTTTTTGAAGAAGTCATGAAGCATTTTATAAAGGTAACTTCATCTTCAAAAGACAACCCATCTCTACTGATTGTTGACAATCATGAGAGCCATCTTGCTCCAGCAGTTCTCAATATAGCAAAGAATAATGGGATCACTTTGTTGACTATACCACCACACACGAGCCACACACTGCAGCCACTGGACGTATCGGTTTTTGGTCCTTTTCAGACTTATTACAATGCTGCCGGTGATTCATGGATGATGCGGCACCCGGGAAAAACTATTTCAATATATGATGTTGCAGGATTAGTAGGTCAAGCTTTTGACAAAGCAATGACCCCTGTCAACATAAAATCCGGATTCAAAAAAACTGGCATCTTTCCTTTTGATAAGGATGTTTTTTCTGAGGACGATTTCATGCCCAGTGAAATAACAAATCGACCAGTACAGAATAATGGAGTTGAAGAGCCGAGACCAAGTGGGAGTTCACAATCAGATTTTTCCTCTGAGCGTCCTGTAGAATCCGAAATTAATGTGACACCGTCTTGTTCAAATACATGCCGAGAAACTGTTCCACAAGTCATTCTACCTGATGATGATGAGGTCGAGTCAGGCCAATTGAGCCCTTCTATACTAATAGAGACTACTGACCCCGAAGAGTCAGAAGGCTATAAATTGCTTGCTAGAGATCAGTCAAATAATTTGATAATTTGTCAACCTGAACACCTTACTCCTACCAAGGACAATCAATTAAAAAGCCCCATAGGATGTCGCGATTATCCTAAAGCTCAACCAAGACTTAAGTCTAACAAGGGAAGAAAAAGAGGAAGAAGCTGTATTGCGACAGACACACCTATAAAACAAGAATTTGAAGAAGTGGCTTTAAAAAGAATTAAAAATATAAAAACCAAAGAAAAAAAATTAATAGACAAAAAGAAGAAATTGAGAGCCAAAGAAATAACTAAAAAATCAAAGCAGTCGCAAGTGCAAGTGAAAAAAGTTCTTTTCCAAGGATCAGATGACACTGTATCCATCTCGTCTGATAATTCTTGTGATATTCCCCTATCCTGCCATAAGAAACCAGAACGAGAGGATTTTGTTATTGTTAAATTTGCTACCAAACAGCAGAAAGTCAAGCATTATATTGGGAAACTCGTAACAGACAATGAAGAAAATACTTACGATATAAGTTATTTGCGTAAAAGTAGCAAGGTAGATAACAATTTTTATTTCCCACTCGAGCCGGATATGGCGACAGTTGGTTTGGAAGATATAGAAATTGTTTTACCTTTGCTTGAAAAAAACAAAAATATTACCAAACGTCAAGCTGATTCGTACGTTTTTCCTAAAAATATTTTGAAGAAGTTTAATTTACAATAAACACTAAGTTTTTATTATTTTCTTACAATTAGTAGTGTTTCACATACCGTCCCATGATATGTCACATAGTACCCCAGAGTATGTCACATAGTACCCCAGATACGGGGCTGTTTGTGACAATCGACGGACCTCTTAAATGTGCCATTTAGAAGTATTTTTTGCTATATTTGATACCATTTTTATTTGTTTAATAAGAGTAGAAAAACTGTTGATTATTTTAAGACCAAACAAAAGATAATTTATTAAATATATTTCATTTCAGAACACAATTTGTCTTTTTTGTCACACTGTGCCACACCTTACCCTATATATTGATCCGAAATTAAGAAGTACATAGCGACGCTGAATCTACATTGTCCACGTAAGTATCACTATATAGTTTGTGATTGACCAGTTTTCAAAATACTTGCGCAAAGACAAATGTGTATTTTTTGGCAATTAATTCCACATGCTATAACAAATGAGGTAAAAGAAGAACTTGACAGAATGGCGAAGCTAGATGAAACAGAGCCTACTCCTGCTGTGAGCCCTATGACAGTGGTCAGACAAAAAGATAAAATAACAATCTGAATAGATTCGTCCGACGTAAACAAGAACATCATATTGAGACGTTATTTCCCACTCACCACTATAGAATAGATCTCTGCTGACATTTGCAAAGGCTCCAAATTCTTTGCATTACTAGATTGCACGAACTACTCAAGTACTCCAGTACTGAGACTGTATGATGTGAACAAACTCGTAACTTTAACCGTAGATGCAAGTTCAAAAAATCTTGGCGCCGCACTTCATCAAGAAGGACAACCAATAGCCTATGGAGCAAGAGCACTAACCAAATCTGAACAGAATTATCCAGAAATAGAGAAAGAGGCATTTGCCATTCAGTTTGGATGCAAGAAGTTCCACGAATATGTCTATGGTAAAAACCTCACAGTGGAATCGGATCACAAACCATCTTGAGACCATTTAAAAAAAAACATACAATCCTGCCTTGCAACCTCTGTTCAGAGCCTTGTAACCTAATGTTCAATCTTGCTTCATACGCACTAAATATCATATTGAAAAAGGGCGCAGAAATACCCTTAGCAGATTTTCTTAGACGAGACTGTGACGCAACTGACGCATCTAACCTGAAATATGAAGAAGAAGAAAATCTGAAAGTTGCATTAGATGCTAAAGAACTAATCACTGCTACAAATGAAGACCCACATTTACAGTCACTTCTAAAGACTATAATTGAAGGATTCCCAGAAAAAGTTGACGAACTTCCAACGGAAGTCCAACATTACTTTAACTTTAAAGAAGAAATGAGCTACCTCAAAGGAATTATCTTCAAAGGTGATAAAATTGTAGTGTCAAAAACACAAATTCATAAAATATTAACACAACATGACATCTAGGCATACAAAGTTGCTTAACAAGAGCACGACAATTTCTCAACTGAAAAGGACAATACAACGACATTATACAACTAGTGAAAAATTACTCCATCTGTGAACAAACATAAAGAGACAATATCAAAGATACAGTGCTAGTAAAAAGATCCCGTTATATATTCTAATAATTGTTTTAATTAAGAACCTCTACGCTACACATACCATCAAACATCTCGCTAGATCTTCAACAATACTTGTTTCAAGATTGGAAAACTAAAGATGAACAGGTGTGTATTTGTTATTCGTGCCTTGAATCATCCCGATGTTGATTATCAATACCAAAGAAACGCAACAACCAAAGTACTTCAAGTCCATCTAGTTATGCAACTTGTAAGAGTTGTTTGAACACATTTAAAAGGTCGACTTTTTCAGACATTTGAAAAATTGCAATACCAGTAACAACGAAGGAAAACTACCATATCTAAAAAAAGATCATTGTATAATCAATCATAGTATAACTATTATTCCCAATACTTCGAATGCATCAGTAGAGCTCAGAGACAAGATTTTATCGCATATTCGTTGCGATGAAATTTCGTTAGTGGTAAAAAAATGATCCATTGATCATAACTTCTTAAAAAGAAAAAAGAACGTTGCAGTCGAAAAGCAATATGTTCCAAAATGAGGGACTTAGGTAGTCTATTGACTATTATTCGAAAGAAAGACTCAAGCATTGATACTCTTACATATGTAATTGGTCCCGAAAAATATAAATTATTTATTGATTTTATAAAAAGTATATGTGTGGGTTTGATGGAAAAATGAGGACAGTTAAAATTACAAGCATACCAACTCGAATGTGACCCTCTATGTTGGCATGCATTGATATACTGTACACTCAGTCTTATTACGTCAACGGAATCTAAGGCTTATAAGGAGTCTTATGAAAAAAACCTAGGTGACTTTAAACGTCTTATAGAAATTAATTGGCAGTGGGAGATATCATTAAATGAAAAAAAAAATTTGATATCCTTTGAAAAAACAAGGAAGAGTTAATATGACTAAGGAAAGTGTTATCACACTGGATGAAGACATTGCTACTGTTATGCGAGAAATTCACAAATTGGACATCAAAGCGGAAAATTAAGAAAAAATCCAGACGCACTTAATTATGAGTCCAAAGATATCACAATGGTGAAAATTGAATCCAAAGATATCACGCATGAATCATCGCCTGAACATCCTAACAAATTTAGAAAAATGGAAAACACTCTCTATGGGCCTGAAACTTAATAAGACCATTGACAAAGAAAATCAGAAGATTTTCAACGACGAAACCAAGAAATGGAGAAACATATTACATCACCTTTTGAACATAACATTATTTTTAACCCAGCAAAATCTTGCTTTCCATAGTCATCGTGAAGACGTATCGTCGGAAAACAGAGGAAATTTCTTAGAACTGGTGCAACTGATAGCCAAATATGACCCAGTATTGAAAAAACATTGTTTAAGACTTGAAGAGTCCGCTGATGGGTCAAAGAGAGTAGCTTCTTACTTGTCAAAAGGGATACAAAATGAATTTAGTTTCAGTTTGGGTGAACATATTAAAAAATATATATTGCAGATATAAGGCTAAGTACTACGGAATATTTTTTGACAGCACCCCTGATTAAAGCAGAACTGATCAAATGAGTCAAATCAAATATTTAGATATGTTCATGTAGAAGATGATATTGTGGAAATCCGAGAATTCTTCTTAGGTTTTTTGTTGATGTCGGGAAAGACTGCAGAGAATATGACAAAAGATATTCTACAGCAGCTGAAAAAAGATGGGCTGGATGTTGCGTTGTGCAGGGCTCAAGATTATGACAACGCCACGTCAATGTCAGGTGTACATGGAGGAGTTCAACGAAAAATCCATGTGCTATTAGTCCATGTCACAGACGTATAATATTGTAGAAGCAGACCCAATATAACAGATATCAAGTGAAGCTGATTTACCACATACACAAATGTCACTCGGACGGGGCGAAACTAGGGCGTACTAAATTTTATTGACCAATCTTTATGTCCTGCATGCGAATTAGTAAGCGCGTGTTATTCAGAGCGGTGCAATAGTGAGCTGTCTGAATATCGACTGCTGAATAACGCGTAGTCTAATAGCCGCACTGATATTGGTACACATAATAATATAAATAAATGTTCACACTGAGTTCGGCCCTGTTCGTCAGTTTACATCGACAGCGTCACTCATCAATATGGCGGCCGACTGTAATCGGGCGTCGCGTCGTCATTTGTTTATGTGTAGTGTTGTTACACTGGAAAACACAGGATGGCGCATATTACGACGTGATGGGTGAGAAAGAGACAGCAAGTCACAGTTAGAAGTGTATAACTATAGCTACGATTTAATGTTGGGTCTGCTTCTATATTATACGTCTGTGGTCCATGTGTTAATTATTCCTTAAATCTTTGTGGAGTCCATGCATTCTCATGCGTTCCTTCTAGCGTCACCTGTTTTGGAACTATAAAGAAGTTATATTCATTCTTCTCGTCCTTTACACATAGATGGGAATTGAGATTCACTCGAAAGTGTGAATTTTTGGGATTCTGAATATTTTTTACGAACTATCTAAAAAGACAAAAAATAAATTTAATAAACAGTCACAAACCATAATTTTAATAATTAAACGTCTGATATTAAAATTACTAACCGTGCAAAATAGGTACTGAAGATTTTTTTAACATGTGATTGCCCTTACGCGACGGATACATGTCTTCGGACAAAATGGACAGAGCACACTTTTACTGGATCTATTTGGTAACAATCTTCCTCTCTTCTTTCTAAACGAACAGCTTTTATCCACTATTCGTCTTAGCTCATTTTTGGGAAAACTGAAAATATAATATAACGATAAATTAATGAAAAATTACAGCACAGCGCACCAAAATATGTCCACAAGCCGATGTTTTACCAGAAAAAAATTATTTACGAGAACGAAATCGAAAAAGGAAAATTAATTTAACTGGTTACAAAGATTTTCAACTGTATAGATCGGGCACGACGAAAGAATCCGTAATTTGACATTTAGAACCACGTGGTACAAAATCGCTCAGTCCATCACAAACTTTACAAGGCTATTCAACTACCATGACCATTCTGATTACGGCAATCAGGATATCAGGATCCTACAATATTTTTGTAGGAAAATTTCCCCAATACTCTCTCTATACAGGGTGTCCCATCATTAATGGATAACCTTGTACGTACTTGTAGATGTAGACATAGGTAAAGCACCCCTACAAACTGCTTTTATTTATTTTTATTTGCACGGAATTTTGAGTTATATCGATTTAAATTTTTTTTTTAAATCCACTTTTTATCATAGTTTTGTATACCACAGTCGTAAGTAAACTGTTTATCTCCAATCAATAGACCAACTTTGAGCGAAGTTGCGACAGGTACTCATACATTTTTTTAGACCAGAGGTGCTCAAACTTTGGAACTAAAAGTGAGCCGCTGTTTTTTTATTTTTCAAAGTAGTTTTTTGAAAACTGTGTGTATCTTAAATATTGTGATATGTGTGATATCATCAGATCTACTATTGTAGAATAGTTTTAGAAAAAAAAATGAAGTAATAGACAGTTTACAACTGTGGTATACAAAACTATGATAAAAATTGGATTTAAAAAAAATATTAAAATCGACATAACTCAAAATTCCGTGCAAATAAAATAAAAATATAAAAGCAGTTTGTAGGGGTACTTTAACTTTGTCTACAAGTACGTACAAGGTTATCCATTAATAATGGGACACCCAACATATTCTATTTAATCTTTTTGGTTGGTTTCGATTGCATAACACAGGCCACAGCGAATTACTTGCAAACTCGCGACTACAATAATATTCCCTCCAATTAAAATACATGTATCTAAATTTTGAAATGTATCTTAGTAGGTCTATAAACATACCTTATTTTGTTTAGTTATAGGCTATGTAAATAGTTTTTAGGTTAGGTTTGTTCCCGAGAATTCTATCGTTTTCAACCAACTGTTGTAGCAATCGTCTCGGCTGCTATAAGTAGATCTGTTGTGTTGTTTGTTGATTTTTTTACCTATGTGTTTTATGTGTACAAAAAACAGTAAATAAACAAAAATATTTTACTTACCAATGAAAAGTTATTCCAGTATCACTTTTCCGGAATTCTTTGCGTTGCCTGCGCCACGTTACTTCACAAGAAGTCATTTTTTTCTTATTTCGTCAAGATTTCGCCGATATTCACTAAAAAGTCAAACGTTTTGATCAATGCGTCCTTCCGCCCAAAGAGTATTATATATAATCACTACCAATCACTACGTTTTATTTCCGCCACTGACTGAGCTGAGCACGCGGCTGTTGCCAGCCGGGTCCCGTTAAAAGTTACCTGACATAAATAAAAAAGTAACCTTTTAGCGTAAAAAGTAACCTTTTATTTATTTTTTGTAAAAACGTATTAAAAGTTGATAAAATACTTGTTGGTTGATTTATCTTACACAAATATGAATAATGTAGTTGTATTTTTACTTTTAAGTTGCATTTTACCAACTACTTTTTCAAAATATCTGAAAAAAAAAAATCATTCAAATTTATCTAATCTACAAAAATGTACAGGATTCACTTACCAAAATTCTGTAAAAAATTATTATTTAGGTAGTTATGTAAACTTATGTAAACACACTAATTTGTACACTTCCAAGTTTCCAACTCTTTTTTCATACAAGACAGTAACACACAAACAAAACTAAGAACTTCACAACAAAAATGACGAGATAAGCGAGTAGTAAAATCTGGAGATAATCTGTCTATACCTAGGAAGTGTATGTATATGAAACAAGTAGAGTAGGTGTTGCGCAGACTCTAATAACAACCTGTGTTTGAATCGGATTGATCGAGAGAGTAAGCAGATATGCCGTCAATAATTTGTGATTCTTTAGTATGAACGAGAAAGACATGTTTAATTGCATTACGAATTTTTGTGTTGTTTTAATTTGCGTTCTGTTCTACATAGGTTTTTGTAAGATATTATGAATTAATTCTACAAGATCCAAAAAATCACCTATAAGTAACCTTCTGAGTAGTGTAACCTCGAAGTAACCTGAAGGAGTTAAAAATCACCAAAAAGGTTACAAAAGTAACCTTCTGGCAACGCTACGCGGCAGAATGATTATGTATATATAGATTAGATTGGATAGATTGATGAAGTATGTATTGTCACAAAATAACTGTCAATCTTTCGCTTATATGTCAGTCGAGCTGTCACATTGACATTATGTATGATGTGTTACTTGAACTGTCACATTTAGTTTGCTGTGCTGTCAAGTTGTCACAGTTTCGCACGGTTTTATCTCGAGTTTTTTATCTTTGTGTTGTGATTAATTAGTTAACTAACAAACTGCTCATTTATTTGTATGTCATACAATGTTAGCTTATATAAACAATAGACTTCCTTATATTTTGATTTAAAAATCCCATAACGGGAAAGATAAGTTCTACAAACGAGCTATCGAGATGATTCAGCCAAGTTGTACAATTTTGTGCTTATTTCTCTCACTATTTATTTTCGGGTGTACACCGCGTTCAATTGACGAGGAAGACGAACAGTTTCTATTAAAACCGAAGTACACCGACAACCATGAGTTGGAGGAATTGTATTTGGAACTGGAGAAGTCGTACCCGGAACTAGCTCGCGTTTACTCCATAGGAGAATCGGTCGAGGGTCGAAAGTTATTAGTTCTGCAGATCACAGACGATGTCCGTAACACTCACCCTGGCCGACCAGCCTTCAAATATGTGGCCAATATGCACGGCGATGAACCAATTGGTAGACAGCTGGTTATATATTTGGCCCAATATTTGTTGTTGAATTACGCTAATAACGATAGAGTGAAGAAGTTGGTAAACAGCACTGACATACATTTGATGGCATCATTGAATCCTGATGGATTTAACCGAAGCAAGGTAAGTGATTTTTTGATTTTTCTTTATGTTAAGATCGTGAGACAGGCTGACGGTTCACTTGATGGTAGGTGGTTACCGTGTCTTATAATACAAGCAACGTCACTGGTGCTGCAAGTGTGCTGCCGATCAAGGCAGCATACATACTGTTATTTCACAGTGATTTTTTTTGTAAGGAGGTGCTGCAAATGGCTGATGACTACAGTAGGATTAAGGATAAGGGATTAGGAGTGGATAGGGAAATGGGCTCTGGCATCCCTTACTCACTCACAGAAACACAAAAGCACACATGCTGTTATTTCACGGTGGTCTTCTGTAAGAGGGTGGTTACTGCTGCCAGACGGGCTACCTAAATGACTGCAAAACCTAAAAACCCTTACCTTGGTGTGACCGATAGAGTTATATAAGTTTATAACTGTGCTATATTCCATTGTTTGGATTTGCAGAACTTCATAGATGGTCTTCTCTGGAATGCATATATTGTAGGTCACTGTGTTAACCTTTACAGTTTACATGGACAAACCATAAAAGCTGTGTGTGGCCCACAAGACAGTTAAATATAGTGGTAGGGCACACTGGGTTTTCACAGTCATTTGGGCAGCCCGTCTGGCGGCAGTAACCACCCTCTTACAGAAGACCACCGTGAAATAACAGCATGTGTGCTTTTTTGTTTCTGTGAGTGAGTAAGGGATGCCAGAGCCCATTTCCCTATCCACTCCTAATCCCTTATCCTTAATCCTACTGTAGTCATCAGCCATTTGCATCACCTTTGGCGAAGGTAGCCACCTACTATCAAGTGGACCGTCAGCCTGTCTGCCGACCTTAACATAAAAAAAAAATTCTTTTTGAAATCAGTACAGAACCACACATGACATACATTCGTAAATAAAAGGTATTGTTATTATGGAACTTACTATTGGAGATTTTTCAACCTTATTTTTCATGACTTTCTAGTTGCCTGTTTTGTTAAAGTTTAAACAAAATGATTATTGAATCTCTCAATGCACTCATGTATGATAATTAGATGAAGCAAATTTTTGGTATTGTGTACAATTATTTTTTCCTTAAAGAAATTATAGCTAAGCTGTGACTAATTCAAGGTCAATGGGTGATTGTACACAGTAAAGCAACTGGACCATTCACTAGTTGTTCTAATGGAAGTTTTTAATTCATTTGTAACATTTAATTTTTTGTGGATAGCAGTGTCTAAATTAATCAGTATATTTATATATGTATTATAAACCATTAGGCCATATCAAGATATTGTTAGATACTTTGAATGTTTCGGTGACCTTCTTTAATACAAATCCTTGATTCACTCGAATAGATAAGTAAATATTGATTCCGTAATAGAATAATTTATCTGTACATAGTATAAATTGAAGTCTGCCTGGCTCTGTCCGTCTGTCTGTATATCCGCTAACTTAGACGACACAATGTATTTAGATTAGGTTTTCACTATCAGTTAGATAATTTTTCATGGAAGATTTAAATATAATAATAAAACCTAATTGCGTCTGTGCGAAAATAGGGGTTTAAAAATAATTTATTAACATAATAAATTGCAATGCCTTCCCACTTTTTTTCTTTTTTCTCAGCTCCTATAGGGTCGTAGCCTGATATTAAATAAAGTATAACCTTCCCCAATATTTGGAGCATCGAAATGCAAAAAGAATTTTTCAATCTACATTCAAATATTTATGCATTCAAACAAAAAAGGAGATTTTTAGGCCGCCTTTCCACCTGCAAGAAAACTTCTCCGAGAAATATCCTACAGTCTGTCCGACAGCAACTTGCAAGTGCAAGTGTAAGTGTAAGACCTGTCGCGATTACTCTTGCTACGCTATTTACACTTGCAAGCTGCTGTCGGACAGACTGTCTGATATTTCTCGCGAAAGCTTTCTTGCAGGTGGAAAGGCGGCCTTACACCTTATTATATTAGTATCAAGGTGAAGCCGGTTTTAAACGCATGCATTTTTTTCTGCAAATTATATACACAAAACCTTCCTCATTAATCGTTCTTTTCATTGGTGAAAACTGTATTTAAATCGATCAGGTGGCTTAAAATAAGTTAGCGTAGAAGCAGACAGAGGTCGGCGGTGCCTTTATTTTATAATATGTATATAGATATAATATAAAGACCGGTAATATTGTATGTGTAGAGGTGTACTCTATGTTGAAAATTGCAAAGTTTATCACTAAGCATCCTTTTGCAAGCGATAACATGCCTATGACCTTTGCGTATTGATAATGCAGTACATATTGATTTTGTAACACACTAAGGTGAACTTAGTAAGAACGGAAACACACTATATTTATTCTTATTTCTTGTTTCTGAAATAGTAATGAAATATATACAAAACACATCATCAGAATACCTGTAATTTCTAAATAGACAAGCTGACAGACCATTTGACGGTAGATGGCCACAGTTGTCTATCTATATCTCAAGTAATATAAGAAGGGTTAAAATGGTGGTTGGTAGATCGATAAAAAGACAAGTAGACCACATTAAAGGTCGAAATAATAGGTCATTCGAGTGTTGGCCCAGTGCAGTGGGACCGTTCGACGTAAGAGCTTTTTCTATACATAAAAGTTGCCGGTCAGGCTGACAGACTACTTGACGGTAGGTGGCCACCATTGTCTATATACACAATATAATATAATGTCAGGAGGGTTAAAACGGTAGATGATAAAAAGACATGAAGACCAACATTAAAGGTCGAAATAACAAGTCACTGACATGTTGGCCCATTGCAGTGGGAATGAATTGAATTGCGCTGCGCAATTCAATCCATTAAGGCCCACTGCGCAAACGTAGCGCCTTAATGTTTTTGTTATTATTAGGGTTCGTACGTCCGAATAAAAAAACGCAACCCTTATAGGTCTGTCCGACCATTCCCCTCCTCCCCCCTTTTCTCCGAAACTACTGAACCTAAAATTTTGAAAAAAAAAATACAGAAATTAGTTTTCTACTTATAGATTATAGGAAAACCTATAAGAAGTCCATGATATTAAAATAACATGGTAAATCACTCAATATTGTGCGAATAGGTAACATCGTACGGAACCCTCTTCACGCGAGTTCAAGTCGCACTTGTCCCTTTTTTTTTTTTTACTTATAAATTATAAAGAAATAGTCATGTTAATCTTTGTGGGGGTTAGCAACATATTAGCAAATCAGGGGTAGATTTTATATTAAAAATTTAATATTCAAAATTGTAAATGCGGTCTGCAATAATTATTACCGTGAAGTCGAGTGTTGTTCGTTATTTGAGGTCCGTTTATATCTTCAGACAACGAACGTATCAGACACGTACCGTCTCAGACACCGTCAGACACAGTTTATTTACATCTAGCGTACCAGAACCGTGCCATATCAGACAAAAACAGACAAGTGCACGGTTCCGATTCTAGGGCACAGGTCCTCTGACACTCAGACAAAATATTCTCTCCGCGAATGCCGTCCGCGCGCGGACTGTGTCTGATGGCGTCTGAGCGGACACGTTACGCTAGATATGAATTAGTTCTTACATATCATATTATTTTGTCTGATACGTTCGTTGTCTGAAGATATAAACGGACCTTTATTATTCATGATCTTATATATTAATAAACTATTCATTCTGACGACCTTTATATAAAAAAGAAGCCAATACGTCGACCATTCCACTGGACCAAGACGTCATTCACCTCTCACAAATCACAGAAAATAGAACAAACTAATGTTCTTTAAGAGTTGAGAGTACTGCTATCGATACAATAGCAATCAAATCATGGCTCACGACTGTTGCTACCCGATTCAACTTTAAACCGGAATGCGTTTGAAATAGACATTGTAATACGAAGATTTTTTGTTCATTGCAGACAGTGTCTAATTTGGACCGTTAGCACGCGCTCGTGACCTCTTATTGGCGTTATAGTTTATTTTCTTCTTTCTAATGCATATTTTTATCTATAATTTGACCTCGAGGTCGCCTAGGCTTCTAGGTTTATGATTAGGACAACCCAGGAATTCACTAGTTCTTTAAAAAATTATGTATTCACATCTTAGATGAAGTCCACGCAAATGTAGTTGCGGGCATCGGCTATTGTAATATACCAGCGACCAGCCCCCGGCTTCGCCCGGGGTGCAATTTTTATATATATGAACATTCCCCGTTTATCTCTCTTTCCATTAGTGAAAACCGAATTAAAATCGGTCTACCCGTTCACGCGTGATGCCGTGACCAAGGGAAATGGGGATTAATTTTTATATATATAGATTTTCAAGTTTCTTGTTATGGCTGTAAATTAATCTTGAGTGGCTCATGAAGTTTTACCATGGCCCTCATTTATCACAAATTTCCATTTCGTCTCTAATCTCATTTCTTAACCTGGTCCATTCGGCGGTAGTCAGCCTCTTGCAGAGAAGACAATCAAGTAAATATGTGAAGTGCGTGAATAAGGGATCTCTCAGTTTTTTTATGTTAAGGTTGACAGACAGGCTGACGGTCCACTTGATAGTTGGTGGCTAGCGTCGTCTATATCGCAAGCAACATCATAGGCGCTGCAAGTGCGCTGCCGACCATAGTAGCATAAGGGATTGGGGATGGGGGATAGCATAGGGGATAAGGAAATGGATTCTAGCATCCCTTACACACAACGGCACACATGATGATATTTCACGGTGTTCTTTTTTTTTTTTTTATGTCAGGTCGGCAGACAGGCTGACGGTCCACTTGATGGTAGGTGGCTACCGTCGCCTATAACACAAGCAACGCCAAAGCTGCTGCAAGTGCGCTGCCAACTGCAGTAGGATTAAGGATAGGGGATTAGGAGTGGATAGGGAAATGGGCCCTGGCATCCCTCACTCACTCACCGAAACACAACAGCACACGTGCTGTTATTTCACGGAGGTCTTCTGTAAGGGGGTGGTTACTGCCGCCAGACGGGCTGCCCAAATGACTGCGAAAACGCAGTGTGCCCTGCCACTACTTTCCAAATCCAGACCAGAGCCAAATTTGAAAAGTTGATTTTTCAAAGTTGACCCTGCCGGGAATCGAACCCGGGAACCCTAGAACAGAGCGTTAAGGCACGCACCCTAACCACTCATCCAACGGGCTCGTCTGTAAGGGGGTGTTTACTACCGCCAGACTAATGCTCAAAGGATTGCGAAATGCAGTGTGCAAAGTTGACTCGGGGACCCCCGAGACAGAGCGTCAAGACATGCACATTAACCACTCACCCAATGGGCTCGTTATCATTGAATCAATTATGCTGGTGGCTACCGTCCTGTGGAACGCATTGGTCCTATTAATTATTATTATACACTTGTAATACAATCGTCGTTTTATTTCCAGGAGGGTACTTGCGATTCCCTGAAAGACTTCGTCGGTCGCAACAACGCTAAAGGCGTTGACCTAAACAGGGACTTTCCCGACCAATTCGACAAGCATAAGTCGCCCGCGGATGACTATATTTACGGGACTCGTCAGCCAGAGACAAAGGCCGCCATACGATGGGTGTTGGGAAAACAGTTCGTGCTCTCTGGTAATCTCCACGGAGGCGCCGTTGTCGCCAGTTATCCATACGACGACTCTGTGTAAGCATAAATATATAGTTATTTTTACTGTTCTGTATCAGGCCGTGTATAGTAATCGGTCAAGTTTAAATTAGCAATTTGCCCAGGGTGACTTCATTTCCCCGCGTACCGATCACACAATCCACGCTTCGTGAGGCGCGAGCGGTACTTGACACTGCACTGCTTTTATCGTACTAATATTATAAATGCGAGAGGTTGTGAGGATGGATTAATTTATTGTATCATCATCGGTCATCTCAGATGTAAGATGTCAACCAAAATTTTCAGAAGCAATTGCGAAAGATAAAATCCAAGTTGCGAAAGGAAATTCCATTCCACACCTTGTTACAATTTCTTGTTTGAGCCCTACGCACATGTTTTAAATAACAAAGTAATACATGAGCGCCCAGGCCGAAAATAAAGCAATAGTCGGCCGAGTAGTGTTGGAAGTACAAGGTGAAGCCGAGTACCTTCCAAGTGGATTTAAAACACACACTATGTGCAAAATCAAAATTAAACAAAATGGCGGTCGTCTTCTGATCCAGTTGGTCGCGCCTCGGTAATCTAAGTAGTTGTTCATTCACCCTTGAAAAATTTCCAGAAATTTCTATTAATGTCGTATTCTTTTTTAAATAATGAAGCCATTTCCAAGCAAGCGGCAGAAAAGGTATATTTATTGATTTGCACCCTTTGACGTTGCAGCTACGGTAGAGAATGCTGTGAGGAGAGTCGGTCGCCCGACGACGCCATGTTCAAGCATCTGGCAGCTATATACGCGTTCAGACACCCCGAAATGAGGAGAGGGGATGCCTGTCCACCCGAAAACTTCACTCATGGCATCACCAATGGGGCTTTTTGGTATTCGGTACACGGTTAGTACCATCATAATATCTGCAAAAGGAAATCGCCAAAATTGAAATGTCTCAATTTCATTGGATTTGTATTTTAAAAATCTATCTATCTGTCACAAAAAAATTCAGTGATTTTAGATCTTGCGATGGACCTCTTTTTCCTTCATAATTCATATGAGCATAACCAAACAAACAACAATACCGGATTCAAACCACGTAAGGCGACATCTAGTCACAACTTGCCTACTAGGTGGTCATAACAAACTACTAAAGCCATCTATTGAACTTTAATAACTTATATATTATTGGCTATAATACCGTTCTACACTACCTGAATAAAAATAATAAATAATTTTGCCAATTCAAAAAAAAAGTATTCGCACGGGGAGATAAATTTTTCATTTTGTTTTGAAAACAAAAAAAAAAAACGAGTGTTTGTTTAATTAGCCCAGAAACATTGTGTAATTAAATGGAATGATTATACAAATAATTCAATTTGATCATTTAAGTACCTCACTTTATACTGACAGACGGCGTTCTGTCAAAACCTTGAACCGTGGCAGCTGTCATAGATGGCACGCTGACGTTTTTTATTGATATGTTTGATGTCAATATTTTTTTTTTTTATGAAAGACAGACAGACAGACAGAAGGTCCACTTGATGAAAGGTGGCTACCGTCGCCTATAACACAAGCAACGCCACAGGTGCTGCAAGAGCGCTGCCGACTACAGTAGCATAAGGAATTTGGGAAGGGTTAGGGAAATGTGCTCTGGCATCCCTTACTCACTCACCGAAATGCTGTTAATTCACGGTGTACTTCTGTAACGGGCTGCCCGCATGACTGCGAAACGCAGTGTGCCCTGCTGCTACTTTCCAGATCCAGACCAGAATCAACTTTGAAAAAGTTCAGGACTCGTCAAATTGTCGTATTAGATATGTTTATATTGTCAGCTTAAAACTTTGGATGGAAAAAGAAAAATGTGGTTTTTACCTTTTTCGGGGCAATTCTCTTCCTAAGAAATTTCCGTGAACTTCAACGAATAATTGAAAAAAATATAATTAGCCGAATACTCCAATCGTTCTCGAGTTTTGCTCACAGCTAAAATAATTTTATTGCAAGCTGGGAATAAAAAAAGATTTTTATATTTATACATTGAGGAACAGAGAACACTGCTTTGATATTTTTTTTTTTTAATATTAGGTGTAAATTAAGATCCTAGGCACCGTGTAATAGGTTTTATTTCTGATCGTAATCTAATTAACAGTTAACACAATGTAAGTAAGATTGCAAGAAGTATTGGCGGCGCACAATCCAATCAACGTAGTCCGTGCTCTATGGTTGCGGGTGCGTTCGGAAACAGTTAGGTATCCAACAGTTATTTAACAGTTTTATAGAAAATCACTTGGATCTCTATGTTCACGTCGCTAGAGTAGTGAAACAATCTGAGGTGAAGGATTCTCGAATTTATATCCTAGTCTTCTCAAAAACTTGTGTCATAACCTAGTTAACCTGCGAGTATTTTTATCTATACTTATAAAATAGTTTATTCTGAATATAAACCCCACAGCCAAAACTAGAAAGCTGAACTTTTAAATATAGGTTTATTTTTTAAAGTAGGATCTTTGAAAATTTAAACTCCGTGCGAAGCCGGGGCCGGGTCGCTGGTTTATAAAAGCCAAGAGAAATATTTTTCAGGTGGCATGCAGGATTTCAACTACATTAATACAAATTGCTTCGAGGTGACCTTCGAGCTGTCGTGCTGCAAATACCCTCCGGCGGCGGACCTGACCAAGTACTGGAGGCTAAACAAGGAGTCGTTGCTCGCCTTCGCCGAACAGTCCCATCTGGGTGTCAAAGGATTTGTTCTCGACGAGAACGGAGATCCTGTCAAGGTATTTTTTTTAGTCAGGCGACTTTCGCAGGGTGCAGGCGGTGTCTAGGACTTCACTGAACTTGGGGATCACGATGAGTAGTATTATTGGTAGTAGCAAAAAAAAAATGCAATAATTAGCATAAAGGACAATTTTGAAAACAGGGATTTTTAATGTACTGTACAAATTACACGACATGGCCCAAGATCCCAGGCACAAGGAAAGTCGGCATTGGTTTCATACAAATTGCGCCAGCCGCATGTTGCCAGACACTCTGGGGTCTTATTATTATTATTATTAAAACTCTTTATTTGTACTATAAACATAAAAAAGAATAAAAAGAAAAGAAAGAAACAACAAGTAATAGTACAAAAGGCGGCCTTATCGCTTTATAGCGATTTCTTCCAAGCAAACTTAGGGTAAGGAAAAAGGATCTTAAAGCGTCTGGCAGAAGTTATGGCCCATGGGATTTTTTTTAAATGTTAAGTTCGACAGACAGGCTGACGGTCCACTTGATGGTAGGTGGCTACCATAACACAAGCAACGCCAGAGCTGCTGCAAGTGCGCTGCCGACTGCAGTAGGATCAAAGATAAGGGACTTGGAGTGGATAGGGAAAAGTTAGTCCTATTTTTACTTATCTTTCTACTTATTCTAAATTGGCCGTCAACACAACTTGGCAGATACGCATACGTTCGAAGTACACAGGAACACTACTTGATTCCCCACATTTTGTACTTTAGAAAATAAGTTATGACTCGCATGCCTGGAATCTTATAAAAACAAAAAACAAAGCTCTATAAGCGACAATAAACTCAATTTCAGGATGCTCAAGTTAAGGTGGAAAGTATTGAGCATTCGGTAAAAACGGCTCAATATGGAGATTATTGGCGGCTCCTGCTGCCCGGGCGATATAATTTATCCGTTGCAGCCACTGGGTAAGACTTTTTCTGTTTTTATGTTCATTAATGTAATGGTCGGGCATGTAATTTTCATAAAGGAGATGAAAAATTTTTTACATTCTTTTTAAAATACATTTTATGGCGTAGCCTGAATTCTATTCAAAGTATTGGTGAAAGTTTTTTAAATCGGATAAATAGTTTCCAAGACGTAGGGTACGTACAAACAAACCTCTTTATAATATTAGGTCGAGGAAAAAGTCTTTTTGCATTTTGTATGTATAAACTTGTAATAAAATCTCTTTGCCTGTACTATTTGTTTCTGGCTGGTATTGATGACATTAAAAAGGTTACATTTCAAAAAAAGAAACAAATTATTAAAATGTTGTTTCCAGCTATTTTTCATTTGTTTTTCTTTCTGTCAAAATGAGTGAATCTAATGAAGAAATTCGTTACATTTTAAAATTTTATTACAAAAAAGGAAAAAATGCAACGCAAGCCGCCAAAAAAATTGTGACGTTTATGGAATTAATGCAGTGTCAGTAAGAGTAGCACAAGGTTGGTTTAAGCGTTTTCAATCCGGGAATTTTGATGTCAAAGATGCACCTCGCTCTAGTCGCCCTGTAACGGATAAAATGGACGCCACTTTTGAAAAAGTGGAGCATGATCGGCATATCAGTAGTTACGACATAGCTGAAGAACTGGGAATTGGTCAAAAGTCAGTTTTGACCCATTTGAAAAAAGATATTTGGGTGCACCACGAGCTCACTGAAAGAAACCTTACGAATCGTGTACTCATTTCCGATTCTTTATTGAGATGTAATGAAACCGAACCGTTTTTGAAGAGATTGATAACTGAGTATGAAATCACGTAAGACAAGAACGTGCGAAAAAGATCGTGGTCACAGGTCGGTCAGGCTTCAGAGACTGTGCCAAAACCCGGGTTAACTCGCAATAAGGTGATGCTGTGTGTGTGGTGGGATTGGAAGGGCATTGTTCATTATGAGCTTTTACCGCCGGGCAGAACCATCAATTCGAATCTATACTGCCAACAATTGATGAGATTGAAGCAAGAAGTTGAGAGAAATTGGCCGGTATTGATCAATAGAAAGGGTCTTCCATCATGACAACGCTAGACTATTCACATTTTTAGACTATTCACATTCACTATTCACACTCAACAAAAATTAAGAGAGTTTGACTGGGAGGTGTTAATGCACCCGCCATAAAGCCCTGACCTTGCACCTTCGGATTTCCACCTGTTTCAGTCTCTTCAGAATTATTTAGGCAGTGTCAATATCAAGAGAGGACTACCAAAACTACTTGTCGCGTTTTTTTTTTATCAGAAGTCCCAAAATTTCTAAAGCAACAGGATCATATTACTACCCACAAGAAGGCAAAAAGTCATCGGATAAAATGGTACATATATACTGCAATTAAATGTAAATAAACTTGGAAAAAAGAAATCCTGAGTTTTCATATAAAATATGAAGAATCTTTTTCTCCAACCTATTTTTAGTATAGATATGTACAATAAATATAAATGATAATAAAAAAAATTTACTGTCTTCTTAAAAAAGGTATATATAATTCGAATAAATAATATTCTTTAATTAATTTTTTTTTTATGTTATGTCGACAGACAGGCTGACGGTCCACTTGATGGTAGGTGGCTACCGTCGCCTATAACACAAGCAACGCTACAGGTGCTGCAAGTGCGCTGCCGACTACAGTAGGATTAAGGATAAGGGATTAGGAGGGGATAAGGAAATGGGCTCTGGCATCCCTTACTCACTCACCGAAACACAACAGCACGTATATGCTGTTATTTCACGGTGGTCTTCTGTAAGGGGGTGGTCACTGCCGCCAGGCGGGCTGCCCAAATGACTGCGAAACGCAGTGTGCCCTACCACTACTTTTCAAATCCAGACCAGAGTCAATTTTGAAAATTACATTAAAATTTCCAAACTTGACCCCGCCGGGAATCGAACCCGGGGCCCCTGAGACGTTAGGCAAGCATCCTTGCCACTCATCCAACGAGCCGTCAAAAATCGAATAAATCAAATAAATTAAATCGAATAAAGTGGTCATGTATACATTTTTCTCCAGCTACCTTCCCGGGGAAACAGTGACTGTGACAGTTCCAGCAAATCAAACCGAAGCGGTAACACTCAACATGACCATCCACCGTCTACCCCGAGACACCAGCGTCGACGGTAAGTCGCCATCACCCTTCGGACTGCCTTATCATCACAACATTGCCACTAATATACTAACACATTGCTGGGTAATTGTCATTAATCTTGTGTCGGTGTGGATTTTTAAGGGATAATTGGTATTTAAAGTATTTACACTGTAAATTAATTTACGAATGGTATTTGATTAATGGTAATTTCGTGTATTAGATAAGAATTAACTTGTAGATTGTTGCTTTTTTTTTACTAATTTTTTTAATATTGACATAAATACTCATTGTCAACTATAATTTAATTATTCGCTGTGATATTTACATTTTTTGGACTAAATTATAATTAAAAAAAAAACTTTTTTTTATAGACCTATCAAGTCGTTTAGTCTTAAATACGTAAAGTTTAGATAATTATTATGGTATATTTCTCATATCCTAAAAGAGGATAAAATTAGTGTGTCTCTCCATTATTATTATATTTTTTTTCAAAGGAGATGGCGCAAAATTGCCCCAGTGCTGGCGTAAAGGCAACTTATCTTAGAATTTTGTACGTTTCAAGTGTGTCAAAAATAATTACATAATTATGTTATGTCCCTAAAACATAGTCATACAAAAATAGCTTCGATTATTTTTTTAGTGTCTGATTTTAATTTGACGATAATATATCGTCAATTTTTGACGATATTGAGGATAAGAGCCAAGTTGTTAAAATAAAATCCAATCAAAATACTAGAAAGCACAAAGCCGACCCGTCGACGAGCCCGTTGGATGAGTGGTTAGGGTGCTTGCGTTAACGCTATGTTCTAGGGTGTTCGTGTTCGATTCCCGGCAGGGTCAACTTTGAAAATGAACTTTTCAAATTTGGCCCTGGTCTGGATTTGGAAAGTAGTGGCAGGGCCCACTGCGTTTTCGCAGTCATTTGGGCAGCCCGTCTGGCGGCAGTAACCACCCCCTTACAGAAGACCACCGTGAAATAACATCACGTGTGCTGTTGTGTTTCGGTGAGTGAGTAAGGGATGCCAGAGCCCATTTCTCTATCCACTCCCAATCCCTTATCCTTAATCCTACTGCAGTCGGCAGCGCACTTGCAGCAGCTTTGGCGTTGCTTGTGTTATAGGCGACGGTAGCCACCTACCATCAAGTGGACCGTCCGCCTGTCTGCCAAACAAGCACAAAAAACACAAACGAAGTCAAGACTACGAGACTTCTCTCTCTAATAAGAGGGAAAGAGAGAAACGACAATCGCAGCAATCTACTACCTGCGCGAGATCGCCGGCCGACAATGCAATCAAAGCAATTTTTTTCTTTATTTGACTGAAACTGGGGGAATTGCATGTATTCATTTTTTTTTTATTATTATTACAGAATCAACAGCTCTCAATTACTTATAATTATAATAGAAAATTATTCTTTCCTTAAAGCCAATAACAGATTCATAATTCATATTACAAAATTTTGTATACAAGTATCGCTTTAATACACATGAAATGTACAAAAATCTGAGATAGGAACCTTTTGCGCCGGGGCTGCGGTAATTTTGTATAAAAATCGCGCATTCTCACTTGGAAAAGTCCATGAGGCTTTCATACGCCTGGTTTTTTTTTTCTTCTCGGAATCTTGTCTCAAGGTAGGCTTTAGAGTCTGTTCCGGAAGAGAAGTGTTATAAGAATTAGGGTCAATTCATATTGGAGAAGCAGGAGGAGATCAAGTTGTTCACCCGCCGCGCTTTTTTATTGACTGATGATAAAGTACAATCATCAACACATATAATAAAATTGTAAACGAGTCTTGTCTTAAATATCTAAAAAAAAATGGTACACATTGCACTTATGTTACCGAGGTCAAAAAACAGTTTTTAGAATTTCGTCTGTTTGTCTGTGCGTTTGTGCTTTTGTGAACGCTAATCTAGAAACGGCTTAACTGATTTGAATGCGGTTTTCACTGATGTATTGTAGCAAGCGTCCCGTAACGTTTAGTGTTTGTTTCACTCCAATCGGTTTAGAAAAAAATAAAACAGGGGTTGCACTCCGGGAGTGCCGGCAGAAGTGAAAACTTTTTATATTGGAATGGTTAGGGAATAATTTTGCACAAATTGCTTTAATTATCAGTATAGCGACTGGTCTCCACTCAGTGGCGACCGTCCACCTACGTCACCACTTGTGTGGCTACCGGACGCCACTCCGGCGGCGGTCGCCAACACTCGTAGCAACACAGAACTTCAACCTTGCGGAGAGATTACTCCATATACTGCATTTTATCTACACCCATATACTTATATACTACATTACGTCCAGCCAACTCAACTAGACCCCGGACCCAGATATACGCCGCGGCGGGCGTATATCTGGGTCCGGGGTCTAGTTCAGTTGGTATTTCGAATTTTCGATCAGATTTTAGATCGCGAGTTTAACATTTTTTCCTCATCGCAAAAACGCACAGCGCCGCTAAAGAAGTTTTCACTTCAAAAAGTATACCGAATACCACTCGTACGAAGTTGAGGGCTCAGCTAGTATTACAATACGCAAATGGCGCGTCGCGTCACTGCTCGCCCTTAGGGCGCCTATTTTGGTTCATAAGTTTTTAACTCGTCTTGCCCTGTTTTCACGAGATCACTGATATTTGACAGATTTCATTCCCATATAGAAATGATAATATTTTTTCACTCATTAGCTAAGACGGTTCTATTCTCGAACAGACTCTAGTGGAAGGAAAAGCAAAGCTTTTTCTACTTTGTTTAAGTTGTTTAAGTTAAAAGTTTTAAGTACTTAGAGGTAAATTGTATAGTTTGCTTGATTGAAAATGTTATCCTTTATTTTTATTGTGTTTAGGAACATTTTTGAAGTAATGTGTAATATTAATTTCATGTAAGACTTTAGTGTAATGACTTTAGTTGATAAGTAAAAGTAACTGCCATTAGAATTATATTAAAATTTAGATTGTTTTAGCAAATTTCCGTCTCGGTACTAATTAAATTTGTAATCTAGTTTTAGTAAAAAACTTCAGAAGGACCAGCCACATTAGGAGGGGCGGGACGAGACAAAAATGGGAATCCCTGATTTTCGTGCCGCCCCGCGCTCCCTATAGCGTCCTATGCGGGAGTGTACTCGGTTAATTTGTTTAGCTGTTGTATATTTTTAGTAGACTTTACATCAACCGCTATTATGTAATTTTTGAGATTAGGATTGAAAATCCGATTTTTTTATAGTAAGATTTTTAGTAAAACGTGGAAGGGTCAAGATGTTTTCGGCCTGGCAAAGATAAAAGGTAGTAGATACATAATGTTATACATATTTATTTTTCAATATAGTCTCGACCTCTACACACTTTTCGGATCCTTTAGTTAGGTATAATTTAGGTATCCCTTTATAAAAATATTCAGAAGTTGTGTCTTCAAAATGAGCAAAAATTGCAGGGGCCACTTCGTCGTCACTAGAAAATCTTCTATCCCTTAAGTCCGACTTCAGCTTTGAAAATAATTAAATTAATAATAAATAATAAATCACTGGGGACTAGGTCAGTCAGAATTATAAGGTGAATTTCTATGAAGCCACATCTTAAAACAGCAGCCTTCGCTACTGCGGCGGTGTGGACGAGCGCAAAGAAGCCTCACGTCTTTGTTTAGTTTTTCTCTGCGTTTTTTCTTGATCGCTTCACGCAATTGCTCGACAAGGTTAGCATAATAGCTTCCTGTCATCGTAGTATTGCCATAAGAATAAATAAGAACACGTAGAACGGAAACTCCCGCTCCGGACGCGCTCAAGGTCACGATATTAGCCTACACGTTAAATGGCCTCAGTCGGGCTGTCACGTCACGGCCGGCGTCTCCGGTCTCAGCACGCGCGTTTGCCTGTTTGTGCGTACAGTACGATCTTGGAAACAAATTAAATGGCGTCAAGTTATTGTGGTGTTTTTGGTTGTACAAACAATTCAAAAATAAAGAAAACCTTATATTTTAGCGATTTTATCTTTATTCGTAAGCAATGTTTAACAATAAGCAAGCCTGGGCAACAGAGGGACTTAGCGACGTGAAGGGGGAAGTAGTTATATAAATGGCGGCGTTTGGGACTCGGATAAAGATGATTCCGTTCTACTTGTTATTTTTTATTCTTATGGTATTGCGTTCTTTTATGTCTATGAGCAATATTCCTTGATAATCCCAGAATTGTTTTTTTAGTGGATTGAGTCACCTTTGCCTTTCTAGGCGGTTTTTCACCAGATCGACGCCACTCCATTGACTCTCTGTTTGAAATGGGATCATAGTATATTACCATAGTTTCATCCCCAGTGACAATAGGGAATATGCACATTTTTTTTTATATATTTTCGTACGATAGGTTATATCGTTATATAACCGTAAAAAAATATTCAGCGCCAAAAAACAGAAATTTGGTAACAAAAAAAAAGTTAAAATTAACTAACAGCTACGGGCACTTTAAACACCCGCCCTTTTGGCGCGCTTGTCGTGACGTCAAAGTCTACAGTACAATCAAATGTTAAAAATCACAAACATCTACACGCTCGTTGACATTTCATAGACGTCGACGTCACATTCGATCTGACCGTTTCAAGTATTTTGAATTTCCCACATTTTTATGCACTTTTTAATAATTATTTTCTTAACCAAAAAGAAATAATATTAAAAAATATTTACATAGACATAATTGTAAAGCAAAAAAGTTGATAAAAAATATATATTTAAGCCTTTTTTGAATTAGACGCATATTCCCTATTATTGACTCCAAGAAATCGTTACCGTTTCTGCGAACATCCTCCAAGACGCGCTCACTTCCCTGCACACTCTGAAGTTTTGGCACCCACCTTACACAGGACCTTATTCTCAAGACTTCAGTTTTTGAAATACCTCTCTACTTTACCGCTATTTCTTTCATCTTTAAACGTCGGTCCTCCAGTACTTCTTCCGCTGATTTGATGTTGTTTGGTGTGAGTTGATTAAGGTGGATATTTAGATAAGTTGATGTAATAGTTTAAGATCGTAAAAGCTATATTAACGACAGTTATATCTTGAAAATTGTATTCGTTTAAGCAAAAAATTGTAACAATTAAAATCACATGTATTTTATATTGCTTTTTAACAACTCTTCGACCCTCGTAGTACTTAATATTATGTAATTTGATACTATTTCTATTTGAAGGTATATTTGAATTAATTTATTTTTGATGTAATATTTTATATTTTAGAGGAAGCAAGCAAATGCTTTTTAAACTAACAATCGTAAGTATAAGATTTTAATCTAAATTTTTTCTTCATAAATATTACATATTTTTTTAATATTGATTTATCTAAGCGTTTTTCATCGAACGGAAAAGCTAATTATTGTAAGCGACAACAATACAATAGTCGCTATTAATGATTAGAAATGTTTTAAAGTGCATTAAGACTTCTTCTAAAGGCCGAATACTCAAACTATATACACGGACGCAACTTTTTTCCACAAATTCTACAGAAAGTCTTTCCTTGTTTATCACTATTCCTTAGTGAAAACCATATCAAAATATGTTAGGTGGTTTCGAAGTAAGTAGCGGATAAACAGACCTAAGTGGACTGCGACTTTATTTTGTAATATGTATGTATAAGGGTTGACAATTTTTATTCTGCAAGTTGGTAACATTTAGTTTAAAAAAAAAATTAAACAGATGTCTTCGTCTAACTTTTTCTTTTATCTAAAACTAAAAACAAACCTCCGAAATTCTATTGAGAACATTCTAATGAGCCCAAACACGCTGCATCTGCTGTAAGTAGCCGACGAGTTGGGTATTCTGCAGATTACTTGATGCTGCAGCATCAGATTAAGGCTACAATGTTATGGAAATACCATAGAAGATGTACCATCGTACGCCAGTAACTTTACCACGAGTTTACAATGACCGCACTCGCTAGCGAGAGCGTAAAACATTTATATGAAAAACTGTCAACTGTCAATGTCAAATTGACAATTTTCCATATAAACATTTTCCCGCTAGCGAGTGCGGTCATTATAACTCATTGTAGAGGTACAGATTTCAAATCAATCGAACTCATGGATGTTTGATGATGTTAGTGAGGGAAATGAGTTGATGATCTTCTGAACACATCAATACAATTTTTTAATCTGACATCAACTTATTAATAGGTACAGGATTCATATGCGTGCGATAAGCCGATTTCGAGAGAATTTTCAATAATGGTCAAATTCTTCTTGTGTTCTAACTTTTTTTGTGGAGTTTCTATTACTTTAACGAAAATTCTAATTAATACAATTGGTTCTTCACATGTTTAAGTATAATATATATTTTTTTCAAAGCAATTGTCTTGTCTATTTCTTGTAACATTTTCATTAAACAATGGATATTTTTAGTATTTAGTCTCCCCTTAAAAAAGAGTTTTAGTATTCGGCCGTTTTAGACAATAAAATATAAAATTTGTGTATATGATTTACAATCTCAATGTGAAGAAAATAAACCTTTCGAATTGTGTAAAAAATGTAAAATCGTTTTAATTACTGATTAATTCTTGTGCTTGCTTCATTTATTTTTAATTTGTGTGCGTGTGTGTTCTTTTTGTGTGTAAGGTGGTGGGAAATAACTAACAAATTTCAAAAATGCTCTTTACTCCTTTTAAAAAGAACGATTTTAATTAATAAACTGTGATTTTACTGTCGGGTTTCGAACCTACGTTATTCGTTTCGGCAGCCAAGCGTTATTACTATTGAATAATGATTTTTAATGAGCATTTTGGAAACAATATTGGGTTGGTTTCTTCGTAGTCAGAATTCAAAAATATATTGGTTGATAGAGCGTCCAGATACAAGTCATACGTCATGTACGTTATGATCCAGATATACATATTTATTTTTTCTATGTCGACTTGTCTCGCGTTTCTTTATAAAATACTGGCTGGTGCCCGCGGCTTCGCCCACTTTGAAAAATAAAAAAATAACGCCTGACTAAATATATAAGCAATGTAACGCCTAACATCTTTATTGCAGTTATAGCTTTGCCAGGCGTTAGATGATCCCTTCGGGAACAGTACTTTTTTCTGGACGAAAGGTACCCTATGTCCTTTTCCGCATCCCTGACAACGTGTATGTAAAATTTCATGATGATCGGTTCAGCGGTTTAGGCGTGAAAAGGTAACAGGCAGACAGACGAGAGTTACTTTCATATCTATACTATGATTTGTATGTATGTTTGTAATGAATAAACTCTTTTAAATATTCTTTCACCTATCGAAAGCTACATCATCAGAAACTAACATAGACTACTCATCCCCCCCCCCCCCATACAAATGTATGTTTCTAATGAATAAATTCACACTACTGGACCGATTTTAAAAATTCTTTCACCTAGGGAAAGCTACATTATCAACTAGTAACATGGTATTTTATAAAGGGACGCGGACAAAGTCGCATGCAATAGCTAGTATTAAAATATTAGTATGGATGTAATATTATAAATTAAACAGAAAATAAAATAAGACTAAGCGTGAAGCTGCTCGCTCACACCGCGGCATTTTTTTTTTACTTCTAGCATTTTTATACTCGTAACGTCTAAACGAAAGGTCCTATTCGAATAATTTAAAGAGGATTTTACATGTACCTACATTGTACATTTACAACTTTGATTATGAAATTATTTAGTTGGTTGAGGACACGGAGCATATACAAAGAGGAGATGGCCTAAACAACTGTGCACTGATTTCAAACTAGGTCCTGACGTCATTTTTTGTGGGCGTGGTCTTGGTCAGTCTGCTGTCGACATCGGCACGGAGTGGTGGCGCTTGTTTGTTGTAGTCAAAATTCATTTGCAATTTTCTATTAACTTTATAATTAAAAATAAGTAAAAAAATATGAAGTGTTGTGTGCTATCGTGTAAAAACTATTCGGATAGACGTTCCGATGCCATGGATGGCATCACATTTCACTTGTGAGTAATTTTATTCATACTTTATCGAGACGAATTCTAGAAAAATATCTTTGCATTGCCATAGTTATCCTACTTGACTAAAGATGGCGCAATATTGTATAACATAAACGGCTTTTAGCTACGTAAATAACATTTATATCTTCAAAATTATACGTATTTAAGTTGGCTATAATTTTACTAAAGACTTCTTTGTTGAGAAAAATGTCGTCTTATTATATTTTAATCATTGATTTAAACCTTGCTTAGCTCGCCTGCCATCTATCGTGAAGTAGTCAATAATTGTATATACAGGGCCGTAATTAAAATTGTTTTTATAAATTTAATTATTAATCAGTAAATAATTATGTTTTAGATTTCCACCCATAGATGATTTAAAACGGGAATGGATTAATTGGCTATTAGTTACGTTTTTTTTCTGTATATTAAGTTTTAGGAGCTGGACAATTTGAGTAAATATTAAATAATTAGTTGAAAAATAAATAATTCTTTGAAATTCAGTACGTCCCTGTATTCGATACTAGTGCTATCTAGCAATACATAGCTAAACAACGTAGTGAAAGGTCGATAGACGAAGGTTTTCTTTTTACCGCTAGATGGAAAAAGTATAATTGGGCGGGGTCTAACTTCCTCCTTGCCCCGCGCAGTAGTCACGGCGCCGCTCTATAGAAAAATTCAATAACAACATCTCCTCTTTGTATATGCTCCGTGGTTGAGGATTAATAACGAATATACACAACTAATTTTACAAGATGCGACCTTAGTTCCAATTTTCGACATTTGCCAAAAGGACGTGCTTAATTTATAGAACGTGCTCATAGAACGTGCTTAATTTAAAAAAAATAATAGATGTTTCATTTGAATCAATCACGTTAGATCTTTTCCATCTATGATATTGTAATGACTCAGAAAAGCGTTCTCGTCTGTCAAAAATTCTCGAAAGAATAGAAGTCACGCCACTCTCCGGTTATTGTCAAGGGAAATTGGTCCTTATGTACACAAAGTAGAGTTCACATTCAACAGAAATAGCGTTCCCGAACTTTCAGTGACCTTGTTTACAATACTTTGTTTACTTGTATTTGTTTATTGTTTGTTTGTAGTAAATTCGAGATTGATCTAGACGTTTGACGGCGAATATAAATAGGAGAGTGGCGAGGTGGCGAGTCAGTTCGACTCTGCGATTCGAAAGCGAAACTTCGAAGTTACTCACGACTCATTAAGGGAATCATTGACGACTTTTGGCATGTTTAACGGCTTTATCGAACAAGTTTAGACCTCTTGGAAGTTATCTTGGTTTGTGGCAATAAATAGTAGATTTTCGCCCTTGACTCACCCCACACGTAACAATATTTTGCCTGTAATGACGTATTACAATCTGGACGTTTGTTTTACCACGTTTTAGAACCCAGACTTTATGAAGCCAAACCAAAAAAAAATTGGTGCCTTTTTTTGTATTTATTGATGTTTCAGTTTTGTTCTGTTGATTTGCCCATTTCGTTTCTGCTTCAAACCCTTTATAAAATGAAAAAATAGACGCATTGCATGATTGAGAAGTAGCTAGTTGAAAACGTCACTAAAACACATTAAAATTAGTTGTTTTTTTTTTTTTAAATAATAAACATGTACATGTTTGTAAACAGTTGGATTGTCAGCGGGCCCGATCGTTAGCAGGCAGTAAACGACCGCTCACAGAGGTCCTCAGTGAAATAACAGCAAATGTGCTGTTGGGTTTCAGTGTGTGAGTAAGATGCAATGGCCCATTTTCTTATCACCATCTTGTCCTTTTGGCTTTCCCCTCATGATTGTATGTGGCTCCGCAAAAAGCACACCAAGAGATTATCCAAGTGGGCTCCGTACCTTCGTGGGATAAAGAGAAAGAAAGAAAGATGATATTGTGTTTATAGGCTGCGGTAGCCACACACTGCCAAGTGGACTGTCACCCTGTCCACCTCTCTTAAAAAAAAGTTATAGGTAAACCCAGGGTAAGAAAAGGTTCGTCACCTGAAAGTCGACATTCGCTTGCACCAGGACAATTGTCAGTCATGCCAAAATTTCATTTCGAACGTCTGTCAGTTTTCTGCTTAGTGCTTTAGTTTCAAAAGGTAATAAGATAAAGACTTGATAAAGGAATTAATTTGAAAACTGACGAAGGTTTTCGTACCCCGACTGGTACAATCGAAAAAATGCTACTTTCGTATTTTTTCTACGCTCATAACTCGTAAGAGTTAATGTATTAGTATGAAGGGATTTTATTAGGGTCCTCCGCAATAAAGGGACATGATTAGGGTCCTCTTTATCATTGGTCTCCATATTATTTGATCACAGACATATAGGCGCGAATATTCGGGCGCGGAGAATATAACTCAACATTAGGTCATGCGTTGTAATTCTAAACCAAACGCTATAATCGGCACAAAATAAGTCCCCGATCGCATTGTCCACCAGCCAATCACACCAAATCAGATAACACTCCACCAAACACGTAGCACAATTCACTTGATGTAAACCGATTGCCTTCTCGTAAGGTAATGCTCGGCCACGATGCCTCTGCGCTAGCGCTCGGTGTTGTGTCAGAGTCCACGACAATGACATTCCGCTCCCGCTGTCCAGTTGACAACTGACAGTTGTCATTGCTGTTTACTCTCGTTAATCAAAAGCGCCGACAAGTATTTGATATAAACAATTCGAAAATAAAATATGTCGGTGCTTTTGATTAACAAGAGTAAACAGCAATGACAACTGTCAGTTGTCAACTGGACAGCGGGAGCGGAATGTCATTGTCGTGGACTCTGACACAACACCGAGCGCTAGCGCAGAGGCATCGTGGCCGAGCATTACCTTACGAGAAGGCAATCGGTTTACATCAAGTGAATTGTGCTACGTGTTTGGTGGAGTGTTATCTGATTTGGTGTGATTGGCTGGTGGACAATGCGATCGAGGACTTATTTTGTGCCGATTATAGCGTTTGGTTTAGAATTACAACGCATGACCTAATGTTGAATTATATTCTCCGCGCCCGACTATTCGCGCCTATATGTCGTGATCAAATAATATGGAGACCAATGATAAGGAGGACCCTAATCATGTCCCTTCATTGCGGAGGACCCTAATAAAATCCCTTCAAATATGTATCATTCATTTTTGTTTACATGTAAAAGTCGGCAGACAGGCTGACGGTCAACTTGAGGATAGTTGGGCTTTTTAATACCCGCAAATTGTCGCAAAACGCGGGAACCTTGTCACATTCATCCGCTAACAGAATTGACGGTATTGGGTGTGTCACGAGATTACGTCACTAAAATGGTGGCCAGGCGAATTGGCAATTTGAGGGGTTTATACTGTCACCTATTGACACAAACAAGCTCCCAAGTTCAACATAGCGTGGTGCTCGCAAATCTTCGTAGAGAAAGAAGCGACACATTAAGAAGAAGAATTGACACAAGCAATCGCCTCTGGCATCGTGGGATAGTCACTGCAGTCAAACTGACTACTTAATTTATGAATGCGAAACGCAGGCCCACTTACTAACTTACTTTTTAGGGTTCCGAATAAAAAAACGGAACCCTTATAGGGTCACTCGTGTGTCCGTCTGTCGGACCATTCCCCCCCCCCCCTTGTCTCCGAAACTACTGAGCCTAAAATTTAAAAAAAAATACGGATATTAGTTTTCTACTTATAGATTATAGGAAAACCTGTAAGAAGTCCATAATATTAAAATAACATGGTAAATCACTCAATATTGTGCGGATAGGTAACATCGTACGGAACCCTCTTCACGCGAGTTCAACTCGCACTTGTCCCGTTTTTTTTTTTACTTATAATATAAATTATAAACAAATAGTCATGTTAATCTTTGTGGTTCAAGTATGGGGGTTAGCAACATATTAGCAAATCCCGAGTGTTGTTCGTTATTTGAGGTCCGTTTATATCTTCAGACAACGAACGTATCAGACACGTACAGTCTCAGACACCGTCAGACACAGCTTATTTACATCTAGCGTACCAGAAACGTAAACAGAATTACAATTTGAAAATCTTCACACTGTATAGACTAAACCTATTGTGAGTATGGTTTCATTATTGTGGTAGTTTGGTTGGATCGAATACGACACGTAACGTCCTGTGATCAAATGTAAGTTTAACTTTATCACTCAATAGATGGCACTCCAAAAATAAGGCATAAATGGGAATTATGACTTGTTTCGTTCTAATTCACCCGGTTACGGTGCCGAGGTTACAGACATTTAGTAAAAAGAACTTTTCTAAGAAACTGAAGATCCACATTTCTATATTGTGGCGGGGTACACTGCGTCTTCTGTAAGGTACACCCTTACAGAAGACCACCGCGAAATAACAGCATGTGTGCTATTGTGTTTCGGTGAGTGAGTAAGTGATGCCGGAGCCCATTTCTCTACCTAATCCCTTATCTTTAATCCTACTATGGTCGGCAGCACACTTGCAGCTTGTGTTGCTTGGCGTTGCTTGTGTTATAGGCGACGGTAGCCACATACCATGGACCGTTAAGCTGTCCTGACGATCTCTACAAAAATATAATTTAGGTGAGCTTAGAATCGGGGACCATGATTTGGCCAGGGAGCATGATAATGCACTTCTGTCAATATATTATTATTAATTTATTTAATTTATTACTTGAATTATAATTAGGAAATTATAGACAAAACTATTCAGAATTCGCATTCATTAAATTTATTGCTATAACAAAAAAAAAAAAACTGCAGCGGAATCAGCATGAATACCGTACATTTTTTGAACGGGCAAATCCACAGAGCATAACAGGTCTCCGCGTCACACAATCGACGGCTTTACAGCACCGGAATTCATCCATCACGATTACGCCAAGATGGAGAAGTTCCTGAAGGAGCTCAACTCCAAATACCCTGAGATTACAAAGTTGAGCAGCATAGGGAAGTCGGTCGAGGGTCGGGAACTGTACGTTTTAGAAGTGACCAAAGACCCAGGGAAACATATTCCCGGTGAGTAAATTGGAATATTTTTAAACTAGTTATATAATTTTTCTTTCAGTCTAAAATGCTATAACTCCTCTACACTTCAAAGAGTAATATTGGCACATTCAAAATGCGACTATAATATGTCTGAACTGGATTCCATGTTCCATCAGATAAATAAATATGACTAATCACGCAGTGAGGGCGAATTCGAACCCATTCCACCACTTTTTGTCATGGCCAAGAGTTATGATATCGGCGGCACCTAGGAGCTCAAATGGAAATGAAGACGTATCAGTGGCTGCTGCTAGTCTTTCTAAGAAATAAATAAATAATATAATAGAAATCATCCGCTTGTAGAAGACCAATGTGATGAGTTCTTGTGTAAAAGATGGCCAAGGCCCAATCATGCATCTTACCATTTCCCCAGGGCCCTGATTCTGTGTGGCAATTATAATTTCACGCTTTTGTCTTTACTTGTAAAAACAATTCAATGTCTTATCATGGCATTTATATATATGTAAGAGATTAACTATTTCACAAATATCGTAACAATTTGAGGAATCGACGTGGTTTCGGAGTAAGGAATCGCCAAGTGGCGTTAATGAATTAGGGCCCGGCCTTGATTATGTATGGCAATTATGATTTCACGCTTTTGTCTTACCTTATCAAAACACTTAATGTCTTGTCGTGGCATTTATATATATGCTAAGAGAATGACTTTTTAGCAGATATCGTAACAATTTGAGGATATGACGTGGTTTCGAAGTAAGGAATCGCGTGGAATCGCTAAGTGGCGGGCCCTCGTGTTGCTTTTAACCACCGATCATCAAGAGTACAGTCAGCCAACGTCCCATCCTTTACAATATTAAATCTTAACATTTAAAAAATATGTACGTCTCTATGGCCCTTGGCTATGCTGAGGGTTACTATGCAAGGTCAAATTAGGAATGAGGAGTTCCGCAGACAAGTGAAAGTCACCGACATCCTCGACGGCAGATTGGCGATGGTCATGACGCATAGTACCCGCAAGATGTCCAGCAATGGATGTTCTCTCCAGCTTAAATAATGAATATCTTCGTCTTGTAGTTTTTTTAATAAAAGTTTAATTTAAATAACTAACACCAAACTGTGTGAGTAATAATAATTTTTTTTTTTTTTCATTTTTAGGGTTCCGTACGTCCGAATAAAAAAAAGGGAACCCTTATAGGATCACTCGTGTGTCCGTCTGTCCGACAATCCCGCCCCTTATCTCCGAAAGTACTGAACCTAAAATTTTTAAAAAAATACTGAAATTAGGTTTCTCCTTATAAATTATAGGAAAACCTATAAGAAGTCCATGATATTAAAATAACATGGTAAATCACTCAATATTGTGCGGATAGGTAACATCGTACGGAACCCTCTTCATGCGAGTTCAACTCGCACTTGTCCCGTTTTTTTTTTATCTGTTAACACATCAAATTTAATTTAATGTGCAGGTAAACCCGAGTTCAAATACGTGGCAAACATGCACGGCAACGAAGTGATTGGGCGGGAGCTGCTTCTACTCTTGGCGAAATATCTCTGTCGCCAGTACAGCGAGGGAAACGTGAAGATACAGGAGCTGATGAATAACACCAGGATACATTTGCTGCCCAGCATGAACCCCGACGGCTACGAGAGGAGTGTCACTGGTAAACCTATTTTGTAATATCGAATATCCCTTGCAAAGCGTAGTTATCAACAATTGTTTGATTTCAATCAATTATATTTATATGTTAACAGTCTAAAAAAATATATAAAGTAAAATCTAACATAAACCCAGTTTGACCGTGGGAGCAAATGGGATCAATTTGACTGTGCGCCCGGCGACCGATGATAGTCCCCAGTACAAGGACCATAATTTTTTTTGACAAATGTAAAACTTTTTCGCGTAAATTCAAATAAAATATGGGAATATTTTCAGATAAATTATTTTCAGTACTTAAATTTACAAATTATGAAAAATTTATTACTTTATAGTTTATAATAATATGTCATTCTGTCATATGTCATCAATAATATGTTATATGTCATTTTTTTAATATATCTGATTAGGATATCCAGGATTAAGTTTGTTAAACTATTACAATTTCAGCGTGTATTTGTCGGACACATATTTGTTTACAATTAGTACTTTATTTTGAATCAAAAAATATTAAATTTAAAGTTGTATGTACGGGGAGACATAATGACGTCATATCGACATTTTCGGGGTGGTGGACACTCCATACGCAGCATGATTTTTGTCGGAAAATATGACCACAATTTTTAAATTAACTTTACTAAACAAAGTTCAAAAATGAAACTTGTATGTAAGAGGAGTCATAGTGACGTCATATCGACATTTTTGGGGTGGTGGACACCCCATACGCAACAATACGCACAATTTAAAAATTGACCACAATTTTTAAATTAATTTTATTAAAAAAATTTCCAAAAATCAAAGTTTTATATACGGAGAGTCATAATGACGTCATATCGACAATTCCAGGAATCGAGCATTCGAAAACGCAGCAGCGCCGAAACTTTCGCATTAGAAAAGTTTGTCGGACTCATCGCAAAAAAGGCACTCACAAAGTTTTACATTTGTATGTGTCAAAAAAATTTATGGTCCTTGTACGGTTCCCAAGTCCCCTATGGACTAGAACCACACTCATCTCAGCGGGGTGTTTTAGTGCGGAAAAAAATCAAATCAAATTCTATGGTAATGTTATTCTATGGTTCCATGTTATAAGTGATCTAAATATCATCATTGAGGAGTAATGAGACAACTAGACAAGGGACTGTATGAACAAATGAATTTATTAGCTATTGTCTGACAAAAAAATATTAATTTCTATTGTATTTTGTTAAAAAAAAAATATAATGACTGTCATATTTTTTCTTTTCTTTTTAACCAAAAGAACACAAAGACAAATTCCTTAAAAAATAGAATTTAAAATATAAAGGTATTCGCAACAATAATTCAAGTAAATATTTCATTAATCCAAGCAATAATTCTTCAATTCCTTTTTGAACACAGATTTCCTTCCCTCCTTGACAATGTCAAGGAATACGAAATGAGTAATTGCTGTAGTAAGATAAACTAATTTTAATTGTTTTGAGATGTTCAGTTTGATCATCAACCGTTAATTTTTTTTTATGCTAAGATCGGCATACAGGCTGACGGTCCACCTGATGGTAGGTGGCTACCATCGCCTATAACACAAGCAACGCCAAAGCTGCTCCAAGTGCGCTGCCGACTACGTAGGATTAAGGATAAGGGATTAGGAGGCGATAGGTAAATGGGCTCTGGCATCCCTTACTCACTCACCGAAACACAACAGCACACGTTCTGTTATTTCACGGTGGTCTTCTGTAAGGGGGTGGTTACTGTCGCCAGACGGGCTGCCCAAATGACTGCGAAACGCAGTGTAACCTGCCACATATATTTCTATATATCACATCAATATATTTCTTATCGTCACAATGTTGTGTCAGTGGTGTGATTCAGAGTAGTTTTCTTACAAAATTAACAACTGGTTTCAGAAGACCATCCACGTTATGCTTCGGTGTGTTGCCAAAATTTGTTTTCCTTATTTTGTCCCTCACTTGTAAGGTCTCAAGCGACCTTACGCTATCAGTGGGCCTCACGCGAACAGATAATATAAACAATAAGTGTCAATATAAAATTTCAGGTGACTACGGCAGTGTTAAAGGGAGAGAGAACGCTCACAATGTGGACCTTAACAGAAATTTTCCCGATCAATATGGAAAAACTAAAGTAAGTTTCATACTTCATTACCTCTTCGCATTTTTGCAAAGTAACTATTTATACTTACTAATGTTTTTGTTGCGGTGTTTACTGAATTAAGCGTAATTTTTATTGCTGCACTAGTGTTTTATTAGTTATATTTTATTTTTTTATTTTCTAACAATGCAAACATACAACATAAGTTGATTACTTTTTAAGGTAGAAATACAATCACTTTTCAATAACATAACAACCATATATTTAATCCTCCTATATTGCTAGTCCCCGTAAGTGGCAGCGTTGTCGAGACGGAGCTACATATTTTCTCTCACTCGTTGATACTTGACGAGTTATGCGCATGCGTTGCGACAGTAGTGGGAGTATCTTCATGAGGGAGACAGACATATATATGTCTGCACCGTTCGGTCGGCATCGGTTCGGTGCACCCTACTAGAAAAGGTTGTTATCATATTAAATATATGATAACAAACTTTTCTTTTTTTGTTTTTATCAGTCATTGACAGATGTCAAAGACATTTTTTTTACCAATTTTAAACCTAACAGTTTTAAATGTGTCTGTCTGAGCCAATTTAGATGAAATTTAGCATGGATGCTGCCGAAAAATGTGACTTTACATTAAATTTCTAACCACAGGTAAAATATAAATATTTTATAGATAAATTCAAGGTTCATGAAAAATATGCGAAGTCCTATTAAGTAATGTGAGAGGAGAATGCTCTTGAAATGCTTGGAATGACCAATAATAATAAATTCAACATAAAACTAGCTGAACCCGGCCACGCTTCGCTGCGGCGTGCGCCGATTTTTCAGGATAAAAAGTATCCTATATGTTAATCCAGGTGTGCTAAATTTCATACAAATCCGTTCAGTAGTTTTTACGCGGAATAAACATACATCCATCTATCCTCACAAACTTTCGTATTTATAATACTAGCAGGATTATAAATAATCCTATATAATATTATAATTATAATAACTAAGTAATATATAATATTAGCAGAAGGAGTAATAAAGATTGAATGAATGTTTTTAAAAACGGTGAAGACGAAGTCATGGACAAAAGCTAGTTTGAAATATTGCTGTATTTGTATATGCAAAATATTGCAATTATTAAAATTTCACCGCAAATTGTTGTTCAGGACAACATGAAACCAGAGCCCGAAACCGAAGCGGTGATGAACTGGTCCCGAACCTTGCCTTTTGTTTTGTCGGCGAACCTTCACGGAGGGGCACTAGTCGCCAACTATCCCTACGATGGCAATCCCGACATGGTCACGGGGATAGAGAATCCTACGCCGGACCAATCGGTGTTCGTTCATTTGGCCCACGTTTACTCTGATGTGAGTGTTGCATTTATTCTTCTATTTGTTTTCAATTTTCCATATGTTATTTTCTAGCTGAGCCCGGTCCGGTACTATATATAATATTTTTATTTTTATAAGATAAAAGTAGCCTAGTTACTCCTTATCCTGTCTCAATCGGTCCGACCGTTTCGAAGATTAGCCGGAACAAACGAGACAGACAGACAAAAATTTAATAAATTGTTTTGTATTGTTATAAGTATATACTTGATACCGTATATACTATGCGTGTCAAATAAGAATAGGACTGGAAATCCGCCATATTGCTCCGCATTTCTCCCGAACTTCATTAGTGATGTGTACAGTGTACAAAAAAAAACCAAGAATTTATTCTTTTTTAATATGGGGATTGTAATTTCAAATCTATTGTAATACCCAAAAATACTGCCGATTCTTTTTTTTTTCTGTATTTTTAATAGGAATCCAATTCCTCCACTCCACTTAAGACTACGTCATCGTCTTCATCTCTGAAGTCCGATTCGTCTTCGTCACGTTTCCAAGGGACACATTTTAAATATACATTTTAAAAAAAAAGTCTTATTTCGCCTAGAATTCTAGAAAAAAAAAACAGGTGCGTATTTACATTGAAACCCGCAGGCATAAATAAACACAAGTTAAATCGAAATAAAACTCTTAAATGAACTTTGAACTTAACAGATATATATAGTTTAATTACTATTACTTATAGTTTAATTAGTTAATAGTCATTATATATAAATAATTTTATTAGATAAAAAATAAAATAAAAAAATATTAATATTTTTATTATTCGGATTTTTTTGACGACGGTTCTAAGATGACTCGGATCATGTGAAGTTTGCAGCAAGTGCGATCCTATTCTTATTTGACACGCATAGTACTTTGATATAAATGTATATATACATTTAGTAAAAAGCAGTTAGTTTGACGTTACAAACAAACACTTCAATTTTATTAGTATAGATAGATTATGAAAAAATAAAAAATTAAACCCTGTGTACATGAAATTTCTCTGAGGTACATTTATTATACATGTATTTGCTTATTTATACTATAACCAACATAATGTCATCTTCAAATTACAAAGCAATACCAAATTTCTTTGATTCGGCTATTAAGATAAGCGACGCTGTGTTAATAGGTGCTGCAAGTGTGCTGCCGACCTTAGTAGGATTAAGGAAATGGCCTCTGGCATCCCTTAAACAATATCACCATTCACATGGTTAGAGAATTTTAATGGAATAATAATAATAATTGTTGTTACTGTCAGGCCCATCACAAAATGCACTTGGGTCAACCGTGCAAAAACTTCCCCGGAGAAAGGTTTCCTGAAGGAATAACCAACGGTGCAAAGTGGTGAGTATGCTGGATATACTTATATGTATATATGTATTTTTTTTATTTTATTCTCAACAAAAACCCTACAGAAATAATATACAAAACAGACATCACCGAGGACATTGCCATTTACAGGGCTTCTTTTTTTTTTATTAAATCAAGGTAGCGCTTGACCACTATCTCGCCTGAAGTGAGGCGCAGATGCGGCCGTAGGTGGACCACCATTACCCAGTAAATGCCTATTCACCCTGGCTTCGAAGACCCCGAGGTTGTAGTCCTGTGGGAACACAGGCGCAGGCAATGACTTCCACTCCATAGCAGTCCGAACAAGGAAGGTGGAACTGAAACGCTTCGTGCGTGATCGAGGAACATCGACCACGAAGGGATGAAACCCTCGCCCACGCCTAGTGGTCCGCAAGTGGAACGGTTCCGGTTGGATAGATGCACACTTATGCTTCTTTATGTATTCAAATTATGTTGAAAAGTAAAAATTGATTTTAGAAAGGAGTTAGGATGTGTGTGTGTGTTAAGTTAAGTTGTGGGTAAATTTAACTAAGATAATCTTAAAGTATTGTAAACCTATTTTAAGGAACTCCTATGCGTCGATATCATCAACTCTTACTCGTTCCCACGGCCAATTATTATACATGTGAGCATTTTCATCATCACCCGCATTAAGTCCACTGCTGGACATAGACCTCCCTCATAATTTTCCAATAGGACCGGTCAGAAGCAACCTGGATCCACCGTCGACCTGCGACCCTTATCAGGTCGTCGATCCACCTTGTGGGTGGACGTCCTACGTTGCGCTTACCGGTCCGTGGCCTCCACTCAGATCCTTCCTCTCCGTACTATGTGTCCTGCCCGCTGCCACTTCAACTTTGTCGGTAACTTTCGTACGTCTTCGGATTTCCTGATTCCCTGATTCGCAGTGTAACCCCGAGTATAGCCTCCACAGCCTCCGACGCCATATGTTTAAAAATAAAAATAATGTAATTTTGTAGATATGTATTAATTTGCAGGGAAAGCGTGACACAAAATTACCAAAAAACAAAAAAAGACTGTTCATCCGATCGCTACCAACTTTACAGGATTTGCTATTTGCTGTTCCTTTTTGCTAATCTGATGATTTTATCAAAATCGATTGAGCCTTTTTAGGAGTCCATGCATACGTCGGTTTTATGTATATAAATTCTCAGACCGACAAAAACTATAGACAGAGCCCTTACGAACAAAAACGTTTTAAAAAATGAAGCCGGTTCGCTGAAGATGTGTGCATAACCCTACTTGTCGTATAGTGGCCATGCGTTTGTGTATGCAGTTAAAAATGTTATCCACTAACAACTTTTACCCCAATTAATTATTATAATACTTATTAAACAAAAAATATAGTCAGGTATATCAACTATTCGCGTCAGACTATATAGAGCGGCCGTCACCCTATTGCAGAATCGTCTTCCTATTACCTGCGTCACTTAAGAGTGTGTATTGTTCCGCCTATAGTTTTTCTGGTCTGAGTATAAATTAATGACTGTATAATTGATTTTCAGGTACGTGTTGGCTGGCGGCATGCAAGATTGGAACTACCTTCATACGAACGATATGGAGCTCACGTTGGAATTGGGATGTTTCAAATTCCCCCCAGCTTCCGAGCTTCCCTCCTATTGGGAGGACAACAAGGAAGCGTTGCTCTCTTACATTGATGAGGTGTGTTTCTTTTTTAATCTTATGTGTGTTATTATAGAAAAAAAAGTGTGCGTGTGTCAGCTCCGACGCACGACAAAATAATGTAACGTTAAAATTTAACGTTTTATGTTAATGTATAAAATTAAATGTATAAAATTTTCCTCGTGTCAATTAAGTGAACACCTAATTACTTTATATTATTTAGTTACATTCTGCATACTAAGATGTTACATGTTCCGACTAAAGTTATGTTAGTTAATTTCGGTATACACAGATTTCATTACGTTTTATAAGTTTATGTAGTTAATTCGCTGCACCGACAGATGTCTCTGCACCGACGGGTTATCACGGTTACAATAATGTAACCAAATGGTAACTTTGCTGCGAAAACTATTGATTGTACATACAATAACGTACTACAAAAAATCTTCTATCTTCAGAAGCTTCCTTAAAATATTTTTTAGTGCAAGCAATTGCCTCAATTAATTTTTTATTTATAATTATTTTAAATTTAACTTTTTTTAAAAAATAATTTATTTTTTATTGACAATTTTAATTCTATTATAATTAACTCTTCTCTTTTAATAAAAATGGGATCATATTTGTAGTCTCTATATATAAAAATGAATCCCTATTTCCCTTGGTCACGGCTTCACGCGTGAACGGGTAGACCGATTTTAATTCGGTTTTCACTAATGGAAAGAGGGATACACGGGGAATGTTCATATATATGAAAATTGCACCCCGGGCGAAGCCGGGGGCGGGTCGCTAGTCATAAATAAAATATGATCTATTTAGGTCTATGTTTTTGACACCTTTTTTCAGGTGCATCGCGGCGTGCACGGATTCGTCCATAGTCATATTGGGCATTCGCTCGCCAACGCCAGCATTATTGTCCACGGCATATCGCATACCGTCCGCACTGCCGCCGACGGTGATTACTGGCGGTTGTTGATGCCTGGCACTTACAACGTCACAGCCAGCAAGGAAGGGTAAGTTTCTTATCAATTTTGATGCGGATTCTGAGGTTTTACGTATAGAGGTTTATCGCCTGACACATTTTTGGGAATAATAATAACTAGTACGATGGTCGCAGAGATTCTGTCATGGTGTTTTTAACAAAAATTATATCAAGAATGGTTTTTTTTTTTTTTTTTTTTTTTTATGTTATGTCGACAAACAGGCTCACGGTCCACTTGATGGTAGGTGGCTACCGTCGCCTATAACACAAGCAACGCTACAGGTGCTGCAAGTGCGCTGCCGACTACAGTAGGATTAAGGATAAGGGATTAGGAGGGGATAAGGAGATGGGCTCTGGCATCCCTTACTCACTCACCGAAACACAGCAGCACGTATATATGCTGTTATTTCACGGTGGTCTTCTGTAAGGGGGTGGTCACTGCCGCCAGGCGGGCTGCCCAAATGACTGCGAAACGCAGTGTGCCCTACCACTACTTTTCAAATCCAGACCAGAGTCAATTTTGAAAATTACATTAAAATTTCCAAACTTGACCCCGCCGGGAATCGAACCCGGGGCCCTTGAGACGTTAGGCAAGCATCCTTGCCACTCATCCATCCGTTATTAGATTATAATCATTTAATAACATTTAAACGTGTGTAACGTGTTCGTCAGGCAGGCTGACGGTACACTTGATGGTACCTTGTGTTATAGGCGATCGTCGCCTATAACACAAGAAATGCCACAGGAGATGCAAGCGCGCTGCCGACCATAGTAGGATTAAGGGTAAGGGATAAAGGTATAGAGTAATGTGCTCTGGCGGCCCTTACACACTCACCGAAACACAACAGCACACATGCATTTATTTCAGTGTGCTTTTATGTAAGAGGGGTGGTTATTGCCGCCAGATGGACTGCCCAAATGACCCAATTGAAAAAGCAATGTGCCCTGCCATTACCTACCAGATCCAGACCAGTGGCTCTAGCATGAGTTGACGATACTACACTCGCTAGCGAGAGCGTAAAACATTTATATGGAAAATTGACAATTTGACATTGACAGTTCACGATTTTCTATACAAAAGTTTTACGTTCTCGCTAGCGAGTGTAGTATCGTAAACTCATACTAAAGCCTCAGAGCTAACTATGAAAATTTCAATTCACTAAAGTCACTAAACTTATCAGATAAAACCGTTAAACTTGCCAAAAGTCATCAATGATTCCCTTAATGAGTCGTCGGTTCACTGTCGCAGGTAACTTCGCATAAGGTTCGAAGATTTGCTTTCGAACCGCTGTTATCGCACAAATTGACTCATCTAGTCCGTTTGCTCTCATATTTATATTTGGCGCCAAACGCCTCGATCTATTTCGAATTTACTTTAAATATAAACAAGATTGTAAAGGCATTGAAAGTTCGGGAATGCTATTTCTGTTGAATGTAAACTCCAATTTCCTGTGACACTAATCGGGAAGTATCGTGACTACCATCGATAGGACCATCGTGACTTTCGGCCGGCGCGAACGCTTTTTCCAGTACGTTCCATAGTTAGTCGTAACAATATCAACGATTTACCTGTGCATTGCAACCTGATAAAATAAATATGCTTTTCACGATCTTAAAACATTTTTAAAATCTGTTTTTTTTTTACACAAATCAATTGTTTAAAAAATGCTAATCCCTAAATGTTGGGGTTTGATTGTAAAGCTTTCTAAATCTTACGGACATTTCCAAGTACATATTAGTTTTTGTCCCGGATTATGCTTATGCCAATATGCCCAGACTATAATCTAATTATTATGATATCAGTATTTAGTGTTATATTTTTTATCCTAGATACGAGAGTGTCACAGAAGAGGTTGTAGTTCCTGTAAATGGATCTGTCAGTGTCAATTTCACTTTGATGGCAGACGATCCGCAACACTGGTCTTCGGCTTACGACTTTCGGTAAGTCTTAGCGTGGTCGTGTTTTATGTTTTAATTGGGGTCTATAGAAACATATATATTTTCCTTAGTTGTCAGTCTATCGCCCTGCTGTTAATTTTATTTTTTCTGTTAATACTATTAAACTGCTAATGTCACTTTGAATTAGTTTATACATGCTGAATTCATAATCACTATTTAAATTTTTAAACATGGCCTAAAGACTCTAAAGAAGTTGGTCATATTTGTTTAAAGACAAATGCTCATCAGAATTATTATTAGTACAGAATTATTCAATCTGATCGCTTCAGGGTCATTGATCCCAGCGAAAATTTTGCCGTACAATAACTTAATGCCAGTCCAATGTCAGTCAACTAAATATAAATTGTTGATTTTTTATGTTCATAAAATATTTATTGAATAGATAAATTTGGATAGTGACTATATATATACACCCTGTATAACTCACAAAACAGTAACACTATAAATAAATTGTACTATAGTATGAGATATGTCTCAACCGTAAATATGTATATCATCATAATTATATTATGTATGTATGTATGTATGTATGTTTATCGTTAAAAATATATACAAGCAAAATTGTAATTCATGTTTTTTTTTCTTGTAACTGTCTGCTTTTACTAATTTCGTGTAATAATTCCTTTTTTAAAGTTTTTAGCAATAATTTTAAATTAATATTTTTTGATCAAATTAATAATATTAAAGCAAGAATTTTACATAAAAATATAAATATTTCTGTAATCTAGCTGTTGCCATTGTTATGTATCTTTATTAGGGGTAGCATGGTATACTGCGTTTCCCAGTCTGACGGTAGTACATAGGCCGCACTGAAAGTTTCTAGAACTGGCCAGAAAGTAAAGATGGAAATGAAAAATAAATATAAATTTCGAATTAAGAACTCTTTAGGAAGCTGTCGATGTGATTTCATTCAGTTGACATTCAGTTGTTTTTACAAATTTTCATTTCATTTCATCCTCATAGTCCCGACTTGGCACCATGTGATTTCTATTTATTCCCAAAAATACAATACAAACTTGGAGGGATTCGTTTTACGAGCTCTGAAGATGCAGCGAAAGCATTTGAAAACGCCGTGAAAGAGAACTTTAGAGAAGAGTGGGCCCACTGCTTCAGTCAGTGGTTCCATCGCATGCGACTACTTCGAAAAACAATAAGAATTGAAACAGCTTCCTACATCATTTAGTTTTCGAGTTTCTAAAAACTTTCAGTGTTACTCTCGTAATCACCTCCTTCTAGAAGCGCACTTGCAGCACTTGTGGCTTTGCTTGTGTTAATCATCAATTGGACCGCCAGCCCACCTGCCTGACGAACTTAGTTTACTTTTATAACCCAATGATTTTTGTGACAGTATGTATTCATGAACATTGAACATCCATAACCATAGTTCATCATCCATCATTATCAATAGTCCCACTGTAGGGGCACAAGCCTACCCTCTCAACAAGGGCGTATGGGCTATATGGTCCATCACGCTAAACCAGTGCGGGTTGGTGGACTTCACGTTCGCCTTAGAATACGGTATTTGACTATAATGAAAATATGAAACAAATTGTTACTAGACTAACTGTAAATATTTTTTTAAACCAAATTAACTAACGCAGTATTTAAAAATGTGTACAATTTTCATAAGAAATCATTATTAAAATAATTAAATTCGCATGTTTGACCACGTGATTAAAAACGCACGCGATTGGTGGCATATAGAGTTGTGTCATTTGCTTTGTTTACAGTCGATGAGCGTACTACGATTTGACAGCTAAATGTTTGTTTGCAAGCAAGTGACGTATTGATATCAAGTGACCCACATGTATGGCGTCTTTAGCGTTTTGGCGGTCTTATTTATCATTTAAACTTTGATTGTAATTTTCATAGAAAATAAAGCAATTCACAAAGAATGAATCAAATTGCAAGTGTATTACGGTATAATGAACAATTTGAGATATTTTCTAAAATCTGTCAAATACCCTATTCTTCTTTGGCGCATGCAAGTTTCCTCACGATGTTTTCCTTCACCTCTTGAGAGCAAAGTTTTTAGAAAAAAAAAAATTGATACAAGGCATGACCGGGGATCGAACTCGGAACTCTCGACGTGATAGGCCGAATCTTTCCGACTGCGCCACCGAAGCTTTCCGTAACCGTAGTTACCTAGCGATTAACTTATTGTTCAGTACAAAAGACTGTTAATATTAATGTGATATTAGATTATGGAGCAACACTACCTCGTCCTGACCATCTTTTCGTCCTCTATAGTGAAATCTATAGGGTCCATTTAATTCTTTTACTCACAGTACCACCACACGCAAAGACTGAACTCTTACAAACATAATTTCACCATGCGAATTCACGTCATGGTGGCATTGAATCCGTTATTTGTATGTTATCCTATAGCGTAATAGAAAATATATTGAACACCCACTATCGCACGCCAACGGAGATGTATGCGGAATTGTCGGAGTTGGAGAACAAATATCCAGACATCGCGGAGTTCAGGAGCGGTGACAGCTTCAACACGATGACGCTTCATCATCTCAAAATGACAGATCAGGTTAGTACTATATAATGTGTCCAAGATGAAGAGATAAGAAAGTTCACACAATTTTATCGATAAAAAAATGCGTAAAGCGTAAATCGGCGTGTCATATAATTTTTATGGGATTTTTTTTTGAGCACAGAAAATTACGTACAATTCTTGAAATATTTCCCCAATTTAATTAAAAAAATTGTAACATGTAGCACATTCATTCGTTTTTAATTTAAAATTAAACTCATGCCAAATTCCATAACATTTAAATTTTAAAATTAAATGAAAAATTAAAAAAATATATATTATATCTTAGCAAATATTTTCGTAAAAAGTCCAGTTTTCTTTACTTGTTTTAAACTACATTACTCTTGCGAACAGACATAAAAAGAATCATTGTTCTATCTCTTTCAGATCTGTTCTAGTTACAATAAATATTATGTAAAAAATGTAGTAGACATGTGATTCTTGTATAGTGTAAGAAACTGCTTAAAAAGTTGAAAGAAGCAAAAAATTAGTTTTCATCACTTAATCTAAATAACATCTAAATCTAAATCTCTCCTCTTCTAATGAATATGTACTGATTAATTCAACAAATTTTCAAAATATCCACCACCATTTTCTAAGCAAGGTGATGTGTCTCTTAAATTACTGCAATTTGGGGAGTGGTTCGTGAAATCATTCTTCGATCGCGTCTCAATATTTATTGATGGCTAGCGACCCGCCTCCGGCTTCGCCCGGCTTGCAATTTTTATACATATATGAACATTCCCCGTTTATCCCTCTTTCCATTAGTGAAAACCAAATTAAAATCGGTTGACGAAATCGGTTGACCCGTTGACGCGTGATGCCGTGACCAAGGGAAATGGGGATTCATTTTTATATATAGAGATATAATGTGAATAATTTCAATAACAATGATAAGTTTTTCGTGATGATTTTTCTTTCAGATTGGTTCCCCGGAAGAAAATAAATTTCACATAGCCCTAATAAGCAATTTATACGCTTCTCAACCAATCGGGCAAGAAATGCTATTGAATTTCGCTCGGCACATCGCCACCGCTTACGCGATCGGTGAGCCAATTCACAAGAGCCTGCTGCAGCACTCTGTTCTACATTTCATACCAAACTTGGACCCACTGTATTCGACGATTCTAAACAAATACGACGGCTCAGAAAAATGCTCCACGGAACCACTCGAGGAGGAATTCGGGGACAGCCTTTACGATTTCATCACGAAGAAAAATCTCAATCCCCTGTCGAATTACACCAGGGAGAGAGCGTTTATAAAATTGTTAGAATCGGAAAAGTACGATTTGGTCCTGGAACTCGCGTCTGGTTCGGAAGACGTCGCTTATCCGGAGTTATCTAGGAATTTGTACCAGAGATTCGCCAAAAAATACCAGGACAACAGGACACCCAGCGACAGGTACCAATGTAATGCCGCGAATAATGCGGTCCACGGTGATCTTATAGACGTTTTGTGCGAGAGATACAATACTCCTGTGATTTCGGTCGGTTTGACTTGCTGCAAAATGCCAGCCGAACGGGATATAGGGACAGTTTGGAGGAACAATCTCCGGGGGATAATGCAGTTCGTCGAATTGACCAAAACTGGTAAGTCCACTTTTTCTCGTCGCCGTGAGCGTAAGTGAACGGTCACGCACGTTTATAATATTAGTATAGATATGTGGAGATTTATATTTTTTGACTGCGCACGCAACCATTTTTTTTATTGTTATAGTATTATAATATTAGTAACATAAAAATAGATCCTGAAACCTCAAATATCTCTCAAATACAATAAAGTATGGACCACGTAAGAATGCTATGCTCAGGATTACATTGCGAGATTGAATCAGGAATGCGGAGATCTGAAGACGAACGAAAGTTACGGACATAACCTGTCGAGATAGTAAGTTGAAGTTGAAATGAGCAACACACATAGTACCCATAAGATGGATTACTCATAAGAGACTAAGGATCGCGAGTCGATGCTAGATCCAGGTTGCTTCTGCACAATCCTGTTTGAAAATATGAGGGAGGCCTAGTCTACTGATATGATGATATTGATGAATAAAGACATTACAGGTATTATTTACATTACAGGTTAGATTAGGTTAAGTTGTGGACGCTTTTTGACAATACTTGCAATAAAACATAGATAAAATACTACTTAATACTAGTTAAGTTCTAGTATTTTATCTACGAATATAAACATGAATTTAAATTGTCAATTAACATTTTACAAAGAAAAATACTAATTTAAACAAGATTTAATCTTTATTAAAAAAAAAATCTGTACTAGTAATAATATTATAAAGAGAAATTATTTGTATGTATGTATGTTTGTAATTAATAAACTCAAAAACTACTGGACCGATTTAAAAAAAATTGCCACCTATAGAAAGCTTAATTATCAGCGAGTAACATAGACTACTCACCCTCCAACATCCCCCCCCCCCTGCTAATTGTGTCACGTTCTATAAATCGAATTGTGTAACGCTCAGACAACTTTTTTTCTTACGCATCGCATGTGTATTTTCATTATACACTATTTTGTTTCAGTACTCTTATACGAATTAGCTCGAAAAAGTAGAACGCGAACTCGGATTAGGGGTTGCTACAATACGGGGTTGTGTCCGAGTAGTATCTGAGTTCACTCGGTCAGAACAGACTTGATCGTGTCGACGCGCAAATTGTATGCCCTCGTCGGATAGAATACACTTTGTACTGTAACCTGCTGTGTATGAATTAAGTACCTGTACGTATAGGAAGAAGAAAATTTGTTTCAGGTGTGGTTGGCTACGTGAAGAACGAAGAGGGTCTGCCGGTTCGCGATGCCGTAGTTGCCGTCACGGGTATCGACCGCCAGTACCGTGTCTCTCGGAATATGGCGTTCTACCGCGTGATACTACCGCCGGGCGAGTACCGCGTCATCGTACGCTGTCACAACTACCAGGATCAGGTCAGCATTGGAAAATTCAATAAACATTATCTATTAATCTCTGTTGGCTTTTTGATGATGTTTCATCAAGGAATTTGTACAGTAGGTCTCATAGCAACAGAAAGTTTTAACTGTTGAATTGGCTCAAAAAGCGAGCTGTTGAAAAGACTTAAATATTTTTTTATCAACATTTTTTGCTTTAGAATTAGGTCTACGTTCGCAGACGAAGACGCGGGCTTTGGGTAGTTGAATTTTGTATCTATTATTTAATTATTTTTGTTACATAAATTTGAAAAGAACAACTACAGAAATTTCTTGCTGATTTCTTCCCAGATTTTCGAAATGGTGGTTGATTCGTTTTTTTTTTTTGTGTATTTGACGATCTATAAATATAATAAACTAGCGGTCCGCCCCCGGCTTCGCTCGGCGTGCAATTTTTATATACCCAAAAACATTCCCTGCTCATCCCTCTTTCCATTAGCGAAAACCGAATTAAAATCGGTCTACCCGTTCACGCGTGATGCCGTGACCAGGAGAAATGGGGATTCATTTTTATATATAAGATTTGTAAAACTTTATATAAATCAATAAATATATATATGAAATATCAGAATCATATAAAGAATACGAGCAGGTCTCGTGTTGCGAAATCTGCTGCTGTAGACTCTCTACTTTGTCTTAATTGTGTGCAGGGTTCGAATCCCGGCAGGTCCTATTGTGCAAATGAACTTTTCGAAGGTCTGACCAATAGTCCTATAAAGTTTTTTATACAAGCAATGCCACAGGTGCTGCAAGTGCGCTGCCGACCATTGTAGGATTAAGGATAACGGATAGGGAAATGGGCTCTAGCATCCCTTACTCATTCACCGAAACACAACAGCACAGTTGCTGTTATTTCGTGGTGATCTTCTGGTGGTAAGGAGGTGGTTACTGCCGCCAGACGGGCTGCCCAAATGACTGCGAAACGCAGTGTGCTGCTACTACTTTCTAGATACAGACCAGAGCCCGCCGGGAATCGAACCCGGGAACCCTAGAAGAAGGCGGTAAAGCAAGCACCCTAACCACTCATCCAACGGGCTCATCAAAGTGGGTAGTAACCACCCCCTTACAGAAGACCAACCCTGTCCTGAAACTCTTGTGAAACATTGGTCGCAAATGTACTTGCAACACCTGTAGCATTGCTTGTGCTAATAGGCGATGGTAGCCACTTACCATCAAGAGAACCGTCGTCGGCCTGTCCGACTACCTATAAATAATAATTAAAATAGTGACTAAATGTTTGTATTAAACCTTGCAGATATTAACATGGCGCGTGATCGAAGGTGTTTTGAAAGAAAAAGATATAGTAATGAGGCGGGTCAATTCCGAATACCTTCCTGCTAAGAACTTGGATAACGTCCAGGTGGAAGAGGATCCTAACATGGTGCACATAACAGGTATACCCACTTCTTTTAATTCATCTTGTTTTAGTGGTTTAAAATAGGGGAAAATGTAAAAATTTCTTTTATATACCTACAGGAAAAAATAAATAACATAAAATAATATAGTTTTTTAACCTTACTTGACAGCACTGTGTATAGCAGCACTAAAACATCTAGATACTTAATCTGAAGATCTTTTCATACTCTTATCTTTTCTTTCTTTATACAACGTATCCATTAAAAAGTGCTATGCTGCAAAGAATAGAAAGTTCACACAATTTCATTCATAAAAAGACAAATAAGGCCTAAATCGGATTGTCCCGTAATTTTTATGGTCCTTTGAATTATTTGATCGCAAAATGGGTCACTTGATCTGAAAATTTCGCTTATTAACTCTTGGGTTTTTTTTCTCCAATTTAGGTATTTTTTTATAGTTTTGAGCCTTCGATCAACAATACAACTAGATTAAAGGTGATAGCTCTGAAAACGGCCCGAGAAATAAGAGCACAAAATAAGCGTGTGCTCTTATTTGCGACAGTACGGTTCAACCAAAGCCAACGTTCGGACGCGTTAAAATGCCACAGTGTGCGTTTAAAAACTGTTAAAAAGCGTTTAGACTTAAGGTATATTTTAAGTTAATTTAACAGATATAAACAGATATAGCTTTAAGTATAATCAACACAAGATCAACACGGACTGTTTTTCGCTTTGATTTTGTATGAGACCTTTAATCTAGGTGTATTGTTGATCGTAGTTTTGAGCACATTACTTCCGTTTCAATTTAAAATGAAGCGCATGCCAACTTCGTAACATTTAAATTTTATAATTCAGTACGAAGTGTCAAAATAGTGTACAAATTGTTTTTTTTTATTAACATATGAAGGGGCATGATTAGGGTCCTCGATATCATTGGTCTTGAAGGGACATGATTAGGCTGCTCCATATCATTGGTCTCCATATTTGATCACAGATAGGCGCAAATAGTCATGCGTTGTAATTCTAAACAAAACGCTACAATCGGCGCAAAATAAGTCCTCGATCGCATTGTCCACCAGCCAATCACACCAAATCAGTTAACACTCCACCAAACACGTAGCACAAGTCCCTTGATGTAAAATTGCCTTCTCGTAAGGTAATGCCCGGCTGACATGCCTCTTCGCTAGCGCTCGGTGTTGTCAGAGTCCGATCCCGCTGTCCAGTTGACAACTGACAGTTGTCATTGCTGTTTACTCTCGTTAATCAAGAGCGCCGTCACATATATTTAATGTACAAACACGACTCCTTTACGATTTTATTACTTATGTGTATAGATAGATGTTGTTATTGTTATATTTTAATTAGAGTGTTTACCAAAATCTATCAGTTCTCAACAAGCTTAGACTTCAAAAGTTATTTCTAGGCAAAGAACAAGTTCCACACCCTTTCATGCCCCCTGACTTAGCTTGTGTCTGGGGTGACGGTTGTCACCTTCTATCTGCATGACCCTCGGAGTTTATCTTTAAAAAGCAGTTGTACTAATTTAATTGCATTACTTTTTCAGGTCTAGCCTTAGACTACAATAGTGTCCCGCTAGTGAACGCCCAAGTGGTGGTAAAATCACTGGACTCCAACCGAGAGGTGGCGCGTAACTCGAGTGACGATGTGGGTCGGTTCGCTGTCGCCATCCCTGTCACACACATGGGCAGGGAGGTCGTGCTGTCCCTCTCCAGTGACGGCTACATCACTAAGCAGAGACACGTTATGGTAATATAAGTTATTATTTGAATTTTTTCATACTACCTTTGTGTAATTCCCTAGATAAAATTGGATAATTCCCCAGAAATTGCGTATAAATAAACTCAGTTCCTGTTTCTAACTAATAAAATGTACATTACAGTACTTATACAGCCTGCGTTCCTTGTTAGGATAAGCCGAAGGGACAGCCTAGTCCCTTAGTCCCTTAGACTGCAGACTGCAGTAGGTATGCCCTTTAATCCTAATAATATTAAAAATATGAAAATTTGTTTGGTTACTCAAACACGTAAAAACTGCTGAACGGATTTAGATAGAATTTGCCACACAGATAGCTTATTACCTGGATTATTAACATATAGGCACGCTTACCCAGTAAATGCCCATTTACCCTGGTTTTGAAGACCCCGAGGTTGTAGTTCTGTGGGAACACAGACGCAGGCAATGAGTTCCACTCCTTAGCAGTCCGAACAAGGAAGGTGGAACAGAAAATGTACTGAAATGTGTAGTTTTTTTTTGTTTTTTGTTTTTTTCAAAAAATCTTTAATGTACAGTCACGGCTCTTCGTCTGTTTCTGCGCTAACTAATTCTAAAACAACCCAACAGATTTTGATACGATTTTCACTAGTGGAACGAGGAAGGTTTGTGTATATAATTTGTAGAAAATAATGCATCCCTGCAAAGCCGGTAGCGGGTCGCTTATTATCTGTACAATGTACACTAATATTATAAGGATTGGCAGATTTAGTAGGGTCATTTATATGTGATGGCTTTGTTCCAGATGGGTTTAGGCTGTGTATTACGTATACTAGCGTCGGTCTAATTTGTAATAAATGTGCGTTTTCGAGCGAGCAGATACAAATCACAGACATATAATATAGAAGCAGACCCAACATTAAATCGTAGCTATAGTTATGCTTCTAACTGTTATTTGCTGTCTCTTTCTCACCCATTGCGTCGTAATATGCGACATCCTGTTTTTTCCTGTATAGCAATACTAACGCAAACATAAACAAATGACGACGCGACGCCCGATTACAGTCGGCCGCCATATTGATGAGTGACGCAGTCGATGTAAACTGACGAACAGGGACGAACTCAGTGTGAACTGGTGTGAACATTTATTTATATTATTATAATACGGTCATTCTATGAATGCGTTTTTGACATTTCTTTATGTCCATTGCATAAAGTTCATTTCCGAATAAACGATACAGAAAATGTATGGAATTGACACCTGTCAGAACAGCACTCTTATAATGGCCGGAGTATATGTGTACCAATATCAGTGCGGCTATTAGACTACGCGTTATTCAGCAGTCGATATTACACCGCTCTGAATAACGCGCGCTTACTAATTCGCATGCAGGACATAAAGGTTGGTCATTATTACGCCCTAGTTCGGCCCCGTCCGAGTGACATTTGTGTATGTGGTAAATCAGCTTCACTAGATATCTGTTATATTGGTTCTGCTTCTATATTATACGTCTGTGATACAAATTGAGTTTTTTTTTATAGGTTAACAGTAAAGGTAGTCTAACGCCGAACATTTTAATCAAGCTAGAGAAAGACGACAAAGTATTGGGAATGCCGAGACTCGTCTTCGTAATGTTAGCTGGTAAGTTTAGATAAAGTCTTAAGGTCCGTTTATATCTTTAGACAGCGAACGTATCAGACACTTAGCGTGTCAGAAATAATATTATTTTATTTATATATGTAAAACTTATTCATATCTAGCGTAACGTGTCCGCTCAGACGCCATCAGATACTGTCCGCGCACGGACGACATTCGCGGAGAGAGTATGTTGTCTGAACCGGAACATGTCTGAGGAGCTGTGCCTCAGAATCGAAACCGTTTTTGTCTGATATGGCACGTTTCTGGTACGCTAGATGTAAATACACTATGTCTGATGGTGTCTGAGACGGTACGTGACTGATGCGTTCGTTGGCTGAAGATATAAACGGACCTACACAGACATATCTCACCTTGTGATTGTATCATATTGTCTATGATTTATAAATACATAAAAGAAAGCACATAAGCGGTTTTTTTTAACGAAAACCTAAATATAGTAAACCATTTCTCAGTTATGTAACAAAAAATACTTAACAATCAAAGAATGAAATAATTAAAGCTTTGTACAAAAAACAAATATTCGTTCTAATTTTATCTTTTGTTTTTAATATTCTATTTTTTGGGATTTGAAATAAGATTACTAATCACTCATAAATAGTATGAGTATATCTATATCTATACTCATATCTAATATATAAAATTCTCGTGTCACAGTGTTTGTAACAAAACTCCTGGACCGATTTTTATGAATTACCAAACGTTGATCACGATACAAACAATTTTTAATTGTTTTAAGAGCATCTATATACGTTTTTTATTTATTTTTACTCTTTTTTGAGCTGTTAATGTTTGCTTCCATAAAATATTCGTTATGTGTGGGGTGAGTCAAGCTGCCGTGTAAGGGCCAAAATGAACTATTTATTGCCACAAACCAAGATGACTTCCAATAGGGCTAAACTTGTTCGATAAAACCGTTAAACTTGTCAAAAGTCGCCGATGAATCCCTTAATGAGTCGCTCGTTTACTGTCGCAGGTAAGTTCCGAAGAATCGCTTTCGAATCGCAGAGCTCAACTGTCTCGCCACCTCGCCACTCTCCTATTTATATTCGCTGCCAAACGTCTAAATCTGTCTCGAATTTACTACAAACAAACAATAAACAAATACGTATTGTAAACAAGGTCATTGAAAGTTCAGGAACGCTATTTCTGTTGAATGTGAACTCTATGTTGTGTACATAAGGACCAATTTCCCTTGACAATAACCGGAGAGTGGCGTGACTTCTATTCTAGGGTGGAACTTTCGAGATTTGTTGACAGACGAGAACCCTTTTCTAGAACGTTCCATGATGAGTCATAACAATATGACATAAAGCAGACCTGTAGCAGTCAGCGAGTAGAGCTCAAATGTGCATACCTATGTCACTTAAATTAAAGGGCGGGTGAAACGCGTGGCACAGCTGGTATATAAGAATATTGTTGGTGTGTTAAGGTGTGGTGGGAGTGGCCCTGGTGACGATAGGCGCCTGGTGCTTCAGTTGTCGTCGCGCGCGCCTCTCGCGACAGGACTACCTCTTCACGCAGCTGCCAGCAGACGACAAACGCCCGCTCTGCGATCCCGACAGCGATGGTACTAGTCATTGCACATTACACAGTCCACTGTAAAGCATAACACCGCCATATAAGGCAGTGACAGCCCATAGGTTAGCCACGAACTATACCGGTGGCTACTGGCGGTCCCTTAAGAATTTATTTGCGGCTCACTTGTGTCCTGTGTTACAAAATTGAAACGCATTCCTCTTAGCCAAAGAAAAAGTTTTAGGCATCTCTACTAATATTATAAAGGTGAAGAGTTTGTTTGTTTGTTTGAACGCGCTAATCTCAGGAACTACTGGTTTTAATTGAAAAATTCTTTTTGTTTTGAATAGTCCATTAATCGAGGAAGGCTATAGGCTATATAACATCACGCTACGATAAATATTATTATATATAAGCAGTGTCCAGTACCGCGCACCCCATGCGTACGCCGCCGCCGTATGGGCCGCCGCGAAGCGTGGCCGAGTTCAGCTAGTCACATAGTCACTAGTAATTAAATTTCACTGGCTACACGATGAAACTGTTGCGATTTAGGGCCGGCAAGCTGACTGACTGTATGGAGTTATTATTATTTTCAACCTTATTGAAATGATTTTAGCACTCTCACTCTTTTAATACCAATACCAAGGGGTTTTAGGAAGAAAATGACAACTTTCTAAAACGTCTATTCCAAAATAGATAATTTCCGAAAATAAATATTTCGGAAAATGACAATTTACCAAGGATTACTTACTAAATGACACTTCACTCCAGTATGAATGGTTTGTTAGTTTGTTGATACTATAAACTAATAAAATGGACGCGCAAAAGGGACAAAAACGAAAGAAAGTACAGTCAGCGACAAAAGCCCCTTAAAAAAGCGTCGAGCATAAGCAGTTCAGCTGAAAAAAGGCTACTTGAAAAAAGGTCAAAGTATAAAAATGACTACTTCTAAAAAGTAAAAATATCGGCACAAAATAATTTCGTCAAAATGACTTACCCCGGCGGGTGGACCGAGGAATTAATTTAAGAAGTTGTCGACGTTTTAGGAATTGTCAGGCAGAGGGGTCGCGGCAATAAAGGAGTGTGAGTGCTAAAATAATTGCAATAAGGTTGGAAATAAATATTTTTAGGAAAAATGCCATGCCGTCAGTCAGAGTCGGCGTTAAGTAACTGATTATGTTTATTGTTATTGACTGATTAGCAAGCACCCCAACCACTCATCCAACGGCCTCGCCATGTTATCGCTGTTTGCATTCTAGGCTTAAACCTAAAAGATAATCTAATTATAAAGCTAATTCTATCTAAATTTTCAGATATAGTTCGAAAGCCTTACTACGACGAGGAAGAATTACCTCCATCGGAGACGGACTCCGAGGAAGATATAGTTTTGTTGCGTAACGACAGGGAATGGAAGGGGACCGGGCAAGATTAATTAGAAAATTTAAATTCACCCCCATGAATCCAGAACACACTGGAAAGTAATTTGTATAGAGAAGTCCGCTGTCAAATGACAACACGTGTGCTCTGGCGCATGTCGGGCTGATCAGATCCACGTCTCCCTATACAGCCAACTTGATTCCATCAGCGTATTTGTATATATTGTGTTGTTTGATTTTATAGTTGATTATAATCAAAGAAATGGACATCAATTTTTAATATATTATTGGTTAAAAAAAAGTTGCGTGGCCACACCAGGGATTATTTTCAACAGTTCGTTTAAACAAAGAACTTAAAGATATGTAATGGGTGTAAATGCATTTTTGAGTATTTAATTTTGAAATGTATTCAAAAAATATTTTTTTTTAATTGTTAATAATTATATCAAAACATGTATAGTCTCTTGGCTGTGAGAAGCAGTTGACAGGGTTAAATCCAAACTAATAGATTTAAGGTCTACGTGACCTTTCCGAGGATAATAATCAAAGGTCTGGCCTCGCAATTTTTTAATTTTTTTTATGCCTGATGAGTTGTGGGTAGGATTCAAAATAATTATGAGTAATATTGATGCATGTAGTTTGAGTCTAATAACCTTCCAGTGTGTGGGTTTAATTGCAGCTTGTGGTCGGTTAACATTCCCTGCCATTTACTGAAAAAAGTAATCGTACGTTCATACTTTTAAACATATTTTAAGCTTAAACAAAAATTTTCTTTATTTAAAAAAAAAGCTATATTTTGGCCAATTCCATCCATTTTACAGGAACTCTCAGTATTATTTAATTTATTTCATGCGACAAAAATGAAATTTTAATATTCATTTTAATTTAATTCAATTATTATTATCATTGAAACAGAGCATTTTAAGGCAATTTAATATTCTCATTAAATTCTCATTAAATTACTTGAAAGCTTTAAACAAATGGTTTTAGTTTGAAATTTACTAATAAAATTAATATACTGCAATAAAAAATAAAGCCCAGTTCACACGTTCGTTTATTATAGAATTATTAAAGAGCTATAATCATATCGATAAGGTATATTTGGGTGCTACTATTTGATACGCTCACGTATAGAATGCAATAATTATTGTATGCATATTAATAAATATGTAAGCTTAAAGTTTAAAAAAATATATTAAATGTCGAGTTATGGTGAATTGTTAGTACACTAGCGATCTAGAGACGTTTAGCTTCGGATCTGCAGTTAACATAATAACAAAAAACTGGTATTTTTTTTTTAAAGAAAAAAAAAACTTTTCTAAGAAAGTTGAGCTTAAAAGGCCAAAATAAATGGCGTGTATTCTGCCGTCATAATGAAAAATATGTGTTTAAAATTGATTAAGAATATAATTTATTTTAAGACATATTATATATTATGGTCGAATTGTGCGCTTTATCTCCCAAGTTATTAACGTGGAAGTGAAATTAGATATTTCAAAGGCTGAGGGTATGTAGATTAAAAGGAAATTTAAAATTAATTATTTATCTATTATTCACTAACCGGTACCGGCGCCACCTATTATGCTACAATAAAAATTAGGTGAAGCGGCGACATCTGTCGGATTTGGGTAGAACTGCTTGGTGTACACATTATACTCCAATTTGAAAACCCTCGCGACCCTAAGGAAAAAACCTTAACGAATTATACGCCTATAGATTCCTCAGGAATCACTGTTAACAGATGAAAACCGCATGAAAATACGTCGAGTAGTTTTTGAGATTATCGCGAACATACATACAGACAGATGCGGCGGGGACTGGGTTTTATAATATGTAAGGGTTTTATTTTTTCCTATTCATTTTGCTATAAATTACTACATAGAAAATGTAAACGTTAGTAGAATAATGGTAAGTGGTCATTTATAAACAGTGAGGCGGTTTTATAAAAGCACAAGGTTCACGTGGTTTTTCATGCCTCAGTAAGGACGTAATTACATTTTTGACGCGCTCGAATTCAGCTAACTGCGCCAGCACACTACAGCAAAGTGCGCACACGCACATTGAAGCCGCACGGTGTACTTTGGAACTTTGTCGTTCTAATTATTTAGAAAAAAAGGCGATACAGTATACACCCGTGCTTCCATGGCCGCGTCTGAGCGGGGAATGGCGAACGAAACCTACGGCGAAAGAGGTCGCAGTGCGATCCCGAAAAATGTATGGAGAAAATATAGAGCGTTTTTTAGTGTCTATTCTTTCTCAGAAATGAAAAAGTAATTTATTTTAGTACAAAATAATAAGCTACATGTATGTATAAACTACAATTTCTTATTATTTTCATTTTAAAATATGCAGCGGATTTAGCTTCGATTCAGCGGATATTTTCGATATTTTTAGCGATTGTTGCGATGGTAAAAATGTATTTATGTGAAAAATTTGTATTGGGCTGTCCAGTTTTTATTAGCTTTAGAGATGAATACATTACCTTTTATTTTATACCATGGTATCTCTACAGTTCTGCTTCCTGGATATATAAATGGTACCGAAAAACCATTGATATTTGTGAATACGTCCTTAATTATTCTGACTACTGAAATGAAAAGACTTTGAGCACAAAAAATTAAAATTGTATTAAAATATGATTGAAATGTTGTATAAAATTACTATTACCACTTATGTTATTTACAATTTTTTTTTTAATTTCACAGATTCGTTTTTATAATTTAAAAACAGTAGAAATTATATTTAGTTACAATTATTTTATTATTTATATAGCATATAATAATTAAAAATTAATAGGTTAGTTTAAAATTGTCGATGTTTATCGAAAACAATTTATTTTGACCTTTCTTAGAAACTCAAGCTCAAGCTTCAAAAGAGTTGAACCTTCGAGCACAACTTTCTTAGAAAAATGTGTTTTAAAAAAAAAATTACCAGTTTTTTTTTATTATGTTAACCCATAACCGCAGATTAGCAGCCAAACGCCCGTAAATCGCCAGTGTGATGAGAGCCTTAAAAGAAAATTTACAAGGGTATTCCCGCAATACTAATTAAATTATTTGCTATATTTTCCTACATTATTACGGATGAATAAATATTTATCGTGAATCTCTAAAAAGATGTATTTACTCAAAAAATGATATATTTTTTATAATGTTTGTGTTGTGAAATGTGTGTAGTATTTGTGCACTCTTGTGATAGTTGTAAATGTGTCGTAATTTTAATAAATGAAATTAATAAATATGTAATAGTAAAAGTTGTTTTTTATTATTATTATTCATTTTGACTCGTCTCCCCCTCCAAAAGCCAAAATGAGGGGGAGACGGTGTTACCCTCGACAGAAGCACAGTCGGTCGGGGTTCAGGGCGACAAGGTCAGAAACCGACGTACTATTCTGGCCGTATCGAGCAGCACCGCTCTCTGCATCTGGCCTGGGAGGGAACCACCACGGATTCCCAACCGGTTCAACCATTGGTTGATCCAACTGATCGGGATCAAACCATTCACGGACAGAACAACTGGGATGATTTCAGCGGAGGCCACAGCCCACATGTCGACGTTCTCGTGGGCCAAGTCGAGGTACTTCCTCCTCTTCTCGTTTTCAGCCTTCACGAGACCATCGTCATGCGGGATAATGGCATCCACCAAAAACACCCGCGACTGCTCCCGGTCCATCAACACGCTCAAGGAAGCCGTATTTCAGAGCGAGCTCCTGATGCAGGATCCTGGCCGCTTGGTGTGCCTGTGCAGATACTCAGTGTTGGCAAGCGCGGAACAACCGGAGGTGACAGGCTCGACATTTATCCTTTGTGATGTACCTCCGGTAATTCCGCGTCTTGACCATCTGATCTTGTATCGCACAGACAAAACCCTCGGTCTCGCCGAAGCACAGCCAGTGCACGGAGGCTTTACGGTCAATATGAGGCCCATGAAGAGCCATGTAAAACTGTCCGTGCAGCTCTTTCTCCTTCCATACGGCCTCCCTGGCAGAGAGGCTCAGTACCACCGGATCCCGCCATTGCTGATCGGATAGAGACAGAGGGGTGAGTCTGTTGTCACATTCTACGGAGCCCGTCACCCGAATCAGTTGAGAAGAAATTTCTAAGGTTGCACATCTCGCGGTTGTGCATGGTCTTGGTACTTAAAGCCTCGACCACTACACTACCGCGAGATGTACATCCTTTCAACCAATGATTTCGGGTGGCGCACTCTGTGAGAGATCATAGTTGTGCGGGGTCTTCTATCCAGAGTGTCCAATTCCGTCTGAGCCGCCGAAAGTATAAAGGAGAACGGGCATGACCTAGCCGTTGAAAGCTCGAATCTTATTAGCCCCGGACAAATAGCTCCTTTTTTCCTAAGAACTTTGTCAGGCGCTCGCAAAATTCCTCGCCAATCGACTGTTTCACAACCGTCTCCCTCACACCCAATGACTCCGACCTACACAGATAACACTATGTGAAAAAATATGACATTGGAATTCACGGCATTTTGTCGGTGATGGATGTCAATTGTCAACTGTCAGTTGTTAACGTCATGTGGTTATTTTGTCACAAGTTTGAGTTGGAGATAAAAAATAAACTAATTTGCGATCTGGACTGGATTTTATCTTGTTTCTTTAATAATTTAAAGTATTGGTGTTTTAAAAATGATCAACACTGTGATCGCTTTAAATTCTGACGCTTTATAAGTGTTTTGTGCAGAAAAAATTGTAATGGAAAGAGTTAGAACGAAAATCACAGAGATGACACGAAGAGCCGGAGAGTTTTTTAGATGGTTACATAGGTTTGTGGATGGACCTATGACGAGGAAGAAACTGGTTATCCTATGTTTGGTCACTGTTTTCCTAGTTCTATACGTCGGACCAACTTTTATGAATTGGATTTTTAATTCTGGCGGGTCTCTGAGTGGCCATCAGAATGTCTGTTACAGTAACTTCTTGAGCCCTTTCGAGGAGTCTCTTCGTGAGTATGACGTGTATGTGAGACAGGAGAACTCGGCGACTTTATCATCACTTAGTCACAATTATGTGCCTTATATTGGTAACGGTTTATTGGGGATGACTTTAGAACACGATTCCCATTTAAACATTAAATTCGGCAGAGTTTTGTCTCTACCGTTGTATTATCATCCATTGTTTATCATAGACGATTATGAAATGAAAGAATTTACAGTGTCAGAGTATAAGAAAGGCATTGTGCATAGGTTTCAATGCAGTAACTCCGGCTTGCGAGTTTCATATCAGTATTACGCCCATAAGACTATGCCGTCTCTTTTCGTACAAGAGATCTGGATTAATAATCCAACTACGAGTATTAAAAATCTAAAACTAACCACACCGAGAGTGTCTGACTGGTCTACAGCCGTTAAACAGACAATAAAATTACATCAAGGTGTTGATACAAAGGAATATGAAGTTGTTACAGGAATGATAGAAGTTCCGGATAGTGAGAAAGTTATCGCCGCTGCCGTTGTGTGTAGAAAACTTGGTGATACACTACAAGTAGATCCTAGAGATGGTGTAGATTTGATTGTACTAACAACGGTGCAATATAGCAATCCTGTCTCAAAGTCAGAATATGCTAAACAGAAAGATATAGTTGAGAAAAAAGCTATAGCTGAAATGGAGAAAGCTATATCTTTGACTGGAGACAGAGTGGCTGTAAGGAAATTGAGAGAGAACCATGCGAGGGTCTGGGAACATTTATGGGACACAGGTTTTTACATTTCAGACTCTAAAGCTGAAGGCGTTATCAACGGAGATAGGATTAATGCTACAATATATGCCATACTCTCTCAGGTGCGAAGCTATGAACACGAGGATGACATAAACCCGGCTAGAAAGTCAGAAATCCTACGAACACTCACTTACGCTGAAGGTTGTTATGAAGGCCATTCAACATTAGACGCTTTCAACTTATGGAAGCCTCTCAATTCTTTACACAGTCTAAATAACGTTGCCAGTATTTGGCTACTTACCTTAGAGAAGCAGGGTTGCCATAACTTGCTCAGAGCGGGAGCCAGCGGTGTGAATCAAGCTATGATACTGAGTTTTGGCAGTTTGCGATTCAGTAAACAACATTTAGAATATAACATACATCCATCAAAATTGCACAGGGACTTCCTTTTTAGACGTGTCAATTATGGCAATATGACACATGTCAACATAAGTGTTATTCTCCAAGAAGACAACAAGGCTGCTATATTTGTAGCGCTTGACAGGTCTGATAAAACTTACTACGGCTGCGACGCGGGGTGTCTGGACTCGCCTGTGCAATTGGGAGCTTACAGAAAATATTTTCCAGTGAAACTGACAGAACCGCTCACTGCCATTTTATATATAACTGCTGATAAACAACATATGGAGGACCTGAGGCATGCAATACATGTGAAGGAGGTGGTGGAAGCACCAGCTCACGAACATCATGTGATAGCTCTCCACAAGCACGGACACAGTTTGGGTGGCCTAAATCCTCTTTTCTGGATGTCTATAATACTATTGATTGTCGTTTTCCACTTATTCCTGTGCAGAATAATTATGAACGAGTTTTGTGACAATGGTGTAAGTTATAGAAGGCTCTATAATAAGCCCTAAGTTTAGTTGTCGCCTTAAGAGCAGCTCCAGTAAAATGATTCTATTACACTCTCATTATAATTGAATCATAATATTATAAAAGTTTGTCTATCCGTAAATATTTTTAATAGTAATACAGATAATCCAACATATATGACATGTAATTAGGGATTGCATATGGACTTAAATTAACTAATTGTCTTAATTTTTCTCAAAAAGTAAAGAATCAATAAAAAACTGGATAAGTGCGAGTTGAACTCGCGTGAAGAGGGTTCCGTACGATGTTACCTATCAGTACAATATTGAGTGATTTACCATGTTATTTTAATATCATGGACTTCTTATAGGTTTTCCTATAATCTATAAGTAGAAAACTAATTTCTGTATTTTTTTCAAAATTTTAGGTTCAGTACTTTTGGAGATATGGGGGGGAATGTCGGACAAGTGATTCTATAAGGGTTCAGTTTTTTTATTCTGACGTAGGGAACCCTAAAATTGTAAGAAATTTATAAATATCAAATAATAAGTCACTTTTCTTTTTGGGAATAGGATCTTAAAAAGCAAATAGCATCAATTTTTATTTCCCAATCTACTTATAAAACTACATATATAGTCAGCAGCCGAAAGGGATCTTTCTTGCCTCCACGCTTGTTTGTTTGATAGTTAATAAATAGTCGTGCAAGTCAAATAGTTCTCTTTTATTCAATCAGAGTTTCAAATGCTGCAAAATGCAACACAAACGGCAACAACATGCTATGAAGTGACTCTAAGACGGCAAATTTAATTGATGCTTGATTAATTGATGCTGATTGATAATTGATGCAGTTCCTAAAATTATGCTTGATTGTAGAATCCCGTTTTGCTGGATTGCGATCCCCACATGTAATATAGATTTTATAATTTGTGGGACTTAAGATTTTATAATTGTCCCACAGTAGACCAAAAGATTGGATAACCGATTGAAATATTTGTGAGATTACCATCCGTCAACTAGTGACGGCCTTCCTATTGATTTAGGTTTTATAGTTTATTGCCCAACTGTTACACCAAGTATGCATGTTATGCAACTAAGTCCTTTGGGATTTGAAGCAGTTTTTTTTTACTGTCTGCAGACAGGTTAAGTGTTTACTTGATGAAAGCAGAAGGAATAGGGAAATTGACTGTAGCATCTTTCACTCACTGAAACACGGAGTGTCTTCTGTAAAAGTTTAATTAGAGCTGCCCAATTGATGACTGCAATGATTTTATAGTTACCTTTGTATATATGTATAATAATATACCTTTCTATATATGATGATATTAAGAACATAGTAGGAAAAAACTGGATGAGTATTGCATTAAATAAACAAAAATGGAAAGAGATGGAGGAGGCTTTTACCCACAGGGGACTACACAGTATAACAGACCAAAACTAATTGTTATATAAATAAATAAAATTGTAAAAGATGTTTAGAAAATAAAGCTTATAATAATAATAATATCAAAAATAAATCTTTTTAGCATTATCTTTAAACATATTAAAATGACAAACCCTATCCAGCAAAATACAGCGCAATTATTTGTATGTGATTCAAAAATAATGAGTTTGTAAGTAATAAGTGTTAGAGCCTTAAATTCAGCTGCTGCTATAATGATTATTATGTCTACAGTGCTTCATAAAGAGTATTGGAACATTTAATGTGCAAGGCTTTTTTTAATCTAAGATTAAAGCCTTACTCGGAACTGGGTTACAGTGCTGTAATAAAGAATAAATGGTCCATGTAATCAACCCATGGTAATGCATCTGCTGTCTGGTCCCCGGGAACCTCTGTGAACCAACATGTAAGTTCCATTTATCATTGTATAGATTTTATCTCACATTTAATTAATTCTGCGTTAACTTTTTAAAAAACTCACCGAATTAATTAATTATTGTTAAATTTTGTGTACGAGTATTACTACATTGCATATTTACACAACTTCGGTTAATCAGGGTGCTTGCTTTAACGCCCTGTTCTAGGGTTCCTGGGTTTGATTCCCGGCAGGGTCAACTTTGAAAAATAAACTTTTCAAATCTGGAAAGTTGAAATCATTTGGGCAACCCCTTTGGTGGCAGTAACCACACCCTTACAGAAGACCACTGTGAAATAACAGCACTTGTTCTGTTGTGTTTCGATGAGTGAGTAAGGGATGCCAGAGCCCATTTCCCTATTCCCTCCTAATCGCTTATCCTTAATCCTACTGTAGTCGGCAGCGGCGCACTTGCAGCAGTTTTGGTGTTGTTAGTGTTATAGCCGACGGTAGCTACCTACCATCAAGTGGACCGTCAGCCTGTCTGTCGATCTTAACATTAAAAAAGTTATTTATATTTCAAATTGAAATTATTATTTTTTTGTATACAGGTGACAGTAGTTTTCTGTGTTTTGTCGCCAATTAATAATAAGGTGTTACAAATACCCTGCCTACCTTGATAAGAAAAGTGATAGCTTTATTAATTCGTGCAAAGTGTCGTGTCACTACCAAATATAAGTAATAAGTTCAGGAAAATTTACAAAAATTTTCCTGAACTTCCTGAATTTGATTAAAGGGAATTAATCATATTAATTGATTTGATTAAATACTTAACATGCGAAATCTGCTAATTTTGTAAGTTTTTTTATGTTATGTTTTTATGCTCATTATGGAAGTTTATATGCACCTGTTATATACACAAACCTTCCTCGTTTATCGCTTTTTTCATTAGTGAAAACCATATCAAATGAGGACAGCAACTTCAGTTTATAATATGTAGAGATGGATATTGTCTATATATTATGTATGCTAATTGCCCTTGGGCGCAGGAGCACGTCGATTTAGTATTTATAAATAGTAGAAATGTGGAGATCATAGCAAATCGATGTCCAGTGATGATTGACTGATAGAATGTATATTTAGGCAAACTATTATTTTGACTTAACGTGAGAATATATTCATTTTTGTCCATTATTTTTAAGATGCTTTTAATAATGTACCTAGTCTGTTCATGTAGTTAACGAGATATATTTATATATGTAACATCAATTAAGATGGCGCCATCTATAGCTTGGTACTAGGTGCAGACCAGGTAATATTGTCTGTTTAACTTTAAAGCAAAATGTTTGAATAAAACCCCTCGTATGTCCCGGCTTTTTTAGGTTAAAAAGAGTGAAATAAAAACGGAAATTGTTTCTACAGTTCGGTCAATTCGTTCGATAAATTGTTGTACAAATTTCAACTTTATCCAGAGAGTATTAAAGCTTAAAATCGAGTGCAAGTCGGTCTGGGCCAAGTCGGTCGCGACACAGATCTGTGTCGGGACATACAAGCATAGTTGTATAGATCTATGCCAAAAAATACGGGGACATACGAGGGGGACACATTCCATTCTTTGTTATATGTTTAAATTTAATGGCAATAAACTTTTATTTATGTTAAAGATAAAACCGTTTGCTTCAAATGAATGTTCTGCTACTTTGTACCTAAGTGTAATCAAAATTTTTACCAATGCCAGTTTTATAGATTTTACGATTCTCAGGCTTAATCTAGGAAAGCGCCATCTATCTATGAAATTATTAAAAACTTTCTGTTGTGGATCTCTATTCTCAATTCATTTTTCATTATTAAATCTAAAGAAATATTTTTATTTATTTATTTATTCACATAAAATTTGAAAAGTTTTCATGCTAAAAGGCAAGCTGGCGATTATCTTGATAAAAGGTAACAACTGTCGCCTAAGACACTAAAACATACTTTGCGTACTTACACGCTATACAGTAGATGCCGCTGTATAATAATAATAATAATATATCTTTAAATAGTTGTGATTGGCGATAAATATATAATGTTTTTCATATGTTAAAATCGTACAGGGTTCCAAGCAACGCATGATTAAGTCACTAGCTTGAATAGAACAATAACCTTAATTTTCATCAATAAGGCTCCGGTCTCGCTTTGCGACTCTACCTTAGCAAACAGAACTAAGCGCACTTTCACGCGTCTTTTTTGTTATGAATTGCAATTATTAAAAAGTACATAAAAAAAAATAATTTTTGGAATTTTTTTTTAATTAATTTATTAAAAAATAGGTCATTACTAAGTGGTTTTAAGAGCGACTGCATTAAAAAAAAATTTTCAACAGAAAAATATATATGTAGTGGTAAAATTCATGAAACTACAACTTTTTAAAGCTCTTTAAATAAGAAAACTAAAGCGTTTATCAAAAAAGTAACCAATTTAGATTATTGCTAACGATATGAGAATAAATGTAAACTGAATATATTTCGTATTTTTGTTATAATTTTTACGTAGCATGTGCTTCAATGAGACCTTCAACGCGTTCAACCTAAATAGAGGCATTTTTAACGCCCAATAGAGCTATTAAAATGTGCATCAAAATAAAATTAAAAAAGTGTTTTTGAAATTTCAAATCCATCACTTTCAATAAACGTAAAATATATTTCATTTATTCTTTTGTTAGTAACTGTAAAAAAACATTTATTTTCTGTAAATTATGCAAGAACACTAATTTTTAGGAGACTCGAGCCTTAATATTATTAGTTTCAGTACTAGCTTATTTCTATTTAAGATAATAGACAATAATTAATACAAAGTGCATTCATTTGTTAATTGAATAAATGAACCGATTTAAATGTATGTATTAAATGAACAGACTAAAGAGCAACCTGCAGAATTTAAGAATGTAAATAAGTTGAATTTTAAATATTTCGTTAAATAATTGTGTTCCTATATTTAAAAAAAGATAAGTTTCAGAGCAGTAACTACCTAGCCAGTCAATTAATTGACAGAGTTATTGTTATAGCTGTTTTTTTTTTGCACAATAATCACTTGCTCATAAAGAAATGAAAATCATAATTATTACGAGTCATCAGATTGATGCTGATACTCGGGCAATATGCTATATGGACTGGATTATATGTGGACGTTTTATTTGCGATGTGGATTATATGTTCGTAAATTTTAATATTTAATTAAAAATGTTTGCGACATTTCAAAAGCTCCGAAAAAATTTAAGTCCCCTCGTCTGTTTCAAGGTCATAACGAGTGAAATGAGTGAAATAAAAAAGGAACAAAGTGTTTCCACAGTTCGGTCAATTCGTTCGATAAATTGTACAAATTTCAACTTTATCCAGAGAGTATTAAAGCTTAAAATCGAGTGCAAGTCGGTCTGGGCACAGATCTGTGCCCGGGGCACATTCGCGGAGTTGCGCAGATACGTGCCGTGAAATTGTTGTGCAAATTTCAACTTTATCTAGAGAGTCGAGTGAAATATGAAGCAAGTCGTTCTGAGCACAGAGGCACAGATCTACGTCTGCGACAACTTCACTCAGCTTCACTCAACTCGACTTCACTTGACACAGATCTGTGTCGGACATACGAGGGTGAACGAGATTGGTATACGATACGAGTTTTAAATGAAAAACTTAGTTTTACCAATCAGTTAGGACTATTGCTAATAGAAAAAGCACAAATATGTCCATTAATAGGTTATTTATACGTAAATATTAAAATTTGATGTAGGTACGCATACGAGTTGTATAAATATTACTATATTTGTAAAAGTAGACTGTGTAAATGACATAGAATAATTTTATAAATTATGATTGTTAGAAGATTTTCGTGTATATTTTTGAAATTAAAATGGAACGTTGTATGTTTATTGGCATTTTTATTTTATATCAGATGACCTGGTGAATTTCGTATCAGCAAAAATTTGATTGTGACTTCATAAGTGAATATTAATTAACCTTCCAACACCAATTCATTGAAACTGATTATTGCAATGAACACTGCAAAACGATAGATTTCTTTTCAGTCATTCAAATCTTTTGAATATACTTTTTTCATGTCAAGACAGGCTGACAGTCCACTTGATGTTAGGTGGCTACCCTCGCCTATAACACAAGCAACGCCAAAGCTGCTGCAGGTGCGCTGCAGTCAATAGTAGGGTAAGGCATAGGGGTAATCGGCTCTGGCATCCCTTACTCACTCACCGAAACACAAAAGCACATATGCTGTTCTTTCACGGTGGTCTTCTGTTACTGCCTGCCACTACTTTCCACTGCGAAACGCAGTATGCCTTGCCACTACTTTCCAAATTTAGACCGAAGCCAACTTTGAAAGGTTCATTTTGATCCCGCCGGCAATCGAACCCGGGTCACCTGAGACAGAGCGTTAAGGCAAGCATTCTAATCACTTATCCAACGGGCTCGTCAACTTCGATTTGAAATCCTCAAATGTAAGTCTTGACAATTTAATTTCAATTTTACACCACAGTGAATGAATGGTTTTGCATGGCCGCAACTGTCAAACAATAGGTTCATCACGAACGCCACTTACTGAAAGAAATCCGAATGGGAAATTCACTTAATTATCAATTAGGATTTTTTTTCAGCTGTTTCCTTTGGATTGTTCCTAATTCTATGTATTCGTCTGTATCAAGTGTTTTGTCAGCCTGTCTGCCGATTTATCCATAAAAAATCCATTTCGTCTTCTGCTAACTAACTAAAGGACCAAATAAAACAAAAGGCAAAATCTTTATATAAATATATTTACAAAATATGGCTTTTATTTATTACAAGGCACTTTTAAATGGTATAAATATTTCTTATACATCACATTATAAAGTTACAAAGAATCGTCCATTGATATTGGCTTAAACTTGGGACTAACTACATAGAGAGACAGCTCTTAAGGCACTACGATCATTACTAGCCATTCTAAAATGCCATTTAGTGAAACATTTACATAAATGTAATTTCTAAATTGAGATGAACTTTTCGCAAAAGCTCACCGGGCGATTATAAAAATATCACCCTGCGATATTTTTAAATATCGCAGGATAAATAAAACCATAAAATGGCTGCTCTCTCGGAATGGGTATACATTATGATAGGAAAACATTTATACTATGATCACAGACTAACCATACTTACATCATACAGTCAGGCAACGAATGTACTTGCATAGAGCAACGTTCGGCGAACTCGCTTCAGTTTGCAGGCTCGAACATTGAGCGTTGCTCGACTGTATGACGTAAGTATGGTTAGACTGTGCTATGATAGTGGCCATAGTATAAAGGCTAAAACATTATACCAAGAAGCAGTTCACAGGTCCTTGATTCATTAGTCAGTAGTACATCAAAGTCTTCCTCTTTCTCTGTCTGTCTGTATAGTTGGATAGTTGTTTTGTTCCTGATTATATCGATGGAAAAAGCGATTTTTTTAAAGTTTTTTGTGTAAATTCATATAATCTTATTTATATTTTCCGATATATCACGGTTTTGTTCAAAAGTGTTCAAACACATACGCACACCGCAGCGAAGTGTGGGGTTTATTTAGCTATAGTATAAAATAAACTTAGAAAAATCCCATGTTCACGAAAAAATTCCTTAGAAGTACATATATTCGGACTAGAATTATGATAAACGAACACTATACCAAACACATGACAGTAAAACGTATTTCCCGCGTTCGCTGTTAAAAATTTTCTTTGTCGCAGATTCAGTCAGTGTAATAGGGGGATTCGGTTTCCTTTATTAACGCAACGGCGACCTTTTTCACTAGAAATACTAGCCTAGTCGGCGTTTTGTGACTCAGACTAACTAACCGAATGGACAAATAAATCCTTGTCTAATAAGTAATACAATCCTTATTGCCACTGAGCCTAAGCGCCAGTTCACAACGAAAGGCGACGAGACGCGGCGCGGCGCGCACGTTTTGAGGTAGCAATATAATATATTTTAGAACTCACACCTATTTACTACCATAGATAAAATACTACTTAACCAGTATAGATGGTCAACCTCCATATAACGATCTGAAGCCAATTTCATATTGGGATTTCCACTCACTAGATGTCACTAATAGTCTCGAATTTAACATGAATGTGTAGGTATTTTGTTAAAAATTATAACCAACAAATTCAATCACGCAGTTATAGTTCCTTATTATCGTGGTAATAACTAGAGGGCGACGTTGCTGGGAGTACTTTTATGTATGATATTGTTCCATTTCATGCATATTTTAATAAATATAAAAAAAAAAAATTATTTTTATATTTTTATACATATTTTAATGAAAATGATAGAAATTTTTTATTTAGATATTTAATATTATTATATCAGAAAACATTATGTTATTAATCACCATAGTACAAAAATAACAAATTAAATGTGAGTTATCATTTTTTTCTTCGTAACGCAATCGACAAAAACTGGTTAATTTTTATCTATGTTATAACTAACTGAACCTGGCCACGCTTTGCTGTAAGCACATTTTAATTTTCGTTTCCGCTGAAACTTCGGAATAGAAAGTATATATAAACACTCTTGTGATAAAATGCATCGTTTTGCAAAAAAATTAAGTTAATCCATCACACAGTTTTTCAGCTTTCTGAACACAAACATACGTACCTAAGCAAAATTATATCGAGTATGTAAAGATTATGAATACAAATAACAAAAAACATAATTAATAATATTTTATCGATTGATTGATCGATTGATATTAACGTTTTAGTTCCTTATTGCCCTATTTTTTAGAACAGAACCTATACCGTTCATACGGCCCTTTTAACGTTGTTCGTGCCCACTTCTTTTATATTTTAAATAAATTTTAGTAGTGCCATCTCTTGGACATGAGAATTGACTGAATGGTCGACTGCAGCGACTCTAGCGGATTTTTAATGACAACAAATAAGCGACAAACTACACAGGCGGCATCTAGATATAAGCGAAATTGGATAGGGTACGGATTCAATGTACGTGAGTGACCATCTATACTGGTTAAGTATTATTTTATCTATGTTACTACACAAAAAGGTAAAGGTCGACACGAAAAATAAGTACCTGCGCAGTGACCAAATTTTGTAGACGCGGCAAAGTTGATCAACCAATCAGATAGCTTCATTTTTGGCGGGCCGCGTGCCTTTGCTGCTATTGGTTTACGCCTTTGCTGCATAGTGTTTAGCGTAAGCGAAATAGGAGCACCACTGCGGCAATCAATTTTTTACCTTAACCCTATCGCTTAAAGGTTATTTTGAATGTACTTATCGTTTCGGGTATTTTCGTTAATGTACTTCCTTGTCTGCGCGAATGAAGATTCCCGAGGTAACTTAGTTTGGTTTGGTACTACTGTACCTACATAGCTGACGTGTGTCAAGTGCTGTCGATTTTTGTTACATTGAATATCTCGAATTTCATATAAATTAGTTTTTCTTGTTCATTTCAGTTGTATTATAGTGTATTAATTAGAAGAATTATATCAACTAACATATATATTTGTGCTTATTCAGTGTAACGTTTGTAAATAGTTATATATAATAAAATTGACATTTTGACATTTAAATTTTATTATTATTATTACTATTAAATTGTTATATTAAAAATTGGGCGCAACGTTGCGTCTCGGTGTGAGCTGATGATATTAACTCGGCGGCGGTTTTTAACAAAGAACCTTAGGATCACAGACAGACCGAAACGCGAAAATGCTTGAGAAATTGGCAATAATAGGGAATATGCGTCTAATACAAAAAGCTTAAATATTTTTTTTAACATTTTTGCTTTACAATTATGTCTATGTAAATATTTTTTAATATTATTTCTTTTTCGTTAAGAAAATAATTATTAAAAAGTGCATAAAAATGTGGGAAATTCAAAATAGTTGAAACGGTCAGATCGAATGTGACGTCAACGTCTATGAAATGTCAACAAGCGTGTAGATGTTTGTGATTTTTAACATTCGATTGTATTGTAGACTTTGACGTCACGACAAGCGCGTCAAAAGGGCGGGTGTTTAAAGTGCCCGTAGCTATTAGTTAATTTTAACTTTTTTTTGTTAACAAATTTCTGTTTTTTGGTGCTGAATATTTTTTACGGTTATATAACCTATCGTATGAAAATATAAAAAAAATGTGCATATTCCCTATTATTGACGATGCGTATCGCGACGTTGCGAGGCTATGTAAAGCTATGTAAAGTAGCATCGCTCGCGAGTTGCATCACGCCGCAGTGTGAACTTGTACCTTTTTATGTAGTAAATAAGTTCTATATTGTATTGTTAAACGAGCGCGTCGAGTCGCCGTTCGGTGTGAACCGTCTCAGTCGTATCCATTCCAGCGAGGTACACCGATAATGTGACTAATTTCGAAACAATGACCATGTCAAGGCTATTAATGGTATAAAGCAGGGGTGGCCAAGCTCCTTGATAGTCCGAGCCATTTTTCAAAATTTGAATTTTTTCGCGAGCCGCAATTAAATACGTATTTAAAATGTATTAAAAAATTTTACAGAAATTATATGACGCAAGCATTTGATCATGTAGACCATGTAATTCTTCTTGAAAAGCTCGAAGGTTATGGAATAAGAGGTAATGTACTAAATCTGATGAAATCATACTTACACAACAGGAAACAAATTACTGAGATAACTCGAATAAACAGCGTCAATAAAACACATGAAACATTTCTATCTAAAGAACGTACTCTGAAATACGGCGTCCCACAGGGTAGTGTTTTAGGACCATTATTATTTATAGCATACATTAACGATCTCCCAAAAACTGTTGATCATCCTATGTGTCTTTTTGCTGATGATAGCACAATGATAATAAAATGCAGCGACAAAGAAACCTACAGTGATGACATTAACTCTGCCTTAAGAAAGATTATATTTTGGTTAAATAACAATAATTTAAAAATTAATTTGCTTAAAACAAATGTCATGCATTTTAACCAAAGAGTACGCGCTAAACCATATCTTGACATACATTACGAAGATCAAACTATAAACGAAATCAACATAACAAAATTCTTAGGCCTAACAATTGACAATAAATTAAATTGGAAACCTCATGTTGATAGTCTCAGAAGACGACTAAGTAAACAAGCGTATGCCCTACATGAATTATCTAAAACTGTAAGGATTGAGGTTCTCTCATTAGCATATTATGGCCTCGTCGAATCTGTGCTAAGGTATGGACTTCTGTTCTGGGGAAACTCGACTGACAATAAATTTGTTTTCAAGGCACAAAAGAGATGTATTAGAGCAATGTTCAAATTAAAAGTAACAGATAGTTGTATGCCCTATTTTAAAAAACATACAATATTAACACTTCCTTCACTTTTTATATATGAGGTTGTTTTATACGTAAAGGCGAACCCTACCTTGTTTAGACGTGTTTCAGAGAATAGTAAAAGAGCGCAAAGAGATCCAAATAGACTATGCATTCGCAAATCACACACAGCTCTTATGCATAAAAGTGTTTTCGGTTTGGCGCCGGTGATATATAACAAGATTCCGGACAACATTAAGGAGCTTAATATGAATATATTTAAGAAGAAAATAAAACAATTGCTGGTTGATAAATGTTACTACAATTTGAAAGATTATATGTCTGATAACTTAGTGTCTAGTCATTAATTTAGTGTTGGTAGATTATAATATTCTTAAAATATTTGCACACCCCAAAGGGTAGAATGTAGCGAGCCTTATTCGTTGTAAAACCACTGTAATTACCTATATTCAGCAAATAAATCATTATTATTATATTTATTGAAAACATATAAATAATTTAAAAGACATTTTAAACACATAAGGAACGATAATTTGTAATAGTAAAAAAATGAAAAGGGAACTCGGGTACATTTATCGAGAGCCACAAATAATCATTCAAAATCGCAGGTTGCCCCCCCCCCCCCTTCCTGGTATAATTAATAATTAATTTAAAAAAAACATTTTTTTTTTAATGCTTGTTCGATTTTTATATACCTATGTCGATTAAATTAAACAATTAACTTTAAAGTAAAGACAATATAGTTTATACATAAGCGTTTTGAACACAGTTCTCAACTACCCTACCCTACACGAGTTGTCTAATTTATGAACTAAAAGTGTGGATTAAATAAAATGTAACTTTAAACTAAAAGTATTAAGGTACATAACAGAATGTTCTGGCGATCAATTTGAACTCGTGAAGCTGACACAGAGCAAAAAACAATAATCAACAGAGTATTTATAAGAGAAATATTATGATTCACTAAGGCTATATTTAACTCAATGGAAATTTTTACAACACAAGGTGGAAAAAAATGTCAGAGTAACAGTACCACGGAGCATATACAAAGAGGAGATGTTGTTATTGAATTTTTCTATAGAGCGGCGCGTGACTACTGCGCGGGGCAAGGAGGAAGTTAGACCCCGCCCAATTATCTTAAATTGCCAATGAAAATTGACTATAGTCTACAAAAACCAAGCGCCGCCACACCGTGACCAGTGCCGACAGCAGACTGACCAAGACCACGCCCACAAATAATGACGTCAGGACCTAGTTTGAAATCAGTGCACAGTTGTTTAGGCCATCTCCTCTTTGTATATGCTCCGTGATATAACAGTACAATATTAAATATTTGTAGCAGCACTAGTGCGGTTTACTCAAGAATGCTGCTTCCAAGTAATGTTGATTGGAGCCTCGGACTGAGGTTACTACAAAAGGGTGCTTACTATATCCGAATCACACAAATTTTCACCCTTTACACGGTGATTAGAGTGCATTTTGGTTTATATATGAGATGTTTCAATTAATGTTTACAAACGTGAATGGCCCAAAATGATCCCTCTCAGAATGAAGTAGAAAGAAATTTATCTCAGTTTCAAGGTCCCGTGTTCGACTCCCAGCAGGGTTAATTTTGTAAACGAACTTTACAGAGCTCACGTTTCTGGATCTGACAAGTGGTGGCAGGGCTCACCGAGTTTCGCATCGGACATCCCGTCTGGCGGCAGTAACCACCCTCTTACTACCGTAAAATAACAGCACGTGTGCTTATCGACAGTGCAACTTGCAGCATCTTTGACGACCACATAAAAAATATATATTTAGTATTATTTGTTTAAGTAAACGTCGGCAGCAAGTCTGGCGGTCCACCTACCATAGGTGACTACTGCCGCTTACAAACACAAGCAACGCCCATAGGGGACAAGTTCGCTGCGAAATTTGATGGGATAATGGATGAGGGATGCCTTTAGCATCCATTACTCACTCATTGAAACAGCATATTCTGTGATGTAAGGTTCTGTGAGGAGTGGTCACTGCCACCAAACGGACTGCCGAATTAGATCCAATCAATGGTGAAGCTAAATTTAAGGGTGTTTCATATTACACCGTGCCGTCACCGGGCCGTGCGCTCGTCGTGTTTTTCTCAACGGTCAGGGCGCGGTCCGGTGTAATATAAATCCACCTTTATAAATATAATTATAATAATTCGATATTAAAGCTACACTCATCTGTAATCTGTAAAACAACACCCCAGTAACTGATTAAGACAAGGACTTAACCTCAGACCGAACACAATTTTAGCGCAACCTAAATGAATGGCAGGTATGTCCGCCTTTGCTCACGCTTGGTGACGCTGGTGTTGTTGGAGGCCACACCATTTTGACAGCTCCCTTAATCGCGTATTGTTTTTTTGTGTTTACTGCTTTTTTTTTATTATTTGTTTTGAGAAAAATAGCAGAAAAGTACGGCTTTTGGACAGTTTGTGAGCTGAAAAAAGAATTAATGAAGAGAAACGCTAAAGTTACAGGGAAAAATGACGAACCTGGGTCCCGATGTTCTCGATGAGCACAAAGGCACAACACAAACACTGAGGCATTTTATTTCCACAAAATATTTAATAGTCTTTCACTCAACTGATAATTGCATAGAGTTTGACAGATAGCAAGACCTCCAAATAAACCAGCGCCATCTGCTTTGAGCTTTCGAGATTAGCCGCCATTAGGGTGCAATATTGCGCAACATATTTTTGTAGCTTCTCGGATTAAAATTGGAAGGTTTTTTTCTTAAATATTGTGTAAAATATGAAAAAAGAAATAAAACTAGCCGATTAAAACTTTAGTACAGAACTTAATTGATAAGCTTAAAAAAATAACTGTCGCTGAAAATTTTATTACTGCGACGAGAAAGCTTTTTTTTGAGCAGTAATTTACAATACATTTTTTTTTCATAAATCTGCCCGATTTTTTAAATATAGTCTATTAACTCTTTTAAATATAGTCTATTAACTCTTTTAAATATAGTCTATTAACTCTTTTAAATATAGTCTATTATGCTCTGTATTTTTATCTAACTATAAGTTTTAATGTTACTCTATCGGGTCAAATTTCTGCTAAGTCCTCGCCTTAATCAAGCACGATTATTTAATAAAATGAATGTTTAAACTAAATTTTCTATACAGATCTTATTGTAGTAATATAAAGGAACAAAAAGCGTGTTATTTGTATGTATATATATATATATATACATATAAAATAAACTACATATAATGGAGATCAAATATTAATTTCTTGACTTAATTTATTTGAACCAAAAAAAAAACTCCAATATTAGAGATATTGGAACTAAAAAAAAGTTATTTTCATCAATAAATTTCAGTTCAACTAAAATAAATAATACAATTTACATAGGGGTGACTTTTGTGCAAAATTACAAATTTCGAAGCCACCGTAGACAACTTAAAACAATCGATATAAATTACTAAATAGTTTTGGTATACTCTTTATAAAAGCCTATATTAAATAGCCAAATGACTATTTATACACATTTTTTATACAAAATACAAGTCAACGACTTTTTTTTCGACTGATTTAAAACGGCACGCGTCACAAAAAAATTTATCGACACTATAATTTATTTGTTTTCAAGAATCGCATAAAGAAGCCCAATTAAATAGAAAATAATTTTTAAAAAGAAAGGCTATCACCGTAGTAACCATGAGAATAGACATTTTTATGACAATTTTGTCGCGTAGTAACTCTTTGTTACTAATATTAAGCTGGCTGTCTCCGCGTCTTCGTACGCGTGGTTCTAAAATAGCGCGTATTATTTCAATTAACTTAAGTTTTTTTGTTCATAAACCGATTGGAACGAAACATCAGCGAAAACCGCATTCAAATATGTATAGCCGTTTCTGTTCCCGCTGCCGGGATGTTGCCCTTCCTGTCCACACATTGCTCTACTCGCGCAATAGGCATGATGACGGTATTAAAGAATCAAAGAATAAATGGTTTTGGAGAAAAATATATGTTGAAAGGAGTCTAAAAAAATACTCATTTTTTGTATTAAAATTGAGATTAATAAGATTTTCAATAAAATAGAAGTGTAAATAACTGCAATCGGCCATGTTAACTGAAACACCAATCAGAGCGAATGACGTCACGCCCAGGTAAGTGCCATCGTGTCGCTTGACTTTGCTTTGACAGAATGAAAAATCTGATGAGATGTCGGTGACGTCACGTTCCAACAGACGCGACGCCATGACACCTAAGAGCGTTTTCTCGCGTAATTCAAAATAGATTTAAATACATTCAATAATTCCCGTTGAAATTTAGTTTTTTTGCTGAAATATTGTTTTTTTCGGATATGGTAGACGTGTATCTACATTATGGAAGAGAATTTCAAATCAAACCGCACTAGGTCGTTTGCCTTTGCAACACAATGAATGTAGATTTAGTATAATAAATTATAATTAACATAATATAAAAAATATATTATTATTTTTTAGTTAGTTATACGGCGGCGGCGTGGGTTAAAAAGTATGTTAAAAATGACTCATGACGTGATTCCGTAACGAGGGCTCGATTCGGACTGCGTCCGTGCGATTATGTGGCCGGCTACCCACGCTCATGTTTCTGGTCCTCTGACTCGCGCCTAAAACACAGAAAGTGTTGCATGACGAGTAATGTTGCCACACTACGTCTCTGCCTTCTTTGTTCGCTACTTCCCATGTGACTCGAAGAGTGTGTGGCAGCGGCATGAGACTAGCGTGCCCAAACGCAGAGACAATTATTCTAAAAACTACTTTTTTTTGCCCTCGGTAATCTATGTACTTGTGTTTTTTTTTTTTTTTTTTTTTTTTTTTTTAATATTTAATGTACAGTCACGGCCCGTTCACGATTTTACTATATGTATTGATGATGTATTTAACAGAATATAGAGAATAAAGAATTCATAAGCGATAGTATGAAGTCGGGCACGTGCTGAGGGTCGAAGGTATTCTTCAACTAGTGATGCAAGGAAAAATACACGGAAAACGTAGCAGAGGCAGGAGAAAGACATCCCGGTTGAAGAATCTAAGAGAGTGGTTACAAGGTTAAGATAGCCAAGACGGTCGCCAACCTTTGTGTAGAAGTGGCACCTTAATTTACTAAAATTGAAGTAACTAAACCTGAGTAAGACAACTCTACTCAGGTCGCTTCATGGTTCAGAAAAGAAACCAAGTGAGTAGATCCAGAATTGCGAGAAGTAGACAGCTCAAATGTATTGTAAAAAAAAAAACCTCTATAGAGTATACTGTCAGCTGTCATGAATTAAAAGAAAAAAAATATATAGATATTCTTTTATTAAAATAGGACTTCCAATGTAATTCTTTTTAAAAGTGTTTACAGGTTAAACGCAGACTGCGTAGAATGAGATTATAATTTTTTGTCGTCTACGCGTGCCATTATAATTCGATCGCATTGTACTTCATACATTACATATAAAATTATTACAATTAAAGCATTAAACATTTTTAAAAATACAAACAGCAAATAACGATTTATTCTTTCCTACGGAATACCGTGACGGCCAATTGAAGCGAGAACTTAAGACGCTTTCAACAGATTCAAATTCCTTTGACCGACTTGATAATAAAGCCCAGCACAGACGTGACTATTATAATATATTTTGCCTTCACAACACTAAGACTGTGCTACTAAGTTCACGTCGCTATAATAAACCCATTTGTATATTACGCAGTAGGGTAATATACAATTAAGGTTTCTCGAACAATGCGTTCCCACTCCGCGGTGATCTTATTCTTAAGCTCTCTAATGCTCGGTTTACATTTCAATAAGTACAGTAGCGAGTTAACTCGCCTCATCGGTGAGTTAAGTTCTTATTGTCGTTTGAACGGCAAAAGCGAGTTAAGTAGTAAGTTGTTGATTAAGTCGAGTTGAATAGAAAGCGATCCTATTTTTCGGCGAGTCCAGTGCGAAGTGGGCCCCCTCTCTTGCGTCTCCCGCACCCCGCCAACTTAACTGGCCAGCATGTGAACCGGCGAGTTTAATTTACTGCCAACGGTCAGTTAAAATAGACAATATATCGTAATATCGTAATTTAATATATATTATAGCTACGTATGTTCTGGGCTTAATAAGTCACATAAGTGTTTCAGTAAACAGAATAAACGTCTTTGTGTTATTTTGCTTCTATTGAAATTCTTTTCATTAACATGGCACAACATTTGTGCGAATATTCGATACAAAATTATTATTTTTTTATTAATTTCATTAAAAAACTCACTATGAAATATCACTTATTTGTTATCTTACCTGAAAAGTTAAAGCGTATAATTAATTCACTATTATTATGCAATAATCATATTGAGTTTTATTTCTCATCATCAGCCCGTGTCTCTCAAATTGCTGGATATAGCTCTCTCCCAAGGCTCACCCCCACGCACGGTCGCTTCCTGTGATAACCTTTCAAGTAATCTGTCACTCGATAACTCATCTACCCCATCGGTTATCCGCTTTGCGACAGGTGTGACCGGCCCATTCTGACCTGAGCAACTTTCGAACTTGTGCACCAGTCCTGCCGTGAGAGGCCACGTTTCGGTACCAAGTCATTACTTGAAGAATGCACTGATTTTAGACCTTGGTCTTCAGATATTGCGGCAGTGATGACGAAAACAGATGACGTTGCTTCCCGAATTCAGCCCAATCTAGTCTCTTTGTTAAAAAATTAAAATTTCAATTTAAGTCAACCGATCAAAGTGATTGATCAAAAAGTAATTGCTTGATTAAAAGGCTTTTCAATCTAACTTACAGATCTACATTTCGATTATGCTTTCCCTACAAGATCTATCTGGCAGTGGACGTCCTTCCCCTGAGATGATGATGATAAATGGTATTGTTAAAAGCTTGATCACCTTATAGTTCCTCGTAGAAGGCGACGCGCGTCTTAGTGGAGCCCTGTTTGAGTCTACGCAGCGTAGAGTACTTGTTGTCGCCGGCCCTGGCTTGGGCCTCGTGAAGTTTGTCCAGACGGTCCAAACGATCCAGCTGTTCCAGCCGTTCCAGGGGCTCCTGTTCCGCCTGTTCGACGCGAAGCACCGAGAACTCGCATCGCAGACAGTCCAACTGCTGTTGCAAGTGCTTAGATTTCGCCAGGTACTCAACTCTGAAGACCATACATTACAGATTACGATATGGTCACAGACGTAATTTTTTTATATTACAATTTTTTTAATGGATTTGAGAGAATTTTAATGCACATTTTTTTAAGGTTATGAGCCCATTGCATAAGTGGTTAAGGTGCTTGCCTTAACGCTCTGTTTGAGGGGTCCCGGGTTCGATTTTCAGCAGGAAAACCAACTTTGTTTCTGGTCCGGAACTGAAAAGTAGTGGCAGGGCACACTGCGTTTCGCAGTCATTCGGGCAGCCCGTTTAGCGACAACTCCATAACAGAAGGCTACCGTGAAATAACAGCATGTATAATGTTATGTTAGTGTGTAAGTAAGGGATAAATACATACATAAGGGATTAACCCTTTCTAATAATCCCTTATATTTATCCTACTATGGTCGGTAGCGCACTTGTGGCAGTAGCACCTGCACGTTAACCACCCACCATCAAGTGTACCGTCAGCTTGTCTGTTAACATAAAAAAGTAAATAGTTGCACTAACAAAAAGAATTGTTTTCAAAAGAATCTTTTAGGATCACTATTAGGATTATTGTATATTATTTACATCCCACTTATCTATCTTATGTGTTGTTTATGCCAAATGACAAGTATTTTTATAGTTTAAGTAAATTATTTTGACTCCAATGTTCAAAAACTTTAGAGAGTATAGAGTATACACCAAGACACAGAGCATAGCAAGGTGTGTTTATGGAAAAACAAAATTCACGTACTTTCTTAGTTTGGCCATTGTCAATTTAGCTGGGCTAATCTAAGAAAAAGGAAATTTTTTTGCTATACATATTCTGCTTGTATATTTGTAACCGAGAACGTTCTCCTTTGAATTCAAAAATAATAAAAAAAAATCTAAATTGAACATCAGTGACCTATTAAAATAACAAATTTGATGTACCCTAACTCACCTTTCCTTCTCAATCTCGAGAGACAGCCGGTGAATGTGGGGATCCGAGTCTTCGGGCACCAGCTGATACGAGTTGAGGTCGCAGTCCGGGGCGCTCCCGTTGTAGAGGCTCCCAGGCCCCGGGGCCACGCCGACACCCGGGCCGCCGACTACCTCGCATGCGTCCCCGGGCTCGCCCCCCAGCTCTGCAGGCAGCGAACAAGTGGACGGAAACAGACTGGACGGAACTGTGCACGACTGAAAATCACATGTGCGCTGTTAATAACTTAAAATAACAGAAGTGAATCGTCAGCCTGTCTGACGATGTTCACATAAAAAAAACCTCAATGATTGATGTTAGTATTACGCTACAGAAGCGTTTAAAAGTTCTTCCAATTGAAAAATTTGACAGGCGTAAACAATTATTACGAAAGTCGTACCACAACCTACGAGTAAAATGGGTTATGCCCACAATGAGCAAAATCCCCCACCACAATACCTGTAGCAAACGAAAAAACTCTCTTATTTGCAGTCTGAATCGCTAAGACTGTGACACCAAGATTTTAGGGCTCTCCTCTTAAAATATCCACAGAAATTCCTATTACACATGGAGGACTTACAGGTGGCAATGAAGCGGTCGATGTTCTACTGAGGAAATTGAGCAGTTTCTCTTTGGCTTGTTTCTCGGCAAGTCTGGCCGCGAGGAGTTCCGCCTTCAAGCGCTCCGCTTCCGCTGCTCTCTTCTCCGACTCCTCTACCAGTCTCGCTGTGAGGAATTCCGCTTCACGAGTCTTCCTTTCTAGGTTTACCTGAGCAATTTCAAGAGTTAGTGGCAGATTAATTACAAATAATTCTCGTCAAGAGGGAAATTTGTGCTCATCAAAATATACGTATAACAAAAAAACAAGAGACAAGTGCGAGTTGAACTCGCGTGAAGAGGGTTCTGTACGATGTTACCTATCCCCACAATATTGAGGGATTTACCATGTTATTTTAATATCATGGACTTCTTAGAGATTTTCCTATAATCTATAAGTAGAAAACTAATTTCTGGATTTTTTTCAAAATTTTAGATTCAATAGTTTCTGAGAAAGACCCCCCCCCTCAGAAACTATACGAAAACTATAAGAACTATATTATAAGAAAATATACGAAAATTTACCATAAAATTGGAAACTATTTATTTTAAAATTACAAAAAAAAACATTTAAGGTCTTCACAACAAGACCTTCCATTTGATATTTCACATGATGCAGTTTTCAAAAAAAAATTTTTAATTTTCCGCCTTTCCCCAAAAATGAGCTCCCATATACAGATTTCATCTATTCACATCACACCTCTGCGTTTGGGTCACAGAAATTGATATGTGTACCAAATTTCAACTCAATCGGTCTAGTAGATTCAGAGATAATTGACTGTGACGGACAGACAGACGGACACACGAGTGATCCTTTATTGGGACGTACGGAACCCTAAAAAAATTAAAGTTATATCAAGTGTATAATGTTTTATATATTCATCTCAGCAATAGTTGGGAACGCTCTCGAAGTAGTTGATTTGTCTACATGGGACGAATAGTTCAATTAGGTAGATCTAACATCGAAAAGGAGGTCCATCGTCGAATCCAGTGATATCTGACTATAAGGTCTTGTAGCTATGGGAAAACTTAACGTCGCTCAACGAGCTATGGAGAACGCTATGCTCGAATTTACTCTGCAAAGACGAATAAGTAGGTATGAAGAAGAATCAATGGACAGGACACATTTAGTAGCCACAATATAGACTGACAATTTGATAAAGGCAGCGAATGGAAACCTACGAGGCGAGGTGGCGCGTGCATTTGCCTGAAGCATTAAAGAAGTTAATAGTGTAGTAAAATATAGCTCATACTTTTTTTCACAGAGAGGTCTGCGCCTGAAGTAAAACGTAATAATGTATCTTTACAGAAATGTAAGGTTTTTGAAAAATCAGAAACAAAAATTCATCCCTGGGAATTTGTTTGAGGGAACAATGTGGTTAATTTAGGTTGAGAACTCTTAGAAAAAAAAAATAGTCTTTCGTACTTTCTCCTCCTCAGTCTTGATGGCGGACAATCGTAGTCTGGCATTGTCCCTCTCGACATCAGCCGCCTTCTGCGCCAGGAGAGAAGCTTCCTCCTCAGCCACCCGTCCTTTCTCAGCCAACAATTCCGCTGTCTCTTCTGAACGACGCTGTAAAGAAAACCTCATTATAAGACCATACGAAACTAATATCCATAATTTGACGGCATAATCTTTCTCCACAAAGATATCTTACAAGTGCAGTGTTGTGAGTGCGCTTAAAAACAAATACTTACACATACGCACGCACGCACGCATGCACTCCGATACCCTAATTCCTTACACAGATCCTCCTCCCCTATCATTTAGAATTGATTTTATTTTTTTAACTTAATATCAGTTGAATCTGTCATTTCAAAAACCTCTAAGTCACATTTTTTTCCAACATGCTTTTTTTTGTTGAAAATGTTTTCTTAAAGAGAGATGCGTATCAAGATAGCATTCTGTAAGAGCATAATGCCATTTTATAACAACATTTTTAGATGGCCAACTGCAAATGTTGAAGATAATCCAGATGAGAATGATGGAGAATATGACTATGTACCCATAAAGATATTAAAACGTGACAAATTAATACATGTAAAATGATAATAAGATTATTTTTAAGTGTAATCCTCAATTATAAGCAATAAAAAATATAATTTAACCAAAACTACTATTGTTTTGGTTAAATTATATACCACTAACCCTATTTCTCGCTAAAACAACATAAGTCAAGAACTATTTTTCAGGTTTTTTTCATTATTTCTATTAATAAGCTTCAAAGGTTATCCGCTATTTTAATTTTTTACCACTCAAATACTAAATTGAATATAAAAAAGTCCTTTAAAACTAATTTGTTTGTGTATGAAACAGTTTTTATTGATTTCTGAAAAATTCTAAATAAGTGACTTATGAAGTTTTTGAAATGACCGATACAGTTACAGAAAAACTGTAAGCGGCATCTAATTAATATGCTGTCTCAATTATATGTATAGTTATTTTTTGTTTTTCTGTAGGATTTTTGTTAAAAATTAAAATAAAATAAATCGTTTTCTCTGACTGACTAACAATGCACAGTGAAATCTCTAGAAAGCTGATATTTGGCACATAGCTTTATTTTATAAAGTAAGCATCCCCTAAGAAAGGATTTTTGACAATTCTGAAACCCCAGTAAAAAGCCGGAGACAGGTCGCTAGTAAAAATTAAAACAGGTTGTCTGTTCTGCCAAGTTATGTGGTATTCGATGAAATCATCTTCGAGTTTATCAATCACAAATGATTTTTATCTCAACTTTCATTTTGTGACCTTAGCATTAGAGAGAGATCGCGTTCTACTCCCAAGGGACCATCTAAGAATAAAAATTCAACGCCTGACAAAAATTTATGAGCAATGAAATTTTTTATCTCTCTTAGTTAACTCTGCCTAAGCATCATAAACTGTCAATCTCTCACTTCTTACATGCTGAACATAAAAAAAATTATTAAAATAAATTTGAACTTTTTCTGAGAAACTATAAGAAACTTTGTCACCTTCTGCCTATCACAATTTATTGCTACAGGCGCACTAGGCGGCTGGGACGCGGCGGCCAAGATTGTACGCTGGCCGCTTGTCATTTAAGTGCTTGCGATTTTAACATCTACGAACTAAAGCAAGAACTTTTTGGCCGCCGCGACCTAGCCGCTTAGTGCGCATGTAGGCTTACTGTGACACTTTGCTTACTCTGTATACTCTTCAATAAATGTGTGTGTCTAAATATCAATTCACTTTTATTTTAATAATAAAACATTTTAAAATACAATAGGACAAGGTTTGACTGGATTTTATACATACCAGCGCGTCGTTAGCGAGCCGTATCTCCTCCTGGTACTGGTGAAGACGCTGCTCCATGGCCGCCCGTTCTCTTTCGGCCGCCTCGCGCAACTGTTTCTCCCGCGACAGCTTATTGCGTTCCACCTGTCTCCGTTGCTTCTCCTCCTTGGCTTGCGCCTTCATCTGCTGCACTTCCATCGTATCGGGTTTCCTCCGACGCATGTACAGATCGTGGTTGCCAATGCACAGGTCCAATATCTAAGAAAGAGAAAGAGTAATGTCACAAAGAGACGGCGTTTGAGAGAAATACTTTCTGTCATTACTGTCCACACCTTAAAATCCAGTATTAACAATAATCCTAATATTATAAATTTGAAACTGAGTTTGTGTATTTGTTAAGGTTTCACGCCTTAACTAATCAACCTATCATCGTGAAAATTTTCATACCCGTTGTCAGGGACTTAGGATTCAGAAAAGGACTTAGGATACTTTTCATCCAGGAAATTCTCCTGACCTCTCCCGAGAATCCAGGAATTCCTCAAGAAATACCTTCATCCTGACTTAGGATCATTAAAATTAGACGTCTGAGAAAAATATGTAAGCAATAAACATTGAATAAAATTTTCAAAAACAGTTAAGAAAAGGGGGCGCGGACGAAGTCACATGCAAAAGCTTAAGTAATCATAGTTCACGTATGAGAAGCTCTTGTACTCATATATGAAATGTGATCCCCAGGGCCCGATTATGCATTAGGCGGTGTGCCTAGGGGCTCACATCGGCGAGGGGCCGCCGATCTCAGTGAAAAAAAAAAAGCAAACCTTTTTGATTGAAAATTAAATTAGTAGACCAGTGCGCAACAAATTCTTAATAACAATATTATTGTCTTGTTTTTTTTTTATACTACTTCGTCATAATTCAGTACATTTCTATACGTATTTCAAGTATTCGAAGAATAAAATAGGTATCATACATATTTGCCGCGACGATTTTAACAGGCCAAAGCCATAAGACACTTCAAAAGTTTCATATAGCGTACCTTAGTAAAACACCGTAATTATAAATAGAATTACATAGTTGAAAACTGTTAAGCAACCCTGAGACGATTGCCTAGAGGCCCCGACGGGTTAATCCGCCCCTGGAGATCCCAACCCATTTTTTAGTTTAAGAAAAAGGGATCGCGGACAAAACGTAGTAAATCATTCAAAAGACCTACAACATCCAATGGTTTTTGAATCCCTAATATAAACTTTAAACTCAAAATCTTACCCATACGCAATATGCTTAAAGAGTTTGCGGAAGAAATTCTCTAAATTATTATTAAAATAGACAGACAAGCATAGCGACTTTGTTTCTCATGTATTTTTCTAAAAGCTATTTGAATCTTACGATAAAATATGTACGCTTAAAGACAGATCTGACTAAGCACAAAATTTAATGTCCCTTTAAAGTAATTGTGACATGTTGGTTACGCAATGTGAGACTAGATGGTCGCTACCAGGATATAGAAACATGGAGAATGGAGATGTGGAGGACAAACTCTATACATGAGAGTGTCGGTCGGCCACCATTAAATAGGTGGCGCTGTAGTAGCATTTTATTTACGGTGGTTTCATGAATTAAGCTTATATTTAATACTCCTATATTGCTAGTAGGGTGCACAGAACCGATGCCGACCGAACGGTGCAGACGTATATATGTTTGTCTCCCTCATGAAGACTTCGAATGTTGTCCGAGAACTACATTATAAGCATCTTATAGGCTGGGCTTCTCCCACTACTCCCACTATTGTCGCAACGCATGCGCATAACTCGTCAAGTATCAACGAGTGAGAGAAAATATGTAGTTCCGTCTCGGCAACGCTGCCACTCACGGGGACTAGCGATATAGGAGTATTAAATATATGGAATTAAGCAACTTTATACTTACATACCGAAAACCAATGCTACACAAGCGCCATTGTGGCCAATTTATGAACCACTATTTAATGGTTGTAGCTTACCAGTTTTTCTGTTTATCATCCATATACATTGGTCCTCCTTACTTTGATTCTTCAAATGTATCTCCCAATTCATATAAAATCGGTCGATCATGTTAAAAATAGATATAATAAGAGCGATTGTTATTGTACAGTGTTGTATCACTTATCCCTTTAATGGTGTAAGTTAATAGTGTCATATTGAACTCACCAATTTGTTCATCCCTTTCGGAGAGAAGAATATAAAATTATTGACAGACTTATCCACGAATTTGATGACGAACTTTTTGTCGTCGAACGAGATATGTTTGATCTCGGACCATGGGAAGGTGGTCTTTGGGGTTAATTTGTTGTCCTTCTCGTATATGTTTAGTCCTAGCGCCGTCACACCAAGATATAAATCCGTCTCCTTTTTATTCTGGAAAATATTACACATTTTGCCTTAGTATAGTCCCATAGTAACTGGACCTTGGCACAGTTTGCCCTATATGGGCCCTGTAGGTATCAAATCCAGGGACTGTTATACCCGACTGTGGCGAAGCCCAAATGGCGGGATAAAGATTTTTATACGCATTTGTGGATAACATCTTATGAATTTTTGCTTACACACGTCGTGGCCACTGTAGCAAGTGCCCATATAATTGATAGACTCTTGGGTCTTAGAGAAGACCATTGTGAAATTTTTACATATTCTTGAATGAAAGTGATACCAGATCCCATTATCCTGTTCTCTGCTTGTCTCTTTATCATCTGACTAGCAACCCAGGTGTTATTGTGTTTATAGAAGATGGAGGCCACCTACCATCAGGCGGACTGTCAGCCCGTCTGATGAGCGTGATCATACAAAGTACTTCTTTTCTAGGAATTCAATCTTGTGAATGTTATAGGCAAAAATAATAGAGATTTAATTTTTATAGGAAATACATCTGTATGGTTTACTTGATCTAAACATGAGGCTATGCAAAACTTGAAAGACCGCAAGTAATGCCAATATTTTACACTTTATTTTTTTTTTATTTTTTTTTATTTATAATAGGTACACCAACAGAAAACACAACAATCATATAATAATAAAATTCACATTCGGTCTGATGTGAGTTCCAATTATAGGTATACATAGCATTTACAAATTTATAATCGACCCTAAAGGCTTATAAAATAAAATATAAGAGTACTTATGCTAATATCCAAAGTTATAATTAAAATAGTTACAGACTCAAAGCAGACAACGGAATCTGCACTTACATTGATAGCGAAGTAATTAACTCCATACATGTCCAAGTCTTGTGCTATTTTCAGGTACTCCATTTCGGCTTCGTCCCTCGACATACCCTTATGATCAGCATACCTGGAGAGCAAAACTTTTCATAATGAACAAAAGCCTCTCACGTGGACTGCTAAAGGACACAATTAGCATCAGCGGCATCAACCCTCATCCACTGTTTTCCATAGAGCCCGTTGGATGAGTGATTAGGGTGCTTGCCTTAACGCTCTGTTCTAGGGTACCCGGGTTCAATTCCCGGCAGGGTCAACTTTGAAAAACGAACTTTTCAAATTTGGCTCTGGTCTGGAACTGGAAAGTAGTGGCAGTAGGGCACACTGCGTTTTGCAGTCATTTGGGCAGCCCGTCTGGCGGCAGTAACCACCCCCTTACATAAGTCCACCATGAAATAACAGCACGTGTGCTGTTGCGTTTCGGTGAGTGAGTAAGGGATGCCAGAGCCCATTTCCCTATCCTCTCCTAATCCCTTATCCTTAATCCTACTGTAGTCGGTAGCGCACTTGCAGCAGCTTTGGCGTTATAGGCGATGGTAGCCACCTACCATCAAGTGGACCGTAAGCCTGTCTGCCGATCTTAACATAAAAAAAGGAGCATTTACTATGTCATCAAATTATAGGAGTTGTGGGGCTGCTGGAGTTACAAGAACCGTCCTATTAATAGTGTGATGATTATAAATTTGTGACATGACTGGCTCGTTCATCATGTTTGGCTAACATTATATGTATTTTAAAAGAAGCAAAATCGCCTAATCACTTTTTCGTCTGACTTATTTCGAGAGGCTGATGCCACTCCAGGTATATAAGTATTAATTATAAGTGTTATTGAATGGATCTCACGATTCAGGCGTAGTCTAGGGTAGCGCCAAATACGATTTTGGATAAAAAATTCAAAGGACTACAATAACTTAGCACCCCCAACATGATCCTAAAGGCATCATTATACTGCATGTGCAGAGCACTGTATACCACAGACTCTCTAATGTAAGATTTGACTGAATGTCTTAAAAACCTTACAATGATCAAATGAGCTGCAGGCAAGCTCATTACAAAGAACCTTCTCACAATGCCCTGCTAACAATATTGATAATCCCAGTTCAATTCTATATCATGTCTGCAGTCCCAAATCTACAAATATTTGAATTTGTAAATTAGTCTCAATGCATACTTTTGAGTGCAACTGGGGTTATAAAATTTATGCTACAGCCTCTAGAACCGAACTTTTTTGCATTGTATCAAAAACCCACGACCCATGACAATTAGCATATTTTTGACACAACTTAAGCAACCCACTCAAAAAAGCTCAAAGATCGAGGGGCTTGACAACACCCCATATCTGATTTTATTAATACTATTACGGTTGGCCATAGAACCTTCTCGAAGGAACGCGAGTTGGCGTTAGGGGCACAGAAAATACAAGAAGAAGAGGTAATGTTTACCAATACATGGTGACCACGCCCCTTTAAACAAGTGCAAAAGGAAATTGGTCTTTACGGTTACGACATAGGGTTCATATTCCAGGAACCGAAGCACCATTCTAGAACCGAGAAAATAATCGACGCTCGATGTTTTCTTGTTTAAAAGTTCGAGTTTCTACGACTATCTAGAGTGTCTGCGCGAATATAAAAACGAGACATGGACGCTCGAGGAGGAGTGTGCTACGGGACGCGGTAAGGAAGCGACAGTTGAGAGTTTTTGCGAAGACATCTGCGATAGTGAGTTAGAGACACATTTGACGCCGACATTGATGAATTTTTAACGGTTTAATCGAGAATTATACACTAATATCAGTTAATGGGTTATCAAATCTATTCAGGAGACATATTAAGAAAATAGTAGCTTCAAGTTTTCTCCTTTTTAGGGTTCCGAACGTCCGAAAAACGAAAAACGGAACCCTTATAGGATCACTCGTGTGTACGTCTGTCCGTCGCTTTCAGTCAATTATCTCCGAATCTACTAGACCGATTAAGTTGAAATTTGGTACACATCAATTTCTGTAACACAAAGGTGTGACGTGAATAGATGAAATCTGTATATGGGAGGTCATTTTTGGGGGGAAGGTGGGAAGTTAAAAGAAAAAATTTGATAACTGCATCGTGTGACATATCAAATGGAAGGTCTTGTTGTAATTTTAAAATAAATAGTTTCCAAGTTATTCAAGAATACTTGGACGATAATAGACGAAAATTGACCAATCCCCCCCCCCCCCTTATCTCCGAAACTACTGAACCTAAAATTTTGAAAAAAATACAGAAATTAGTTTTCTACTTATAGATTATAGGAAAACCTATAAGAAGTCCATGATATTAAAATAACATGGTAAATCACTCAACATCGTTCGGAACCCTCTTCACGCGACTCGAGTTCAACTCGCACTTGCCCCGTTTTTTAAACTTCAAAATTATCGGTTCACAGGTTCATGTGTGAAATGTAACATGAGTTTTATTATTTTATTGGTACTCGTGTGTTATCGTGAGTCCTATTTTACGCTTATCACTACATAGTCCAATTACAAAGTGCAATAACTTTGCATTGAGAGATATGAAAACTACAATGTGGTAAATGTTCCTTAATGAATAGTGGTTTGTCCATTTTCATGTGATGACTAAGGGCCGGCGCAAATTGGAGGACGGAACGTATTTTTTCATAGAATTTTATACTTGAAATGCTTTTAATATAATTCAAATTCCATTGTATTATGATAGGGCAAAAACCGGCATGCTGCGGCATTCCGCAAAAGCATAACACAATGAAATTTGAATTATATTAAAAGCCTTTAAAATCTAAAACAGTATTTTGGTAAAATTTATATATTTTGGCGTGCCGACCATCAATGTGCGCCCGCTCTTACTGTATCTTCTTTGACCTAAAATTACTTTTTTAATACAGTTGCTCAAAAAGTGGCGTATTGCAGGGACGTATAGCGTTCGGGATGTGGGCTATTACATACTCGTGCTTTTTTTTTTACCTTTCCCGAACTCGTGCGTTCTTTTTCCCAACTGTCAAAATAATGTCTATTAAAAAGAAAAACCAACCATGAAGTTTTTACTAAAAAAAATTCATAGAAGTTTTTATGATTCATGCAAATACGTATATTTCTAAAAAGAAGCTACTAATTTGTTTCAATATCAGATTTAATGAGTTAGGTTAGGTTTCATTTCATTTCATCTCATTAAATTTCATTTTCATTTCATATCAATAAAAAAATTCTACTGAAGACTTGGCTGTATAGGCATAGTTTCCTTTGCCTACCAGAATGGGTGAAGAAAAAAAATATCTCTGCTTATATTCTACGGTTGGCGCCATTTTCCAGAAATTTTCTTTGCGAGTTTAGTTGTTTGTTTTATTAAATTGCTTCATTTTTTCGCAACTGTATTAAAAATAGTCGTTCAGTACACGTGTGGAACCGTCATTGCAACTTGTTCCGACATTTGTCGGAACTCTTTGCAATGACAGCCTTTCCGCACTTGTAATGAAATATACTATTTTTTTGTGTTTATTCTTTGCATCCAGACAATAAAAACAGCAGGAAAAAAAAGCGAAAAGCTGATTCCATTTTTAAAAGAGAAATCTTGAAAACTATTTAGAAGTAAAAAAATAACGTAATTAAAGATGTTTCTTGTTGAATAATGTTTTGTTATTTATTATTATTTATTTATTTAGTAAAGTACATTAATAATACTAAAAAAAGTGCACGTGTAAAAATCAATTGCATGTGTTATGAATATTTTATACAATATTTTAGTGTATATAGCCTTAATTGGACCCTGTATGATAAAATAAAAATAATAAACCATACGCCAGCAATTCTAATGTTTAAGTACCTACCACAGTGGATATTTCTTTTATTTCTGACGAGCCAATTGGTCGAATGGTTAAGGTGCTTGCTTAGCGCTCTAACTCGGGGGTCCCGGGTTCTATTCCCAGCAGGGCCCACTTTGGAAATGAACTTTTCAAACACATTGAAAAACACTGTTGTAAAACACATACCAGATTTTAATACGCTCCTCCCACATCTCCGGCGTCATCTGATACTGATCTATAACCCTCTGAGGCAGTAAGTCTTCGCTCGCCAACATTCCTGGTTTATAATTTGTCTCGTCATAATCACCATACTAAAAAAATAATAAAAGAAAATAATCTTATTTTTTATGTAAGATGTAAGTAAGACTGCAAGTAGCTACCATCGCCCGTAACAACGCAACGCAGTGTGCTGGCGAGCTTGAATAGGATAATGGATATGGATAGGGAACAGAGTTCTAGTATTTCTTACTCATGCATCGAAACACTATATGGTGCAATCCCTCATACCAACGGTGGTCTTCGGAAAGATGTTTTATATTTAATAACTAGCTGAGCCCGCAACTTCGTACACGTGGTATTTTGTTTATAAACTGATTGGAATGAAACAAACACTAAATGTTGCAGGAAGCTTGCTACATCAGTGAAAACAGCATTCAAATCGATTTAGCCGTTTCTGAGATTCTAAACACAGACAAACAGACTATTTCTAAAAAATATTTTTTTAACCTCAGTAACATACATAAGCACAATTTTTTTTTATATATTTAACGTACAGACACAACTCGTTTACGATTTTATTATGTGTATTTGAAATAAATTTCTTTAGTCTCTGGAACATTCGATCAGATTCAAACATCTATTTTGCATTTCTCAAAATGATAGTTTTAAGCCATATGGAGCCGAGCATTTCCTCGATAATCGAGCTATTGAATGGAGAAAGAATTTTTCAAATCTAACTGCTAATTGTAGACATATATTTTTTATATTAAGGTCAGCAGATAGTCTGACAATCCACTTGATGGTAGGTGGCGACCGTCGCCTATAACACAAGCAACACCACAGGTGCTGCAAGAGTGCTGCCGACTACAGTAGGATTAAAAAGAAGAGATTGGGAAGGGCTTGGGCATCCCTTACTCACTCACCGAGACACAACAGCACACATGCTGTTATTTCAGATTAAAATTCAAACAAAAAATCCACAGTTTTAATGTAAGTATAGAGAAAAATAATAGAGTAACCTGAAAGAATCCATTCATCATTTTAAAAAACCGATACAAAAATTTTTGTCACCACAAAAAAAATATTCAAAAAATCAAATTTTAAAAAGTATACACTTACTTTGGCTTGAACAGCGTAGCTTGCTAATAAAACAGATGCTTCTGGAGGGCAATAGATATCCATGCTGAGAATGGCTTGCTTCACTTGTAGGAACAGCAGATGCTGTGTTACTTCCTGTATTAATTCTTCGGCTACATCTTCGGGGTACAGCTTGCAGAGGAGCATAAAGGGAGTTCCCGGCATTTGGGACACACATTGGTCTTGAACTGAAATAGATTTTTTGTCTATACTATACATACTGCTAGCTATGCCTCGCGGCTTCTTGCACTTAAAAATATAAAAAATAGGTGGATATAAGAAATATATTTACACTTGAATAATCTCTATATAAAAAAATGAATCCCCATTTCACTTGGTGACGGCATCACGCGTGAACGGGTAGTCCGATTTTAATTCGGTTTTCACTACTGGAAAGAGGGATAAACGGGGAATATTCATATATATAAAAACTGCACGCCGGGCGAAGCCGGGGGCGGGTCGCTAGTATTGGATAAATCTTACAAATACTTGATTCTTACTCACTCATGCATAATTTTTAGATAAAATTTAAAAGATCATAAATATCATATAATACCACTTAGTATTACAAAATATATGAATATATATTTTATATTATACCAAGTAATTCGTTACAACGAGGTTTGTTATTATAGAGTTTAGGTTGGACACAATTCGTTTAAAAAAACTTGTTTATTGTTGTAAGATTCTTGTTTGTCTACATACTTAACCATCTTTCGTTTCTCTGCGACACTTCAAGTAAAGCATTGCAGATATAAGCAGTGTTTACATTACTTAGCATCAAACAACAATGACTGTCTTACGAAGAATTTACCTGTCTGAACCTGTAAGACAGGAATTATTATTGTGGAATTAAGTGGGAATAACTGATAATATACCTTATGTAAAGTTATAGGTTGAAAAATTCGTTAAATAGAGGTGTTTGTTAAATGTATTCATAATGTACAGGTATATATTATTTTTTTTAATATTATGAATCATTTATTTATTTTGCTAAATCATATGACCAAATTTTAACTATAAATATACCAGAAAAAAAAAAGAATAATATGAAGTAGGTATAAAAAATGAAGTAGGGCAGCTTCGTTGTCACAGCCCAGCAGTTTCTCTGCAGGCTTGAATTGGTGACGTGTTGTTAGGTATATTTTGCAATCGCTCTTACGAGCAGTCCTAGGGGATTTAAAAAATTCTTTAAATTGAGAAATTCATTATATCGAGGCTCGTTATATTAAGGTCATATATACTATATACATAGGTATATAATACCTATCTCTATATATAAAAATCACTATCTCTATATATAAAAATGAATCCCTATTTCCCTTGGTCACGACATCACACGTGAACGGGTAGACCGATTCCAATTCGGTTTTCACTAATGGAAAGAGGGATAAACGGGGAATGTTTATATATAAAAATTACACCCCGGGCGAAGCCGGGGGCGGGTCGCTAGTGATATATAAATATCAGTATGGTATTCATGTATCATATTGACATGTTGATGATTAAAACACTTTATCCCAGTAAGAAATTCACATAAGATACTTTACACTTTATTTTTTAACTAAACCATTTATTGAAAAATTTGTTAAAAATTGTATTTAGACATTGTAATGCATGGCTTGTGTGATGGTTCTAGGAAATCCTATAGAAGAACCTAGGCTATTTTTTAACTAAACACGTAGGTGTAAAGCTGCATGAATAAATAAATACGAAGCATAAACCATTCTAATAAGATTTGCATACAATCTTACCTCTCTTATCAAGTTTTAGCCAGCTGACAAAATGTTTAGTGTCCTCAAATTGCAGTCCAAAGAACCATGTCTCACGCAAACCGATGGTTCTGCAGACGAGGTCAAAAAGATCACGTCCAGTTGCCCGCCACTAAAAGCAACACTAGAATTTTTAATTGGAAAAAAAAAACATTTCTTTATCATGCACAAATTTTAAGGAATTATAGTTTTTTTCATTGTTTATATATATTATAAAACGAATAATTATGTAGCAAATAGTACTATGAGTGATTCATAGAGCGGAAATCGTGCTAATTTGTGCTAATTTAAGAATAACATAGAAAGTTTACAATTTTTAAAAAAATTACCTCAAGATTAAATTCCAATTCAGCATCTAACATACACACTTTAACTGGAAACGATTTAGCCGTTTTCTTCCTTCTAAATGGCGACATTATTAGAGCATTTCTTAATTACTAAAGTTCACTACAAAACACAAAATTCTTGTAGGTTATGATATCGCAATATTAATTGGTTGGTGTAAAATGTCTAACTTTTACGTAATGTTCGTTGAGGAATGTGTTTTACTTATTACTTCACGTTCACATTACGTACTATTTAAAGCGTTCATTATTTACAAACAAGAAAAACGTCAATGAAATTATTGCAAACATAGAATGAAAGCAAAATAAATATACGCGAGACGGACGAGTGACGAGTGGGAGAAAGAAAAATTACGTTCCGTTTCACGCTGTTTCACAACTTCACGTACTCTTCACACACAATTTAACACAGACTACAATAGAAGTTGTTGACGTCTGACCACAGAACATTAGTCTAGCCATAAGTTCTGTTTCTAATGAAAATGCATTATAATAGTGCGGTGCATCGCGATTGATTGTGCGAGTAGAGCAGTGTGTGGACAGAACGGGCAACATAGCGGCAGCGCGAGGAGCAGAGCGATGAGCATAGCGTGGCAGAGGGGTGAGATGTTCTACAAGCGAGGCGACAGTGTACCTGCATCCCCTCTAGTGTTGCTTGTGTCCTTGGGTGATGGTAACCAGTTAGCGTCAAGTGGACCTTCAGCCTACCTGCCACACCTTATTAATAAAATAAAATTTCGTTGATTTTCTAAAACTTTGGCTTTTAGACAGAAGACCATTCTTTGTTTATATTTCGACTTTTTTAAATAAATAATTTCAATTTATTAAAAAGAAAGTTAACTATAAAATTACTTTTTGACGAGCCCGTTGGATGAGTGGTTAGGGTGCTTGCCGTAACGCTCTCTTCTAGGGTTCCCGGGTTCGTTTCCCGGCAGGGTCAACTTTGAAAAATCAACTTTTCAAATTTAGCTCTGGTCTGGATTTGGAAAGTCTGGCGGCCGTAACCACCCCCTTACAGAAGATCACCGTGAAATAATTGCACTTGTGCTGTTGTGTTATCCATTCCATTTCCCTATCCATTCCTAATCCCTCATCCTTAATCCTACTGTAGTCGGCAGCGCACTTGCAACAGCTTTGACGTAGCCACCTACCATCAAATGGACCGTCAGCCTGTCTGCCGATCTTAACTTAAAGGTACGTCGTTTTACGTCGAACATAATAAATGAAATAAAACCCAAAGGAACAGTTCGGTATTGTTATTTATTTGTAAATAAGTTTGTGTTGGTTGTCGTATCTCGTTTATTTATACTTGGCGAGGGTGGTGGCAGGTGAGGGTCGCGGGCGAGCAGAGGGGTGCCTTGTGCGGGTCGCACTCACGTGACGTTCACGCCACTCGGCTTCTAGTTTAGCGTACACGCCACCTAAATAAGATAAGCTAAGTTAATATAATATCATCCTCACTATACTATAGTTGAGTAGTTAAAGTTTTCACGCCTTAACTAAAGCTAAGCCAACGCACAATGTAAACAAACCTAAACTCTACCTACTGAGTTTTACAACATGGAGTGATATGTATCTCTGTCCCTTTTCCTCGCACATACAAACGTCAGAAGCGGCCGGAGCTATTTTTTTCGTGGTACAGGTAGCGATTTTGACACTTGTCACCACCTTTTTATAAATTGTTGAGCTACTAGATAAAACTTACTAATTAAAATATGTGTTAACTATTTTTTTTTTACATGTTATGAACCCCTGAAAATCATAGCGTTTTCTCCACGGTCATACTTTACTCAAAAAATCACCATGTAATTATGCAAAAACGTTTTGAAAGTTTGACGAGCCCGTTGGAGGAGTGGTTAGGATGCTTACCTTACCGCTGTGATCTAAGGTTCTCGAGTTCAATTTCCGGTTGGATCAAGTTTGAAAATGAATTTTTCAAAGTTAGCTCTGGTTTGAATCTGGAAAGTAGTGGCTGGTTTCGTTTCGCAGTCATTTTGGGCAGCCCGTCTGGCGGCAGTAACCACCCCCTTACAGAAGACCACCGTGAAATCACACCACTTGTGCTGTTGTGTTTTGGTGAGGGTAGGGTTGCCAGAACACATTTCCCTATCCCGTCCCAATCTCCTATCCTTAATCCTACTGTAGTCGGCAGCGCACTTGTAGCACCTGTAGCGTGGCTTGTGTTATAGGCGACGGAAGCCACCTACCATCAAGTGGACCGTTAGACTGTCTGCCGGTCTTAAAAAAAAGTACTGTTCCCGAGAGATAGCGTCGCGGGCACAAGCTAATAAGATCCTAAAACATAAAAGAACATATCTCCACAGGTGTCTATTGCTTGAAATGGCTTATCATATCACAAACATCTAATGCTGGATTGACATTTAATCCAGGCGAGTCATTGACGAGCCCGTTGGATGAGTGGTTAGGGTGCTTGCCTTAACGCTCTGTTCTAGGGTTCCCGGGTTCGATTCCCGGCAGGGTAAACTTTGAAAAATGAACTTTTCAAATTTGGCTCTGGTCTGGATTTGGAAAGTAGTGGCAGGGCACACTGCGTTTTCGCAGTCATTTGGGCAACCCCTTTGGTGGCAGTAACCACCCCCTTACAGAAGACCACCGTGAAATAACAGCACGTATGCTGTTGTGTTTCGGTGAGTGAGTAAGGGATGCCAGAGCCCATTTACCTATCCACTCTTAATCCCTTATTATCCTTAATCCTACTGCAGTCGGCAGCGTACTTGCAGCAGCTTAGGCGTTGCTTGTGTTATAGGCGACGATAGCCACCTACCATCAAGTAGACCGTCAGCCTGTCTGCCGAATATAACATTAAAAAAAACGCCTCTTGCTCCCTAAGGAACAGCTTTAGCCTAGTGTGAAAATCAGCGACATCTGTGACGGGATAAACTGTGTCTTTCAAAATAAATACCTGGCGGTGTTTTTACAGCGCCCGGGGATAGTGCATGCCTCCTGGCGAGTGCCGCCTTCATCTGTCGCGCGGCCCGTTCTTCGAACCGACGCTGTCCGTCCTGGTTGCTTCTCGCCGAGACACTGGCCACCCACAACCGTCCCGACGCCCGGTTACGTCTATTTCTACTGTGAGCGTGAGGCAATGGTGCTTTGACAACTCGTCGCCGACTAGGAGGCGCTTCTTCGTCGCTTCTTTCACTATTAGAACTCTGTTCGCTTTCGTCCGATTCCGAAGAGGATTCCTCGTCGCAATCATCGGCCGCAGAGTCCCCGGCTCCGGGGGTGCCTTTCTTTTGATAAATAAAAGCTTAATACGTAGCATAAACCAGACATTGTTGTTTACAAACAAAAAATGTGGAAATTATTGAGAATTAAAAACGAGGTGACAAAATTAAAAGTGGATCAAAATTTCATTAGACATTGGATCATGACAAAATCACCGAATAAAATACCTATGAGTTTTAAAAAATGTTTGCCCATGGGATGGAAACATGGCTGGATCCAATTTAAGGCGGATGAAACCGCGGGAAAGTGCTAGTATTTAACCAATACATAAGATCCGGTCACTAAAGGAATAGTATACATTATCTGATTCAGCGTTACGAAATATGAATTCTATTTCCTACGCTGAAGTTAACATAGTTCAAAAAATTAGCAGTTATATAAAACAGTTATACAATATGTTATACAATATGTTTTATATAAAATATCGTCTTTGTCAAACCAAAATCTGCTATGTACACTTTTTTTTAGATTCCAAAATTTTGACTTATAAAAAAAATTGCTAACTGCTTATCATCTACAATCTACATAATATAATAAAATCGTAAACGAGCCGTGTCTGTAAATTAAGTATTTTTTCAAAGAAACAATTTATACCTACACGTTGTACTTATGTTACCGAGGTCAATAAATATTTTTTTTTTAGAATTTTTGTCTGTTTGTCTGTGCGTTTGTGCACGCTAATCTCAGAAACAGCTTAACCGACTTGAATGCGGTTTTCACCGATGTATTGTAGCAAGTTTTCCGTAACATTTAGTGTTTGTTTCATTCCAATCGGTTTACAAACAAAAAAGTTACGCGCTATGCCGAATACCACGCGTACGAAGTTGCGGGCTCAGCCAGTGGGCACTATTTGTTCCGAAAAATACGACTGCTGTCGCTAGAGTGTATGTGAAAACTCTATTATCAAAATAACATATATATATATATATACCTAAACTATTAAATTTTCATGTTTAAAAGACCAATAACTTTGCCTATAACAACATTAAATTTAAAAGGTTTTTGTTTGTTTTTTTTTGTTTGACAAATGTTTTTATAATGTGAATATAAAGATTTTAAAGGAGATTATAAAGGAGATTCCTGTCAATAGATTATTTAGTTACATCTGCATACTCAGATGTAACGCGCTCCAACAAAAGTTGTGTTAGTTACTTTCGGTATACACAGATGTCACTACGTTTTATAAGTTCAAATAGTTCATTTATATCGAAGACAGATGTCGCTGCGCCAGCATGCTAAAACGCGAAATCGGTTCGTTGCTCAACGCGGACTACACTTTTCATACAAGATTTCGACGTCTGCTTTTATAACCTCAGTTACAAATAACTTTTATGTTCTGTGACTTTTATATTTTAGATTCTATACTGTTATTATTTTGTTGCTATCATTAATTGACCGTAGATTATTTTAATTATGATTGACTTTTTTATTATTTATATACGTACTTATGGTTTATATTTTGCACACCATATGCTGGGGGCACCCATGTACAGGCAAATAAATGATTTGAATTCGAATTTGAAATTAAGTTTCAAATAAAATACCTTTTTTTTTTTAAATAAACCTTCATGTAAAATTTTCCAGGAAAACTTTCTGTGTCAATAACTCAAAATTATGTTTTTTTGCACACAGCATATTTTGATTTGACAACGGCGATATGTATATATATGTATCAAAATAAAAGCGTGTAGGTGTTTTTTCGTAAAGAAGATTTAAATTAAAATTCAAAATTCCGAGCTGAGTGAACCCGCGGGGCACTATTTGTTGATACTATCTAATATCTAATTAATCAGGCTAGTCTCATTTGCTAGTAAATTATGAAATAATTTGCTTATTCAATGACATTACATATCAGGCAAGATATATAAGATATGTATATGTTTTCTGCCATAAATTATAGCTAAAATATCTACTTATGCAAAACACCTAGAACAGTCTAGGTAATCTAAGTATTATTGCTAGTACTACATAATTGCACTGGATATTTTAGGAATAAATTACACACTATACGCTGTGAGAATTTTTACAAGCCAAACACTTTTGCGTAGGTACCTATTGTAATTTATGTAGACATTTATTGAAGAAGCGGTTATATTTAACTAATAAAATACTGAAATGACTGAAGTATTTACATAAATGATTCATTCTGTGTTGAAATTTTTCTAGGCAAAACGCGAGTACATAATTATACCAGATATTTAGAGAAATTAAAAACATTTTTCTATTTATTTAAAACAATTTTCTCCAAATATTTAACCGCTCCTTAAATAATGAAATTAGGAATACCGATACTATGTACTCTTTATATTGACTATAAGAACTAATTTTGCTATTAACAGTGCGCTCGTCCGACTAACCAGGCTAATTTTTTTCGCTCCGAATAAATCCTCGTTGTTTTTCTAGTTTTGCAAATAAAAAATGAAAAAAGACATACAAAAATTAAACTGCCGGATTTTATAATTTTTGAAACACCATATTTTTTTCTGATTTTTATCATAATCTATCTCTACTATTTGCATGTAAGAGACAGGGCCGGATAAGCCGTGACGGGGCCGTCTGTACATCATTTCCTAAAATATATTTTCTAAAATAACTTTCTAAAATATATTTTCTAAAATAACTTCCTAAAATATCCTTTTCTAACTTCCTAAAATATATTTTCTCTACCACAACTTAATTTTAATATAATTATTTTTACTGTCATTGCGAATGTATATGTTATCACCATATTCAATAAAATTTAAAACAAATTTAAAAAAAGCATGCGCGTTTTTTTTTAATTTTATTTTATCATCGCATTGACGTATGTCTCCTAGGCCTAGGCATGGCCTTGCTTACAATGCGGGAAAGTAATTTGCACCTATAAAAATCTTTAACTTTTATTCCTTTCTTTTAAAAAAATCTTTGGCGTTATACCTACTTTATCTAATCGGAGGACAAAGCTAGTTGTAATCTTCAAGAAAGAAAAAAAAAGTGTGTGTCAGTCAGCTCCAACAAAAGACTGGAGATTCCTGTCAATAGATTATTTAGTTACATCTGCATACTCAGATGTAACGCGCTCCAACAAAAGTTATGTTAGTTACTTTCGGTATACACAGATGTCACTACGTTTTATATGTTCAAATAGTTCATTTATATCGACGACAGATGTCGCTGCGCCAGCATGCTAAAACGCGAAATCGTTTCGTGCTCAACGCGGAGTACACTTTTTATACAAGATTTCGACGTCTGCTTTTATAAGCCCAGATAATACAATTAGGGAACGTACATACATGCGTCGGTTGTCGCACAAATGTCAAAGTGAGAGACAATGTAACACTTTTTAGCTAACGCTTGTATTAATTTTACTCCTCATAAAATTTCCATATGAAAAGGAGGTAAACACCAAAAAAAAAATAGACCATTTTAAGAAATTTGTCGTAAATATCTATATTCTTTTTTTTTACGTTCTTTCATTATAGCCATCGTTTTTTAAAAAAAAACATATTAAACAATTATTCGAAAATATTGTACCTTGATTCTAGGGGTTTCTTCTTTATACGACGCAACGGGTATCGTCTTCACATCGTTCCGTTCCGGTTCGGTACGAACGGTGCCGGATCCGGCAGTGGACGAACACGTTCCAACGATCGGATTCGGCGGCGAGCCGGGCCGAGCGGTCGCTGCGTCCACGTTTAAGCTAATTTATAGCTCATTTCGATAAAAAAAGCCTCCATTTCCTCCAAAATTCCGTACGAGAAAATCAATAATTTTGTTCTTTGAGATAAAAGGTTTGAGATTACCACAAACTATGGCCGCTGAAGGTTGACATATTAAATGTTGAAATTATAATGTACATATAAACAGTTGAAGACAAAATAGTTTATACCCTTTTCTTTTTTTTTAATGTTAAGGTCGACAGACAGGCTGACGGTCCACTTGATGGTAGGTGGCTACCGTCGCATATAACACAAGCATTCTGTGTTCTGTTCTGTGTTGTGTAACCTTTCTGTTCTGTTTGTGAACCATTTTTTTTTAAATTACTTTTGACCAAGTTATAAAAACAATTTCGAAGCAGTTATTTCTTCCTCGCCTTCGAAATGATTTTAAATCTAATTTCAACCAGTTGATGAAAACTAGTACAATATAAAATTTATAAAGACAAAACTTTGTTCTCAGTTTGTCAAAGGATTCTTTTTGTTTTACAATTAAAAAAAAAACGGTTTCGTACCGTTTGAAATTATGTATTATATTCGAAATTTGACCAGTGGGCGAACATTAATACCTATTGATAAATATTTGAATAAAATATTTGAGTTTGTTAAAAAAATAAATATTTTTAAGCACCTTTTCCTTACAAAAAAGCTTTGTAATTATAATTAATTATATATACATTCTCGTGTATTATATATGTATGTACATTTGATAGTGGTTACCAACAAGACAACTACACTTTGTAACCAAAGCATATTTACAGCAATCGGTAATTTATCGCTTTCAACATATATAACGATATTTAACGACACAATTAAACGCTAACACAAAGATCAAAGTCTTTAAATCTGTCCATTTTATTACTCATGATTGAAAATTTAAATTAACTCAGAGGAAATGATATAACACTTATAAACATCTCAAATTGCTAATGCGCAGGAACCTTGTCACATTAACATCCACGTGACGTCATCCGCAACTAAACCTCGCCAGCCTGGGGCCCTAGCCAAGATGCAAACTATTGCAAACGCTTCCTTTGCGTACTTACGAAACGAAAGAAATAAAGCCCGGTGATTGGTTGTTGTAATAGTTGCAACTTCAACAACCAATCACCGGGCTTTATTTCTTTCGTTTCGTAAGTACGCAAAGTTGGTTGTTGTAATAGTTGTAACTTCAACAACCAATCACCGGGCTTTATTTCTTTCGTTTCGTAAGTACGCAAAGGAAGCGTTTGCATTTTGTGCATCTTGGCTAGGCCCCCAGTGTTGCCAACGATACTGAGCGTGTCACGAAATTAACGTCACCAAAATGGGGGCCAGTCGCATTATCAATTTGTTAGGCTAAACTCAGCTATTTTAAAATTACTTTTTCCTTCTTTTACTGCAGACTAGTGAAGACTGAAGCTTATATGAAAAACTACGGCAAAATCGTTAAACGGTTCTTAAAGAAATTGATCTCCCGAATGATTTAAACGGTAACTGTACTCGGCTTCTGAATTATAAAAAATTGACAGATTTATACAGAGACTTATTAATATGAAAATATGTGTATTGTATAGAAAAGCTCACGGTTGAACTTGTTGTTACTGGTGTACAATTTCCCGAGCAGTCCAAGGGTCTGCCGGGGCGGCACTAGCTGGATGCCCTCCCACCAGAAGACTTCCTTGCACTGCAGACGACCGCTCGCATCCTCGCCTGGTTCTACCGTTACAGGGCATTCATCAATTACGGGAGCTGTTTTTTTTTTTTAATTTGGATATCGTAAGATTTTATAAAATTCGATGGAGGAATCAAGTGAGATTCACGATAGTTTTAAGTACTAAATTTATTTTCATAAAGATGTAAAATAATAGGAGGTAAAACGAATTTTATTAAATAAAAAAATATTTTTTTATCTTTTGTATAATAATAGAATATATTAAAAAATAAGATATTAAGTTTTGAAAAAGTTATAAGAGAAACTTTATTTTGTAATATCTGCTAGCGATTAACAGATAAGGAAGGGATAGAGTAATGGGCTCTCGCATCCCTTACTCACTCACCGAAACACAACAGCACATATGCTGTTTTTTCACGGTGGTCTTCTGTAAGCGGGTGGTTACTGCCGCCGGACGGCTGCCACTACTTTCCAAATCCAGACCAGACAAGCACCCTAACCTCTCATTCAACGGGCTCTTCAAAAGTTAGTAGTTAGCAGAGAAACAAACAGAAGCGGAAAGCCCTCTTTTATGTTAAGATCGGCAGACAGGCTGACGGTCCACTTGATTTTAGGTGGCTACCGTCGCCTATAATACAAGCAACGCCAAAGTTGCTGCAAGTGCGCTGCCGACTAAAATAGGATTAAGGATAAGGGATTCGGAAGGGATAGGGAAATGGGCTCTGGCATCCCTTACTTCACTCACCGAAACACAACAGCACACGTGCTGTTATTTCACGGTGGTCTTCTGTAAGGGGATGGTTACTGCCGCCAGACGGGCTGCCGAAATGACCGCGAACCGCAGTGTGCCCTACTGCCACTACTTTCCAGATCCAGACCAGAGACAAATTTCAAAAGTTCATTTTTCAAAGTTGACCCTGCCGGGAATCGAACCCGGCAACCTTAGAACAGAGCGTTAAGGCAAGCCCCCTAACCACTCATCCAATTGGCTCGTCGAAACTATTCTATTCGTAATTTAAAACTAGAATTAAACCTCAAAAATAGGTATTCGTTTGACCCATTAATCCGACTCACCTCTTGCCACGAGTCTGGTCAGTCTTTCTGGAAACATAAGCTGTGGCGGCCGCATCGCTATAATCTCCCTGAAGCTGTTGTATATCTCCATGACAGCCGCGTCGGAAGGAAGCCGGTCGTCCGGCAAGTGTTCCCGGAATTGACAACCCTATAACAAAGTTTTAATCATATATTTATTTCTTTATCTTTAAAGGCAAGTCCAGACTTTTTTTATTTATTAAAATTACTCTTGGCCAGCATCTATCCATGTAGGAATGAGGCCGACGATGGAGCGAGCTCACCCAGAAGATGCCTATTCACTCGAACCTTGAAAAGATTTGGGTTGTATGAGCTCGGAAATCGCCGGCAGGGAGTCCCAATCCTTAGCAGTGCGCATTATAAAAGATGTTTTAAAGCGCTTGGTGCGAATTAGAGGGACTTTTATGACAAGGTAAGGATGGTAAACAGCCGTACTTTTGCATGTCCGATAGAAGAAACGGGAAGGCGGTATGATCTCATGCTCCCGAGCAAACTCTCCGAAGTAATAATAATATAATATAATATAAGCCTTTATTGCTGTTTATCATAGTTTACAATAGATTACAATAGTTTACAATAGATATTAATACTACATGGGTATTATATTTGTAGTTGACGATCGCTTTTTCCAACAGCTTGTCCTTCGACAAAGGCCTCCTCCAAAGATTTCCACCTAAATTTGTCTCTTGCAATTCTGATCCATTCTGGACCAGCAACTCTTTTGAGGTCATCTTCCCAACGTTTCATTTGTCGACCTTTGCTTCTTTTGCCATCCCTGGGGTACCATTCTGATATTAATCTGGTCCATTTCTCACTTTTCTCTCTCAACATATGTCCTACCCATTTCCATTTAAGTGTTTTCCAAGTTTTATTCACGTCTTTAAATTTTGTTAAATTTTTAATTTTGTTTAATCTTATTTTTTCTTTTCTGTTCACGCCGATTACACTTCTCTCTATTCCGTTTTGACATACTCTTATTTTATCTGCTAATTTCTCTGTTAATGTCCACGTTTGACAGCCATATATTAAGCATGGCAAAATGCATATGTTATAAACTTTTCTTTTGTCTTTAATTGGCATGTCTTTGTTTTTCATAATTTCGCTAAGAGACCAAAACTTTTTCCACGTATTGGCGATTCTTCTGTCAATTTCTTTATGCATAGTATCCTGTGTGGATACTAGCTGTCCTAGGTATACATACTCGTCCACGTATTCTATCTTTTCCAGGTTTACAATGATGTTGTATGTCTGTGAAGCGTTGGTCATAATTTTGGTTTTTGTTAAATTCATTGTAAGCCCCGCTTTTATGCTTTGATCCGACAGTTGCTGTAGCATTTTCTCTAGTTTTTTTGGACATTCTGAGAATAGGATTAGATCGTCGGCGAAGCGTAAATGATTCAGGTTTTCACCATTTATGTTAAGTCCGTTTTTATTCCAATCAAATTTTTTGAATATCATCTCTAATGCCGCTGAGAACAATTTGGGTGAGATTGGGTCGCCCTGTCGGACGCCTCTTTCTATAGGAAACTCCTCTCCCGTTGTTTCTAACCTAATTTGGGCTGTGCTTTTTGAATATATGTTCTTAATTATTCGTATGTACTTTTCCTGTATACCTTGAGAACGCAGTGCTTCCCATATGTATTCATGTTCTAAGGAATCGAAGGCTTTGTTGTAATCTACAAAACCCAGATAATAGCTTTTATTGTATTCTTTGTATTTCTGTAGAACTTGTCTTAGAACATGTATGTGATCTATTGTTGAGTATTTACTCCGGAACCCTGCTTGCTCTTTCGGTTGGTTTTCATCAAGTACAGATGTGATTCTGAACAAAATTATCTTAGAAAAAACTTTATATATATTCGACATTAAGCTGATTGGTCGATAATTCGCTATTTCTCGTCTATCTCCTTTTTTATGTAGCAGTATTATGGTTGATTTGGTCCAATCTGTAGGGATATTTTCAGTCTCTATGATTTCATTGAATATATCTGTTAGTGTAGGAGCCATGTTCGGTAAGGTAGCTTTTAGTAGTTCGTTCGTTATTTGATCGGTTCCAGGAGTCTTGTCCCTTTTTTGTGTATTAATTGCTCTTATTGTTTCTTCCTTTAATATTTTTGGTATCGGTTCCAAGTTTTTTATGTTTTTTCCAATTATCCCTTCTTTTAGGTTCCTACTTCGGTACAAGTTACGGTAATAGTCTGTAGCTGTTTGAAGAATTTCTGGTCTTTTGTTTATATAGTTTCCGTCTTTAGTCTTTACCTTTAGCAACCAATCTTTTCTATTGTTCAATTCTTTATTAGCCTTTTTTACTCCACCAGTTTTCTCGATATGTTTTTTCAGTGTATTTTGCCTATTTAATTTCCTGTCTTTTCTTATATTTTTATTTATCTCTTTGCTAATTTCTGCTATTTTACAGCGATTGGTTTTGCTTTCTTTCCTTTGTATTAGTTCTTTCCTTTCCTGTAGCAGCTGTTGGGTCTCATCTGAAACAACCTTTTCCTTTCTTGAGCTAACTTTCTTGGTTTCTGTTTGTAAGATTTTTATAAATTTTTCATACTTGGCCTGAATTGTTGTGTTGTTTCCCTTGTCTTTTTCTATTGTCTCCTTAAAACCAGACATAAGTTGGTTGCCATTACGGATTAGGGAAGAACTATCGTTATAGAATATCCTTTTCCTCTTTATAGGCTTGCTTGTCAGTCTAGCACGAACCATTTTGTGGTCCGAATAAAAGTTTAAATTATGTATAATTGACACATCCTGAACTAAACACACCGGCATATTTAGCGGAACACAAAAAAAAGGTCCATAATTTAAAAAAATATGGTTTTATTTTAAAATCTACTTACTACACTTCTTTTGTTATTTAAAGTTTCATTTGTTTTACTTAAAATGAGATCACATTAAGAACAGATTTTGCGAGTAAAGGCTATTTGTGAAAAATGGTACATTTTTGAACTTTTCATGTAACCGGGAAAAGTGAAAATTAATATTAAAATAACAATTAATTAAATTAGAAAAATGGTGATTAATATCGCGTATTTCCTCCACGTGCCCTTATTAAAGTTTCTACCCGTCTAGGCATACTGAGAATGATGTTATCGATGGTCTCCTGGGATAGTCTCCGCCATTCCTCAACTACGGCGATTCGCAGTTCACCCACGTTGGCAGGAGCTGGAATTCTGGACTTAACTTTTCTTTTCAGCAAGTCCCAAACGTGCTCTATTGGGTTCATATCCGGTGATCTCGCCGGCTACTCCATAACAGTGATATTCATATCATTAAGATAAGCTTGAGTTACCCGAGCGGTATGCGGCCGAGCATTATCCTGCATAAAAACGAAATCGTCACCGATATATGGGGCAAACGGTACGACATTTTCTTCTAAAACTTCTCTAATATAGCGGTCTGCAGTCAGACTCCCTCTGTCAATCACTACCAAGTCTGTGCGAGCTCCCAAACAAATGCCCGCCCAAACCATTATTGATCCACCACCGTATGCAACTGTAGTTTCAAAATTTGTCTGAATGTATCGTTCTCCTTTGCGTCTGTATATTCTTTGCCTGCCGTCAATTTGATTTAAGAGAATTCTGCACTCATCACTAAACAATACCTTACTCCATTGGTCCGCGTTCCAAAGTCGATGTTCCTGAGCAAAAGTTAACCTGTTTTTACGATGATTTACCTCGAGCCTTGGAGCCTTGGCGGGCACAAATGAACCCAAACCAACTTCTTCGAACCTTCTTCGTACCGTACGCTCACTTACGGTTACACCCCGCACTGCTTCTAACTCATGTTGGGCTTGGACGACCGTCAAACGGGGGTTCCTACGTACACGAAGCCGAATGAAACGATCATCCCTACGTCTTTTTCTGCCTTGTCCTGCTCTTCTCACATAAACACCGGTCTCCCTGAACCGTTGGATACTGCGATGGATCGTTGAAACTGGTCGACGAAGATCTCTGGATATCACTCTGTAGGTTTGAACATTTCTTCGCATTTAGAGTGCCCTGGCAATCTCCGTTGGGGCTAAGTCAGGCATAATTCAGTCCTCAACTCCAGAAAGATACGCGATTAAAAAAAAACTAACAAAAAACAGTATTTCAATGAAATTTTAAATCAAACTCAGAAGGAAGAAATACTCGAAGTTCGCTCCAGATAAGGTGTATTTGAATAAAATTAAAACAATTGCATAAAATGTGATGTTCAGTTGTTTTCTTAATTTGAAAATATTTCTTTTTAAATTAAATGACGTATAAACCAGCCAGCAACCTTATATGATACTGATATCAAACCTTTATTTTATGTTCCGCTAAATATGCCGGTGTGTGTATTTTGGCATTATTAGTCATAATGAAATCAATTTCGTTCTTATGTAGTCCGTTTGGGGTAGTCCACGTCCATTTCTTTGTTTTCTTTTTCTTGTAGAAACTATTGAGTATCTTAAATTTGTTTTCTAAAGCCAAGGTGACTAATCTATCTCCGAAGTAATATTCTGGTATAAATAATGAAACAACACTTACTCATTCGACAAGTGGACGATTACAAGAAAGATTACTAACAGTCGTTATTGTTTTATTAATAATGTCCTTATGGCACATTAAAAGTAGCTTTGATCATGATTTAAAGCTGATCATGATCGTTCTTTTACCTGCAGATCCTTTTGTGTTACTTCAAGTATAACTACGTAATTATGTTTTTTTAGTTAACTTTTTACATATAAATATAATAGCTAAAACTTTGTTGTCATATTGAAAAATGTTTAAAATATTGTGTTCTATTATAATAATAAGTTTAATTTTGTTGGCCGGCACTTTCAAAATTAGCCCAAAATGTATGGAGGCTGGGTGATGTCCTTTGGACGCACCTTTAGACAGAAAAGCAGCTCTAGTTAGTTAGTAGCTCTATGTAACTTGGTTCAAGGTCTCCACTATAATAACATACTAACATACAACTGTGTTAATTTATAGTATGTCTGCATGTTATTTTTTCAGCACTTTCAGCAGTAGCGTGAATCTAGCTGTTCAAGCTACTTATTAACTTAGGCTATTTATAAAGAGATTAAATATATAGAATATATCGAGAGGGCATTGAGAAAACTTTCCTACAAAAATATTGATCCTGATTGCCGTAATCAGGATGGCCAAATTGCGTAGCAAAATTGCCTTGTAAAGTTGGCTATTTTGTACCACGTGGTTCTAAGTGTCACATTAGGGATTCTTTCGTCTCGCCCGATCTACACAGTTGAAAATCTTTGGCTATTTATTACAATTTTATTAGTTCAGTTTACGGAAGACTGCCGTGAAATAGCAGCACATTACATCATGTAATGCTCTTGTATTTCAGCGAGTTAGTAACGGATGTCGGAGCGCATGCCTCTAATCCCTTTTTATCCCTTATTCTTATCCTAACACTTTGGGTATTTGCAGCCCCTATAGCATAGGTTCCCAACCTTTTATGGACTACCGCCCCCTTTACAAGAAAAAATATCCAACATAATAATAAATTAAAACCAACATAATATTCTCTCTCTCTCTCTCTCTCTATAATCGTGCTCTATAATCGTGGCAGAGGGTCGTTACCGAATCAATTAATTTATAATTAACGCTTATTTAAATATTTTAATGTTTCTTACTCCATAATAATAAGATAAACATTTTAGACGGCTAGATAAATTGTTTATCTATTTTCAAAGTATTTTATTATATTAAATTTCTAATTAGGTAGGTACGCCGCGACGCCCTATTAACTGTCATAACGCCATTTGCTGTTGGACCCGCTACCGCCCCCACGAAAAGCTCCAGCGCCCACTAGGGAGTGGTACCGCCCCCGTTGAGAACCTATGCCCTATAGCGTTGCTTGTGCTATCGCTTTTGCAACCCCTATTGTCTTCATGTGGATAGGATCTTTATTTTTTTTAAATAAAATACAATCCATGATGCTCGCTGAAAACATTTTCAGCTTTCTATAGGTGAAAGATTTTTAAAATCAGTTAAATAGTTTTTAAGTTTATCCTTTACAAACAGACATATACACTAATAAACAATCAAAAAACTTTTCTCTTTATAATATTATTAGTGCAGAAGTAGACGTCGATATGATAGAAGGAGGAAACCCTTTTAGAAGAGCCTCTGCCTACACGTGGACATGAGTGGCCTGCCTACCGACATAATACACTGGCGAATCCGCTTGCAAAAGTAAGTTTTATGTAAAACTACCTGGTGCCCACGACTTAGCGTTGAAAAATGAAAAATATAACACTTTTTATATTTTTACACGATTCCTCGGGAACCTAACATTTTTCCAGGATAAAGAGTATCTGATATATTAATCCAGATAATAAGCTATCTGTGTGCCAAATTTTATCCCAATCCGTTAAGCCGTTTTTGCGTGTTTGAGTAACAAACATACAAATTAGTAGGATTAGTAGGATAGGAGTAATTAGTAGGATAATCTATACAGTGTTCCTGGTGATGGTCTCGAACCGGTACGCTCGCTCCCCACAGCAAGGGTACCTCCCGGCTGGCAACGGAGGCCTACTATCCAGTGCGAACATGTGTGGCATTTGTTCGTGATGTGAACACCATTCCATCTGCACAAATGTATAAAATAATGTAATACATATCTTCGATATGCTGTTGTGGTTTCGATGAGCAAGTTAGAGAGGCCAGAGACTCTCATCGTTAAGCCTGTCGCGTTGCTTCTGTTAATTGGCGACGGTAGCCACCAACTTACAAGTGAATCTTTAGCTTGACGACCTTTTCATATAATAAAACAAAGAATAAAAAAAAACGAGACAAATGCGAGTTGAACTCGCGTGAAGAGGGTTCCGTACGATGTTACCTATCCGCACAACATTGAGTCATTTACCATGTTATTTTAATATCATGGACTTCTTATAGGTTCTCCTATAATCTACGAGTAGAAAACAATTTTTTTCAAAATTTTAGGTTCAGTAGTTTCGGAGATAAGGGGGGGGGGGTCAATTTTCGTCTATTTTCTTGAAGAAACTATTTATTTTAAAATTACAAAAAAAATACATTTAAGTTGTTCACAACAAGACCTTCCATTTGATATGTCACATGAGGCAGTTTTCAAAAAAAATTTTTTTTTTTAATTTTCCACCTTTCCCCCAAAAATTACCTCCCATATACAGATTTCATCTATTCACGTCACACCCCTGCGTTTGAGTCACAGAAATTGATATGTGTACCAAATTTCAAGGTAATCGGTCTAGTAGATTCGGAGATAATTGATTGTGACGGACGGACACATGAGTGATATCCTATAAGGGTTCCGTTTTTTTATTCGGACGTACGGAACCCTATAAAATAAAAAAAATGTGTGTGTCAGCTCCTACGTACGACTGGAGTTTACTCCTTAAGTAGGTACGGTTGTCTTTGACTACGCAATAGGAAAAGAGGGTAAATAAACGCGCCATCCATTACACTACAACATAATTAGGTGAAGCGGCGACATCTATCGGATTTGGGTAGAACTGCTTGATGAAGTCCAAAAATAAAACACTATTGACGGCGCCATCTATTATACTACAATAGAATTACGTAAAGCGGCGACATCTATCGGATTTGGGTAGAACTGCTTAGAAGAACATAACGCTTTTTAGTTAACGCTTGTATTGATTTTGCTCCTCATAAAATTCTTAAGGAGTAAACTCCAAAATTTGGAAGGCTTGACGTCATGCGCTCTACGTAATTTCAGAAAACCAGGGGCCTTAGACAAAGTAGCATTCGCTCCGCGTAGCGATGCGATATCGAAGTTCGTTATCGTCTCAGAGACAAAGAAATCATGACAAGGTATCACGTGTTTATCACGTGTTACAGTGTCGATTCCTTTGTCTCTGAGACGATAACGAACTTCGATATCGCTTCGCTACGGAGCGAATGCTACTTTGTCTAAGGCCCCAGGACTTTTATTTTCATATGTTTTTTTTTATAAACAATATTGATCAATTTAATTTAGGTATACTAATATGAAAAAGCTGAAGAGTTTGTTTTTTTTTTTTTTTTTGTTGGACGCGTTAAACTCGGATTTTAGTTATTCATTTTGCATTTGACAGACCGATTCTTGAGGAAGGTTATTATCACGCTATGATAATAACTTTCCTCAAGAATCGAATCACGCTTGAGAAGCCGGGATCTTTATACCTTGAACAATTTTATATATTATAGAAAAGTGCATTATTTTTTTTATTTTTATAATACCATTAAGTTGTCGAATTTCTGAATTTAGCATCGGTGTAACCTTTCGGTAATCCTGTAACCAAGTCCAGCGTGGGATGTCCACCCACAAGATGGACTCACAACCCAAAAAGGGCCGCCGGTTGACGCTGGATACAAGCTGCCTCTGACCGGTCCTACTGGACAATTATGGAGGAGGCAGTGGACTATTGTTGGGTATTGGTACCTGATAAGCTGGAAAGTAACTGTCGCACAGTTGACATCTCAGGAAGTGACAATCGGCCCATAACCTCCAATAGACGCGTCGCCAAGATCTCAGTTCGCCAAACAACCATGTTATGTACTCGTTAAGGCTCCAAGAAGTGTCTCTGGTAACAGCAAAATTTACACTTGCAATCAAATCGAATCGCTTAAGAGTATTTCTCAAAAATAGGATAACAAGATCACTTTTTTGAAGTCGATTATATATTTTATCAGGACTTCGTAAAAAATTTGACGATCCTGAGAAGAAACCCCAAAGAAACTTATGCTACCATTCTATTTGTCATCTTTAAAACATATATATATATATATCTCAGCTCAGGATCGTTTAAACCCAGGCTTTATTTACACATAGACACAGCAAACAAAGTCTTGCAAAAAGCATGGTCCATATTGAAGTTCAGCCGAAGATACATTATGGGTACTCGCACACTCTGTTATGCGAGTACCCATGTGATATGAGGCCAATTATTTGTATCTGCGAATGTGACACGCAGCCACAAATGATGGTATGTCGATTAAAGTCGTGGTGACGTCGTCAAAAGCAAGGTAATAGGGACATTTTTCCACTGCGGTCTTCTGTAATGGGTTGGTTAATAGAGTTACTATGGGGAATAGCAGTGTCCCATAACCATGTATGCGGATAACTCTATAAATCATATGCGATAGGGATTCTGTTTATTCCAATATCAATTCTTTTATTAAAATGTCTAGGTCTCACTTAGTATGCGATGATATGACGTTGCCTCGCCTATCGATCTTCATGCTGGCTGGCTGACATGGAACCTGCTCCGCGATCTGACGCCCCAGAAGCTTGTTACATCTGCAGACACATTAGATTACGAATAAGGCGACATCGAAATGCGTTGTAATGTCAAAAAATCATAATATTATCGGCATCCTCACACAAAACCTTTTTTTTTTTGGGAAATTACCCAAATGCTTCTTCAATAATTACTAGCCGAGGCCCACGACTTTTGCCGCCTGGAGATTTGGCAGCATAAAATGTTCTTAGTCCGAAGTAATTGCCTGGTTTCGTAATGGGAAACCGGAAACCAGAAGAATTACTAGGAGAGAGAGAAACGAGAAGAGTTTTTTTATGTAAATATCGTCAGACACTTAGCAGTCTACTTCATGGTAGGTAGCTATTAGCCCCGCAATTTGCTAATCCATCAGGCCGCCATTTTAGGGACCTAATTTCGTGACACTCATTATCACTGGCAACACTGACGAGTGCGGCCAGTATTTTTAGTTGCGGATGACTCCACGACACTCCACGTGGATGTTATTGTGACAAGGTACCTGGGCTTTGCCAATTTGCAGGGATTATGCCGTCCCCTAAAACACAGCAACGCCACAAGTGCTGCAAGTATTTTTATTATTACTAAGCATTTTTTTCAGACTAGCTGAACTCGGCCACGCTTCGCTGCGGCCCATATGGCGGCGGCCGGCGTGCGCATGGAGCGCGCGGTACTGGACATTGCTTATATATATAATACTATTTATCGTAGCGTGATTTTCTATAGCCTATAGCCTTCCTCGATAAATGGACTATTCAAAACAAAAAGAATTTTTCAATTCGAACCAGTAGTTTCTGAGATTAGTGCGTTCGGACAAACAAACAAACTCTTCAGCTTTATAATATTAGTATAGATAAGAATAGAAGTACATTACATAGATTTAATTACATTTGTTTTGTTTTATAAGATATACAATTATAAATTTCAAATTTTTTTTTTAATTTCTTAATCTCTTTATCTGTTTGCCCTTTGGCAAAGCTAGGCCCCCTCCAAATCTCTCCTGTTTTTATCTTACTCGTCCACATGTTTCCTATGTTTTTTTTTTTGTAAATACTACTAATTGATAGTTAACCTTTTATTATGTGTGTTATAGATACTCTTTACTTGTTTATTTATTTTAATGATTTTAAAATATTAAGAAGATAATTGAGAATGTAAAAAATGACAAGACAAGAGAGATATCGAAATAAACATGTTCGTAGCAACATCTATTTTTTTTCCTTTTTAAATAATATTTCTACATAAAATATTTCATATTACAACATTTTTAAATAGGAATAGGCAAATGAAAAATAACGTTTGGCGATTACATAGCTCCTCTGTATGACTGTCCAACCTCAGTCCTACAAATTGCACATTTTAATTTTAACAGTTAAGAGAATAAAAGTTAAGAGGAAAGAATAGCTTTGCGATTCTAACGAAATAGGTATTTAGGAAAACACATGCTATCGCTCGTGCGCTCATGTCCCCGGGAATCGCGCATAACACATACAAATAGCCTCACGCACACATCGACGGACGCTGTTAGTTGACGAGCAATTACGGCGGAAGGCGAACTCTTTTATTTATTTAGTTATTTGTTGTGGCGTGCCCGAAACTCCGATATAAAGAAATTGAAGATTATAGTGATAATTTCAAGTAAGTAAGTATTTTATTTATTTATGTAATTAGTAACGATTATTTATTATTATTTATTATTTATTTATTTATTTATGTAATTAGCCAATTTCCCTATCCCCTCCTTATCCTTAATCCTAATCCTTACCCTATCCTTAATCCTTACCCTTATCCTTAATCTTATTGTAGTGGGCAGCGCACTTGTAGCAGCTTTGGTGTTGCTTGTGTTATAGGCGACGGTAGCCACCTACCATCAAGTGGTCCGTCAGCCTGTCTGCCGATCTTAACATAAAAAAAAACGAGTGTAAGCTAATTTGATTTTTGATAAATCGGCTTTTTGCCTAAATGACTGACATTTTGTATTTTAAGTATGTATCTATATGATATTTACGAAACAAAAGATTTTTGACTTTGTTATTGTGTACGAAACTGCTGCATGTGCTACTATAATAATTATAACTATAATGTTTTCGTGAAATGCTAGAGATAGAAATGCTGAAAGAAGATGAGTCTTCTTCGATTTATACCTGAATATTGTAGGAATGTTGAGGGGGGAAAGTCCGAACGACCCAAAATATATACTACAACTCATAGGCGCATGATTGAATATATCTATATTAATAATTTCGTCAAGGGGTACGGTAGACTCGATTGAAACCTTACCTGAATAATAAAACATAAAAAAATAAAGATTTCGAGTCGACAACATATATCCGCAAAATTCGGATTGTCAAGTATTTTCTTAAATTCTAATGTTGCTGACAGACAAATCGCAGTCGCCATACTGACCACTCTAGCGAAACGTCACTCACTGACACCTGTGACATCTTGAGTGGTTAATAAACGTTCCATTTCATTCATACTAGCGCACATACGACTCGCCATTCAATACGTCGTCGCACCATTCATTTTGAAAACAAAGTGTCCATTACAAAGAACTGTGACGCATGTGACTGTGTAAAACGAAACGTCTTGCCGCAAACATTGAGCGAAATCTTTGCCGCTTTTGCCTTTAATATTCCTTGAGAACATGTGTACATATTATGAGTCACATTACACCCGAGCGAAGCCGGGTTTTCATCTAGTAGCATTATAATCTCGTGAATATTTTGCGTTCACTTGACATTTACAGCGTTTTAGCTCCTAAACTATAAATTCTACAGGAAAAAGTTTCGAATGAAATTTATAGGAAATTTTATGCTCTACAAATTCAGTTATTACCATTTTTCATTTATCATGAACCGTTAACTATATATTTAGCAAAAACCATATTGTAAAAAGTTTGAAGCGCTACAAATAAAAAACTATGCATTTTATAGAAAAAAGTTTTAAATAAAAAAGATGGCAAATATTATTATCTACAAAAATTATCTCCACTATTATTGTCGTACGATGCGCGATTCGTGAGATATTCAATAAAATGTGTTTTTCAAGATGGCGGCTGACGCACACCCCCCCCCCCCCCCCCTGACGCCAACTTGGATTTGCAATCAGGATTTGCAACTTGGATTTGCACCCTGAACATATTCGAAAAAAAAAAATAGCCGGTCCCGTACATTTCAAAAAAAACCCTCTGGCGCTTGGACTATACGTTGAAAGATAAATAATACTAATTTAGTTAATTTTACTCCTTGTTTAATTTTACCAGACTTATCAATCCGCCGAACTTACTCCCAACATTTTTGAAACAGATAGATATCGATAACGCGGGTGGGGATCCCATCTCTACTATCGACTTTTCCATTGACATCCCTATAATACGTGATGCTTTGCTTCCCCCCCCCCGACCCCCAATCGTGCGATAGAGAGCGTTGCAACTCGCGACTGATAATAGGTACTTTTTTTGATGAAATTTCCATTTCGGGAGAAAACGGTTTCCACTGACTAAATCTTAACAAATCACTTTGATTTTGATATCGATCGTTTCAGCACGATATATTCTAGGTTTATAGGTTTCGTTTTTTTAAAAAAATTACACTGTTTTTATAAAATAAACGGCTTAATTCGACAAAGTTTTAATCACAAAAATTAAGTTATTTGAGGTGCCTATAAGTTTGAATTTATTGCAAATTTTGAAAAAAGGAAAACCTATAAACCTAGCCTTTCATTGTGTCAATAACATATTAAAAAATCATGGAGATTGGAAAATATTTAGAAGTGGAAAAACATTTTCTCTTTTTGTATGGACGAATACGTACTATTCTTTCCTCTTAAGAGAAGTTAATAGTGCTTTGACAAATTGTAAAAAACTTACTTGTTACATTTGAATAACGTCGCTAGTGTCGCATAGTGGCCTCTTAGTGTTTCAGGAACCGGTTCAGCGAGGGACAGTATCATCTTACAGTACAGTCGGGACTGTATCTTGTCTTTCCGGTCTTTTATGACTTCCAATTCGGTATTTGTATACATCGCCGCTAACCTAGACAGATACTATCAAAATCTAAGTAATGACAGTTCCAGATTATATATCAATTCTCAGTGTTGGGCACAAATTCTCTCCTCCGTATGACGGAGTACAGTCTACAGTCTACAATGCTTTCAGCGCCCTGGAGCAAAATTTTTCAAGCGCCCTCTCTCATTTTTTGAACGATCGATTGTAACATTGTAACTTTGCGAACTTGTAACTAAACATTGCATGCATTTAGCTGATAAAAGTATTATTATTATAATACTTTTAAAAATATGCTGAAAGTTTACAGATTCTAAACTTTCAGCATTTTTTTGAATTCAGCATTTGAAAGTTTACAGCAAGCTAGCTTGCTTATGTATACTCTAAGATGGAGCTCTCTGTACCTATCTGTACCTGTCTCTATACCCTGGTCTCTGTACCTATCTGTACCTGTCTCTATACCCTGGTCTCTGTACCTATCTCACCCACGAGTTATATTTCAGTAGCATCACATTATAACGTTTAATCAATATATATTTTCCAGAATTACTTCGAATTCAGAAAATTTAGGAACCACGGAATTTATTGAAAGGTAATAAGGCTAGGTACAAAATATTCTGTCACATGTCCAGATCTGCTGGATGTTACCTCGTCAGCAGCGCGTCACTAAGGCAGGCGAGATTGGTAGAGGTCTTCACAATTTCGTTCATGTGCGCGTGACAAAATATTAAACAGTCGTGAAGCAACGGCTCCATCTATACGAAAAATTACACAAATTTTAAAAATGTATGTTGTCGATCTAAGTAAAAAATTGGGATCGAAAAAATTTTGAGGTTATTAAAATTGAGATCTATATAGTTTTTTGTGTAGGTTTCAGGTTTAAGTAAAACTGAGGATCTATATACCTAATTTTTGTTTGGGAAAATTTAGAGCTATTATAAGTAAAACCAGGCCTCTGTCACTCCGTGTGTGCCGTGATGCCCGTGATATAATTGCCTACCGTCACTCACATTGAATGTGAAAGGAGTGCAACTTCTGTACGCTAGTACTATTATTTATTCTGTGGTAAAACTGAGATATATAGTTTTTGTGTAGGTTTCAGGTTTAAGTAAAACTGAGGATCTATATAATTTTTGTTTGGGAAAATTTTGAGCTAAGTAAAACTGACATCTATATAGGTTTTTGTATAGGTTTCAGGTTTAAGTAAAACTGGGATCTATACAGTTTTTGTTTGGAAAATTTTGACCTAAGTAAATTGAGATCTATATAGGTTTTTCTGTAGGTTTCAGATTTAAGTAAAACTGGTATCTATACAGTTTTTGTTTGGAAATTTTTGACCTAAGTAAAACTGAGATCTATATAGGTTTTTGTATAGGTTTCAGGTTTAAGTAAAACTGGGATCTATACAGTTTTTGTTAGGAAAATTTTGACCTAAGTAAACTGAGATCTATATAGGTTTTTCTGTAGGTTTCAGGTTTAAGTAAAACTGAGGATCTATATACCTAATTTTTGTTTGGGAAAATTTAGAGCTATTATAAGTAAAACCAGGCCTCTGTCACTCCGTGTGTGCCGTGAAGCCCGTGATATAATTGCCTACCGTCACTCACATTGAATGTGAAAGGAGTGCAACTTCTGTACGCTAGTACTATTATTTATTCTGTGGTAAAACTGAGATATATAGTTTTTGTGTAGGTTTCAGGTTTAAGTAAAACTGAGGATCTATATAATTTTTGTTTGGGAAAATTTAGAGCTAAGTAAAACTGACATCTATATAGGTTTTTGTATAGGTTTCAGGTTTAAGTAAAACTGGGATCTATACAGTTTTTGTTTGGAAAATTTTGACCTAAGTAAATTGAGATCTATATAGGTTTTTCTGTAGGTTTCAGATTTAAGTAAAACTGGTATCTATACAGTTTTTGTTTGGAAATTTTTGACCTAAGTAAAACTGAGATCTATATAGGTTTTTGTATAGGTTTCAGGTTTAAGTAAAACTGGGATCTATACAGTTTTTGTTAGGAAAATTTTGACCTAAGTAAACTGAGATCTATATAGGTTTTTCTGTAGGTTTCAGGTTTAAGTAAAACTGAGGATCTATATAATTTTTGTTTGGAAATTTTTGACCTAAGTAAAACTGAGACCTATATAGGTTTTTTGTGAAGGTGTCAAGTTTAAGTAAAACTGGGATCTATACAGTTTTTGTTAGAAAACTTTTGACCTAAGTAAAACTGAGGTCTATATAGGATTTTTGTGAAGGTGTCAGGTTTAAGTAAAACTAATGTGTATAGCTTTTGTATAGGAAATTTCAGACCTAAATAAAATTGCGATCTATGCAATTTTTATATGGGAAAGATCAGATTTAAGTTAAATTGGGATTAAAATAATTTTTCGATGGGAAAATTCAAATCTAAATAAAACTGGAATCTATATATTTTATGTAGGTATGTAGTTTTTTGTGTGGGAAATTTCATATTGTATTATATTTTGAAAAGATAATAATCTTAGCGTAAACACAAAAGTAACGTATCCTCATTAGATTGAAGGTCATGTACTATCTTAGGATACACCGGGCTACTCCAGAATGAAGCAATGTATGGCAGGTACAGAGCTAATTACATAAAAACTTACCTGTAGGAACGAAGCTGACACCAAAATGGGGACCACGTTGTGTGGGTCCAGGAGAGGCCAATCGGCCACAAGAATTGAGTCTCGTTTCACCCATCGCATTAACCAATCAAAAATCTGAATAAGAGTCGTTCATTCAATAATTTGTGAGTTTAATTTAGGGTTACACAATGTTAAAGAATATTGAATTTTTAGCAGTGTTTGCCCGCTGGTTGAAATAATCATTAAAAAAACTGGTTTGCAACCCTAAAATATCCCCAATAAGAAAACATTACCTGTATATCACAATGTACGGAAATGTCCATGTCCTCTAATCTTTGGCCGGAAGTGACGTCAGCAAAGTAGCCCATTTTGGACACGAGTAGCTTCTGAGGACAACGGAAGTCTTTCTTCAAGCCCTTCACTTCGTCGCAAACGTGAATTTCAACGTCTCCGCTGTATAGTAAAAAAATATAAGAATAAAAGATTAGTACAAATGTTAGATTAAAATAAAACGGACAAGTGCGAGTTGAACTCGCGTGAAGAGGGTTCCGTGCGATGTTTTTTTTTTAAATCTACGCATAATATTGAGTGTTTTACCATATTATTTTAATATCATGGACTTCTTATAGGTTTTCCTATAATCTATAAATAGAAAACGAATTACTGTATTTTTTTCTAAATTTTAGGTTCATTAGTTTCGGAGATAAGGGGGGCGGGGGATGGTCGGACAGACGGATACACGAATGATCCGTTTTTTTATTCGGACGTACGGAACCCTAAAACCTAGGACGAAACTCAAATTCAATACTCATTCAAAATTGTGTTATGAAACAAATGTATAAGACAATTTTGACGTACCTACTTTCTCTCTGATTATTAGTAAAAAAACGCATAAGATTCATAATCGTCTGAGATATACTTTATAATAAAATCGTTAACGAACCGTGTCTGTACACATTTCTTCAAAAAAAAAAAAAAAAACACGTTATACTTATGTTACAGAGGTAAAAAAAACAGTTTTCAGATTTTTTTTTTGTCTGTTTGTACGTTTGTGCACGCTAATCTCAGAAACGGCTTAACCGATTTGAATACTGTTTTCACTCATGTATTACAGTAAGCTTCCCGTAACATTTAGTTTTTTTTCATTCCAATCGGTTTACAAACAAAAAAGTTACGCTCTATACCGAATACTAAGCGTGCGAAGTTGCGGGCTCAGATACAGTACAATAGTTCAGAGGCTCTAGTATGAGTTTACGATACTACACCAATACTACACTCGCTAGCGAGAACGTAAAACTTTTGTATGGGAAATCGTGAACTGTCAATGTCAAATTATCAATTTTCCATATAAATGTTTTACGCTCTCGCTAGCGAGTGTAGTATCGTAAACTCATGCTAGAGCCACTGTTATCTTATCCAACGCATACTGCGGTCCTACTGGAAATTATGGGAGAGGCCTATTTTCAGCAGTTTTCAGCTACGATGATGACAACAATCTTACTCTTGTTTTTGATTTTGCGCCTTTTCTTGAGCCGCTATGATGGATGATTTTCGTCTACCCAGACGATCTCTCGACTCTTTCTCGTTTACGAAACCTGTGAAAACCAATAAGTCACAGTTGAAGTACTAATAGGCATGATGACGGTATTAAAGAATCAAAGAATAAATGGTTTTGGAGAAAAATATATGTTGAAAGGAATCTAAAAAATTACTCATTTTTTGTATTAAAATTGAGATTAATAAGATTTTCAATAAAATAGAAGTATAAATAACTGCAATCGGCCATGTTAACTGAAACACCAATCAGAGCGAATGACGTCACGCCCAGGTAAGTGCCATCGTGTTGCTTGACTTTGCTTTGACCGAATGAAAAATCTGATGAGATGTCGGTGACGTCACGGTTCGTCAGACGCGGCGCCATGACACCTAAGAGCGTTTTCGTGCGTAATTCATAATAGATTTAAAAACGTTCAATAATTCGCGTTGAAATTTAGTTTTTTGCTGAAATATTATGCTAAATGAGCCCAAATGTGATAAACTAGTTGATGCCCCCGACTTCATTAGCATTGAAAAATAAGAGATATAACGCCTGACATACATTGACGCCTGATATCATTATTTTTCTTTGGTTTTAAAGTGGGGCATTTAAGGCGACGCATTGGAAATTTTGGTGGCAGGGATTTAGATTTTTCTCAGCAAAACATATGAAAGTGATATTTGGTTATCTCTTTCTTAATGTTACTGACTTCATTTTGTTAGTCGGATTACACGATAGGTAAACTTTTATAACAAAATTTCAAAGAAACTTCTTTTAAAAACACAGATTTAGATATAAGGCGACGCCAGCCCCTAATGATAAAAAAATACATTTGTTTGTAACCGTTTTCCTTTTAAATTATCATAATAATTATAATTTAAAAAATACTCAAATCATCTGCAGGATATATGAAAGGGGATCATCATAATTATATTTAATTATATATATAAAAAAATTACTAAGTTGCGGTCTAATATCGACGTTGTAACCGTGCGATTTGCTTATAATCAATATTTCAAATAGCTAATTCTTAAAATAAATTTTAAGATCCACTATCTGAAGGCTCATCAAAAGAAAATTTTGAAATATACTTTATTTAATTTTTAAATAGATATTTTTGAGATTTGCAAGTAGCGACTCCCCCTCAGCAGTCCCGTCAATTCAGTACAGAACTACGTAGTTTTGCGGCTGGAGTCGCCTTAAAGGCAAACGGGACTAATTTATACCTCCAAATTTTCTATAAACATTAGTATAAACATACACTTTAATTTTACAGTTGGATTTCTCAAAATACGTTGTAGTTTTCTTTAATAAAAATCGTTTTGTCGCATACGACCTTACGACATAAGCAAGGCGATCTCGTTTTCGTATGTAATCAGAGCCATATTAATTGTTTATCGTTGCGTCGCCTTAATTAGGCACTTTGGGCACTTTTTGTATCGGGAAAAAAACACTGAATTCGCGTCACAGGACGCGCATTCAAATAGATGTCGACAATCTATGCGAAAAATTTCACCCAAATCAGTTCCTGCTTTTTTTATATTAAGATCGGCAGACAGGCTGACGGTCCTCTTGATGGTAGGTGGCTACGGTCGCCTATAACACAAGCAACGCTACAGCTGCTTCAAATGCGCTGCCGACTACAGTAGGATAAGGATAAGGGATTGGGTAGGCAAATGGACTTTGGCAGTCCTTACTCACTCACCGAAACACAACAGCATACGTGCTGTTATTTCACAGTGATCTTCTCTAATGAGCTGCCCGCATGACTGTGAAACGCAGTGGCCCTGTCACTAATTTTCAGACCAGAGCCAAATTCGAAAAGTTCATTTTTCAAAGTTGACCCTGCCGGCAATCGAACCGGGTTACCCTAGAACAGAGCGTTAAGGCAAGCACCCTAACCACTCATCCAACGGGCTCATTGGCTTTTCACATGATTGAGTAATGAACATCTAACCTCCAAAACTAGCTGGTTTCTTAACCTCAACGCACACACTTGATGTGGTTTTTTTTATTATAGGCGCATATACGCTGGTCGTTTTCGCTGGCTTCTTATAACCCGTTAGATAGGGCAAAATAGAATCCAAGATACCCTCGTTTATAACCTGAAACATAAAACAACATTAGCCCCATCTTTTGGCGGAAAGCGACGATTAAAATAAACAACATTAAATGGGTGTAGACTTACATCGTTTAATTTGCAATTTAAATTGGCTTCCGTCCAAACGCCCAACATTTCAACTCTACCCTCCGAAGGCAAAGAACGTCGTCTACGGCCTTTAAAATAAAACCCTTTTTATTATTATTCTCTAGGTATCAGTAGGTATTTGTGAATAAGGATAAGCCTGGGCACATACATACGTTTTCCGTATTCGATTTCCGAATTCGTTTTCCGTATTCGGAATTCCGTGTGCTTAGCGCAGACGTTCGGAATTTGCATTCGGAATATTATACTGCCAGTACGTTCAGTGGTGGCTTTGTGAACGCACGACCATGGAGAACAACGTCGTGTATATTCCATAAGCAGGGATGTTTTTCAACAGCTAAACTTAAGCTTCTGCTTCACACATTGTATTGATGCACTCCTGATGAGCCGTGAAAAACACACAACACAAAACAAACAACTCGCGGTTCCGAACGGAAATTTCCGAACGTGTGCGCCGAAACCACGCCGAAACAAACAAAATGTATGCAGGCGGGGTTTCCGAACGCACAAACCCACATTCGAAACGTACGTACGGAATGTATTCCGTACGAAAAAAAAACGAATGTTTGCGGCAGTCAATGTATTTTCTATCGATTTGATGCATTCGGGTCTCCGAACGCGGAAAACGAATTCGGAAATCGAATTCGGAAAACGTATGTATGCGGCCGGCCTAAGAAGTTTCGAGACCGGCTGAGTAGTTTCTTAAGGTGGAGACAAACGCTAAATACTAAAAATATTCATTGTTTAATGAAGATGTTACAAGAAATAGACAAGACAATTGCTTTGAAAAAAAATATATATTATACTTAAACATGTGAAGAACCAATTGTATTAATTAGAATTTTCGTTAAAGTAATAGAAACTCCACAAAAAAGTTAGAACACAAGAAGAATTTGACTTTTATTGAAAATTCTCTCGAAAACGGCTTATTGCGCGCATATGAATCCTGTACCTATTAATAAGTTAATGTCAGTTTAAAAAATTGTATTAATAAAAATTTCTTTTGTGTATTGTTCTAATGGTAAAAACAAAAAAACACCATTTCTAGGCCTGTTGAATTGTCTCCGCCGCCAGCGAGTTCTATTGTAAATGTAATTTGCCTAAGTGAAGCTCTTAAGTAGATTTTTCTTAATGTTAAGTTCGACAGACAGGCTGACGATCCATTGACAGGCTGATGGTGACTTCCGTCGCTTATAACACAAGCAACGCCACGGATGCTGCATATGCGCTGCCGAATGTACTAGGATTAAGGAATTACGAAAGGAAATGGGCTCTGGCATCCCTCATCGAACACAGCAGCACAAGCACACATGCTATTATGTTACATATTAATGCAGCGTGCCCTGCCACTATTTTTCAAATCCCGACTAGAGCCAACTTTGAAAAGTTTTCCAAAGTCGAACCTGGGACCTCTGAGACAGCGTTAAGGCACGACCTGGTCTGGATCTGGAAAATAGTGGCAGGGCAAATTTTGGGCAGCCCCCTTACAGAAGAACACCATGAAATAACAGCACGTGTGCTGTTGTGTTTTGGTGAGTTTAGGATGCCAGAGCCCATTTCCTGGGCTCTGGCAGCGATATTTTTCTCAATAGCGGTTCCTGGCAGATAGGCTGACGGTCCACTTGATGGTAGGTGGCTACCGTCGCTTATAACACAAGCAATGCCTAAGCTGCTGCAAGTGCGCTGCCGACTGCAGTAGGATTAAGAATAAGGGATTAGGAGTAGATAGAGAAATGGACTCTGGCATCCCTTACTCACTCACCGAAACACAACAGCACACGTGCTGTTATTTCACGGTGGTCTTCTGTAAGGGGGTGGTTACTGCCGCCAGACGGGCTGCCCAAAATGACTGCGAAACGCAGACGTGCCCTGCCACTACTAGTTTGAAAAGTTGATTTTTCAAAGTTGACCCTGCCGGAATCGAACCCGGGAACCCTAGAACAGAGCGATAAGGCAAGCAATTTAAAAATACGACCTTTTTTTTTCGAATATCTGAGTAAACACAAGTGTTATACAATAAAATCTTATCCAATAGTTTTAGCTTACCTTCCAAATCACTGCAGCTTAATCTTTTCTCTATCCTTTCAATTTCTTTTTTCTCGATAGCGGTTTCGCTTTTGCTAACAATAGCTCTTTGCTCGGTAAAAGCTGTTTGGTACAACAAATCCCTTTCAGCTTGTTCGATTACGTGATTAATTACTGTCAATTTTGTCAATTCTTCCCAATTTATTTTAGATCCGTCTTCGTCTTCGCCCTCCAAGTGCTCGTAGACCTGGTAGGCGGTCTTCATGAAATCAAAGAAATCCTTCACTGTGATGGTCTCAGCTGGAATGTTAGTTTTTACTGTAGAATTCCTTCGCGAAGTAGTCTGAGACCGCGGAGGGCTTTTAGCACTTTTATTTTCACCTTTAAGGGCAAACATTGATGAACTCGGCTCATTTTCTGGATTCGGGCTAGCCATTTCGCTCCACGTTAATGTTGGCATCTATATTGAATATTGATTAAACATTCTCAAGTACGCAACAACAAAATATAGACTTAGAAACGGAATGATGATAGCAAAAAAAAAATCAAATTCAACAAAAAAAAAAATCAGTTACTAGATGGTTTAAACAAATCTAAATGTATTCTATATTGTCACTGTGAAATTTTAAATATACGCGCTTTTATGTGTATTGAAAACTGAAATAATAATAATAATAATAAGCTTACATTCGTAACCCACGTCACTGATAAATACGTTTCATATTAGATATTTTGTCAAATAAATTTCTTTAAATTAGTACATAGGTAATATTTTTCTATCAAAATTAAAATATTTATAAATAGGTAATAGATAATTGTTTGCGTTCCGTTTCACACAAAATTTTAGCTGTAAAGGGGGCTACAGATGCATTTCCAATCTGTCGATTCAATTTGTTGAAGTCGAAATTGACCGTACTCTAATGACTCTAAGTAGTGTTAAATGAACTGTGATGTGACAGTACCATGACAGTTCTATTTATTTAGTCCATAGTAGGTACAGACTAATGCAACATCTTTGGTCCATAGAAAAATAACTAAAGCATAGAACCCTGACTAAAATAAAAATCAATATTTATAGTGTGTTGCTCAGTTAAAAAGACAATCAGTCAAAAAGAGAAACCATACAAACTTTGTTCTTATTTTTGATCGGCGTATCGAGGTCAAACGCTAGAATTGGTGCCTTTACGTACTTGGTCCCGTTTTATGATACCCATTTAAAGAGGCTAGCTAACCGTTAACAAATGATTTGAATAAAGTGTCAACTTATCTGTATTTTTGCTTTGTACGTATGTTCTGTGACATGAGTGACAACGTTTTTGTTTATTTTTGGTTTCTGGTATCAAAATGTAATAAATCTAGCATCAAATCAATTATAACACTATTATATTAGATATCCGTGAATTCTGTGATTATTACAATGTCTTGTTCAGTGCCACCATGTAAATCTAATGCGTCCAGAAAACAGAATGAGGATATGTTTATAAGTTACCATCGGTAAGTGATTTTGTTTGTTTGCATTATCAAAGTCATGCAGTAAATATAGTGAGAGCTTGTTTGTATAATAAGGACCACTAATAATTTATGTTTCTTGAATTTACGTAATATTTAAAAAAAAAGATAAAAGCAGGATAGGTTATGTATTACAGGATAGACAGGATAGTATTGTGCCGACGATATCGTCTTATCTACATTTGTATATATGGATAATTTGTATAGGTCACCCTGGTACGGAACAGCCAGACGAACATCTAGTGAAAGTATATTTGTCTCTCTGTAACTTATGGCCTTAATGCAAAGGTGTACGAAGCGACACACTATAAATAGGTATTGGTTTTTATTTTAGTCTGGGTTCTATGCTTTAGTTATTTTTCTATGATTTAGTCATTGGTTCTGACCAAAGATAATTGTATTAGTGTATAGATGGAACAATAAAAATTGAAGATTCCTTCGATACTCGATACCCGTCTTTCTAATGGCTGCATGTCGTATGTTAAAAAGAGATAACAATAGCCGAATATGACGTCTTAAAACGCTGCGCGCCATAAAAGAGGCAACGTTATATTTGTTTATATCATGCTGGTTAACAAGCGCGTTTAGCTTTATGTGATTTAAAATACTTAAAAATCTAAAAGTGTGATTTCATAAATCTGTTGCTTGCCAAGAATGGCTTGTACTGTTCCCGTTTGTCCAAGTAGAGTGGGTGTTTTGAAGGAGAATAATGGAAACATATCATTTCACCGGTAAGTCGCACAGCTCGCACTCATTAATTTTGGTGTTTTGTAAACAAATTTTTATAATTATTTACTAAAAATGAATCAGTGTACATGCATACACAGCTCTAAGGTTGATTTATTTAAAGAAAAGCTGGTGTTTATAACTAAAATTTACAAAAACCAAAGTTAATCGGAATATTTGACATTTGTCTTGCTTTATAGTGCTGTAGTCTGATCTTGATAAGTTTATCGATATCGATAACTAATTTATTTTTAATAGAGTGTTGACAATTTCTAGCATTCACTGCAGGTTGAAAGTAATTTTTATCAATTTATAACAGATTTCCCACCGACATCGATTTAAAAAAACGTGGACAAAAAATGTAAGAAAAGCCGACGATTGGAGAGCTTCGCAATATGCTCGATGAACTTTGAAGATTCTTGCTTTCGCCAAGGATATCAGCGTAAAATTCTACACTCGTATGCAGTGCCGACAATATTCCTAAAATTACCACCATCGTGTAAACCAGTAAGTAATATCTATAAGTTATAAAGAAGTTATGCTTCAATCTATGAAAATTATGAAAACCTTTTGAATCATTAATAACCATAAACTATTTCTTTTCAGAAATTACCCAGAAAAAGAAAACTTACTAATAAATACGTGGATACCCAAGCGTCAACATTAACTGCAAGTCTTTAAATTAAAATGTTGACGAATCACAGATGACCGATATCACAGATTAAAATAAAACGATATCACAGATTATCCAATCTGTGATATCGTTTCTAAAAATAAAACTTTAAGATTATCGAGTTTTTTTCTCTCGTAATAAAAACCTACTCCCGTTCTACCCCTTAAGGATGGATTCTAAATATTTCTACTCAAAAAATAACTATTCTTTTGAAATATTTTGGTGAAATAAATGCGAGAGGTTGCATACAATCTCATACAACCGATTAGCAATGCGGCGAGTACCAATACGCACCCACATTTTATTTATATTGAATAACCAAACAGTACACCGAAACTCATTTAGCCATACTTTTTATCCGTCATATATTTAAAATCTATATCAACGATATCTAGTTATCAATAAAAATGCACAGCACTATTATACGCTATAACTTTAGCTTGCATTGTATAGTCAAAATGGAGACATTCACTCAACTTCGACCCGCCAGATTATATATGTATGTCTCTTTCAATCTTATGACAATTTGAAGGTGTTAGAAAGAATAAAATATTGCTGCATTTTGTGATCCATCTATAGGTACAGACTAATACAACATCTTTGGTTCTGACTGTCATTTATCAGTCAGTCGTACGTCAGTGAGACAGATGGACGTAATTGGAAATGTCAAATCGAATCATCATTCATCCTGTCATTCATTCATCACATCACACACACACACACACACACACACATCCCAAGTGAAGTCAAAAATTAAAAGTATTTTTTTCGTCGCTGGGTTGTCTAACTAAATATTTTAGAATGTACTTGGCTACATTTTATTATGGAAAGTTTTCAAGCCGAATATGACAAGAACGGCTTGTTGGCTGTCACGTTTTGGAAGACACCACGTCGTGCACTCCCAGGTAGACCTCGTCAGCGAATCGAGCAGAACGAGGTTATGTCTGGGTCGTCGTATCAGCAATTCCAGGCGTCCGTGAACGACGCCTGGGACCTGGGCGATGACGATATCATATCCGGTATTGCAGAGACGAAAATATCGAAGGCCATATCAGAAACCGCCGCTCTAAACGTTATAAATTCGCATAGGAATAGTACTAAGAATGTAAACAAAAGTGACGCGAAAGTTGAGACTGAACGTGTTAAAACCCAAAAAGAATCGTTAAGTGAGAGTAAAAATGATGTGAAAAACGTTGGGACCGGCCATGGAGGCAGTTCGGGGCCGATGAGACATTATCCTGGTCGTCCGCGACCCGTACGCCTCTCCGCTTTAGCTTCTCGCGAGGAAACCAGCGAATCGAAGCTTGAGAGGTTCCAGCAGCTTCAAGAAAATTCCGTTTTAGACCTAAATGAACTGAAACATCTTAGCTGGTCTGGTATTCCAGTGAAGGTTAGTTTGCTTGAATTTGAATCGGGAAAACTCATATGTAGTTATATATAACTAATGATCTGTGACCAATAACATACCTCACGTTTTATTAATTGTGGCTGTTTTGTAATTAATGGTTGTAGAATTATTTTTTATATATAAAACATACAGATTTTTTATATAAAGAACATACAGATAAAATGGTCATTCTTGTCTTGGAAATATCAAATAAACATAATTTTACATAAAATGAAAAAGAAAAAAAAAATTGTTTCATTATAACTTTTAAAATTAAAATATAGGTTATATAATAACATGAAATTTGCAGTTGAAAATATATCCGTGTTTACACCAAAATATGGGAAAATTGTTGTTCCATTATTGAAAACAAGTAAATTTCTCAAGAAATGCAAGATTGGAGGTAATGACACTTCACTATCAATATGATATGTTGATGGTGAAGAGGTGAACTTCAAATCTTAGAGGAGATTTGAAGTTATTTCCAAAAAAATGTATTTTTGTATGTAAATTATACATTTTTAATGATATGGCATTTTTACCCTACTGAAAATTACACCACTTATGGCCATATTATTTCAAGAAAAATGTAAATGAATTAAAAAAACACCTTTTGTAAGCTCAATTATCACCATTACATTAGATTCCATAAGCCCCATGTCACAAATTCATGATAGTCTTAATTTAAAACTATTTTCAGTAAAGGTAAGCTACACCCACTGGTCGAGATGCGGTCACTTGAATCCATCACTGTTTCATATTAATGCATACGAAGCAGGTTCATAAGAACCAATTTAATATAGGCTGACTATAATTATTTGGCCTTACAAAAATGATTTTATTGCTTATAATATTTATTTTTATTAAAGAATTCTTTTTATATATTCTAGGCTAGAGCAATCACATGGCGACTACTCGCTGGGTATCTACCAGCAAATTCAGAGCGTCGCACGGAGACATTGGAGAGAAAACGTGCAGACTATAAACATTTAGTGCGACAATACTACGATGCAGAAAGAGATGACGATACATACAGACAAATACACATAGATATACCCAGGATGAGCCCTCTGGTTGCATTGTTTCAACAAAAAACTGTGCAGGTGAGGCTGATAAAAAAATAACACTTGAAAATAAATAGAAATTATCTTATAAGTGCAGTCGTTTCAGACAGACAGACAGATGTAATATACATAAATAAGTTAAATAATATATATAAATTTTCTCAAATGGAGACCATGAATTGGAAAGTGCAGCGTGGGATGCTCTGCGGCCAGGTGGACAGGCAACCTGGAAGACTTCGCGAGAAGCAGCTGGATGCAGATGACAGAAGACAAAATGGTGGCACGCCTTGGGAGAGGCCTACATCCAGTAGTGGAGAAACACAGGCTGTTGTTTTAATTTTGTCGAAGCGTAAATAATACAACTTGGCCCAAACAATAATACAACTTGAAGCACTAAGAATTTTTTAATACAGTTGCTCAAAAAGTGGCGTATTGCAGGGACGTATAGCGTTCGGGATGTGGGCTATTACACACTCGTGCTTTTTTTTTACCTTTCCCGCACTCGTGCATTCTCTTTCCCAACTGTCAAAATAATGTCTATTAAAAAGAAAAACCAACCATGAAGTTTTTACTAAAAAGTTTTTATGATTCATACATATACGTATATTTCTAAAAAGAAGCTACGAATTTGTTTCAATATCAGATTTAATGATTTGATTTAATGAGTTAGGTTAGGTTTCATTTCATTTCATCTCATTAAATTTCATTTTCATTTCAAATCAATAAAAAAATTCTACTGAAGACTTGGCTGTATGGGCATAGTTTCCTTTGCCTACCAGAATGGTTGAAGAAAAAAAATCTCTGCTTATATTCTACGGTTGGCGCCATTTTCCAGAAATTTTCTTTACGAGTTTAGTTGTTTGTTTTATTAAATTGCTTCATTTTTTCGCAACTGTATTAAAAATAGTCGTTCAGTACACGTGCGGAACCGTCATTGCAACTTGTTCCGACTGTCAACCCTCGCCTTCGGCTGCGCCTCGGCTCGGGTAGACATTTGTCGGAACTCTTTGCAATGACAGCCTTTCCGCACTTGTAATGAAATATACTATTTTTAGAAAGCTGTAATTTTTCTTAAGCCATGTTTTCATGACACTATTATCAAATTCAAAACTATTATGTAATCATCTTTAGTGTGGCAGAAAAATCGACACCGTACCCCCTTAAGCTGCTTTTAGACTTTAATTTTCGTGCCTGTTGCATATCACAAATTTGAAACAATAAATGACTTATAATTTTTTATGTGATGGTAAAACATTTAAATATATTTTTTCTCGACATTCTGAATCCAATTACTATCGCACATATTTTCAGGAGCTTTATCAAGAATTAAACCTGTAAACTGGACTATTGGATGAGTGGTTAGGGTGCTTGCCTTAACGCTCTGTTCTAGGGTTCCCGGGTTCGATTCCCGGCAGTGTCAACTTTGAAAAATTAACTTTTCAAATTAGGCTCGACTGGTCTGGATTTGGAAAGTAATGGCAGGGCACACTGCGTTTTCGCAGTCATTTGGGCAGCCCGTCTGGCGGCAGTAACCACCCCCTTACAGAAGACCACCGTGAAATAACAGCACGTGTGCTGTTGTGTTTCGGTGAGTGAGTAAGGGATGCCAGAGCCCATTTGCCTATCCACTCCTAATCCCTTATCCTTAGTCCTACTGCAGTCGGCAGCGCACTTGTAGCAGCTTTGGCGTTGCTTGTGTTATAGGCGATGGTAGCCACCTACCACCAAGTGGACCGTCAGCCTGTCTGCCGACCTTAACATAAAAAAAACATTAAAATGTCATATCATCATCAAATCTGCTGTAGTATGTCTTCTGTTGGACATAGGCCTTTAGAATTGGACATTCCGTAGGATCAGTTAGAATCAGCCTGGATCGTGATTAAAACGTGGTTAATTAAAAAGTTGGGAATTCTTGCTTTGTGTAAGCATATTTCACAAAGGCACATTAATGACGCATAGACTGGAAGACTGCGATCCACCACTTTATGTAGGCCAGTATAATTTATAATTCTTTTGACAGGTGATGTTTGAGAGAATCCTATATATTTGGGCAATCCGCCATCCAGCTTCGGGGTATGTGCAAGGGATCAATGATCTCGTAACCCCATTCTTCATGGTATTCTTACAAGAAGCGGTGCCCGGCGACGAGCTGGACAACTACCCGCTGGACAAGCTCACAGAGGAACAGAGGGACGTTATTGAAGCGGACTCCTTCTGGTGCTTGTCCAAGTTTCTGGATAGTATACAAGATAATTATATATTTGCTCAACTTGGAATACAATACAAGGTAATATTATTGCTGGATGTAACAATACCTGACACGAATAGAGCTCATATTCCTTTTTATAGGAATATAAGCTCTGTTCGTGTTTTTTAGTTATATAGTACTAGCTGCTGCCCGCGGCTTCGCCCGCGTTGAAATTAAAAAAAATAAAAATAACGCCTGACTAAGTATATGAGCAATGTAACGCCTAACATCTTTATTGCAGTTATAGCTTTGCCAGGCGTTAGATGAACCCTCGGGAACAGTACTTTTTTTCTGGATGAAAGGTACCCTATGTCCTTTCCTACATCCCTGACAACGTGTATGCAATGATGCATGATGATCGATTCAGCGATTTAGGCGTAAAACGGTAACAGAGAGAGTTACTTTCACATTTATAATATTATTATGGATTTTCTGTTTCTTTCATATGTGTTAAGAATATAGCTTAAAAATATATCTTGTAAATACTATTTTTAATAAAAAAAATATGAAATTAATTTCAGGAAAAAAATTATTTTCAATAAAAAATGACTCAGGTTAAATATGACATAAATTTAATACTATGTTAGTAAGGTCAAAATTGGATACAGTAATAAAATAGATAATTCGTAATACAATAACTTTAATATATTGGGTCGGAGGAAAAGTCTCTTTGCATATATTATGTAGAAACTTGTGATAAAATTTCTTTGGCTATATCTGGCTGGTTTTGATGACATTAAAAAGCTTACATTTCAAAAGTAAAATGTTCTTTCCAGCTATTTTTCATTTGTTTTTCTTTCTGTCAAAATGAGTGAATCTAATGAAGAAATTCGATACATTTTCAAATTTTATTCAAAAAAGGAAAAAATGAAACGCAAGTCGCGAAAAAAAATTGTGACGAAATTTTTATGGACCTAATGCAGTGTCAGTAAGAGTAGCGCAAAGTTGATTTAAGCGTTTTCAATCTGGGATATTGACGTCAAAGATGCAGCTGGCCTGGTCGCCCTGTATGGATAAAATGCACGCCATTTTTGAAAAAGTGGAGCAAGTTCGGCATAACAGTTGTTACGACATTGCTGGGAATTGACCACAAAACAGTTTAGACTCATTTGAAAAAGCTGAGTACACAAAAAAGCTCGATATTTGATTGCCACACGAGCTCACTGAAAGAAACCTTATGAATCGTGTACTCTTTGCGATTCTTTATTGAGACGTAAAGAAATCGAACCGTTTTTGAAGAGATTGATAACTGGTGATGAAAAGTGAATCACGTACGACAAGAACGTGCAAAAAAGGTCCTGGTCAAAGGTCGGTCAAGCTTCACAAACTGTGCCAAAACCTGGGTTAACTCGCAATAAGGTGATGCTGTGTGTATGGTGAGATTGGAAGGGCATTGTTCATTATAAGCCTTTACCGCCGGGCAGAACCATCGATTCGGATCTCTACTGCCAACAACTAATGAAATTAAAGCAAGAAGTTGAGAGAAAGCGGCCAGAATTGTTCAATAGAAAGGGTGTGGTCTTTCATCACGATAACGCTAGAGCACACACATTTTTAGCCACTCAGCAAAAATTAAGAGAGTTTGGCTGGAAGGTGTTAATGCATCCGCCATATAGCCCTGACCCTGCACCTTCAGATTTCCACCTGTTCGGTCTCTTCAGAATTCTTTAGGCAGTGTCAGGTTAACATCAAGAGAGGACTGCCAAAACTAGTTGTCGCGTTTTTTTGAAAACGGCAGTCCCAAAATTTCTAGAGTAACGGGATCATTATGTCACTACCTACAAGATGGCAAAAAGTCATCGAACAAAATGGCACATATACAGGGTGGTAATTTGAGATGGGTTAGTAAGGGCAGCTACCTAAACCTTTGTAGCTAGAACAAAACACTCTTAGGAGACTATCCATAATTTTAATAGTTATTCCCATCGGCATTCAAAGATTTTGAAAAAATGGTACAGTCAGCGGGAAAAAGGTCAATTTTCACGTTTTGTTTTTATAGCGCCAATCGATTCTGTTACTTATAAGGATCAATTGACCCTACGGGACCACCTGAGCTTAGAGTACTAGAAACGTCAAAAATCTCAAAAAACTACTGCCATACATTTCTTACGGAATGAGATTGAAAAATAAGTTCAAATATTGTTTTTAATTAAAAAAGGCGGCAATCACTACAATTGCCAATCTTTAAAAACAAGTAAAGATCGTAAGTAATAAATCTACGATAGTAGTTGCTCTATTTGTTTGCCGTTTGGACGGTTTCTGCAATGAGCGTGTAACCGCTTATATTTTGTTTGCGTTAACTCCATACACCGTTGTAGTGACAATTCTTGAACTGTAATGTACCTAATTTTTCTTGTAAATTCCATTTTTGAGATATCCCAAAAAAAATATCAAGAGGTCTCAACGACCACAACGACAGCATTTGTATTTGTACTTTTTCCATATCTTTAAAACTTGGTTATGGGAAATGCCTACTTCGGCAGCGACTTCAAAGCTTCTAACGACCGAGTGTTAAAATTGCAACCGCTATTTTTTATCAAGATCATTGTTGTCGTAAGGATTTCTCTTAAAGGAGCTACACTCTACAAGAATATTTAGGAGATTTTTTATAACTTTTGATATAGGGTATAGGGTATTTAATCTTATATCATTCCATGGCAGTTGATATTATTTATAAAATAAGCTTCTAATAAATCTATGCGATCTAAATGAATCAATATTTTCACAATTTAGCTGACATGCAAGAATAATAATAAATAACATTTGTTTCTAAAACAATGTTTTCCTTCCAAATTCAAATTAATTTAAAATAAACATTGCCTAGCCAGTTTCCATTGTAGTGATTGCCGCCTTTTTTAATTAAAAACAATGTTTGAACTTATTTTTCAATCTCATTCTGTAAGAAATGTATGGAAGTAGTTTTTTGAGTTTTTTGACGTTTCTAGTACTCTAACCTCAGGTGGTCCCATAGGGTCAATTGATCCTTATAAGTAACAGAATCGATTGGCATTATAAAAACAAAACGTGAAAATTGACCTTTTTCTCGCTGACTGTACCATTTTTCCAAAATCTTTGAATGCCGATGGAAATAACTATTAAAATAATGGATAGTCTCCTAAGAGTGTTTTGTTCTAGCTACAATGGTTTAGGTAGCTGCCCTTACTGACCCATCTCAAATTACCACCCTGTATACTGTAATTAAATGTAAATAAACTTTGAAGAAAAAAAATGTCTTGAGTTTTCACATAAAATGCTAAGAAACTTTTTCTCCAACCTATTATTTTTTTACATTACTTAATATTTCAAAAGTTTTTTGCTTATGATTACAAATTCAGTAGGATGATACCTTCTAAACTACTAGAGCTGAAAAAAGAAAGATTTATATTTTATCTAGACTCATAAATTTCCCTAGACCGCTTCTTCCAGCAAAATCCATGGGCATACTCTAGTCAAATAAATATGTATTCCAATTAACGTAATTAATTTTTACAGTTACAAACTACATAAACAGGAAAATTATGTCACGAAAACAGTGCAGAATTACACCATATAACATAATGTGAAGCTATTTATAATTGTTTTTATTGCAGTATCTATGTTTAATACAGTATACTTCCTTACCAATTACTTTTAATGGACTCACTTTAGATAGAGCTACAATACTGTGTGTCCAATAATGTCCTCATTATATAGTTTGTAATTTTTTAAAAGTAACAAAAAAAACTTGAGACCCTACTTCAATTATAAGTCAATGAAGATTGTAACAAACAATTACATATGTAGGCACTACAAGTCGTCCAAGATACTTTTTAATATTTTCCTGGATATCACACATCTTAAGCAAAAAAACGACAGAAGGCGTTTTGATTGATCCACTCTCTTTATCTGTAGGGATTGCCCTGTATATCGCCGATAAGCACCGAGCTTCCAGGTCTTATTTTAATACAAGACAGAGTCCTAGCGGGATCTTCATTTCTCGCGATAAGATTTTTTGTTTCCTTATGGGGTTTCGGCGAATTTTGGCTTTAACAGCATTACAGCACGCGGCCGCCGCGATCTTTTATGGTCATCGACAGAGGAAGTCTTGGTATATCTGTCGATAGTACGATATACGAACATGCGCCTGATACCAAGCTTTTGAACTGTCTTGAATATGACCGACGGCTCCATACCCACTCAGTGTAAGGCAATCACTGCCATCCTATTTTCTTTAACACCCCTTTCCATATTGTAATTTCATAATAAACACGAAAAAAAAATTGTTAAATGTCGAGAAATCAAAAGGAGTTTCCGACACAATAAGCGCTTTCCAAATTCAAAATAAATAAAAAGTTGGAAAAAGAAAAAGTTTTTATGTAACAGTATTTATGGCCAGACTACTTATATATAGATTTTACAATAACCTATATTATAAACACCAAGTAATAACATTTGAATTAAAATATATTAATAACTAGCGTTCCGCCCCCGGCTTCGCCCGGGATGCAATTTTTATATAAGAACATTCCCCGTTTATCCCTCTTTTCCATTAGTGAAAACCGAATTAAAATCGGTCTACCCGTTCACGCGTGATGCCGTGACCAAGGGAAATAGGGATTCATTTTTATATATAGAGATGTTACAATTAACATGATTAATATTGGAATAATAACATATAATATCTGATGTTTTGAATGTATGTAAGTTTGTTTGTTCTTCTCATCTGATTTAAAAAAATCTTTCACCAATGGTTTAGGACGGGCATGAGCTATTTAAAAATAAAATTCCAATACTTGGCAAAAGTATAATGTTAGGCAAAAGATATAATCTTTTATTTTCAACGTGTACAAAGTCGTGGGCACAAACTAGTTAATATACAATTGTTTTATTGGTATGATTTAATTATTATATTTTATAATTGGGAGTTGGAGGGATACAAGTCATTCACCGACCTAATTGGAGATACTGTTGCTGGGGTGGGCACAAAATGGAGATTTGATATAACTTTGATCTTAAAGCCCAATATTTGGGAAACTCAATAGGCATGATGACAGATTTTGAAATTCCCTTCCATAATATAGATACACGTCTACCTTATCCGAAAAAAACAATATTTCAGCAAACAACTAAATTTCAACGCGAATTATTGAATGTTTTTAAATCTATTTTGAATTACGCGCGAAAACGCTCTTAGGTGTCATGGCGTCGCGTCTGATGAACCGTGACGTCACCGACATTTCATCAGATTTTTCATTCTGTCAAAGCAGTCAAGCAACACGATGGCACTTACCTGGCCGTGAAGTCATTCGCTCTGGTTGGTGTTTCAGTTAACATGGCGGATTGCAGTTATTTATACTTCTATTTTATTGAAAATCTTATTAATCTCAATTTTAATACAAAAAATGAGTAATTTTTTAGACTCCTTTCAACATATATTTTTCCCCAAAACCATTTATTCTTTGATTCTTTAATACCGTCATCATGCCTATTGAGGCATATAGTTGAGGCATTACAACATAGTTTATTAACAATATAGTTTGGAATACATTAAAAATACAAACCAAAATTTAACATAACAAAAAAATACAAAATTTAACAAAAAAAAACGAAATGAAATTATTTTTGTTTTCAGGTTAATCAACTGAAAGAGCTGATTCGCCGCATCGACCAGCCTTTACACGAGCACTTGCAAAGCCAAGGCGTTGACTACTTACAATTCTCATTCCGATGGATGAATAATCTCCTAACCAGGGAAATACCACTTGCTTGCACCATAAGACTATGGGACACATATCTGGCGGAGTCGGATGGGTTCGCCACCTTCCAGTTGTATGTCTGTGCAGCGTTCCTCCTCCACTGGAGAGAGAGACTGATGCTCGAGAGAGATTTTCAAGGTCTAATGCTTCTCCTGCAGAACGTACCGACCCAAAACTGGACCGACTCCAATATAAGTGTGCTCGTGGCTGAGGCGTATAGGCTCAAATTCGCGTTCGCCGATGCCCCCAATCATCTGCACAATGCTGGCAAAAGTGACAGGTGACTCCAAGAGACTGATTGTTACTGGCAGGGTATTTGACTACGAATGGAATTTGTGTATTTTTTAATCTACATGCATGGGGGTAATTTTATCTATGAATTTTATTTCGGACCATGGACTTTTTGAATAATCGAACATAAATCTGAAGAGATCAAGAGACGCATCGTCCCCGATTCTTTGTTTTACGATACGATAACACTTGTAGGCCCAAAAATAAGTCCTTCTTGTGTTTGTTTGTTGTAAAACAATATTAGTAATAGGGGATCGGACAGTAATCAGATTTAAATCTAAAATGTACTTAGAAAGAAAATATATAATTTTTTACGATTATTTATCGAATAATAATTTAATATAATTAATTTAAATATTTTTAAATGAAGAAATAAAATTTTATTATTTACAATATTTTTAATCTATACTGAAACACCAATCACAGTGCGTGACGTCATTTGTGGGCAATCATTGTCTTATGCCAATGCAGCTGTTTTGTTATGATATGACCACAAATGACGTCACGCGCTCTCAGATGAACTATCATGGCGTTTTGGTGGCATTTTCAAACAAACAATATTAAAACATAATTTTGAGTACCTAAAAGGCTATAAATAAATAAAATAGTATTTTTATGGGTATAAATATCCATGAAGATTAATTTAAAACACTTTCTGAAAATTTGTCCGATCCCCTATTGAAAAAGTAAGTAAATCAATGTCTCTAAGGCTCAATTTACATGCATGGGGGTAATTTTATCTATGAATTTTATTTCTATCGGACCATAGACTTTTTGAATAATAGCAGATGAATGAACACAAATCTGAAGAGATCAAGAGACGCATCGTCACCGATTCTTTGTTTTACGATGCGATAACACTTGTAGACCCAAAAATAAGTCCTTCTTGTGTTTGTATGTTGTAAAACAATATTAGTAATTGAAAAAGTAAGTAAATCAATGTCTCTAAGGCTCAATTTACATTGCCGCGGAACGGAACGGAAGCAAATTTTTATTATGAAATTACACATAGTATGTGTTAATTAAATTGTATAAGGTTCAAACTAGGTATGAGCCAAAAAAAGAGGTCGTATGCTTTCGGGGAATTCTCAAGGATTCCCGTAGCCACTTTCGTCAATGCAATCCGTGAGAAGTGGCGCAAGGGAAAATGTGTCGTATTGGTCAAAACTCAAGGCGCAGTCTCGAGAACGCGCCTTCTCGCTATATGAGTCGAAATTGACTTCCGTTCCATTCCATTCTATTCCGCGGCAATATAAATTGAGCCTTATGCTTCTTGTCAGTGGCGTAACATGCCGCGGATGAGCCATGTATCAAATTTTGTCAAGTGGCCCCATCTACATGACTGACGAAACCCAAATTGAGGGTAAAGATTTTTTTACAAAAGAAACACAAATTCTTAGGCCGTACGCTAAAGTCTAAGGTACGGCCTAAAAATTTAAGTGAGATTGTGGATAACATTTTACGAACATTTGCTTACACGCTTTGGGGCCCCTGCAACCCGGTGGGCCCATTAATTAATACGGCGATGGATATGCTCCCGCTTCTTAAGAGGCAACACATGACCAAGCAAGAGATAGATCTAGATGGCATGTAAAGTTTATAAGTTGTGTGTCTGCTATTTTTAAACAAAAATTTTTTTTAAGCTTAGCACAAAAATGATACTGGCAATACAAAAAAATGATATTATTTGCATGAATTTTATAAAGTAATCAAAATCAAATTGGTCGGCAAAAACTATCACTATAAATATATGGTTTTAACACATTTATTGCGTTATTAATTCTTAGTGTTTATAATATTTTATATTTTAAAAATCATGTATAAACCAATAAAAAGATTTGTAGCAAAAATATCATGTCAATGATTATTTAAAAAAATATTTAACATCGAAATTAGCTTATCTATGATAAAAAGAAAGTTTAATAAAAAAAAATCATTTTGTATATAGTGAAAAACTGTAATATATTACATAGCGCAATTCTAATACATTTTCTCTCGACTGTGGTCCGAATATGGCAGCTGGCGATTGGTCACCCTGCGTTGTGTGAATTACATTTTATTATAATAATTATGTTAATCAATTTTATCGTATGTTTTATTGTTTAGTTTGTGTACTGATTATAGTATTGAATATTTTAGCACATCTGTTTTATTACTTATCGAAAAACTTTTCCCAAATGTTACCGAATCTACTGAACAACCACAAATTTGGACTCCACCTTAAAGGCCTACTTGGAATACCAAAGTTAATTTTAATTGCTTTTTCTTTTTTAATTTAGTTATCTTTTTTTTTTAAGTGATGATTTAGATTACCGAATCTACTGAACTACTACAGATTTGGACTCCACCTTAAAGACCTACTTGGAATACCAAAGTTAATTTTAATTGCTTTTTTCTTTTTTAATTTAGTTATCTTTTTTTTTTAAGTGATGATTTAGATTACCGAATCTACTGAACTACTACAGATTTGGACTCCACCTTAAAGACCTACTTGGAATACCAAAGTTAATTTTAATTGCTTTTTTCTTTTTTAATTTAGTTATCTTTTTTTTTTAAGTGATGATTTAGATTACCGAATCTACTGAACTACTACAGATTTGGACTCCACCTTAAAGACCTACTTGGAATACCAAAGTTAATTTTAATTGCTTTTTTCTTTTTTAATTTAGTTATCTTTTTTTTTTAAGTGATGATTTAGATTACCGAATCTACTGAACTACTACAGATTTGGACTCCACCTTAAAGACCTACTTGGAATACCAAAGTTAATTTTAATTGCTTTTTTCTTTTTTAATTTAGTTATCTTTTTTTTTAAGTGATGATTTAGATTACCGAATCTACTGAACTACTACAGATTTGGACTCCACCTTAAAGACCTACTTGGAATACCAAAGTTAATTTTGTTTTTTCTTTAAAAAAAAAATGATGAATAAAAATTCTGTAGATTTAAAAAGTACCTACTGACATTACCGCCTAGACGAGAACTAAATTGAAGCGTTGTATCAGTTGTAAAATCCGTCCAATAGTGGGATATCTCACAGACTTATACACGCACTTAACTCTCGCCGGTGGCTCTGCTATACATACTGACGTGGTGCGAACGAGACAGTGGTCGTATCTGAGGGTGAGAGAACGAGTTAGCACACACACTACAGTAGTATTTACAAATTTATTCTTGGTAATTCTTGGTGGTCTTCAAGAATTGGGCTTTAAAAAAAACCTGGTATTTTCAGAATTAAAAGCGTTCAACCAAACAAACTCTTCAAATGTACAATTTCACGTATTTACTTAGCTTTATGTTGTCGGCTGCTGGTAAGCTCACTTTACTATATTATTTTAAATCCTGTCCTTTGGAGTTTTGGATTATGGAGTTTCTTGTTTTAATAGGCGACGGTAGCCACATAGCATCATGCGAAATCACCAGTCAGCCTGCGGACGTGTATATATAAAAATATAATTCTGAATAAACCGAATCGAACCCGGAACCTCTTAGAGCTCTAAGGTAAGCCGTTAACCACTCCCACTCTACCAATGAGCTTCTCGTTCAGCCATGTGTCAGTTTTGGGGTTTTGTAATAGTTACCTATTTAATCTATTGGGATAAGTGTTTTGTATAAAATGTTCACACCTCTTTAAGGTTTTTTTTGAAGTGAAAACTTCTTTAGCGGCGCTGTGCGTTTTTGCGATGAGGAAAAAATGTTAAACTCGCGATCGAAAATTTGAAGACCAACTCAACTAGACCCCGAACCCAGATATACGCCCGCCCTCCGCGGCGTATATCTCGGTCCGTGGTCTAGTTGAGTTGGCTGGACGTAATGTAGTATATGTATATATGGGTGTAGATAAAATGCAGTATATGGAGTAATGTGTGTCGCCAGAGTGGCGTCCGGTAGCCACACAAGGTTCTTATTGGTTTTTGTAAGCCATCACTAAGTACGTTTTGATAATCTTGATATCTCTATTAAATAAAAACACACTGTTCAATATTAGATAATGTGCACAATCTTCTCTGTATAATACATTTTATGAAATAAAATGAAAATTATAAAAACACATCATTTCTGTTCGTCTTTTTCTTCTATCCTAATTTTTCTCACAATGACATATTCAGTCTAGCTTTTTAAAAAACATTCTGATTTCAATTTCTTAAGTCAGCCAGGATTCAAGTTCAAAATACATCAACAGTGGTGACGTAGGTGGACGGTCGCCACTGAGTGGAGACCAGTCGCTATACTGATATAATTAAAGTAATTCGTGCAAAATTATTCCCTAACCATTCCAAAATATCAAAAACGTTAATATTCAAGTTTTCACTTCTGCCGGCACTCCCGGAGTGCAACCCGTATTTTTTTTTAGTTTATTTCACGTGCGATCCTGTCAATGTGCAGACTTCGTCAACATCAATGCAAGGTAAAGGCAAGATGTTCAATTTTTGAAATAACGGTTGGTAAGTATGTGATATATCGCCCTAGCCCTAATGCATTGTTTTTAGTTAAAAAACGCTGTTTTAAAAATCAATCCAGTTACTCAAAAAGATAGCTATAAATCAGTGATAAACCTACCCTACATATGAGCTACAAATCAGTGATAAACATTTAGAACAGTTTCCCTTTTTATTCATCTTATTTAGTCAGTAGGTACTTCCTTTTCAACCAGTAAAATTATAAACCATTGCAACGCTTAATTAATGTGTAATTCGGAGAGTGTGCTCGAGAGCTGCATGAGATCATACCGCCTTCCCCTTTCTTCTATCGGACATGCAGACGTACGGCTGCATTCGGACCAAGCGCTTTAAAACATCTTTTGTGATGCGCACTGCTAAGGATTGGAACTCCCTGCCGGCGTCTGTATTTCCGAGCTCATATAACCCAAATCTTTTCAAGGTTCGAGTGAATAGGCATCTTCTGGGTGAGCTCGCTCCATCTTCGGCCTGATCCTTCCTACATGGATAGATGCTGGTCAAGAGCAAACCCATCTATAATAAAAATAAAAAAAATCAGATTATTAATTATTAAATAATCAAAAACTAACTTTATATGAAAATACGTATAAAACTAAAAAGATTAAGTATATAGAGATAGCATTGGGAATTTTTTCCTACAAAAATATTGATCCTGATCGCCGTAATCAGGATGGCCATGGAGTAGCTAAATAGCTTTGTAAAGTTGGCAATGGACTGAGCGATTTTTTAGCACGTGGTTCTAAATGTCGCATTATGGATTCTTTCGTCTTGCCCAATCTATAACAGTTGAAAATCGTCGTATGAAACTTAATTTATACTTATAAAATTGTTTGTCCTGACTATCGACGCACAATCAAAACTACAAAGTCTAGAAAGCTGAAATTTGGTAGGTACATAGGATATTTGAAAATTTCAACTGCGTCCGGGAACGAGTCGCTAGTAATACAATTATAATACAAAATACAACAAATCCCATCTATCAAGATTTGTTTTGGTTAGTTTCAAATATCAAAATGGCGTCAATTAAGTTTGCACATGCGCAAAACATAAATTTCCCCACAGTATACAAATATATTATACAAAGTAGTAAAAAAAAAGGCCTTGGCCTAGAAACTCCTTGCACCGACCGTGACATTGACAGTTAAACTGTGACCTTCGAAAATTAAATTCTGCTGCAACCAACAATAACAAGACTGAGCAAGCGGGAAAGACGCTTATTCATAAATTGTTTTCTTATTGTGTCGATATATTTCGCAGAGATTATCTTCAACAATTTTTCTCTTAGTTTAGTGTGAGAAGAACACGTAAGTACAATTTTGTATTGCACAGAGCCAATTTGTAGTTAATATTTGATATTTATTTACCTGTATAAACTTTTGCAAGCATATTTAGATCGTCAAACGCAGTTAAATTATCGGTCGCCGGTTCAGGAAGATGTTTTCGCGGGGAACAAACCTTCGTACTTGCTGTCTACAAGCGATTCTTCTGTTAAAAACAATTATTAAATAATTTTTATCATTACCATCATTTCAGCCGCCGGACGTCCACTGTTGGGCATAGGCCTCTCCAATTTTTTTCCAATAGGACTCGTCACATTTTCACAGTAGATAGGTATATACAAATCTTTTCTATATATAAAAATGAATCCCCATTTCCCTTGGTCACGGCATCACGCGTGAACGGGTAGACCGATTTTAATTCGGTTTTCACTAATGGAAAGAGGGATAAACGGGGAATGTTCATATATATAAAAATTGCACGCCGGGCGAAGCCGGGGGCGGAACGCTAGTAGTGTATAATTTTTCTTTTATAAATAATTTAAATTTATTTATAGATAGTTGTTATGAATCGTATAGTACCTATAATAATACCTATTATTGTTTTATCTATGGTACTGTATACATCGACTAAAAGAGTCCATACTTTAATATTATAAATGTAAAAGTAACTCTGTTTGTCTGTCTGTTTTCTTTTCACACCTAAACAGTTGAACCTATCGTCATGAAATTTTGCATACACGTTGTCAGGGATGCAAAATAGGACATAGGGTATCTTTCATCTAGAAAAAAGTACTGTTCCCGAGGGACCATCCAACGCTTGGCAAAGCTATAACTGGAAAAGAAGGCGCGGGCACCAGCTAGTTACTTATAAATTTCTAATAAAGAAAAATGTGCCTAGGTCGAAATTACCTATCAGTAGGTAGCCTTGTGGACAACACTAGTAGGTACATACATGATGTGCATTAATCAACTTATAATTTAATTACCATTATAACTAACGAGTGGTTAGGGTGCTCGCCTTAACGCTCTGTCTCAGAAGTATCCGGTTTGATTCTCGGCAGTCTTTAAAAGTTGGTTCTGGTCTGGATTTGGAAAATAGTGGCAAAGCACGGAGCATTTCGCAGTCAGTCAGTGAGGTATTATGTACTAACGTAGTACATAATAGCTCACTGCAGTCAGGCAGCCCGTCTAGCGGCAGTAACCACCTGACCACGATGAAATAATAGCACGTGTGCTGTTGTGTTTTGGTGAGCGAGCAAGGGATGCCAGAGCCCATTTTCCTTTCTCTTGCTAATCTCTATCATTAATCCTATTATGTTTAGCAGCGCAATTACAGCACCCTGTGACGCTGCTTATGTTATAGGCGACGGTAACCACCTACCATCAAGTGGACACCGTCAGCCTATCTGCCGACCTTAACATAAAAAAAATAGTGGGTGAAATCACGGGGCGCATGTAGTACTAATTTTAAACAAAATCATAGCTTCGTGAAGATTTCCTTAACGAATTTGATTTTTTTTTTAATAATATATATTTTTACAAGAAATAGGTACTCTCGTAACAGGTGTAATTATAAAAAAATAGTGCCAGCAGAAGCGAAAACTTGAATCTTAACGTTGTGCCTTTTTGATAATTTTGCACGAATTGCTTTAATTATCAGTATAGCGACTGGCTGGTCTCCACCCAGTGGCGACCGTCCACTTACGTCACCACTTGTGTGGCTACCGGACGCCACTCTGGCGACGGTCGCCAACACAACTAGCAACACAAAACTTCATCCTTGCGGAGACATTACTACATGTACTGCATTTTATCTACACCCATATATATACGACATTACGTCCAGCCAACTAACTAGACCCAGATATACGCCGCGGCGGGCGTATGTCTGAGTCCGGGGGGTCTAGTTGAGTTGGTCTTACGAATTTTCGATCAGGTTTTCGATCGCGAGTTTACGTAAAACTTAATGCTTATAAGTCAGCCACTTATAATGCTTATAATTCAGCCAGTAACTTTTGAAATAAAAAACAAATTACGAGGGTTTCGTTTGTTCTATTTTCAAATATTGTTACTTTTGGCATTTACTCTTTCAAATTACTGAACGGATTTGGATGGAATTTGGCACACAGATAGTTTATTACCTGGATTAATATATAGGATACTTTTTATCCTGAAAAAATGTTAGGTTCCCGAGGGATGATCTAAAAATACAGCACCACTGTCACAATGACGGCGCCACGATAAAGATGTTAGGCGTTATTTCACTTTTCAACGCAGACGAAATCACGGACATCAGCTAGATGAAAGAGAGTAAAATACATAAAAAGCCTTGGGATTCATTAAAATTAAAAAAAATCGTAATCAATAAAAAATTTAGCACCTTATATATTTTAGAACTTTTTTTTTATGTGAACGTCGACAGACAGGCTGGCGGTCCACTTGATGTTAGGTTGCTACCGTCGCCTATACCGCCGCCGTCTATATGCAACGCCATAAGTACTGCAAGTGCGCTGTCGACTACAGCAGCATTAAGGATAAGGAATTGGGAAGAATTAGGGAAATGGGCTCTGGCATCCCTTACTCACTCACCAAAACAGAACAGCACACGTGCTGTTATTTCACTGTGGTCTTCTGTAAGGGGGTTGGTTACTGCCGCCAGACGGGCTGCCTAAATGACTGCGAAACGCAGTATGCCAGAGCCAACTTTGAAAAGCTCATTTCTAAAGTTGACCCTGTCAGGAATCGAACATGGGAACTCTAGAACAGAGCGTTACGGCAAGCACCCAAACCACTCATCCAACGGCTATGTCCCTAAAAATAATGATTGGTGTGAAACAAAATTGAGTGCGTGTTAAATGGTATTCCTGTACTATCACCCGTTCATTGCTCGTATTCTTCCTGTAGCGTTTCCTGCGCTGTGCGATAACAAATTCAAGTGATGGGAACAATGCCCTTTTTGTATTTATCTGGGGACTAAAGCCTCATGCTTGTGGGTTTCGTAGGCACACTCAGCTCAGAACTAAGAATTCATAAAAAATACAAAAGTATAAAAATACAAAAATAACAAGAATACAAAAGAATAAGAATACAAAAAAATATATATCGAAGAATAAGAACAGAAAAATCATAAATGAATAAAAATGCAAAAAAACAGAAGAATTCTAAGAATACAGAAAAATAAAAATACAAAAAACATAGAAAAATAAGAATACAGAAAGAATGCGTTGTGTCCGAGAACAAGAACAATACCTACAACATGTAAAATAGCTATCAATTTGTTATTTATGTAAAAAAAATCTGAAATAAATTCAATTTCAAATGAAGTTATTCCAATTGTCCGCAGTATTAGTGGAAAAATATTAATAACTAGCTGTGCCCGTGACTTCGTATGCGCGTAGATTTTTTGTTTATAAACAGATTGGAATTAAATATTACCGGAAGCTTGCTACAATACATCAGTGGAAACCGCATAAAAATCGGTTAAGCCGTTTCTGAGATTAACGTGCACAAAAGCATAAAAGGCAAACAACGATTGTATTATAGACAAAAGTCGCAGCATAAATAAAAAAGAAATACTAGATTTATATAGGGTGAATGTGTGTCACGAAAAGCAACGTTTTTTTCTTCTCCCCAAACCGACATAATACTGCTTTACTAGCAATGTTTCGACACGCATACAGGTACTGACAGACATGCTCATAAAAAGCATGCTCAGGCAACTGTTCACATTTGCCAGCAATAAGCATGCTCCTAAATAAGCATGCTCGAAGCAAAAAATTGGACACACGTGCTTATAAGCATGCTAAAAGCAAACAATTGGACACACGTGCTTATAAGCATGCTAAAAGCAAACAATTGGACGCATTTTAAACCAGGCTCTCGGCCAAAATGGAAATACAAAGTTATAATAGTGACAGTTTGAATTGTGGTGTTTTTTACTTCACGATACACAGATCTTAGATTTTTAACTTTATTTTTATAATTTGGATCGTTCGTATCTTTAAATAAAACTTCGTAAGTATGTATTATTTTTGTACAATGGTGACGTGAGTTCCAAAGTCATTCATAACTACGGTAATTTGTGACGAAAAGTAATGTCTTCTCATCTCCCCAGCGGGTCATATTCAACGCAACATTCAACGCAACTCTCAACGCTAAATCAAGACAACTAAATCAACGCTAAATCATTAATCAAGGATCAAGTTCGAGTTCAATACTACTACTAGCAGTCTAGCATGCTTATAAGCAAACCTGTTCAGACATGCTCTGAGCACGCTCCCTTCCACCCGCGCCTCAGGTAGCATGCTCGAAAATCAATCGTCGTTTGATTTTGAAGCATGCTTATTACTAGCAACGTAGTGACACACATGCTACTTAGGAGCATTTGCTATTACTAGCATGCTTTCGTGCTAGTATCTACTGAGCATGTCTGTCCGTAGCTTGCTACTAAGTAGCATTTGCTCAATAATAGCATACTTGCGTGCTAGTAATGAGCATGTCTGTCCGTGGCTTTATAATATTAGTTTTATAATATGTATAGACAGGTATAGATAGACTATTCATAAAAAGTCAATGACACCATTCCGGGAATCCAGAACAATGCAGGTGATGTAGTAGGTTATGTAGGAAAAAAATACAAAGTAAAAATATGTGCCCCGTTTTATTAGTCACAAGAATCCCGAGAATCTTGCGGTCACATCACTAAAATGCGTTGTTACAATTTTATTTTCCATTTTAAAACCGCCCAGCTGGTCGCAGTTGTTTCTAATTAGTTATTTTTTATATAAAAAAAAACCAGTGGCTTTCCTTATAGATAAAAAAGGTTTATAATGACTAACCGACTTCTATTTTGTTTTAATCACATATTGTTCCGTGCTTGACGCCTGCGGGATTCAAAACGAGTGTTGTGAGTACGTACTCAACTGTATTTTTTATTTGTGTCACGGTAAACGAAGAAGTGTCTTCGCCACGAATAAGTATACTAACACTTAAAAAATGCTTAAATTTTACGCTCAAATTAAGAATAAATAAAAAAAAAATCCTATATCACAAACGAGTTAATTGTCCGCGAGTAGTCTAATAACTAATTTTTTGAGTGCCTTGGGAAAATCAAGTGTACAAGTAAGTATATTCTAGGTAGGTAGCATATGTAAAAAAAGAGATTAACATTATACCAAAAATTTTTTAATGAAAAACCTGGTAGATAGGTATACCAAGGTCTGTGGGTATACCTAATTGCGTATGGCATTCACAACTTGTTCATAATGTGTATTTGCATAATTATATAATAGTGTATTTTGTGAATTTAGTTCGTGAAGTCAATAATGTCTGCGTTAGTACACGAGCCACTGTATTGTCCCAGAAATACTTATAGGTACTCATGTGTATTGCTTCGGGCTGATATCAGTCCGATATACTAGGGCGGAGTGATAAGTCTGGTAAAAATCTAGTCTGGTAATATCTGCGTTAGTACACGAGCCACTGTATTGTCCCAGAAATACTTATAGGTACTCATGTGTATTGCTTCGGACTGATATCAGTCCGATATACTACTAGTATACTAGGGCGGAGTGATAAGTCTGGTAAAAATCTATTTTGGATTAAAATTATCGCAAATTGCATGGAACCTCCTTGTTCACAACTCTTAAAAGGAAGGACTAAATTAAAATTTTCAGCCAGTACCGCAGATTTTTTTGTGACAGCCATTAAAGAAAAATAATTGAACAAATTTTTGCAAAGATTTGCAAAAAATTTTTTGCAAAAAGTGAATTTCGTGTCTTGATTAAACATTATTTTTTTGCAAAAAAAAAAAAAACATTATGGAAACGAAAAAAAACTTGATAAATATTATGGGGACTCTGCTCCGTCGATTAAAATGATTCATAAGTGGTTTACTGATTTTCGCTGTGGTCGTACAACCACAAGTGATGCTGTGCGTCCAGGACGCCCAGTTGAGGTCACTACTCCAGAGATGATCGCTAAAATCCACGACACAGTGTTGAACGACCAAAGAGTAAAAGTGAGCGAGATAGTCGAGATAGTAGGCGTCTCAGACGAACGTGTGCGCAATATCTAACACCAACATTTAGATATGAAGAAGCTCTCCGCTCGATGGGTGCCGCGTTTACTGACTTTTGATCAAAAACGTATGCGTGTGACCACTTCAGAGGCGGGTTTGGCGTTGTTTCAACGAGATAAAACTGAATTTTTGCGTCGTTTTATAACAGTAGACGAAACATGGACCCACCACCATACCTCAGAAACCAAACAACAATCGAAACAGTGGACTGCTACCGGCGAACTAGCTCCGAAGAAGGCCAAAGCAGTTTTATCGGCCAATAAGGTGATGGCTACAGTTTTTTGGGATGCGCGTGGAGTCATCCATATTGACTACCTAGAGAAGGGTAAAACGATTAATGGCGAATATTATGCCAATTTGTTGAACCAATTTAACACAATTTTACGTGAAAAACGACCACCTTTGGCTAAGAAGAAAATCCTCTTCCACTAAGACAACGCACGAGTGCAGCACACCTGCGTGATTGCCATTGCAAAACTTCACGAGTTGCGCTATGAGATGCTTTCTCACCCACCGTATTCGCCAGATTTAGCCCCTTGTGACTATTTCTGTTTCCGAATTTAAAAAAATGGCTTGGTGGGAAAAGATTTGGCTCCAACGAAGAGGTCATGCACGAAACCAATGCCTATTTTGAAGGGTTGCCTAAATCGTATTTTATTGAAGGGATCGAAAAGCTAGAGAAACGCTGGGTGAAGTGCATTGAGCTTACACGGAGACTACGTTGAAAAATAAATAATAATAATTTAATTAATTTTACTCCTTGCTTAATTTTTACCAGACTTACCACTCCGGGGGCGGGACTTGGTGCGCAAATGCGATCCCAGGACCCACCCTGACCGCCGAGGAAGACCGCCGCGGGATTTTAGTGGGTATACCTACCTCACTATGAAAAAGGGGAGACCCACATAACCGCACCGTCTCCCCAGATGGTGTGTGTATGCGTAACGACATTTCCCCGCGTCAAAAAAAAAAAAAAAAAAAAAAAACTTACCACTCCGCCTTCGTAACGTCTGGCGGCCGCAATAAATGCTTTCTGTGTTTCGTTGCATGTGTAATAGACTCCAAAACACAACTATGGAAAACTAAAATATGAAACACATACCTATCACTTTGTTTCCAAGTATTTATGCCTGTTAACCCATGACAATACTAAAAAATATTTTTTCATGTTTTCCTTGAAGAGAAATTTTGTCAACAAGTGAGAAAAGTTGTTTTTTTGCTGCGAAGTACTGAGCACTGAACACAGTGAGTGATTTAAAGGTACGAGACATAAAAAAATTGCTCTCGCTCGTATGAAACTTCTACCAGCAAAAGAAAAGTATGATTTCCGCCATTTTGTTTTATAGGTTCATATTTTTTTTTTAGATGTTGCGTTCGGAAATTGCACTTGTTGATATTTTTAGGAAAACCAAACATAATATTTTTAAGTAAATATTAATGTTTACTATTATTTATTTTAAATATTACGATTTAAAAATAGCAATAATACAATTAAAAAACTTAAATTTCAATCAAAATAAAGCAAAATTTTATTCCTGTGAGTTAAATCGCTAAGCCAAAATGAGCCAAAATTTCTGAACGCACCATTTCTGTTTTTTGGGTCGAATAAAAGGTGGTGTTCGAAATCGATTTTCGCTGCGAGTTTTTAGGCACCAAAGGCACCCTTTTTGTGCTGAAATAATTTCACGAATGCTATTCAAATAAAAAATAATAATAAAAATATTGTCAGCCAGTCTTATGTTTTCGTAATTTTATTTTTAAGTGATTATTTTTTTAATTGACATGAAAATACTTTTTTTACACTATTTTGAATACCCTACATCTATTGCATATTCCATCTTGTTTAATTCGAAGACATGTAAAACATGATTAATTATTCTCTCTCTGCACCGTACCTACATTATAATTTCTTTAAAATTGTAATCAAATCGAAATTTTATTATTTTTAACTGTTGATTTTGGTTTCAAGTAAATTTTCTTTTTTTTTCTGTAGATTCTATAAACATTTTAATGGTTACTATTAATATTAATTAGTTAATATTAAGGTTTAATGAAAAAAAATCAACGTATTTTCTGAATAAATAAAATAAATAAATAAATAAAATAAATCTTCTTGTATTGTAAACATTTCAAATAGATTATATAAGTATTATCAGGTATATAGGACAATTATATTATAGCCATTATATTATACAATTTATAATAATGGTCATTCAAAAAAATGTCGACAATGTTGAAACGACTTTGTAAGTTTGACTAAACTGAAGAAAGAAAATGAAGATTAAAATGAAGAAAGCTCGAGTCAGTTGCGGCTCATCGTATGGCAGTTCGCTTGACATTTATTTGCCAGCTGCCTAGCGAAGGGCAACAAATGACAAGAGTTGGTCTACCGAAAATGAAGACCCGGAAGCGGAAAATGAGAATATTTCCTACCAAAACGTGTAAATTAAAGAAATAATAAAATACCTTTGTTGAATTGTTAGGACTTGACTGACTAAGTTTTTGAAAAAATATGTCTCGGGATCTTCTACTTTTTTAGTTAACTATTTTTACAACTGACATCGGCAAAATCATCGGGAGAAGATTTGATGTAAAGAAGAAATACTTCTGTTGAGATATTGTCATATACTGCATGGACCGTGTATGGTACGTCCGTTCAGTATCCGTGGTCAGATCGGTTTGTTAGATCAATCTGACCACGGCCACCGTTTAGTGTCCTTGGTCAGAGTATTGTAATCGAACCAGGAACACTTTCTGTAAAGGTATCCGTGGTCAAATTGCTGTTGCTGACCTCTTTAGTGTCCCTGGTTAGATTAATGCACTGCTAGAAGTTGTTCCCTAAAATCAATTTGAGCGGTTCTTACTATCATTACTCAAAAAGTGTATGGAAGAAAGAGAAAACACTGGGTTTAAAAAAATTATGAGGAAAGAAGGATTGTTGTTACCATTTCTGCCACCCGAGTCAACTTGTGGAGGTTGGTCTTATATAGTGAGCAACATAAAAGATGCCAGCGAGTCATTGAACAAATTTATAAAATATATGGAGACACAATGGTTAACGAATCCGAAATGGATTAAGGTATGGGCTGTATTCGGGAAACACCACAGAACAAACAATTTTTCTGAGGGTTGGCATCACAACTTAAATAAAATGGTAGGTAGGAAAACACCGAATATAATGACACTGCTGCAATGCCTCAGAGAAGATGAGAGTTCTATAGCATAAGAATTAAAGGTGGCAGGCCAGAGCTGAGAAATAAAGCAGAGATTGACGAGGATGATCGCATAAGGAATAAACAAATGCTTTTAATTAACGGACAAATTTCTGTGGAACTTTTTTTGGAGAGATTAAGAAAGTATTGATCGCAAATAATAATTTATCAGACCGTTTACTATTAGGCTATTAATATGTTTAATATAAGAAAACGAGTTAATGAGAAATAAAATATAGTGGTGCCGCCTGTGGCAATTTCATTTATTTCATCTATCTAATCAAGGATAACCGATCTGACTACGTCCACCAGTCTGACTACGGCCATCGTAATCTAATTAGTCTGACCAGGGACACTAAACGGTGACCGTGGTCAGATTGATCTAACAAACCGATCTGACCACGGACACTGAACGGGTGTACGTCTATGGTATACTGTCTTTCGTTCTAATTTTAGTCTGTATCAAATTGTCTAGGATAATCTGTGGCATCTCGAATACTGAATAAAATTTATTTCTTTTGATCTCTTTCTGAATAACGTGAGGGTAATGGGGAAAGATTAAGAAATTAATTAAATAATTATGTCTGTCATTTATTGTATATATGTATATTAAATATTTTTAACGGCAATAATAATCTGCGAAGCTCGCTCATGATGGCTGAGTGATGCGTATTACCTTACCACGTACCGACTGGAATTTTTTAATTACATTATAAAATGACGTGACAATCGCGACAGCGCTACTTGCTACTAATAAAGTTCGTCAGATAGGCTGATACCGTCGTCAGGTGGCTACCGTCGTCTATAACAAGTAACGCTACGGGTGCTGGACATGCGCTGATGCCTACTAAGTATAGTCATAGTATAGTAGGATTAAGGTTGAACTAGTCGGCTTTTCCTCCATACAAACGTAGGAAGTTTACTACTCCTCTGTTTTATGTTTAATTTACAAAAGTAAGCATGATATCGATTTATCTTGTCGTAAACTAGGTTCAATGCTCAACAAACTAGTTAAAAAAGCATTAATTTAATAGATAGAATCCTTGAAAAATCCACATTTTAACACAAATTTTCACGCAACTTTGAGGGTTAATAAGTCACTCTAGTAGTAAAAATACTCCAAAATACTTTTCGCACCGACATTGCTCAGTTATTCAAGAGTTAAAATAACTTTACACTAAAAAGATACATGCAGTAGTTTTGTCAACAAAATCTTTTTCCTAAGGGTCGGTTTATATTTTTTTCCGTGCTCATTTTTGGTACGAATCATTGTGCATTTCACTCAAATGTTCTTCCCCCGCGGGTAGCGGAGGGGAGGCACATACGCGGGAGCGGCGGCGGTGGCCGGGGAGCTCGAGCATCGAGCAACCTACTAGTTTATAATATTGTTAGAATTAGAATTAACAATTATTATGTAGACTATATAATAATTGTACAATTACTTTTGTTATCTGCGGGTAACACCGTGGGGCGCAGCTAGTATCAAAAATACTCTCACACACACAAACTTTCGTATTTATAATATTGTTAGAATTAACAATTATTATATAGATATTATTATATAATAATTGTACAATTACTATTGTTGTCTGCGGGTAACACCGTGGGGCGCAGCTAGTATCAAAAATACTCTCCCACACACACAAAATTTCGTATTTATAATATTGTTAGAATTAACAATTATTATATAGATATTATTATATAATAATTGTACAATTACTCTTGCTATCTGCGGGTAACATGCTGATGCATTTTTATGAAAAAAAAATTAACCACATGAGACCTTGGAAGAGGAGCAAAATATTGTTTGAATGACGAGAAAAATAATTTGAAGTCGACAAAATGGAGAAGGGTGAAACGGGGTGAAGTTTTAGGAGTTGAAAGTGGTATTTCACGGTTTTTCGCGATTTGCAACGAAAGTTGACCTCCTATCGAAAAAAGTCAAATGGCAAATCTGTTCATAATAAAAAGATCCACAACTTTTGTATGTAACATTTTTCCACATAACCTCAAATTTCGTTTTTATTTTTTTTTTCTCACGCAAAAATTTTTTTTTTTTTTTACGAAATTTGGTGGAAATATAACTTATTATGTTTCAAGTAAGCTGTAATTTTTTTGTAGCGAAATACAGATTCTTCCTTTTTTTTCAACAAATTCCGAAAAAACAACCTCATTTTCAACTGAAAAGTTTCACCGGTAAAATTCGTCTTTTCATCGCCATTTTTTTTTTCCGTTGAATCGTCTACTTTTAGATTATGTAATAAAAGAGTAGCTCTGCTATGGAATATTTTTCCAGAAATCGCGAAAAAATGAAAACACAGATTGTCAAAAATCAATTTTTTAATTTTTTTTCTAAACTCATTTTACAACTTTTCTCTTTCATTTTAGAACTTTTTTTGTAGTAGGTTAATTTTCGCCGCAAATCATGAGAATCCATTTTTACCCCCAAAAGTGCACCTCACTTCGCCTTTTTAATATAATCAAATCCTTATTAATGTCCTTGTTTATTCTTTGTATCTATTAAGGTAACATGAAATTAATATTCTCGAAAGGTTTCAACTTTAAATTTCAATAATTTTAATAAATAAATTTGAGTTTAGAAGAAAAATTTTAAAATAGATTTTTGAAAATCAGTTTTTTCATTTTTTCGCGTTTTCTGGAGAAAAGGTCATTGGGCAGAATCTGACCCGGTTTATGAAAGTTTGTGTACAGAACTGAATTATTTTTAAATTGTAAAGCCACCTATCATTTTATATTTACATTTCATTGAAAATTCATGGGATTATATAGTTATAGGTTAATGAAGGTTGGGTTTTTCTCTACCTAAAACAGTTTTTAAATGGCAAGAAAAATATAATATGTACATGTATCTATGACACACCAAACAAGAGAGGGCGACAAATCATTTAAAAATTGCGCGATCATACTGTCATGACTGGAATGGTTTGTACATCTTGGAATTATATCGCCATCAAGAATTAATTGATAATAAAATATAAATCAGAGGTAAAATTCAATCACGATTAGAAAATATTATATTATACCTATATATTGGTCAACCCTACAATACTCGTACATGGCAGAGAAGGTGTCGAAGGATTCTATTGCTCCTACATCCATGGTCGACGCACCGTTGGAAGCTGTGCACATGTTTATTTTTTATCCTGTGCAAGACATCAGGAGCAAACAGATGCACTTGGGGCTTTTTTGGATGATATTACCACAGTCTAACCATACATACTTACGTCATACAGTCGAGCAACGCTCAATGTTCGAGCCTGCAAACTGAAGCGAGTTCGCCGAACGTTGCTCTACGCAATTACATTCGTTGCCTGACTGTATGACGTGTATGGTTAGACTGTGATATTACTGTACCCATACATTGATGAAGTCGAATAAAACTTAAAAAAATAATAACTGTTTTATTTTTGTGTTTCTTTCTTATTAATATGCCTTTTAATTGGGTGAATACACGTATTAAAAAAATAAAACATACATTTTTTTATGTTTCCCTTGATCTACAGTAATAATCTTATAGTATCGTAAATATTATCTATACATATTGCTATATTGTATGTCTGTACGCCGTGGGTATAGTTTTCATACTAGGTGCCCAATGACCTTTCCATAGTAGTGCTACTCTTTTATTACATAATCTAAAAGTAGACGATTCAACGGAAAAAGTGGCGGCTGGCAAGATTGAAAAGACAAATTTTACAGATGAAACTTTTCAGTTGAAAATGATGTCGTTTTTTCGGAATTTGACAACAAATAAGGAAAAATCTGTATTTCGCTACAAAAAAATTACAGCTTACTTGAAACAGAATAAGTTATGTTTTCACCAAATTTCGTAAAAAAATAATAATATATTAAACGAGAAAAAAATATCGGTTTTTCCGAATTTCCCGGAAAACTTGAATTTGTGAAAAAATGTTACTTATAAAAGTTGTACCTAGATCTTATTATTATCAACAACTTTGCTTGTCCACTTTTTTCGATAGGAGGTCAACTTTCGTTGTAAATCGCGAAAAACCGTGAAATACCACTTTAGATATAATATAATATTTTCACCCCGTTCCACCCTTCCATTTTGTCGATTCCACGCCTGAGACAAAGATGCCAACAAGGTTTTAGTCCTGTCAATTTAGCACCAATAACACGCATATCATAGTAATTGTAAACGCGAAAGTTTGTGATGATGTTTGTATAGGTTTTTGTTACTCAATCACGTCAAATCAATACAGTATAATAATTATTATATCTTAGGATAGCGCAAGGAATATTTTTTATCCCGGTAAAGTCGTAATAACTCTATTTGTGCTAATTCAGACTTTTTATGTTTGTATAATTTTTATGTTATACCAATGTTAGTAGAATAAATAAACATGAATAGAATTTTTTTATTTTATTTTACTTCCTAATCAAGAAAATCAAATCCTATCCCAATTTTTTAACCCTACTACAATAATTAGAGATGTACATTGTAACAAGCCTCGCAGCAGTCGCAACGTCCGCGTTCGATGAGACCTCGCATGTGTGCGTTGCCTAAGTCGTTACAATACGGTCTAACTAATGTGTGCGCGCTATGTTCTAACTGCTCTTCTATGAGTCTTTCCCTTTCGCTCAGTTTGCTGTGTGAGACAGGAAGCATTTTAGCCACGCGCACCGATGAGTTCGAGCCGCCGACTAGTTCAACCTTAAGGATAGAGATTACGAAAGTATTGGAAAATGGGCTCTGGCATCCCTTACTCTGGCTCTGGCATTGCCAAGATATATCTAAACATTTATTTTAATAATTTAATTTGCTATTTTTTAAACCAAACGACAATGGCCTCTTCAATTACCTTTTTATTCTGTCTGTTCACCTATTTTTACGAGGCTTTTATTAGGTTTATTCGTGCATGCATTTGTAACTCATTTTGGATGTAATATTGTATTTAGATTACAAATATGCATTATTATAAGAGATATCAGTTTCAGCAGCAGTGATGGTAACGAATCAGAGGCAGTTGAATAAATGAAAAGCATCGAAAGCAGTTTTTTAAATTTCCGTAAGTCCGAAAAATTGAACCCTTATAGGATCACTCGTGTGTCCGTCTGTCCGACCATTCTCCCCCCCCCCCTTATCTCCGAAACTACTGAACCTAAAATTTTGAAAAAAAATACAGAAAATAGTTTTCTACTTGTTGCGAACTCCTTTATATTTTTTAAAGGAATTGGTTGTGTTTTTGTTTTAAAAAAAAAAATTCTTCATGTCATCAGTCAATGTATAATTTTGTATAAATTCACGATGTTATATATTTTTAATTAGAAAATAAATATTAAATTCATTTTGTTAATACAATCCATTGTCTCATTGTCTTCATAAAACTTATAGATTGTAGGAAAACCTATAAGAAGTCCATGATATTAACATAACATGGTAAATCACTCAATATTATGCGGATAGGTAACATCGTACAGAACCCTTTTTCTTAATTCTAACTAACATGCAATTGTGTTGCCGACATAAGGGGTAGGAAGTTTAGGAAGGGAAAGTGGGATTGTTATGACATTTAAAGAAACTCTTTATGACGGTTAACGAGCATGGCATGTCCATTTATTTCTTTTTGTCGTGTTAATAAAATTGCCGCAGGTATGTAGACTCATTATTAAATCATTTCGGGACCTCGCTCGAAACTCGTTCCTTGTTGACCATTGTTGATTTGTGTTGCAGCGTACCTTGACTGCACGGACAAACAAACAAAACGGCAATATGAGGGACAAAATGAGTGTAGATTACCACTCATGTTAACTTGTGGTACAATATTGTCACAGTATTAAAATTTATCTTTAACTCGCCGAAGTTCATGGACGCTAATTAGCGTCTGAATGCATTTTGACAGTAAAAAATAGTAATTACAGCAAATTTGATATATTTTTTTTATTTTGTCTGTGCAGAAGTAGGATTTCGAGGCAAGCGTCAATGACGCCTCGTTAGTGACGCCGCGACAGAGCGGCAGATTTATGGAACGTTATTCCAACGCAGTGTGTCATTGACGTCGCGTCATTGTTTCTGCGTCTGCGGTGACGTCGGATGCCAACGTTTTTGCGTTACTGCCTTAGAGGTAGTATATCTAGAAGAGGCAAAGTATAGCATATGAAGTATAGGACTGCTTAGTGGGAACGCAGTAACGGTAAACAGAGACAGAAAGCTTCGGAGAGTAGCACTGTCCTTGTCTTGCTGCATGCGCAATCGGCGCAACGTTTTCTAACCTATCTATGCGTGATCAGACAAGGAAGCGACTACTCTCCGGATATCTCTTTCTCTTTTTTTTAGAGCCATGTGTTAAAGATTATTTTAAATAAAAAATATATAAAATGCCAACTATTGGGATGTTTTTTTAATGTTAAGATCGGCAGACAGGCTGACGGTCCACTTGATGGTAGGGCTACCTTCGCCTATAAAACAAGCAACGCCAAAGCTGCTCCAAGTGTGCTGCCGACTACAGTAGGATTAAAAATAAGGGATTTAGGAGGGGATAGGGAAATGGGCTCTGGCATCCCTTACTCACTCACCGAAACACAACAGCACACGTGCTCTTCTGTAAGGGGATGGTTACTGCCGCCAGACGGGCTGCCCAAATGACTGCGAAAACGCAGTGTGCCCTGCCAAAGGACAATGCCCATTTTTGGCCACTTTTAAAGTAACATGAACAGCAATAATTCTTATTTGAAAAAAAAAGTACTATTTTTTAAGTAATATTAAGCTATATACTATTAGAAATAAAGATGGGAATTGTTTTATTCATTTTTAATAGTATTACTCATGGTTTCCGTATCTTTTGTCAACTGATTCGAGCGTCCTCTGTAACCCAATAGGGCAAATCATTGTTACTTTACTCTGTGTTGCAATTCGGATCTGTGATAAGGTCCTGGTTAAGTAATTGAGTAATTTAATATTGTTTATGTATTAAATAATGTTCTATATAATGAAATAATTATGTTTCATTAATATAATTCTCTTATTTCTTTTAATTATTGGTGAATGGTCTGTGGTCTGAGGGTCTGTGATGAACGTACTATACTAATCTTATACGTATACTATACTCCGACCATTATAAGAGTGCTGTCCTGACAGATGTACTGTATTGTTTGTTTATTCGGAAATGAACTTTATGCAATGGACATAAAGAAATGTCAAAAACGCATTCATAGAATGACCGTTCTATAATTCTTATACTAATTCTGCTATCAACACTGTTCTTAGTAGAATATTATTCGAACTTTTGATGAAGCAGAGAATTTAATTTTATTCAGCTCTAGTATTACATTTATCAACTCTTCAAAACCTTACAATATACCAACCTTTACATAGTGTCAATATGACGACACGACAAAGCTGCAAAGTAATGAATTGCTATTGTTACATAGATATAACAAAACAAATACGTATATCCTAATATAATATCCTTATTAAAAACATAAATATTTACCAAAAACATTAGATCTTTAATAGTTTCCTCTCTAAATATCGAAATATAACCTCAAAATGTGGTCAAACAATATTTAAGTATTGCAAGGTTTTCCCATCTTTAATTCAAGAAATACAAAATATTTCGTTTATAATCTATTTTAAAGATCACATTCGTGTAAGAATCATTTTTGTTCAGCACAATTAACATGTGGCCAAAACACTAATGGGAAGTGGGCATTCCCCTTTGAATAGTTCATTTTTCAAAGTTGACCCTGCCGGGAATCGAACCCAGGAATCCTAGAACAGAGCGTTAAGGTAAGCACCCTATATAACCACTCATCCAACGGCTCGTATTATTTAATTTTTATATGACTTTTATTTATTTTTATATATATACATATGTTATAGATATAAAGTACTTATTGTTATTGTTTTAATAAATAAGTTAAGCTTAAATTTTTTATTATGTCATAAAAAAATTAGTCCCATTATATTTATTGAACCATAAAGTTTCAAAATAGTGACAAGTGTCAAATGGAAAACGACATCCAACTCAAATAGTGCGGGATGATGAGTGAAGGTCTCGCGTCTTGCGGTCATGCGCATGTCAATACACGAACGACGGCCGTGACTCGGTCACCGTTAAAACTTAATGGTCCGCAAGCCAGCAACAGATTTCCATGACCAAGTTCCTCTCAGGCGATAACTCGCAAAATGCTTAGAGAGTTGTATCATGACGCCTGTGAACGTCAGCTGCGGCTCTGTGGCTGGGTTGAGCAGCAGTAATCATTTTATGTAACTACAGTTTTAGCTTAAGGCGACTCCAGCCGCAAAACTCGTCCTGTACTGAATTGACGGGACTGCTGAGGGGGCGTCGACTACTTGCAAATCTCGGAAATATCTACTTAAAAATTAAATAAAGTAGGTATAATTCAAATTTTCCTTTTGATAGTGGATCAAAAAAGCCTTCAGATAGTGGATCTTAAAAATTATTTTAAGAATTAGCTATTTAAAATATTGATTATTAAGCAAATCACACGGTTACAACATCGATATTAGACCGCAAATTAGTAATTTTTTTATATATATAATTAAATATAATTTAAAAAATAATTATGATGATCCTCTTTCATATATCCTGCAGATGATTTGAGTATTTTTTAAATTATATTTATTATGATAATTTAAAAGGAAAACGGTTACAAATAAGTGGATTTTTTTATCATTAGGTGCTGGCGTCGCCTTAATCATTCTTTTCTGAGGTGTTTCCGCCTAAATAATATGGACCATTTCGAGCGCCCCTAACAATTTTTTTACAGGGACGCGCAATGCCTTTGTGATGTAAGGACTTTTACCATCAAGTGAAACGTCAGCCTGCCTGCTAACCTTAACCTTCCTAATATAAAAAAATTACATGTTTATTTATATAATCCTCGGCTTTGAATAATGTGTTCAGTTATTCCTTGGAAGTAATCCAATTTACGCGATTCTTACGGTACCCTGAGGAACCGTAATGGAGCAGTATGCCAGGAAACAACGGTAGACTAAATTTTGAAATTTGAAAAGATGCCAAGGAAGTTTTTTTTTCTTGTAAAGAACGGCCATCGAGCAGACAGATTCGTTTGAAAGTGAGTCGATAGCGTGATCGATCTCCAAATGTAAGCATCGTCCTAACTAATATTAAAAATATTAAAGTGAGTTTGTTTGTCACACGTTCACGCCTTAACTGCTCAACCGATCATCATGAAATTTTGCATACACGTTTTATTTATTTATTTATTTATTTATAATAGGTACACCAATAGAAAACACAACAATCATATAATAATAAACTTCACATTCGGTCAGTCTGATGTGAGTTCCAATTATAGGTATACGCAGCATTTACAAATTTATTATCGACCCTAAGGCTTATAGAATAAAGTATGAGAGTACTTATACTAATATCTAAAGTTATAATTAAAATAGTTACAGACTCAAAGTAGACAACGGAATCTGCAATCAGACACAATTTAAAATACATAAATGGTATATAACATTAAATAGACGATATATAATCGATTAAATAGACGATAACGATATATACGTTGTCAGGTATATAGAAAACGACATGGTGTGACTTTCATCCAAAAAAAAATACAGTTCCCGAAGAAAAAATCCAAAAAAGAAATCTGCCAAAGCCTGCCAAAAACATAGAGCAATAAAGATTGAATGAATGTTTTAACACCTAAATATTTACTTATCATTTTCGGTAGGTATCAGTAGTAGGTACCTATTATTAGGTAGGTAGTTAAATGAAACAATGATGTATCACTAGAACTACTATCTACAAAAACAATTTTTTGTAATAGCAAATCACTTGTGTCGCGTTATGACTTGCGCGATAACGGTCTTTCTACCCTAATAGTAAGTAACACGACAATGAGGAAATAGGGGGAAAATATAAAAATAAAAGTACGAAGACAGTGAAGAGTAATTTAAGGATTGTAGCAAAAAAATAGCAGATTATATAATTAAATAGACATATTTATTATAAGGTATATGAAAAACTAGTCAAATATCAACATCCTATAATAAAATTGAGTATTGATTACATCTGGCCAGTATTTTCTGAAATACCAATAAATACAGTTTTTTCACGATTTGGCTTATACCTTTATGTAGGTATAAGTTTAGTTAACTTCCATCCTACTAATATTAAAAATTCGAAAACTGTGTTTGAATGTTTATTAACTGGAATTAACATATAGGATACTCTATGTCCTGGAAAATGCTAGGTTCTCAAGGTTCCTGAAAAAATGTAGGTTTCATCCAAAAATATAAAAAATTGAGCAGTACGTGCAGTGCAAAATCGCCATTTATTTTCTCATAGATAATAACTGATCAAATATACTTTTCGTCTGGTAAACAGATGGGAGAAGGACGACCTCTCTTCGGATCCTGTACTAGTGACTAATATATAAAAATGAATAATCGAAAGACTGAGACTTTTTATACAATTAGCAAGGCTAATTTGATGACCCATAACCAAATAATGACCAAAAATCAAGTTTAGTATTTTCGCAAACATATTATTTAATTAAGGAAGTTGGGTACTTACTTTGTCTAATTACTTATTTAATTATAAGTAAACAAGCGACCCGTTTCCGGCTTCGCACAGATGATTTTTTTTCTGCAAATTGGACACACAAACTTCACTCGTTTATCTCTCTTTCCATTGGTGAGAACCGTATCAAAATTCGTTGGGTGGTTAAGAATAAATTAGCGAAGCAGCATAAGAAGCTGCTTTATCTTATGTAGAAAGTACCGGATTATCCATTAGGCAGTATAGGCCCTGCATCGCATCGTCTAGGAGCTCCACGCTCCAAGAAAAAAAATATATGATTTTTCTTTTATTGAATACGATGATGGAATACTTTCGCAATGTAGTTACTAAAAACAGGGTAATTAAAAATATATTTTAAATATGACCGAATATAAGAACAGGTCCCCGAGACCTTCATTGACTAGGGGCCCCAAAACGCTTAATCCGCCTCTGTATGTAGAGATAAGTGCGGAACGCACTGTTATCTGCTAATGTTAAAAAAAAGTTCGCTAAGTTATCGGTTGAGGAAGCACGTAGGTACTTTGTCTAATTACTTATTTAATTATGAGCATAGTTAATTCTCACGTCGCCCCACCATTAAGGTAAAATTCCCGCGAAACGTAGCGAACGCCGGCTGTCTGTAAAAAGTTATCGTTGCCGATGCGCGCGAAAAAAAAATTACACTCATTACTACTCTGTGGCCTCACTTGTACTTTACAGTTTCTGGACGCCGCGAACTTTATTTATTCGCTTTAATTGTGTGTAGTTTATAAATAGTGGATGTGAATCTCTAGCGGTTGTCTTAAAGGCAGTTCTGCGGAGAACACAGGAGCCATGTACCGGTTAGTTGTCTTTGCCTCTTTTTGTCCGTTCAAGTTCAATGGCGGTTGAGTGTTTTTTTTTTCTCTTCGTAGGATATTTTCGTAAGAGGATGTATAGTGAAAGTATTGTTTTTGAATCTGTGAATTTGAAATTATTAAGCAGAAATGCTTTTTTGTAGAACGTATAGCTATGTATATCAAAGTGCACAATCTTAAGGAAGTGATGAAAAGTATTATTTTATTAATTATATTAATAAAATAATACTAACAAACACTAAATGTTACGGGATGCTTGCCACAATACATTAAGTGAAAACCGCATTCAAATCGACTTAGCCGTTTCTGAGATTAGCGCGCACAAACGCACAGACAAAAATTCTAAAAACTATGTTCATCTGGTAACATAGTACATACAACGTGTACAAATTGTTTTTTTTTTTTTTAATATTTAATGTACAGACACAGCTAGTTTACGGTTTTATTAATTATTGAGTCTAGAATTATTGAAACAATTTTAAACTATATAATATTTATGTTTGTATACGTTTTTAAATATTAAATTGCTAAATACGTGATTGAAACTTTATGATTCAGAGGTATTTGCTATCTACTGCGTATTTCGATGATTACAAAGCGTGTTTTTTGGTATATTCCTGTAAAATTGTAACTAAAACAGTGACAACGTTATTAATTAAATTTAGACTTTTAATGTTTTTTTTAAGTAATTTTATATATAAAACGAAAAAAAAAATTAATAATAATTAATAATTTTATTACATAAAAGGAAAAAATGCCAAAATGTCTATTAAAAAAAATCTTGGCGATGTAGCCATTTTAAAAAAATTGTGAGTGTGCCCTTGATGTTTTTAAAATTAAAAACAATATGTAGGATATACCTTTTTTTAAATTCGTAAAGGATGATAGACACGTAATTTTTTTAAAAATTATTTACGCTTTAAAAGACTACAAAGCATTGGCAATCTAGAAATCTGTCTGTTAATTAATTCTCTGTTGGAAGTAACATTTCGCCTGTATTGCGTACGTATTGTTTTCAACACAATGACTATTTTTTTTAACTCTGAGCAGCAAGCGTTGCGTTCCACGTTAACTTCCTCGTGAGTTACCTGTCTGTATAGGATGTCTGAACTATGTACAGATTTACATTTTGAGTTTAGCTCTTTAATTGTGCAATCGGATTTTATTGACACATACAATTTATATTGAAAAATTAGAAAATATCCAAATTAGATTTTTGAAATTATTAGTTATTTAACAAAAAAGTAAAAAATAAATTAAACAATGACTACACGAAATTATTTAAAATTTGTAAAGTATTACCTATTAGTATAAAACATAAATACTTATTTTTAGTTAATAGTCATGGCAATCGAGATCGTTACTCAGTATTGGATAAAGTGAAAAATACGCACAATACGAGGGCAATGTCTTTGAGAAAATTTGTAGTTCCTAGGGTTAATAATTACTATGGTGACAGAACTATAAAGAAGCGGTTGCCCTACATTCTAAATAGTTTGCCTGAAGACATCGTCCACGAGAAAAATAAAACTGTATTTAAAAATAAATTAATGAAATATTATCTGTTTTCTTTAAGTTAATTAATGAAATTTAGATTTAGGTTTAGGTTTTTAATTTAGGTTACATTTATTTTAAATTCAGTTTTATTTTTGATAACATTAGTTCGATCCCATAGACAAACTGCATTCCAGTTTTATGGAACATTTGTAAATATTTTTCTAATTATTTCATGTATAAAAATAAATAAATAAATATTATTAAACTAACCGATATGCCCGTGACTTCGTTCGCGTGGACTTCATCTGAATATATGCAGATGTACCTAACAAGGGGGGTAGACCAAACGATGGGAAGCCTCAACACCTATCCATTTAACCCCCGTGTATGTTCTACGGTCTTTGTGAAATTTTAGTAAAAACCGAATTCCAGAAAAAGTTTCATTATTACTGGCCAACTATTAACTCTATCCTTGTGATTTTTTTTCTTTGTACTCTAGTATACTATAAATAAAAATAATATATTTGTAATATAAATAAAAAATATACTATACTATAAAATATTAGGAAAAAGTCTTTTCGCATATAGTATGTATAAACTTGTAATAAAATCTCTTTGGCTGTACTATTTGTATCTCCCTGGTTTTGATGACATTAAAATGGTTACATTTAAAAAAAAACAAATTAGTAAAATGTTGTTTTCATTTGTTTTTCTCTCTGTCAAAATGAGTGAATCTAATGAAAAAATTCGATACATTTTAAAATTTAAAACCCTCTTTACGCGAGTTCAGCTCGCACTTGTCCCGTTTTTATCATTAAAATAAATAGACAGTCAGAAGTTAGAAAATCAGATGTCTTCTATTTCTAAGTAACTACAAAATAAAGTCCGCCGCTGTCTGTTTCTCCGCTAACTTTTTCTAGATCTCACAACAGATTTTGATACGGTTTTCACTAATGAAAAGAGCGATAAATGAGGAAGGATTTACCTATATAATTTGCAGAAAAAAATTGCAACAGTTCGAAGCCGGCATTAAATTGCATAATTTGTTGGTTCTCAATGCATTGTTGTCGCATCTTGCGTGCATTACTGTTGCACTAATTATTATATTAATTGCGTTTGATTGCATCAACACATACCTAATAAAATGACAACTATGTTGTCATTTGTCATAAACACATTTCCATGAAACATATACACTTATACAAAGATGTTGTATTAGTCTGTACCTATACAATTATCTTTGCACTTATAGAATATTTCTCTGACAAGTTTGAATTCATAGATACAATTTCATGTTATGAGCAATCAAAATAGGAAATACTCGTACATCTTTATTTGTACCTACCTTTCAATGTTATCCTTATCCATCTGTACCGTCCAATAATACGGATAATGTCTAAAGTGAACTTACTTGATTTTTGTATTAAGATCGATAAACGGTCTACTTGATGGTATGTGGTTTTTTTTTATACGAATCCCTCCAACAGCACGTTGACGCCTAATCTACTATCCTTTTTCATACCAGTTCTCGCGGTCTCTACTCCTCGTATTTTCATTCCGAATACCTTATCTTTCCATCGTTCGTCATCTTTCATTCCTTGCGGGTGGAGGTTCCCGCCTATTATTATTATTATTATCATCTTCTTAGTGGCTATTTCTATCTACTAGAGTACCAGTATCACTTCGTCCATTACTGAAATTAAAACTAAAATTAAAATTAAAATTAAAACTAAAATTAAATAAGTATAAGTTAAAATCTAAACTAAAGAATTGGCTCCTAGAAATTGACTATGATAAGACCGAGAGTGTTTTAACTTAGTTTAATAAATAATCACACACAAACACGCATACACACACACATCATACATGCATATCTTATATTTATTTATTTATATGACTTATATTAATACATTATAATAATCATTTAGTTAATAACGCGAACAACAGCGCGGGGCTACTGATCTCCAAAACACAGGCAATCCTAGCTTGGAGGTCAGGGGACAATTAACTTGCGTAACAGTTAACAATTAAGCGAAAATGTTGTATGACAACTAGAAAACCGATGTGACTACTTATATTTATTGATAATGTATATTTTTGTGTTAAAAATAAATAAATTTATTATTATTATTAATTTTGTGATCGCCACGTAAACTAAAGCTCTCTACCTATACCTACCACGTTAAGGAACTGTAATACTTTTTTGATAGAGGCATTCTTCACATCTTCACAAGCCATTGTGTGGCTTCCTAGGATGTGACTGCGCTTGTGCATCAGGGGGCCACACTCGCACAGGATATGCATTGGTGTTTCCTCTGCCTCATGGCAGAAGCGACACTCTCCCGTATCCCCGCCTAACTATTCTAACTAATCTTAATACTTAATTATAGGATTTCCATTATTTTATTACATTTATTACTTTCTTGACCTTTACCTTCTATTTTTATGTCTTTATTTAAAACTTCAATATACAATTTAAAAAGAAACTTTAAATAATTTGCTTATTCTAAGTGATGGTAGGTGGTTTCGTCGCCTTATAAGCAACTAGCCATATAAGTAATGCAAGTGCTCTGATAATAGATTAGATTATAGATTAGGAAGGGATAGGGAAATGTGCTCAGCCATCCCTTACTCACTCACTGAAACACAACAGCACATGTGCTGTTGTGGTGATGTTCTGTAAGGGGTAATTACTGTCGCCAGACGGGACCCCAATAAGGTGAAATCAAATGTCCCTGTCACTACTGATTTGAATTTGAATAAAGCAGTCATATTAAAACGTATCTTCTACTTGGCAAGATACATGCAATCTAAAACATTTATAACATTCTTATAAAATACATGCAATCTAAAAATATAAACAAATTTAAAGGAAATTTGGTAATAAATGGATTAAAACTTTAATGCAATATTATACCAGAAAAGGCAAAGAAAATGAAAATTAGACAAATCTCTAACAGATTTTTTCAGTATTAGTCAAATTTATTTATTTATTTATATCGTAATAAGTTGTGGATAATGTCTTAAACCCTTGAAAGGGTTGCCTAGACTATTAGTTATCGTATACTATCTCTATATATAAAAATGAATCCCTATTTCCCTTGGTCACGGCATCACGCGTGAACGGGTAGACCGATTTTAATTCGGTTTTCGCTAATGGAAAGAGGGATAAACGGGGAATGTTCATATATATAAAAATTGCACGCCGGGCGAAGCCTGGGGCGGAACGCTGGTAAGTTATATAAACATAAATTGTAGAAAATAAGTCATATAAACATAAATAACAGACGAGTTTTTCCCAAATTTTAATTCTATATCTTATTTTTAATTAATTAAATTACTTTTTTCTTACTTGTTATTAACTTGTTATTATTATTTTGACTTTTAATTATAATTTACAAAATGTGTTTTTAGTATCTAGTAAAGTATTTTTTTTTATTAAATTATTAATCAAAAACAAAATTAAACTGGTTATCTACATAATAATTATATTAAATTTCATTTCTATTAGTATTTCAAGTTTAGTTTTTAAGTAAGCAAGTTTAGACTGTTTTCGCGGTGTGCAAGGTTTTCTCTTGTCCGTTGTATGGCTATCCTATAACATAACACTTTAAGACCATACAATTGGTGTATCTTATCTTGACGATTTATTTATTATTTATATTTAATACTAGCTGAGCGCGCAACTTCGTACGCGTGGTATTACGGTATAACTCGTAACTTTTTTGTTTTTAAACCGATTGGAATGAAACAAACACCAAATGTTACGGAAAGCTTGCCACAATGCACCACTGAACACCTCATTCAAATCGATTAAGTCGTTTCAGAGATTAGCGTGCACAAACGCATAGACAAACAGACAAAAATTCTAAATACTATTTTTTTTTGACCTCGGTAATATAAATAACTACAACGTGTACAAATTGTTTTATTGGAAAAAATATTTAATGTGCAGACACGGCCCGTTTACAATTTTATTTTATTATTATATGTATAGATAATATGTTTTTCTTAAAAAACCAATCTTGTTTTGAATGGATTTGACCAATTTTGATTTTTATCGTTCCAAATAATACTCGTAACTTCGAAACCGCGTAACTTATTACATAATTCATAGTGATTTAAACAATTCTAAGTTAAATGTTTAATTAGCATCAGTTTAAAGTTGTTTAAAGTCAACAAAGAAACGCCCGAACGGGTCATGGACTCGTAATATTTGCCTTATGCCTTATGTAATAAGTCTTCCGATGGTCACCACTAAATATTTTTAGTTATTGAGTAATACTCTCGACAGGTAATTCTTCTTTTTACATGATTCAAAGGGGAACCTTCGTTTTTTTTATGTTAAATTCGGCAGACAGGCTGACGGTCCACTTGATGGTAGGTGGCTACCGTCGCCTATAACACAAGCAACGCCTAAGCTGCTGCAGTGCGCTGCCGACTGCAGTAGGATTAAGGATAAGGGATTAAGAGTGGATAGGGAAATGGGCTCTGGCATCCCTTACTCACTCACCGAAACACAACAGCACACGTGCTGTTATTTCTCTGGGGTGTGTTCCAGCACTCTTTCGGCCAAGGCTAGAGATGACTTTCTTTGGCAAACCAATGAATAGATTTTAAATTGGCAACGACATTAATTGATTTGTCAATTCGATTATGTTTCAGGACACTTCTGTCGTTGTTGGCATGCATCGCAGCGACATCATCAGCTCCACAAGACACCAGTGACATCACATATGTGCAAATTAAACCAACGCTTGCCGAAACACCGTTAGAACCCAAAACTCCCGACGATGAGGCGAAAATAGAAAAACTACCCCTAATTTTTGGTGGAAACTTTAGTGAAAGTGAAAAAGAAATTGAGGTCGTAACAGAAAAAAGTATTTTGGGGAGTGAAGCAATTACACCGTTGTACGAAACCACACAAACCGAAAATTACGATTCAGAAACAACAACGATCAGCTTGAGGAAACGAAAATATAAACCTAAAAATACAAAGCTACCATCGCCGAGATATTATTCGAAGTTAAGCTATTTTCAAAAATCGAACGATGTCGGGCCGGCCTCAACTAATTTAGTAGAAAGACCCGGGAGAAGGATGTTCAAGTCAAAATGTAGATGCGAAAGGATATCGAACTGTCCCAAATTGCAAATTTCGGTGCCGAGATGTCCCGAAGAGCACTTTATGTGTTGTTTTTAATTTTAATTAGCCATTCGAATTTGCATAAATATAAAGGTACTATAATTTTCTAAGTGTTGCCAGTAAAAAGTGGTTCCATACTTTTAAAATATCATTGCTGCCCAGTGCCGGATTTATACTTTTCTTGATTCTTGAGTATAGGCCCCTTCACTTTGTGCCGCCAATTCCTCGTGGCCTAAGTAGATACCTAGGCCTTTATTAGGTAATTATTATTATTATTGCATTTATTATCGCACAAGAATTTGATGGCTTCCGAAAGCGTGTAAAAATCATCTAAAATCCGCCGCCCCTAGGCCGCTGCCCATAGGCCGCGGCCTATTGACAAATCCAGGGCTGTTGCTGCCACAAAAAAGATGCCTTACAAAATTATGTACTCGTATTTTCAACTTGTCTGTGGTGGCGAAAATTACTTTCTTTGTACCTAATGGTTTCCGTAATGTTGTATGTTTGTATCCATGATGGGATGTAATTTTTTGACTTACCGATAAATTATTCTGTGAGCATTATTTGTTAAAGAAAATATATTCTCAAATAATACAAATTAATACACGTAAAATACAGTTATATTAATTTGTCATTAATAAAAACCACCAATTTTATAATAAATATGAGTTTTTTATCGCGACTTCGCTGCGTTTTATACTTTAATTATACTCCAGCCATTATAGGAGTGCTGTTCTGACAGGTGTCAATTCTATACATTTTCTGTATCGTTTATTCGGAAATGAACTTTATGCAATGGACATAAAGAAATGTCAAAAACGCATTCATAGAATGACCGTACTATACGGTTTGAATTTCACACGTACAACTACATATACGCCGCGACTCATTATATATATATATATATATAGCAACGCCAAAGCTGCTGCAAGTGCGCTGCAGACTACAGTAGGATTGGATTAGGAGGGCGATAAGGAAATGGGCTCTGACATCCCTTACTCACTCACCGAAACACAACAGCACGTATATGCTGTTATTTCACGGTGGTATTCTGTAAGGTGGTGGTTACTGCCGCCAGGCGGGCTGCCCAAATGACTGCGAAACGCAGTGTGCCCTACCACTACTTTTCAAATCCAGACCAGTCAATTTTGAAAATTACATTAAAATGGTTTGGAAATAAAATTGGACCCGATAGGTGGCGCCTCAATCGGCTATACTAAACACCACCGGCCACGATCCCTGTGTGACGAACTATTGGGCCATTGTGTACGTGAAGACCCAATTCGAAGAAGCGTCACGTGATCGTCACACTGAACGTCACGCAATATTCGACCTTAAAATTTTACTGTCATCGCACGCAAAGTAATTTAAATGATTTAGGTATATGTAGCTAAAATATAGGCCAATGTAAAGAAAAAAATATCTCTTCCCACCGAATATTTTTTTATGATTATTTAAATTTTACAAACGATGTAATTGTTAGGCAGATATTTGCTTTTATGGTCAGAAAATGTCCGATCTAATTGATTATTATTGGATCTAAAAAGGATATTAATGATATTTTATTCTGTACCTACACGTAAAAAATTGTTGCGCTATTTAAAATATTTCCAAATAAAATACTGATTATGACTGGAGTTTTATTATTAAAAAAAGTGTCTCTGACGCCCAACTGGAGTCTACCTATTCCTTTAGTAGACGTATAAAATTTTCCTTGTATCAATAGATTTTTTTTATGTTAAGATCGGCTGGCGGTCCACTTGATGGTAGGTGGTTTCCGGCGCCTATAACACAAGCAACGCTACAGATGCTGCAATAGGAATCGGGAAGGTTTAGGGAAATGGGCTCACCGAAACACAACAACACACATTAATTAATTAACGGTGGTCTTCTATAACGGGCTACCCGCATGACTGCTATACTTTCCAGATCCAGACCAGAGCCAACGTTGAAAAATTCATTTCCAAAGTTGACCCTGCCGGGAATCCTAAACCGTCAAGGCAACCACCCTAACCACTCATCCTTGGCTTGTCATCATCCAGGTCCAGGGCAAGGAGTAAATAAAAATAGACAGCAGTAACATAGAGTTTAATTGAATTGGCACTATGATTTATCACAAAGTTGTATACATCGTTTAATAAAACTATTTGCGTGAAACATTTTGACATATAAACTTATCACATCTAAATAAACGAAATTATAACAATCAAATTCTTAAATCTAAAATGCATATGAACATTTTTTCCAGTTTCTGCCAAACGATAGGAAATTAACAAAATCTTTTTGAATCTTAATTGCTGCTACCTATTGAGAGATTCTTTCGCAATCATTCGCACTCTTTTATAATTAATAATAAATTTTAATGGTATATAAAGGGTCGGATCACACCGAAACGCGACGCGATGTGACGCGACGATGCTTGAAGAGGTAAGTTGTATCGCGACACCGCCAGGCGCATCGTAAAGCTACGATAGTTGCTGACAGCGCGACGCACAGAATGTAGAGTGTAGGTTCCAAACGGGGGCGGTACCGCCCCCTAGTGGACACTGGAGCTTTTCATGAGGGTGTAAGCGAGTCCATAGGCAAATGGGGGCATTATGACAGTCAAGGGGGCGGTCGCGGTGTACCTACCTAATTAGATATTTAATATAATAAAATACTTTGATGAAAATAAAATACCTCTACTCTCATGAAAAAACATTTTATCTAGCGGTCTAAAATGTTTATTTTATTATTATGGTGTAAATAAACATTAAAACATTGAAATAAGCAAGTATAAAGTAATTGATTCGGTTTAGGACCGTCGGTAACACGTCTGTGCAAGTTGCTAAGCAAAGACATGATTTACGCAAAAATACGGGAACTTAACTGTAACAACCTGTTTGCCGAGCAAGTGCACCAGGACACTGCAAACAATCAAAAGCCAACAACAAATACAAAAACATATTAAATGTTTTTATTATAATATGTTTTTGTATTTTTAACAATTAATAATCATGACCCTCTGCCACGACCACGAGGAGCACGATTAGAGAGAGAGAGACAGAGAGAGAGAATTAATTTTTAATTTGTGATTATTAATAGATAATATAAAATTAGTATAATGAATTATTATGTAAAATGGGGGCGTTAGAATTTTTTTCTTTCTTCTAAAGGGGTCGGTAATCCGTAAAAGGTTGGGAACCTATGGTTCTAAACAGAGGTTCCAAACATTTTTTTTCATAGACCAATTTCAAAATTTAGCTGGTTTTCTCCACGGATGGGGAGTTTTCTAAATGAAATAAGTGAGAGTTGATAGTTTTTTTTTTGTCACCCTGTTTTTTGGTCACGCCAACGTAGACCCCCTCGAGTCTCCCGTGGACGCCTGGGGGTCCCCCTGAACCACTTTGAGAACTAAGGGTGTAGTGTAGAGGATCGCCGAGCAGAGTCGAACCGAATCGGCCGCCCGAATTGCTCAACAGGCGAATTTCTTCGCCGATGCGATTCGATTCGACTCGGCGCGCCTCAGTCGACGCTGGGAAGCAGATGCGCGTATATCGCTGATCCAACAATATACATTATATTCTTTCTTGTATTCTCTTCTTCATCAAAAAGTATTTGAAATAAAAAAAATCTTCGTCCGAGCTGTCCATGACGCAAAAACGACCTACTTTATTAAAGAGTTGCGATAAATGATTAATTCGATTCGATTCATGTCAGATGGACGCAAAAGGAAAAAATACGACTCGACTCGATTCGACGCGTTTCTGCTGAGCCGACGCGACGAACGACGCCGGGACGCCAGGGGCCCTAGCCAAGATGCAAACTATTGCAAACGCTTCCTTTGCGTACTTACGAAACGAAAGAAATAAAGCCCGGTGATTGGTTGTTGTAATTGTTACAACAACCAATCACCGGGCTTTATTTCTTTCGTCTCGTCGGCTCTCTCCCTCTATGCATCTATTTAGTTTGAAAGTAAAAGAAAAAGCATAAACATTTTGTCTTAATGCAAATAATTATAGTTTTAACAAATAATTATAGTCTCTTATTCATTTAAACATTTATAGACACTTATAATAATTATTCAAAGATAAAAAAGATACACATTAATTTTGGACGTTACGCATAAGATACATTCAACAAAAATAAACTACAAATTACACCATAGAGACCTCAATCTCGTAGACAGTAAAAAATAAATTTAGATTTAATTAAATTTCACATGCAATATATAATATCAAAACAAATCAAATTAAAAGTCAGCTTTTCTACTGAAATGTCAGAAACATTTTTTGATATGAACATTAGAATCCGCTGCATCCATCTCTAAACTTATTTTATCTACCTACATCGTATAAAAAAATAACATCTTCTCCTAAAGCGTTTTAATATAACAAGATTTAAATGGAAAGTTTCAATACATGAAAAAAAAAAATGCCACAATTTTTAATCCACGGTATCAATATTCCTGTAGTCGTCGCGTTTTGGACAATTCTCCTGTAAATGAAGAAATCGTTGGGCATTACATAGACAACTAAAACACCGTGTTTAAACAAAGTTAAATAACTTATTGTAATGGTTTCGCTTGTGTTTGCCACATACCATCAAGTGGACAGTCGGCCTGCTTGCTATAGCATTAGTGACAAGTCATGTACTACAAAACTACAATTTCTATCCTTAATAATAATAAATCTTCATTTGCACAAACAAACAGACATGAAAGGGTGTCAATTCATATAAAGCAGTTAACTACAAAGTATTTCCTACCCGATAGGAGCAAGCAAATATTTGTATTTAATCTTCTATTTCTATTTTGTTCTTATCTTCTTCTTTTTCTAATAACTAAAATAGTTTTAATTGTAATAGATAAATTAATTAATATGTTTTATTAATATAAAACATATTAATTAATTTATCTATAAATTCTTTAGTTATTATATATTATATTAATAAAATTCTTTAGTGATAATAGCAACAGTCTATTAAACAAGTCCTATTCTGTTTAATAGACTTCTTTATATATTTCACACTAGCTGGTGCCCGCGGCTTCGCCCGCGTTGAAAAACTTTTAACGCCTAACATCTTTAATGCAGTTACAGCTTGGCCAGGCGTTGGATAATCCCTCGGGAACAGTACTTTTTTTCTGGATAAAAGGTGTCTTTTCCTGCATCCCTGACGTGTATGCAAAATTTTATGATGGTCGGTTCAGCGGTTTGGGCGTGAAAAGGGAACAGACAGACAGACAGACGTAGTTATTTTCATATTTATAATTTACATTTCTTATTCCTTATTCTTGACAAAACAATTTGGGCATTTTCTATCACAATTTAAGAGAAGTATATTTTATTTTTATTTTTATTAAAGATGAATTTGGTCTTGGCCAACATCCATCCGTGTAGGAAGAATGAGGCCGACGATGGAGCGAGCTCACCCAGAAGATGCCTATTCACTCGAACCTTGAAAAGATTTGGGCTGTGGCTCGGAAATACAGACGCCGGCAGGCAGTTCCAATCCTTAGCAGAGAGTTCCAACAAATGTAACTTTTTAAATAGCGGTACAAAACTCTCCATGAAGGCCACGCCACATTTTTAAGCTCTTGATACAATTATTATCTCCACCGAATTACCCCATGCCAATTTTACTTTGAAATTATTATAAACATGTCAAACTGACAGTTTCATTTCTTCGTCTAAGTCACGGTTCTAACAAGTGACGAACAAGAGTTTACCTGATGATTAATGATGAGGTAGACCGGTAGCCGCTCGAAGCAGAACTCGCACGGGATAAGGGGCGGACCCTCCGGCGACGGAGGACGGGACGAAGGTGCGTCGATTGGCAACGCAGCAACGACCGCCGGCCTGAACTGTGTCAGGTCTGGACGACATCCAGTCTATGATCAGAGAAAATGTTTACATTGTTTACAATTAAAAAACATCCCACAAAAACAAAAGACGATTTTTACGCAAGTTGACTGTTCGGATACCAAGTGCCATCGGTCTAGGTTTTTGACCGTAGCACTAATAAAAGGAATAAAATGTTGCTCATAAATTAATGATTTTTCTCTTTTCTCTCGGCCCGTATGGAACCATTACCGTTGTTGCCAATATAAAAGAACGATATATCACGATATACGATCTGGCCATCCAAAGATTTTTTTTATCTTAAGATCGGCAGACAGGCTGACGGTCCACTTGATGGTAGATGGCTACCGTCGCCTATAATACAAGCTAAGCTGCTGCAAGAGAAATGGGCTCTGGCATCCCTTACTCACTCATCGAAACACAACAGCACACATGATGTTATTTCACGGTGGTCTTCTGTGAGGGGATGGTTACTGCCGCCAGACGGGCTGCCCAAATGACTGCGAAACGCAGTGTGCCCCGCTACTAGTCTCGAGAAACTAGTTTAAAAGGTTCATTTTTCAAAGTTGACCCTGTCGGGAATCGAACCCGGGAACCCTAGAACGGAGTGTTAAGGCAAGCACCCTAACCACTAATCCAACGGGCTCGTCAAATGATAACTAGATGTCGCTAATGCAATAAACAACAAAGTGTGTCTGTATTTATTTTGTGTTGCGGGCAATGAAAGATGGTTTATCTGGTTTTTGTCTTGTCAGAGTTTGTTGGTCGAGGTTTTTTGGTTTTGTTACGACTTTGTTTTGTCAAGACTTTTAGATCGAATGGATCAGGATATATATATGGTGATTCATTTGCCAATGAATTAACATAGTCCAAGAGAAGTTTAAGCTTATTTCAAAAGGAGCTACCAAACAAGCGACTCCACTGGAAGAGAGCGTAACTTTAGTTTATAAATAATAGAGTGGAGCTTACTTGATGGCGCACCAGATCTTCAGCTGGCACCAGCTTCGAGCAGAACTCGCACGGGAGCGCCACGTCCAACTCGTGCATGTCTCCATCGACCGGCGGAGGCGCAAATGTCACGCGCCCGGGGGATTGGCGTTCGGGAGTCACACGGTCAGGAGACACGCGTCCAGACATTGCGCGGCCAGGGGATAAGCGTCCCCTGGCATTCTCCACTTTGGCCATCGGACTAAAGAACAAATACAGTTAGAACTAGCCAGAAAAATATCTTACCAATTTCACAAATGAGAAATTGTTCAGAATTGTAACATGGAATACGTTTTTATTCCCGTGACAAGTTCTCATAGGATAAGTTCACACTAGATCCCAAAAAATAATACACTTTTTTTACATTTGCAACATAGTTCAAAATTATTCAACCAGATGGCGCTTTCTTTTTATTTACAACTAGCTGGTGTCCGCGAATTAGTCTCCGTTAAAAAAAAAAATATAACACTACCGACTGTGCCATCTATTATGCTACAATAGAATTAGTTGAAGCGGCGACATCTATCGGATCTGGGTAGAACTGCTTGGTTGGTGATACACCTATGCATGGTATGCTCCAATTTGCATATCCTCGGGTACCCAAGGATAAAACCTTATACACCTATAGATTCCACAGAAATCACTCTGTTTATAGATGAAAACCGCATGAAAATACGTTCAGTAGTTTTTGAATTTATCACGAACATACATACAGAGAGACGCGGCGGGGGACTTTGTTTTATAATCCCAGTCTCACTCATTGAAACACAACAGCACACGTGCTGTTATTTCACGGTGGTCTTCTGTAAGGGGGTGGTTAACGGCCGCCAGACGGGCTGCCCAAATGACTGCGAAACGCAGTGTGCCCTGCCACTACTTTCCAGATCCAGACCGGAGACAAATTTGAAAAGTTCATTTTTCAAAGTTGACTCCGCCCCAGGAATCGAACCCGGGAACCCTAGAACAGAGCGTTAAGGCAAGCACCCTAACCACTCATCCAATGGGTTCATCAAATGAATAGAATTTAATAAAGCGAATATGCCAATACATATGTAATATAAAATCGCTGTACCACGGTAGATACGATCAAGTCGATCGTCAGCTCGTCTGACGATCCACTTAGATCCACACTCCAATTAGATCCGGTTTCACTAGTACTAAACCAGTGAACCTATGTACCAAAAAAATATATACAAATCAACAAAATTCGGATAGTTACTAATAACTCAGGCGGACGAAGCCGCTGACAAAACTTATCAACTTAATAAAAACCCTCGTTCGTACCTTCGGTTTGTAACGGCATTACTTGCATTGGCATTGCTTGCATTGGCATTGCTTGCATTAGCATTGCTTGCATTGGCATTGCCAGCATTAGCATTGCTAGCATTAGCATTGCTAGCATTAGCATTGCTTGCATTGGCATTGTATGGTGCTGTTACCTGGAGGAGACGAAAAAAAAAATGTTCAAGGAATATGAACAGTCAAAAATGAATAATAATGGTACAACTAAAACAAAAAACTGCTGGATAGAATAATTTGTATAATTTAATTATTTATCTATAAGAACACTAGCAGCAGTTAAATTGTTGAAAATTATACTGAATCCTTGCAGTAATATATTCATTTTAATAGCCTGAATGAATACCTCGTTGAGTCCGCGACGCAGTTCGCGCAGGCTCGACTTGATTTCACTAAAGCGATCGGCTCCCACTTGAAGAGAATCGAACCTGCAATCAAACGGTACGAATAAGACCAAATGTATGGCCAAACGTCAAATGTAACGATGAACGATTGGAAACTGTCGACAAAAGATGCTAAGCTTCAATTGACTCCACATATAAGTAGTTTGTCGAGCAGATTCGAAATAACCGATTTACTATGTCATAAATAAGTAATTTAACGGTTCCCTTGTTTTACTTTTTTACTCTGTGTTATGTCGTACGGTATATTATTGTGAGACAGAGGCGATGTATATCAATGTTTGTACTCCAGAACCGAATGGTTCGGGCTAGCTACAAAACTATATAGTTTTGTAGGAACATCCATCACATTGACATCTACGTGACGTCATCCGCAAATAAAAACTCGCCGGTCAGGGTCGCTAACGGCACTAAGTGTGTCACGGATTACGTCACCAAAATGGCGGTCAGACGCATTGGCAATTTGCGGGGCTTATACCAATATTGTTCTTGGTAGTTGATAACCTATCTTGCTTGCAAAAATGGGGATTCAATGTGTAATAATTTCAATGTTTAAATAAGTCATTTGGGCTGCCCGTCTGGCGGCAGTATAGTCTTACAGAAGACCACCGTGAAATAACAGCTGCTGTGTTCCAGTTAGTAAGTAATGGACGGTGAGCATTCATTACTCTGGCTCATTCAGGGCCGGCTTTACCTATAGTGCAGGGTATGCCGTGCACACGGGCGCAGGGTCTTACGGGGCGCCGAGAAAGCGCCGCTTCTCAAAGACTCTGTCCCCATGTTATGAGCAACGCCAGGCGTCGTAGTAAAGCAAGGACCGCTACGAGCGGCCAACAGTTTGAACAGTTGAAAACCAAAAATAAGACATATTAAATGAGTTTCAACTCAAAATACTGATGGAGAGGGCGCCAGAGTAGGTATTGATTGCAGACGGGCGCTTCATGAGCTAGAGTCGCCTCTGAGCTCATTTCCGTATCTATTCCTAATTCTTTATCCTACTATGGTTGGCAGAGCACTTGCAGCATCTGTTACGTTGCTAGTACTATAGCCGACTGTAGCCACCTACCATCAAGTGGAGCACCAGCCTGTCTGACCACCTTAACTATATTATTATTAAATAATTTATGAAAGATTGATTTCAAAGAGCAACTTACCAAACCGGTGGTAGATTATTTTAATTTTATTGTGTTTGATATCAATAATTATTCGTAAATGTTTATATAGATAATGAAATAAATATTAAAAATACAATGTGTATTAAATATAACACAACGCTCCCATTATCCATTTTCTTCATTTTAAAATATATATTTGCCTGATATTTCGACTTTTTCAAAATCATTTTGTGACTGCATCACAAAATGATGGGTCCGTTTTACAATTAGATAGTCCGGTAAATCATGCGTTACCTGTTCTGAAACTCCTCCTGGGTCATTGGTGTAAAATCGAGATACCTTTGAGTGGGGGTCACGGTCGTGTATTCCGGTGAAGTCGGGCTGGTCTGGACCGGGGGCTTCCGTGCTATTCTCTCAGAAAAAGCTTCCTCTGGATTCATTAACGCATCCATTTTGCGTAGTTTCTCCAACTTTTCAGCTGGATTCAACACCGGAGGTAGTCCTGAAAACAAATTATAATTACATAGGTACTTAGATGTAAAATAAACTTAGCTATCTTAAGGTGAGTCCAGATTACGTAACAAAATACGTTAAATAACAATGTTATATATAATGTTTTATATGTGTTATAAAACAAAATTATTTAACATTTGCCCATGAGTCACGCGATCACGTGTACTCATGATGCGACCAATGATGAGTTATACACTGTTATTTTAATGTGTACACACTTGTTTTATGTTGCAATGTTATAACAGCAATGTTAAATAATGTGGACCTGTTATACAACAGAGTTACATGACATGTTATTTAATTTGAACGCACCCGTACGTTAATTCATACAACTTCGTGTAACACAGATTAACATACTCATATTATTAGTTTATGGAAGGATTTAAACCGTTTTAGTATGTGAATATAACAAAATTTAATTCGTAGTGACAGGACATGGTGCTATCAGTAATATAAAAATTACAGCAGTAACCTTCCCCTTATAGAAAACCATTGAAAATACTAAAAATTATAAGAAATACAGGATCCCGTTTTCCCATCTCCACTTTGTACGTTATTCCTCCCAGTCTCAGTCTTTATCACAATAAAAAGCCTCGTAGGCGTACCACTGGTATGGTCTTGATAGCCACGCCAGATGTTAGATCCGATAGCAAAGTGAATTTAAAAAACAGTAGCTGACAGTCTGTCTACTATATTAATTTTTCGAGGGGATTCCCCTTTAAATAACTGTTTTCTTATTCTCAAAAAGTATACATTTACATATTTTGAACATTAATAAAAGTAAACCTGCAATGGCGATTAAGTATAACCTACAACTCGGACGTGAGGAACCATTTTTTTTTATTTATTTTTTTATTTAGAAAAGATAGGGCTGCACATAACACATTTTTGAGTACTTTCAAGTTTTTAAAGAAAATTGATAACTATAGTTGGTCAACAACTAGCAATAACATGTTTAATAATGTATTTAACATATTGAAATTAGGGAAATAAAAATAAAAGTTGACCCCAAAATGTTGAAAGGATAATGTGATGTATTTAGCTTATTTAAGTCAAAATTTAAGCTATTAGTCTTAAATATAAGATACTAGCGACCCATCCCCGGTTTCGCAAGGATGCAATACTTTCTGCAAATGATATACACAAACCTTCCTTGTCTATAGCTTATATTTTAAAACCGTATATGGTTTAGAAGACGACAGCGTAGAAATAGACAGAAATGACAATTTTATAACATATGTAGTGAAATCAGTAAATTTCAAGCAGATTTTTAGATTAGTCCCAAAAAAGATAAGTATAGTAACATAGACAAGATTCTTTATCTAATTATAGTCGTAAAATTATAATTGATTAATTTTTTATAAACAAAAAAAATTCAAAAAAAATAGCGAAAAGGATCACATGTCAATATTTAAGATAAAACTATTGCTAAACAATAATTATAATACCTCTGGCTAAATTTTGAGCCGTGAGTTCATCCCGCCGCCTGTCCTCGTCCTGTTTGCGCTGCATGGCGCTGTAATAGGGCAAGTCACGAACCGGAGACATTTGAGGAGTCCTGACCGCGGGGGGCTTCGGGGCCGGACGCTTCTTCACGGCACCGGTACTGCTCGCCGGGGATTGATTACTGCTTTGTTTATCGACAAATACTAATTAAACGTTACACAAATGTATTCAGATGTGATCATCGTAAACTCAATCACACTGTACGCTTCTGTAACTACGTCAGCCACATGTTGCTGATTCCGCACACCACACTTTCACAGGGGCGTAGCTACCGCCACATCAGCCGTATCAATTGTATTAGGTCCCCAGGCTACCGGCCCCCCCAAGTATGTCTTGAATTTTTAAGACGTACGCGAGTTGATAGTTTAAGAGTCTAAATGAATTGTTTAGACTCAAATTGTCTAAATGAATTGTTTGATTCACGGGCCATCTGCGCTAAGCTACGCCACTGCATTGTGAACTGTTTAGTTACAAAAAACGCGCTTGACAATTTTTTGCCCTGTCACATGGTAAACAGGGCCGGATTAACAGTCTGTGGGGCTCTAAGCAGTGAACGATATGGGGCCTCCCATATTTTTTTGTTAATAATTTTTTCGTCAATGATACGCCATTTAACCCTTTAGTCGAATCGAATGTTGCAATATTAAAATGTCATTTTCCCAACTTCTTTTAACCGGCAAAGAATGACTCATTTCATGAGAATTAAGATGTTGTTTTGTTTAAAAATTTCTTATTATAACTTAGAAAAAATTATACGCCTGATCTTGGGGGCCCCAATTTTTCGGGGGCCCTAAGCAGCTGCTTAGTTTGCTTATGGGTTAATCCGGCCCTGATGGTAAATAATCTGTACTATACGTTTCTCTTATTCTTTAACCTATCAAGGTCGCGTGCATGCATTTCACCACCTAAGTATAGCGTGAATTGTATTTACAGCCGACGGTAACCACCTAACTGTCAAGTGGAAGGTGAGCCTGACCACGACTCTTACACAGAAAAAAATAAACTAGATTACTCACACATTGCGATTAGCTGAACTCGACGCAGAAGGGACAGGTTCACCGTTACTGATACTACTGTGGTGACCCTTTGCGACAGACATAACAGAGTTCCCCCCATTTCGCTGTTTGGTCTTACTCGATTTCTCAATCCCTTTGAGATTTCGTAACCGCGAGTTAGAGGCGAGTAATCGAAGCGAGTCTGTGGAGACCGCTGCGACTCTTGGTACATTGTTCCTAGGCGGTACCGGATCTGTAATATTGAATAAAAGACTGTTATAAGCCCAAGGTAATTTGTAGTTTTACTAGTGTACTAAATAATAGGGGAAAGGCATACTGCGTTTCTCAGTCGTAAATTTGGCACCACATTACATATAACGGCCGTGAAATAACAGCACGTGTGCTGTTGTGTTTCGGTGAGTGAGTAAGGGATTCCAGAACACATTTCCACATCCCTTTCTAATCCTCTATCCTTAATGTTACTATGGTCGTGAACATACTTGCAACATCTGTGACGTTTTGATCAAGTGGACCGGCAGCATAAGGGAAAGGCATGCTGCGGGGTTATGGCGGACTTCTACCGGTTAAAACACAACGAAATACTAGCGCGGCCGTAGACGGGAATCGCCCAGGTCCCGGTCAAGGAGGAAGGTGGCGGATATAGGCCAGCCGCCTTGCGCAGCCTCTTCCTCTTCCCGCTGCCTTCTTGTGCTCGCAAGATGCGATTTTCACTGCCGACCATTGCTTTCACAACGGCCGGCAGCGAGAGGTCGGCGTCCACGGCGAGAGACAGAGCGACACGCTGCTCCGCCCATTCGGGGCAATTCACCAAGGTGTGCTGCTCAGTCACAATGGTGACAGACCTCCGTGGGCTTACTCGCGACTACTCGGTGGAGGTAACACACGAAGCAACCATGCTCCGAGAGAAACTCCACCGGGCAGAGCGAGCGTGAGGGCCCTGCGCCACTTCACCGGACCATTCCTCTAGTGAGGGACGAATGGCCTCAATCGACTGGCGGCCCACACTGGGTTTCGCCTGGAAGTATCTCCGATGATAAGATCGAGTCGTGCCACCGCGCGTCCCCGACTTCGCGGTATTGCGCCGCCAGCACTTAGGAATCCAGATCCCAAGGAGTGGTGTCTACCAACACACACGACGTCTCATTCACTATCCTGACCACCGTGACCCTTTGCGACGCAATCAAAAGTGTGAGCGGTCAGTCGGTCCACCAATATGGGGGCCATGACCCGCACCGCGCCAGCGCGAGCGGCGGCAGAGGCGGCGACAGGCCCTTGGGGAGTACCCTCCCCGGTGCTGCGGTGGCTCCGATGAATCGCGGCGCCAATTGGAGAAAGTGAACAACAACAACAACAACAAAAACGATACAATGCGGACATCAACAAGAGGGCGCCTCTGACTTGTCGAGAGCCATCGACAAGCCCAGCCGCCGTATCCTAGCAGTCAGCCTGCCTGTCCTCAAATAACTTTAAAAAAATGAGCCGTCACGGGACGTCTGGTAGATGTGAAACATCGAGTGAAATAAAATTGTGACTGTTTATTTATTTATTTAACGTTTATTTTTATTTAATACAAAAATTTAAATATGTCGGCGCTTTTGATTTGCGGGAGTGAACAGCACTGACAACTGTCATTTGTCAACTGGACAGCGGGATCGGAATGTCATTGTCGTTGACTCGGACACAACACCGAGCGCTAGCGCAGAGGCACGTCGGCCGGGGAGTACCTCACGGGAAGGCAATCGGTTGACATCAAGGGACTGGTGCTACGTGTTTGGTGGAGTGTTATCTGATTTGGTGTGATTGGCTGGTGGACAATGCGATCGAGGACTTATTTTGTGCCGATTGTGGCGTTTTGTTTGGAATTGCAGCGCGTGACCTAAAATATTCGCGCCTATCTGTGATCAAGTGTGGAGACCAATGATACGAAGAATCCTGGTCGTGTCCTTTCGGGACCGATGATGCCGGGGACTCTAATCGTGTTTCTACATCAGAAGTGGGATTGTCTCACGGGCACTGCTATGAAAATTAAAACTACGCAATCATGTGGTGCAGTGTGATGGAAAATCGTCAGTTTTATCGAAGCCATAAAGGATCCGGTTACGACGAGTGAATTTAAAGTTGTCAGACTTCAACCTTGAGGCTGCCGACGTCGATGCGTGGGCTTGGTGCAGCGCCATGGACCTGTGCCTCTCAGAGGGACCGTTACAAGGAGTTGCAGATGACCGTGCAAAAAAAATATAAAGATGTTGCAGCAGCAGCCCATCCTGGACAAGTCGGGCAGGATCTGCTCTTGTTGCAACAAGACCCGCATGGTCAATGGATCGTCGCGAGGCGGCCGCGACTCGGAGTGGAGGTGCTGTGGGACCCCTGTTGGCGGCTTGTTGGGTCCGAGCGCAATGACGACTTCGAGAAGTCGTCGCTTTTGGTTCGATGGCTTTAACCTATGCAGTGAGGTTGATCCTCGTGAATAATAACGGTGAGTCGTTTTCATTTTGGGGTAGAGAGCACAGCCCATAAGTTGGGCGAAAATCGACATTATGATGTTGTAACGTTGGCTGGCCTTGCTAATCGCGCAGTTTTACTAAGCCTACCTACAACACTGGAACAAAAAAAAAAAAAAATAGTAAAAATCTTATCAGCTGTTTAAATGAGAGTTATTTAATTGAGGTTTTATTTCATGTAGATCTGTTGTTACTTCTAATTCGATCTACCCACCCAGTTATTGTTATGCGAGAATAATTATCTTAAAAATTTTAATGCCAGTTATTGTTATGCGAGAATAATTATCTTAAAAATTTTAATGCCAGTTATTGTTATGCGAGAATAATTCTCTTAAAAATTTTAATGTGAAGCGGGGGATAGACCGTGTTTTGTTTCTAGATGGACTTAAAGTACTAGAATGTGAGTTATCACACCCAAACGAACCCAAAAGTGAGATTAGACTTGGAAAGATTAGTAGTCCTGTAAGAGTAGTTGTTAATTGCACTCCGATAGTTCTAAATTCTGATTGTTGGATAACCGCAGAGAGTATTGTTGCTTGCTAAGGAGGTTTCTAAACGCAGTGTAGTTACCGGACAGTTATAAATACGCCTTTTTTTGATGAATTGCGCATTGTTCAGCGACGCCCATCCCGTATCAGTGTAGTGGAATGTAAATGTGTTATGGACAGGGGTCGTTAATTATTGCAAGCGGATGTAATACGACCTGATTGTTTTTCTTATTTAAATACTGTACTTCTAGTGACCTCATATCGAACGCTTGTCGTTACTATACTTACGAGTTAAGAGACCCCTGCTTTAGTTAATATTATCAGTCATTACCAGTACTCGTTTTCTTCTTGACCGAAAAAAAAAAAAAAAAAGAGAGAGAGAGAGAGAAACTTGGAGAGCCTTCGGGCTCTCGCATTGTAGCAGTTGCCGACGTACTAATTCTGGGGAACCTTTAATTAATGGTTTGGGAACACTATCGGTTGATTCCGAAGAGGCCCTATCCATAGATTCCGAGGAAGCTTTATCTGCTTGCTCTTTTTAACTGTTATGAGAGAGTTCCATTTGTTGTTTGATGGAGGCTGTAGAGATCTCACCTGCTTTTGTGGGTGACGATCTGGTCCAGCAAGTTGTTGTTTAATGAAAGCTGTAGAGATCTCACCTGCTTTTGTGGGTGACGATCTGGTCCAGCAAGTTGTTGTTTAATGAAAGCTGTAGAGATCTCACCTGCTTTTGTGGGTGACGATCTGGTCCAGCAAGTTGTTGTTTCATGAAAGCTGTAGAGATCTCACCTGCTTTTGTGGGTGACGATCTGGTCCAGCAAGTTGTTGTTTCATGAAAGCTGTAGAGATCTCACCTGCTTTTGTGGGTGACGATCTGGTCCAGCAAGTTGTTGTTTAATGAAAGCTGTAGAGATCTCACCTGCTTTTGTGGGTGACGATCTGGTCCAGCAAGTTGTCGTTTAATGAAAGCTGTAGAGATCTCACCTGCTTTTGTGGGTGACGATCTGGTCCAGCAAGTTGTTGTTTAATGAAACCTGTAGGGATCTCACCTGCTTGTGTGGGTGACGATCTGGTCCAGCAAGTTGTTGTTTCATGAAAGCTGTAGAGATCTCACCTGCTTTTGTGGGTGACGATCTGGTCCAGCAAGTTGTTGTTTCATGAAAGCTGTAGAGATCTCACCTGCTTTTGTGGGTGACGATCTGGTCCAGCAAGTTCTTGTTTCATGAAAGCTGTAGAGATCTCACCTGCTTTTGTGGGTGACGATCTGGTCCAGCAAGTTGTTGTTTCATGAAAGCTGTAGAGATCTCACCTGCTTTTGTGGGTGACGATCTGGTCCAGCAAGTTGTTGTTTCATGAAAGCTGTAGAGATCTCACCTGCTTTTGTGGGTGACGATCTGGTCCAGCAAGTTGTTGTTTCATGAAAGCTGTAGAGATCTCACCTGCTTTTGTGGGTGACGATCTGGTCCAGCAAGTTGTTGTTTAATGAAAGCTGTAGAGATCTCACCTGCTTTTGTGGGTGACGATCTGGTCCAGCAAGTTGTCGTTTAATGAAAGCTGTAGAGATCTCACCTGCTTTTGTGGGTGACGATCTGGTCCAGCAAGTTGTTGTTTAATGAAACCTGTAGGGATCTCACCTGCTTGTGTGGGCGATGATCTAGTTCAGTGATAGACAGCTGTGGGGATCTCATTTCTTTTAGTAAATGACGGTCTAGACCAGCGTGTACAAGCTGTGATACTCTTGTGGAATCTTAAAACAGATGGGGTTTTTGATTGTAAGGATCATATTAACTCCAGCAACCGACCCTCAACGCAACATGGCGTGTGAGTGCATATGTGTGAAGTTGTATCTAGTTGGTCAGGATAGGACGAGCATAATGAATGTGGTGAGCCAGATAGTTTGTTTTCTTTGTTTGCATATTAACCGAACGTGGATCGAGGCGGAGACGAGAGGCGCACGAGGGCGTGCGCATGTCAGTCTGGCCGTGTCGGCACTTTTGATTTACGGGAGTGAACAGCACTGACAACTGTCATTTGTCAACTGGACAGCGGGATCGGAATGTCATTGTCGTTGACTCGGACACAACACCGAGCGCTAGCGCAGAGGCACGTCGGCCGGGGAGTACCTCACGGGAAGGCAATCGGTTGACATCAAGGGACTGGTGCTACGTGTTTGGTGGAGTGTTATCTGATTTGGTGTGATTGGCTGGTGGACAATGCGATCGAGGACTTATTTTGTGCCGATTGTGGCGTTTTGTTTGGAATTGCAGCGCGTGACCTAAAATATTCGCGCCTATCTGTGATCAAGTGTGGAGACCAATGATACGAAGAATCCTGGTCGTGTCCTTTCGGGACCGATGATGCCGGGGACTCTAATCGTGTTTCTACAAATATTTATTTCAAGATGCAACAACCACCAACAATTACAACAACAACAACAACAATCACCACGGCACGCGTCGCCACACCGTACCCACTACTACGCATAGACTGTATACCATCGTATAGCGTGGTGACGCGTCGCCACGCTATCAATCAGTTTCACCCGCACCAATAGATGTTTCATATCAAAAAGCATGTAACAATAACTATGATTGAGATCAATATTCATCACAATGAAGCTATGGCGCAATCTAAACACACAAAGAGCGCCATCTAGTTAAATAAAAGCAACTATGTTCTAAATAAATGATATTCTAATGTTTCAAATTAATACCGTCATCCAGCCGTAGGAAGCCATGGTTGGAATCAAGATGCACCTGTCTATATTTTATCATGACCCACTCGTTGCAGTCAGCGCATTGTTCGGTCCTCACTCCGCAGTAACCTTCGTGAGTAGGTAGCTCGTGGCGGGGTAACTCCAACTCACAGAACCTGCAAAATTAAGGTGATTTTTAAAGTAAATTTCCACAAGTAGGCTGATACGTCTAAATAATGGTACGGGAGTTGCCAAGCAATTCCAGAATCGTGTGGGATGCATCGTGTGATGGGATCGGTCTACATCGTGTGACATAATATCAAAGGAAGGTTAAAATAAATGGTTTTCAAGTTATTCAAGAAAATAGACGAAAATTGACCATCCCCTCCCCCCCCCCCTTATCTCCGAAACTACTGAACCTAAAATTTTGATAAAAAATACAGAAATTAGTTTTCTACTTATAGATTATAGGAAAACCTATAAAAAGTCCATGATATTAAAATAACATGGTAAATCACTCAATATTGTGCTGATAGGTAACATCGTACCATAAACCAGCTAATGGCCCAAAATTGACGACAGACCGCCGAAGGGCGCGCCTTAAATTCTTTTCTTAGGCGCTTCTCTTTTCTGACGAGAGCAAGATCATGCTGGTTGGTAACGACGGTAAAAGAAGGTGTATCGAAGAAAGGGAGAGCGTCTCTCAGGGTGCTGCATTGAAGAAAGAGTTAGTTACGGTGGCGGTTCATGGACGGTTTGGGGAGGCATAAGCGCCGATGGAAAAACCGAACTTGCTTTTGTATCTGGATGTCGCTTACCGTCATTAAATGGATCACGTTACATCGAAGAGTACTCTACGCACATTTTATTGGCGAAGAGTTGATTTTTATGGAGTACCTTAGAATAAGTACCTGAGCGAACTCAGTATTACGGTTACGGGTTGGCAAGCATATTAGCGGTTATGGCGGATATGAATCACATATCCCACATGAACACCTATGGGATGAGTTGAAAAGACGAGTCAGAGCGAGATATCCTGCTCCGAAGACGCTTGGCCAGCTTAAAACAGATATACAAGAAGAGTGGGATAAAATCCTACAAAACAAGATGGTGACTCTCATCCGATCCATGAGGAATCGCATGGAAGCCGTCATTACGAGTAGAGCCTGGAGACGAAATACGACATACTGAACAAACTTTTTTTAAACATTTTTTTTGTTTTACGACTATGTTTCTAAGATTTCGCAAATTCTTCTTAGAGGGTAAAAACATACCTCTTGAACAAAACACGATGCCTAAAGAAATTTAATTTTAATTTGAAACATTAATAATAATTCGTTAAACGATGCCGTTAACATTACTTAATTAATATGTATTTTTGTTTAATGTAAAAAAAATACATAAAACTCAGAGGTGTTGGTCATCAAATGGTCGATCAGCCTGTCTGACGAATTTAAACATAAAAATTATACAATCTACTCGTGTTTATAAAATTTAGTTAAATATTGTGAAGCTGGCACAGCTACAGTGAACAGGATGTAGGTACTGGCTGGCAGTGCAATCGATAAAGTTTCACGTTCACTCAACACAATGGCTTTAGTAGCGGTCAGTGGCGATGACCTCGGATTTCACATAATACCCTCATTGTGAATAACACTCAGAGTCAAATTACTGTTGTAATAATAATTTAAACTAATATTTTATTGTATTTTTTTTGGTGCCTTGTTTCTCGCTTTGCCTTGTTCATTTCAAGCTTAAGTATTTCGAGCTAGGTTCGAAAATCATGCATTATGTATGTTTAACAAGTCAAAAAAAATACATTTATTTTAAGCTTAATGCTATCTGTCGGAGGACCTCATAAATGATATCGAATTGGGGACGAGAGCGAGACACTCAGCCTTTACATATAAATATATGTACTTAAACACTAATATACCTATAGTTCAAATATTGAACTAAATTTTGACGAGCCCGTTGGATGAGCGGTTAGCATTAGGGTGCTTGCCTTAACGCTCTGTTCTAGGGTTCCCGGGTTCGATTCCCGTCAGGGTCAACTTTGAAAATGTTGAAAGTTGGCTCTGGTCTGGATCTAGAAATCAGTGACAGGGCACACTGCGTTTCGCAGTCATTTGGGCAGCCCGTCTGGCAGCAGTGACCACCCCCTTACAGAAGACCACCGTGAAATAACAGCATGTGTGCTGTTGTGTTTCGGTGAATGAGTAAGGGATGCCAGAGCCCATTTCCCTATCCCTTCCTAATCCCTTATCCTTAATCCTACTGTAGTCCGCAGCGCACTTGCAGCGGCTGTGGCGTTGCTTGTGTTATAGGCGACGGTAGCCACCTACCATCAAGTGGACCGTCTGCCTGTCTGCCGATCTTAACAAAAAATTTAAAAAAAATGTTTGATAGCAATAAATAATAAAGTGTTATTTTTGTATCAATAAAGGATATAATTGTAAATCATATATATTCATGTAAATGGAAGAGTTTGCTTAAAAATATATTTTTTTAATATCATATAAAAAATCGCATGTACCTAATAACATAATAATAAAAAGAAGTAGGTACCTACTTACCTGCAAGTTTTGACAGTTTGTGCGCAAGAGTCGCGAATGTGGTCTTCTAAATCGGTTCCACATACACTTTCGCCACACTTCTTGCAGGGTACTGAAGAAATTAAAAGATAAATCAATTGCATGTCTCATGATACATGTTAAACTTAACTTAACTTTACATGTTAAACTAGTTGAGCCAGGAACTTCGTACGCGTGGTATTCGGTGTAGCGCGTAAATTTTATGTTTGTAAACCGATTGGAATGAAACAAACACTAAAATATTACGGGAAGCTTGCTAAAATACATCAGTGAAAACCGTATTCAAATCGGTTACGTCGTTTCAGAGATTAGCGAAAATTCTAAAAACTATTTTTTTTTTGACCTACATCAAGTGACGGTCCACTTGATGGTAGATGGCTACCGTCGCCTATAACACAAGCAACGCCAAAGCTGCTGCAAGTGCGCTGCCGACTGCAGTAGGATTAAGGATAAGGGATTTGGAGTGGATAGGGAAAATGGGCTCTGGCATCCCTTATACTCACTCATCAAACACAACAGCACACGTGCTGTTATTTAACGGTGGTCTTCTGTAAGGGGGTGGTTACTGCCGCCAGACGGGCTGCCCAAATAACTGCGAAAACGCAGTGTGCCCTGCCACTACTTTCCAAATCCAGACCAGAGCCAAATTTGAAAAGTTCATTTTCAAAGTTGACCCTGACGGGAATCGAACCCGGGAACCCTATAACAGAGCGTTAAAGCAAGCACCCTAATCACTCATCCATATACTGCGTACAAATTGTTTTATTTTATTTTATTTTTTAAATCTTTAATGTACAGGTCCTTGCAGATGAAAAATAATTAACAAATAAAAATTAGCAAATCAATTATAAGCAAACTAACTCACTAAAATGATCCTATTAGATATAAGCTATTATTGTATAAAATAATGCAAGGAATAAAAGGCTTTATTTGTCAAAGGTCTCGATCCCATAAATCTTGTGTTTCTAAACACCCCTATCTCTTAATAAAACAATCACCCAATTGTTTACTTCTTAGTAATCATTCCTTGACTTCCTAACCCACCATTAGTTTCATTAGTTCATTATTTTTTTGGAACTTGTTTATTCCCTACTATAAAAGGGGATAGGATCTTTCAAAGCTAGAGACAGAACATCACCGAACCTTGTACAATTGTACTACATATAAGAATCTGAATAAAAGATTTTAATCAGAAATAATTATAAGACAACTCGGACACCTATTAAAATATTATTTAATAAAAGTTTGTTGTAAATTAAGAGTTTTCTTCAATTAGCGGAAGCCAAAATCAGAAGAGAACTAACACCATGTTGCATATTATTATGCTTTCACCACAATGTTGCATGTGTCTTTTAACAACGGTAACAACCTATACTCCGGCCATTATAAGAGTGCTGTTCTGACAGGTGTCAATTCTATACATTTTCTGTATCGTTTATTCGGAAATGAACTTTATGCAATGGACATAAAGAAATGTCAAAAACGCATTCATAGAATGACCGTACTATACCATGCTACCATCAACAGGATCTTCAGGCTGTCTGATGGCTGTTTCAATATTTAAAAGACCGAGGAGATAGTACGCATGCAAAAACCAAAACATTATTCTTCACTATTTATAAATTTTGATCAGTCTTAATTAGATATACCTCCTTCAAGGAATTTTTTATTACAGTGAAAACTGCATCAAATCCAAAATAAATGACTGATGTGGATAGCAATTTTTTTTAAATACTCTTTAGTGATCAATTCTGTAAATGCAATTTAAAATTAAAATTAAAACTGTTTTTTTTACATGGTTTGTGCATTTTCTCATGATGCTTCTCCAAGTCCGTTTGCAGCACTGGCTCCTTGCATACCGGACACATTTTAATGTTTCGCTCACAGTGAACAATATGTATTTGGAAGTTCACAGAAGGTATTTCCCGTTTGCTAAAACATCAAAAGATTATATAAATAAGAAAAAAATATCTTATACATCTAATATAAAAATTATTATAATTAGATAAACATTAGATAATGTTCTTGTTATTATAATCAAATTATTACAATTACGCCTATCCCCCTTAATACCTTAAGATTAAAGTACCTAGTCTTAAGGCTTTAATTTTTTTTAAACTCAGTACAAATCTGGCAAAGCAACTCAGTTGTTCCTATCCCCCTCCTAATCCCTTATCCTTAATCCTACTGCAATCGGCAGCGCACTTACAGCAGCTTTGGCGTTGCTTGTGTTATAGGCAACGGTAGCCACCTAACATCAAGTGGACCGTCAGCCTGTCTGCCGACCTTAACATAAAAAAAGCGATAGTAGCCAATGTGCAGCCTTTTTGAGATGGTGCTGAGACATGGAAACTGATAAAATGTCTCCTCTATAAATTACAAGTTGCCCAGCAAGTTGTGGAATGCTTGGCATTTCTCTGTGGGATATGAACCAATACACAGAGACATAATAATAATAACAATAATAAAAATTTATTTGCGATGACCATGGGTAACTGATACCAGAGATGACATTTAGTTTCCTTGTTCCTTCATGACCAACCGATAAATATTTGGTGTGCAAATCTTGATATCTTCAAACTACAGATCTCGAACAATGAGTTTTTGACGGATTAGTTTTCTTGTACCATTCCTTTGTTGACACATCGAACCCACACATCATTTCATTAATTCATAGCTCATTATTTGAACTATGCCTGCTGCATTACATCAGCTGAAGTGTAATGCAGTAGATGGGTGTTGAGCGTGGTGAATCTTGGAGTGGAGACTACTTGCTCACTGAATTGATGATCTCAATGGAGGATTTATTTATTTATTTATTATCTAAACTCAAATGTATATTTATACATTAACTCATGTGTGGTTATGTGAATATGTGGTTATGTGAAGATTGTGGTTTAATAATTCTCAGGAATCCCAGAAACATGCACCAGGTTAATGGTACTCCAATTGCCATAGGTCAATTTCAAGTCACTTCAGTCAGAGCCATCAGGGTGCTGCGATGAACACAAAGACGGGATAGGGCTCAGCAAAAAGACTGTATGCAGATTCTGGTCTGAGGTAGATGGGATATTGGTGAACTCTGAATGTGGGCCACTGATGCATAAATACATTGTACAACTTAAGCATATGCTTGAGGCTTTAAATCAATGATTACCGAGGATCTAGTGCATTTTCTCAGGAGTAGGAGTTGCGAGATGGACTGTTGTTTGTGAATTTGAACAGACATGGTTCTAGAGGTCTAGGTAAGCCTAACTAATCAAGGCCCCCTCTATTCAAGTGTATCCATTTATAAATATGTCATTCAATTTAAATATTTTATACACATACAAATTATATTTGAGTTTGGGATCGGATGCAATTTTAACCACATTTTTATATAAGTACCTACTGTAACAATTATCTAATCATGACATTTGGTAATTCTAAATGTTCTTTTAGCATGGGACTGACAATACCTATCAAAAAGTAGATTCTCTGTCTGAATCCCTTGATCTAGGCAGAGTGAAATCTAATGAAAGTTTTTATTGAAGCACTTTTTAGTAAGGACTGTATAATACAGTAGATGGCAGACATTGTATTATTTGTTTATATTTGGAGGACAATCTCTAGAAACAAGGCATCTATTTGAAAAATTGTTTCACTAAAAGGTACATTATTCCAGATGGACATCGGGTATATATTATGTATTTACTAATTTATATTTAACTAGACTAACCGAGGCGCGACAGTCTAGTTAAATATATTTTTTCTGGTATATACTTTACTTTTAAAGTCTAGCAGTGACATGGAGTTATCTAAGAGATAAGAAAGGTCAGCAAAAGAAGATTACGATAAAACAATGAGGGGATATTTATATTTACAAAGGCACCTCCCGTATTTTCATTACTTTCACGCTGCGTTAACAGAAGTTAGCATAAACAAACAGATTTTAGAAACCGAACACAAGCAACAGCTGTACTGACCAACGTTCTACATTATTTCTAAAAATAAATTGTTAACGTTCAGTTATAAATAACTCGACTATTGACACAACATCGTCAGAATACATTTATTTATTAAGTTTAAAACTCACCAATTTGAACACGTTTCCTGCTTCTCTTCCTCCATTGTTAAAAATATGCAATTACAGTTCTATTTGGTTAAATTAAATTAAAAATGCGAAAGATCCTTATTCCCAACCAGAAATTAAAATATTATTCCTATATAATCAACAAATATTCTATAAAATAATTTTTAAATCTAACTATCGTCTGTCTTTATTGTCGCATAAGCATTAAGCAAATAATAAACATAATCCGGTAAAACCCCTGAATGGAGATTTGTTTCTATTTCTATTTAAATTTTTCGAACCACAGACTATCAAAATTACATGTTTTACTTTTTCTCGGTTTTAAGGTCTAGCGCACACTAAGGTGAATATCCGTACTTTTTTATTTTGCGAGATCTGTGACAAATAAAATCTGTATGTGAATCTGTACACACACTGAGGAAATAAAATCGTACCGGATTTAACTTCTGTGGATTGCTAAAGATTTCTTGTGGTTTCATTTTTATTTTACACGCATTCGCATGGATGCAATTAGATTTTTCCGTGTTTAAAAGGAGCTCGCGGATATACAGAGAGAAAACGCGCGCATTGCGGAAAATAATCCGCCCATGTCCGTTAGCGACTGGTCACCCATCAAGTAGTTGTAAGTGTTGGAAGGTCGTGATGCTGTCCATGTTTGTCTATGTCATTTATTTTGAATTTGTTTAAAAAGAAAAACAAACATTCCAACTGATTGATGTACGGTGTCATAAAGGATTGTATTCTACTTTTTTTCTCAAATACAAATAAAACACAATGTTTACATTCTTACCTTTTAATTAATCTAAAGCCGCCAATTCCATTTTATCAGTAGGTAAGTACGTTAGAAAGATTGTTAAAAATAGGTTGGGGAAAAAGTTTCTTCGCATTTATATGAAAACTCAAGGCTTTTTTTTTTTCAAAGTTTATTTACATTACATAGAGTATATTATATGTGCCATTTTGTTGGATAATTTTTTGCCATTTGGTAGGTGGTCACAATGATCCCTTGCTGTAGAAATTTTGTGACTTCTGATCAAAAAACGCGACAAGTAGTTTTGGCAGTGTTAACCTGACACTGCCTAAAGAATTCTGAAGAGACCGAAACAGGTGGAAATCTGAAGGTACAAGGTCAGGGCTATATGGCGGATGCATTAACATCTCCCTGCCAAATTCTCTTAATTTTTTTCGAGTGGCTAAATATGTGTGTGATCTAGCGTTGTTGTGATGAAAGACCACACCCTTTCTATTGATCAATTCCGGCCGCTTTCTGTCAACTTCTTGCTTTTTATCTTATCAGTTGTTGGCAGTAGAAATCCGAATCGATGGTTCTTACCGGCGGTAAAAGATCGTAGTGAACAATGCTAGCCTCCAATAACCACCATACAAACAGCATCACCTTATTGCGAGTTAACCCGGGTTTTGACAGTCTGTGAAGCCTGACCGACTTTTGCCTACGACCTTTTTCGCATGTTCTTGTCGTACGTGATCTTTTTCATCACCAGTTATCAATCTCTTCAAAAACGGTTCAGTTTCATTACGTCTTAATAAAGAATTGCAAATGTGTACCCGATTCATATAGTTTCTTTCAGTGAGCTAGTGTGGCATCCAAATGTCGAGCTTTTTTGTGTACCCAGCTTTTTTCAAATAGGTCAAAACTGTTTTGTGGTCAATTCCTACTTCTTCAGCTATGTTGTAACTGGTCGTGACTACTGATATGCTGATCTTGCTCTACTTTTTCAAAAATGGCGTCCATTTTATCCGTAACAGGGCGACCAGAGTGAGGTGCATCTTTGACATCAAAATTCCCGAATTGAAAACGTTTAATCCAACTTTGTGTTACTCTTACTGACACTGCATTAGGTCCATAAACGTCACAAATTTTTTTCGCGGCTTGCGTTGCATTTTTTTTTCTTTTTTGTAATAAAATTTTAAAATGTATGGAATTTCTTCATTAGATTTACTCATTTTGACAGAAAGAAAAACAATGAAAATAGCTGGAAACACAATTTTACTAGTTTGTTTCTTTTTTTGAAATGTAAACTTTTTAATGTTACCAAAACCAGCCAGATACAAATATTATAGCCAAAGAGATTTTATTACAAGTTTATACGTACTGTATCCGAAAAGAATTTTTCTCCGACCTATATAATAGTTTTTATAATAGTTGTTATTTTTGCATGACAGATGGGTTGGTTGGAATAGTGGAGTAGGATTTTGGGGTATTTAGAGGAGATTATATATTTATTTATTTATTTATTTATTTATTTATTTATTTATTTTCTAAAGGTACACCAACAGCACAAACAAAAGAAGTTTATAATAGGAATAGGTAACACAAGGCAATTTTAAGGCATACACAAATAAACTACAAACTAGAAATTGAGACGATCGATAATACACGCACAGCAACACGCAAATTCTATACAAAAAAAAAGGACATGAAAATGAAAAATTAAACAATGAGCAACTGAAATCAAGAACAAAGAATAATAAACTAATTTAACAATATTTAAATAACAAAAATAAAATTAAGTACTAATAAAAGGAAGAACCGCTCAGCAGAACAGTATAGCTGTCAATTTACGTTTAGCTTCAGCCGATTTACAGTTAAATATATCAATATCAGTATCAGAATCAATACCCAGCCTGCTGAACAACATGTTTAGATTCCTGCTAGCCCGCCAAAGAAAGCTATTCTGTCTATAATTAGAAGAAGCAAATGGGATTGAAATTGGGTTAAATGACCTAACAGATCTAGTTGGTACATTGAAATTTATCAACGAGAGGATATCAGAGCAGTCCACACGACCATTAATAACATTAATTAGATATGAAATATCAGATATTTCACGGCGTAAATTAAGGGGTAATAAATGATGACGCCTACAGATATCACGATACTCAACTGGGTTATAAGGTTGATACAATCTGTAACATAGGAATTTAACAAACCTCTTCTGAACCCTCTCAAGTCTATCAATATGTATTTGATAACAGGGATTCCAAATCTGCGATGCATATTCCAGTTTACTTCGCACAAAAGCACAATATAAAATTTTCAAGGTTTTAGCCTTAGTAAACTCAGTAGCATTCCGCATTACAAACCCCAATGCCTTGGTTGAACTTGAAATAATCTGGTCTATATGTAAATTGAAATGCAATTTGTAATCATGAAAAACACCCAAGTCTCTCATTCCCGATTGAGATTGAAGAATTTGATCCTGTAACTTATAATACGATGGAATATTAATACTTTTACGCGAGAATGTTATAGAGAAACATTTTGAGGGATTCAAACCCAGCCTGTGGATGAGACAATAATCATCAAGGCGCTGTAGATCAGCCTGGAGGTTGTCAACATCTTCAATGGAAGTGATTCTACTAAAGATCTTCATATCGTCTGCAAAGCAAAGTAACTTAGAATGATGAAAACAGTCAGTAATATCATTAACAAACACATTAAACAGCAAAGGACCTAGCAGAGAACCTTGTGGTACTCCACTAGGGGCAACTACCCAGCTAGATATATAGTTGTTGACAACAACAGCTTGAGACCTATTAGCTATGTAAGACTCAAACCATCTCAATAGATTCCCCCTTATACCAAGGTTGTACAATTTGGTAATAAGTAAATCATGGTCAATTCTATCAAAAGCCTTACTATAGTCCTTATATATGGCATAAACCTGAAAACCGTCATCCATGGCCTCGGAAATGTAATCATTAAAAAGAATTAAATTTGAAACCGTTGATCTACCCTTAATAAAGCCATGTTGATTATTATTAAACACATTTTTCAAAGATGAATAAGTCTGATTGTAAACAATTTTTTCAAGCAATTTAGATATAATACATAATTTAGATATGGGCCTATAGTTTGAGATGTCACTTCTATTGCCTTTTTTGTGAACAGGGGTAATGTAAGCTCTCTTCCAAATATCAGGTACTTTACCCGTGGAAAGAGATCTCCGGAAGAGGATACTGATAGGAGCAGCGATACTCTTTGCACAATTAATCAAGAAAATTGCAGGTAAATGATCAGGACCCGCAGTTTTCGTGGGGTCCAACGTTTCTAACAACTTAACAAGTAAACCATCATCAACCTCAATCGAACAAACATCAGCCACTGCATTATGTTTGACTGCTATAGTCGGAGCTGAGCAGTCTGTTTGACCCAGAAAAGTGGTTTTAAAATAATCCGAGAATGCGTTACATATGTCAATTCCAGTACTGAGTGTCGCATCACCATATTGTAGACAGCCAGAAATAGCATTATTTTTTCTGCGAGACTTGACATATGACCAAAAGTGTTTGGGATTACGTTCAATTGAAGATTCAGTGGTTGATATATAATTAATAAAACATTCATTCTCCAATTGGGAAACCATAGCCCTGAGATATTTAAAGGAAAGGAGATCACTCTTGTTTTTGTATGTTTTATATTTTCTATAATATTTATGTTTCTCTTTAATAGCATTAATAAGTGCCTGAGAATACCACTTAGGTGATGATCTAGAACTGGCCAACCTAGAAGGTATGTACTTATTCCGCAGATACACAAATTTATCATAAAAAAAGTCAATTGAATGATCAAGTGACCGGCTGGAAAATTCTTTATCCCAATTAATACTCCGCAGTTCCGAGTTAATAGAATCATAGTCACCTTTATTATAAAAATACTTTAGGTGTGGATTATATTTCAAAGGCATTATTGTCATAAAATCAACAGAGACTAATAAGGCCTTATGGTATGGGTCGATTGGAACCAGAGGATCGTGGCACTCACTGACAGAAACAACAGCGTTACACAGTACCAAATCAAGGATCTTGCCTAAGTGATTGAGAACCCCATTGTATTGGTTAAGATTGTACGTGGTAATGTCATCAATTAGTGTTTGCTCATCAACTCCACCGCAGCACACTGGTAAATAGGCTATAGAAGAATCTGAATAAACCCATTGAATGGAACTCATATTAAAATCACCCAGAATAAATAAATAAATAAATAAATAAATTATATAGAAATGGATGTTAGTTTTATAAAATTATGTGGTGAAGAAATCTGTCCACCATTAATTTCATAAAGATTTTAAAAATTAACCTAACTTTGTTTTCAGTACAAATAAATCTTTACATACCAGGTTTGTTGGGACTACCAGCATCAGCATCACTTAAAACATCAATATCAACACAAGTTTCCATTGTAAATAATCTTTACATGCTAGGTTTGTTAGAATTATCAGCATTAGCATTTTTTTTAAATTCCTATTTGTGTGCGCTGCTTCAAATACTTTGCCGTGTTGTTGCCCAATTTGCGCCAGCTATTGGTTTTTATTATTTATTTATTTTTAATTTTATTTAGGCAGTCCAGAATATTTCAGGCCAGCGTTCAACTATCTTGCTTGTGTTGCGATCAACGAAAAAAAACGATCCTGACAGGTCGTAATCGAACTATATCAAATAAGCATTACTTACAGTCGACCTTTATTGAATAATCAATTCAATGGGGCTAGATATTTTTCCTGTATTCTAACGTTAAGATATCTTTGAGCAGGTTCTTTTCAAACTCTCGCTGGAGAGTATATATGTTCTGTGTTCTCAAATGTTCCTTAATGTTAAGATATTAGTAGTCTTTGGACATCTGCCAAAGCATAGAAATATAATTAGTTATATTTCTATGTGCCAAAGCCATAATTCATCCATTTTAAATTAATTTTTTTAATGTTGGTAACACTGAACTTGTGGCGCGGTTAAATTAAAAATTTTGCGTACTGTATCGCGACTTACAAGTTGTTTTTATAACAATTTGAGATTGAGCTAGAACAAAATTCTACGATAAAGGAATGAAATCGGTTTCTTTTTATTTATTTGAAAAGCCTTACAAACTAAAGAAATACTTAAAACACCTCACAGAAACATTACAAGTATGAATTTAAATTATAGGAAAGCACAGCATTATTAGAATTTAGTTAAATGAATTAATCAATAAATGTCAATGAGATCAAAAATATTAATACCTAGAACCACCTACCAGGGCCGGCTTTGCGTATAATGCAGGGTGTGCCGTGTACGCGGGTGCAGGGTCTTATAGGGAGCGCCGAACAAGCGCCCGCGCCGCTCCCGCTCGCAACACCTCAAAAGAGCTTGTGTAGATCGCGGTAACGACGCTCTCAAAGACTCTTTTCACATGTTATGACCAAAGCCGGGCGTGGTGGCAAAGCAAGGCGCGCCACGAGCGGCCAACAGTTTGAAGCATTTAAAATTTTATAAAACTAAAAATAAGACTATATGAGTTTCAACCAACATACTGATGGAGAGAGCGCCAGGGTCGCATCTGCCACCTACCATCAAGTGGAGAGCCTGTCCGCCAATCTTAACATAAAAAAGCCTAGTGATGATCGATCAACGAAATCCGCTATGTGAAAAAAAACAATTTTTTGGGGATAAATAAATTAAAAAATTAATATAAAAAAATGTAATTTTACCTACATAAAAGATATTGCAAAATTTTCTGAATTGTGAGAAATTCTATATGTAATCTTAATACATACATATTATTATGTGTTTGTTATGGCTCATTTAAATTAGTCAGTTTAGTCGTACTTGGCTACAGTTGGTAGTATTCCGCCACAGCCCGTTTTCAGTAACCAGCTAACAGACACCCGTCGCAGTGTTGCCGTTTTAACTACCGTCGTAGCCAGATCTAGCGGATTTTCAACGACTTCAGCTGTAATATAATCAATTCAGCCACAAATAATCTAGCTGCTATTAAGCTGAAGCAATCACCGAATTAGGTGATCCAACCTTGTACGCCACCCAATTTGGTGATCGATCTGTAAACGAGCTAAGAGTATTGTCCTACAAAATGTATTGATAGACAAGATGTAACAATACAATATATGGCTTACTGACTGATTAACTGATTCATGGGCTTTACACAAACGATCCATCGACTGATTAGGTATCTGAATAGGTTGCTTCACACAAGCGAACCACCAACTGATTAGGTACCTATCTGAATAGGCTGCTTCACACAAGCGAACCATCAACTGATTAGGTATCTGAATAGGTTGCTTCACACAAGCGAACCACCAACTGATTAGGTATCTGAATAGGCTGCTTCACACAAGCGAACCATCAACTGATTAGGTATCTGAATAGGTTGCTTCACACAAGCGAACCATCAAGTGAATAGGTTGCTTTACACAAGCGAACCACCAACTGATTAAGTATCTGAATAGGCGGGTCCGCAGACCCTGAACAAAGGGCCTCCAACCTCCCCTTACAGTCCCCTCCCTGTCCTCTCGACATGATCTGATCTGATTTCTGGTATACTGGTTCTGGCTCTGGTATACTGGTTCTGGCACTGGTTTACTGATATGCTGGTATAACGACTTCTGTTATATATATTATGCAACAATAACGACTGCTCGCTATTCTAAAGTTCTGTTCTTAAACCGCCGCCCGCGCCGCAGCGATCATCACACATAATTTTTATAGCATTTAAAAACAATGGTAACAAGTACACAAACACAAGAAATAAAGCTGAATATGGAAGTCACTCACCATATGTAGTCGAAAACTCACTATATAAAATATACCACTGTTTGGGTCGGCTGCGCTCGGGGAAGTGACTCTTCAGAATTAATTAAGGCGCCTTTTATATTTTACTTTATGTGCAACTACCCTCCATTTAATTTACACTTTAACAGATATGAATTTGACTCGTTTCGCGTAGGTAATACGCGACACATGCTTTTATTTCACGGTAGTCTTCTGTAAGGGTAAGGCGTCAGTTACTGCTACCAAATGGGCTACCCAAATGACTGCGAAACGCAATGTGCCCTCCCACTACTTTCCAGATCCAGACCAGAGCCAACTTTGAAACGTCCATTTCCAAAGTTGACCCTGCCGGGAATCGAACCCGGGACCACTGAGACAAAGTGTTATGGCGAGCACCCTAACCACCCATACAATCTTGGCTTCAAAATGGTTTTACTTAATCAAAACTCGTGTTTCATAAAAAAAATATATTCAAAAGGGAATAATAAATAAATAATGAATAAAATTATGTAAGTAGCATATTATAATTTATTTCTGTTAAATTATAAAGTCAACTGAAATAGTTGGTAATAGTATAACAACTGTTTTGACATTTTAGTATTTACGACTTATTACTACGATATAGTCTATAGTCTTTATTATATTACTGTTGGTTTATGCCCAACAGTAATTACTATTACTTACTACTTAGTTGCGTACAACTAAAATATATCACACATTTGTAGACTGCGATAGGCACATCTAATGTATTTTAATATTTCACTACACCTCAACATTGCCTTGCATAAGTTATTAAAAAAACCAAAGCAACACATTTAAATATTTAATGTAATAATTATTGGTTGAACTTTAATAATTATGAAAAACATATCTATACAAATATTATAAAGAGAAAAAAATTTGTATGTATGTTTGTAATGAATAAACTCAAAAACTACTCGACCGATTTTAAAAATTCTTTCACCTATAGAAAGCTACGTCATCAGCGAGGAACATAGGCTGCTCACCCTCCCCCATCTCCACCGCTCCTTACAAGAATAAACTCAAAGACAACTGGACCGATTTTAAGTATATTTTATACATGGACGAAGTCGTGTGCAACAGCTAGTAAGAGATAAAATCAATTTTAGTTGGAAATTCTCTTAGTTTTAATTTTTATATTTCTAACAAAACAACCGTAATTATCACCATTTATATATGATGAGGGAGGCCATGTAATGTAATAATAAATAAATGACTGCAATGTACCTAGTCAACAACTCAGAAGTGGCTAGATTGCATGTTTTAAATGTTGGCGTTAACATATTATTGTGATTTTTTTAAAATTCAATCTTATTATTTAAAAAAAAATATTTAAAATAAATCTTCAGATATTAAGTCTTATAATAAAAAAAAGATTTTTGGAAATAATGTCTCCCATTATTTCCACTATAGAAAGTTTCCCAATAACATTTTCCTAACCCTCTCCAATCCCTTATCCTTAATCCTACTATGGTCGGTGGGTGGCGCACTTGCAACATCTGTGGCGTTGGCGACGATAGCCGTCTACCATCAATGACCATTAAAAAAAAAACTAACAAGTAAATTGAGAGTTTTTCTTCTTCACGCATACATATAAACAAATTTATTACAATTTCCTGTCTGCACCTCCTCAGTAGACTATACTCATGCATACAAGAGTTCCTTAGTAAATAAATAATACTATATACTAATCGCAATTTCTCGCTGCACACGAGACAATAACAGGTGCGAGCACATCAAAGCATATTGCGCGCTCACTCTCTCTTATGGCCTTATGGCAACGCGCAGTGAAGCACGACGCGCGTATCGATATGTAATCTGTAAATGTTTATAAAATTGTAAACAAATATTTTATCGTATTAACTCAAAAATGAAACTAAACGATAAATAATGTCAAATGAAAAATTAATCCTCAAAGCCCTATATAATTTGTGAAGTGAGATTACTGATAATTTTTTAGGTTTATAATGTCTGTCATTTTGAAAATAAAACAAAAAACGATAAAAATGAGAGGTAACTTGGTGATTTCTTTTTTCTATCGAGAAAATTTCATTGTATAATATTTTCTTTTCCACATTTCACTTTTATTTATAATGTATTAATCTATTTATACACATTTTCTTAATTGGACTTTACAAACTTAGATAAAATTCAATTCTAGGATTAGCTATTTCTCTTTATACACGCTCTTAAATAGGACTTTCTCAAATCCTCGTCCAGAAGAGTTTCTGCATGTTGAACGCAGTTGAGTTTTTGTGAAGGACAACACAACGCAAAACAAGTTTTATCACTCCACGTGCAGCGAGAAATTGTGTTTAGTATAATGTTAATGTAATGAATTTATAATTAATATTACCTATTAAATTATCTAAAATTAAGATAATGAATTATCTTTCATTTCTTTCCATTACAAAATAGTTAACATAGAAAACGAATCACCGTCCGGGACCCGGTGACGATATTCATAGTATGCTTTTGTATGAACCAATTCATACTTCACCGGGCCGTGTCCGTGCCCCGGCCGGAGCGCTCCAATCGCGACATTTCGTAAAATGTTTGCTTTCACCGTGCGCTCTGAGACAACTTCGCGAGGCCCGCTCGGGGTACTATAGTTCGTTCAAGATAACGAACTAGTGCTGAGAAAATGAGCTTGTCTGTGATTGGCCGGAGTAACGAAGCTAAGGCTACGTTACGTTTACAGCGCGAGTGATTTTAGTCTGTTCGTGCGACCCGTGCTGTTCGGACGTCCCTGCCGCTATTGCGCTGCTATCGATTGTTGTGATTCTGTGACTGCATGTTTATATTTTAGAACGATGTTTATATACCATTTATATATGTATGTACTTAGTAAAAAAATTGTTTAAAAATATGTTTGCTTTTAATTGTTTCTCAATTTTCCTTTTCACAATACAATCATAATTACATACGTATAGTTCTGAATTATCGCAATTTAATATTTAAAAAAATATAAATAACTTCATTTAAAAATATAGTTGTTAATATATTAAATTAAAATTCAAAAACAGCGCCTTTACGTTTCTAAGCAGTGGTTGACGCCCACTTGTCCTAGAGAGGGGATTTTCGGTCCTTGTCTTTTATATGGAAATGTTTAACAGAGATAGTGCTCCACTAGTTCGTTATGTTGAATCCACTATAGATTTTATACGAGGCTGCCGTGCGAGTCATAGCTCGCGACCCAAAATCGCGAGGCTGCCTCGGAGTATAAGTATTAACCCAATAACCTCAATCACATCTGTAAAAAACTTTTAACAAGAGGGGTCTCTTTTGCATCGGGCGTTAGAAAGCTTGAAGACAGAACACCATTGGTTGTACAAGTCTCAATATTGGTATTTCATTTCAACACTAGATATCATTTCAGTCAATGTTAATAAAAGTTTATACAATTTCATTGTTAAGATGAGTCCAGACTATATAACAAAAATGTTATAATAGCATGTTTTATATTTGTGTACATTATTTGTTAATAAAACAAAATTATATAACATTTGCATGAGCCATGTCATCACTTGTACTTATGATGGCGACCTGGAAAATTGTAGACAATTAAAATTAGAACAAATATAATAACAGTTTAACATATCATTGTTATATTGACCCGTTATTTTAATGTGGACAGTCTTGTTTTATGTTGCAATGTTAAATAATGGGAACTTGTTAATAACAAAGCTTTATAACATATTATTTAATTTGGATGTACTATTACACAATTGTATATTACAAATTTTGCTGTAACAGTAAATATCAACAAAGCAAATGTCTTATATAAAAATATTTTATACTTGGATTCCTATCTCTGTTGGCTGTCTATATTAAACCAACACATCGCAACTTCAAGTTTGTTCAACATCAAAATAATATAACTTATCAATGTTACTGGTTATATAAACACGAAATAATATTACTTACTGGTTATATAAACATTTGTCTTAATATGGTCTCAATTTGTCTTAATTATGGTTTTTGACTTATCAAAAACATACTATTAAGTGCAATTTAGTGCTTATTTTTTTTTTCAATAATAGAGCTGGAGTTTATCTTAAAAACGCGCAAATTGAATTTTTCTTAAAAATGGTGAAATCGCAGAGCAGTACAGGAGACTGATCATTTTCAGGCCATGACCACTTAGGTTTAGTTAGATACTTTTTAAAAGATAAATTCGAGCCTTATGATTGCTTTGCTACCTTAATCAATGTTTCATGATATTTTTATCAGTTTTAAACTTATTAACAAAAAAATGACATTTATATGACATTTTAGGAATCAATCAGTTAAAAAGATCTTTAAATCACTGTTTACAATTACCCAACAATATATTTTCATATTTGGGGTAATTTGAAACATTACCCCAAATACCAACAGGGAAATTGTAAAAATCTTGGCTAACTGTACACATTTTAAAAATTCAAAGCAAGTTAATTTTGACAACTGCAGTCATAGAAAATAAAAAAGATTAGCATTCCGTTTGACGCACTCATGGTTTTCATAAACAAATTGGAACTATGATGACTTTTCAAATCACCCTTTTTACAATTACCCAGGTTGACACTTTGATTTATAAACTCGAAAGCCACATTTTAAATATTTCCAGAGTAATATCTTATTTATGTCAGGGAAGGGATCCAGTCCAAACCTATATGGTACTCAATTGGCTGGATTTTGAATATTCAAACATAACATATGAGCTTACTATAACATGACATATTTACCTATAAATGGTCCAAAAAAGTTTATATGAGAGCCGAGGCAATGTTGATCCTAAATAATGCTCTTGGTAGTATTGTAAGACTCCCTTTGTATGCACTCTCACAATTTGTCACTCACAGATCACTATTTGTCACTTAAAACTAGTCACTTTTCATTGCACTAGTACTGTCCTCTTTGGAAGCCTAGTCCCACGCCTCTCATGGTGTGCGTTGTGGCACGCGCCACTTCGTACTGCGCTTGCATTGCTTGGAACAGCTCTTCCTGTTTCTTTATTGGATCCACCTGTTGATCTGCTGGCTCTGGTTTTAGCGCACCTGGAATGCGTTAACAACGTTATGTATGATAAAAGATTTTCTTTCAAACATAATTTATTAGATATCTTTATTTGAAAGAATATCTTCTTCAAAAAAGATATCTTTTTTACTCTCTAATGGAAATGATAGCTGTGCCTTTGATAGTCATTAAGTATGTGTAAATAAATAAATAATCAATTTTTCTAAGTTATTTTGTGCGTTGGGGCAAAACATGAGCAACTCGGTCGTCGCGTGACAAAGATGGGAGTAGCGAAACTCAAGCGAGGCCCTCTCGAAAAGTCGAAGCCCTCGTGATTATAAACTTTATATAAAACTAGTGCAGGTTTATTTCTCAATAGACTCGCAATAAGGTGATGCTGTGTGTATAGTTGGCTTGGAAGGACATTGTTCATTATGAGTTTTTACAGGCTAATGTCTTATAAAGTTCTTTGTGACCAACCTGGCTCCTTGATGCCCATGAGCCTCATGAATTTGGTCGCCTGGCGTCCATCTGCGTCCTGTGCGAACCGCGTCCCGCTCCACTTGGCCGCCTCGGTGGCGGCGGCGTCCTGCTCGCGTTTGCCGGCCCACAACAGCTTGCGCTTATGCACTTGCTGCAAAATCTTGGTGGCGTTAACCGCAGTCGGATTGTAGTACGACGGCAACCCAGAAGCGGGCCCCGTGTGCGTCTGCGAGTCGCCGGCGGCCGCGCGCAGTTGCTGCGCCGTCGTCATGCCGCCGTCTGGTGTCTTTATCTGGAGACCTGTTTCATATAATTGTCATTGTCAATTAAAAATCACTCATTTTTGTATAATAGGTTCATAAAACCACTAAGAGCTAAGCGAAGTGGGTTCACACAGGAAACGAATGGTGCAGTCGACACTAGTCACGCGCGAGGCGCTCTCTTCATCCCCGCGCGAGGAGCGGCACTTCGCCGGGATCGTTGGGTTCGCCAGTTCACAAGTTTGTATTGCTATGTAAATCGCAGTGTGAACCCAAGTATACTTTTCAAACTCGAGTAACGGCATGAGCGAAGCGAAACGAACTTAGCTTCGTTTCGCTTTACATAAACCAAATAAAAAAATGGAATTATGAAAACTCACCCATTTTCTCCATGACTTCCAATTTTTTGTTAACTTTATAGGAAGACGGCCTGTAGTCGCCAGACGGCGAACCGCGGCGATCGTTAGTACTAAAACAAACAAACATCAATACTCAACAGTGAGGTGTTTTGAAGCATTTTTAAAGGCAGCAAAGTTTCATAGGTGCAAATGGCATTCTAGTAAACGGGGAATGTTCATTTATATAAAAATTGTCAAAAAAGAATCCAAATGGAGTCTCACTTTGTTAACAATATGATCCATTAACATTTCAAAGGTTAGCAAGCATGTGGAAATGAGTAAACTCATGTTACCTAGAGGAACTGGGAGGCGGATAAGCTGCACCTCGTGACCTCGACCTTCGTTCGCGATCCCCGTGGCTACGACCAGACCTGAAACAAACCACAATTATTATATTGCCAGTCAGTTAATCTAATTTAAATTAATGAAATAACACCATGAATTAAAAACCAGTTAGACAGATTAAAATTAGCTTCTGAACGGCTTGACCGAACTGAATACGGGTTTCACGATGTATTGTAGCAAGCTTCACGTAACATTTACCGTCTTACTACAAAAACATTAAACACACTTTAAACAGGCTTTGTACACGTGGTTAAATAAAACTTTACTACAAAAGAGTGTCTAGGCATTGTTTAGGGTTAGACAATGCTTGAGCATTATTTACATTTAAATACCGCCAGATGCTTGATTAATGAGTGTCTATCTAGTTAGCGGCTTCTCCTTGGACGTAGTGTCAAATTTGTAATCGTTTTGCGTAATATTAAAAATTTCTTTTGATTTTTGAAATGACTATGGATATTTCAAATTTAATTGATTAGGATTATTTATAAGGATACCTAATTTTCGAGATAGGATATATCGCGAGCGAATTAATTCATTCGAATATTACGCAACGCCGCGCTCACGTTTTTTATCCATGTTAATAATAATAATTGGAATTTATGAAAATAAGAATACGAAAATAAGAATAACAAATACAACTTGACATTTGACAATTACGCCCGTGTCAGTTACGTTCCATTAAGTGCAATGTTTTTTGATATAACAAAATTTTATAATCAATCTAACGTATTTGTTGTAATTTGTGCCTTATTCCAATTTGATAATTTATTTATATCATTACTATATTCCGTAATAATAGTTTGTGAAAACCAAAATCTGCGTAAAATGAAAACGACATGTATTCAGGGCGAGTGACTCAATGAATGTTTGCCAGGGTTGCCATAATGCAATATCATTCTCGTACTTTAACACTATCTACAAAAACAAGCGCTAAACAAGGTTTTGTGGTAGGGACATTTTAAACGCTCGCTAAACAATTTTTAAATAATTATACATTGTCTGAGTAAGCACGTGTTTAAACAGTGCTTATTTATTTTTTTGTAGTAAGACGGTTAATGTTTGTTTCATTCCAATCGGTTCACAAACAAAACAGTTACGCACTATATCGAATACAACGCGTACGAAGTTGCGAGCTGAGCTAGTATATAATATGGACAAAGACCGATTCATTATAAGTAAATAATGGTAAGCATAATGCGTGTTCGTATATTGCATATATGAACAAGGCAAGGCGCCCCCGCTAGCACATTTTCGTTTCCATGTATATGTCGCAAATCTGTTGTATATTGTGTGATACATAAAAAAAGGAACATTTGTTTCGTTTTGTACGTGTATATATAACGAAGCTTCTTGCTTCAAGAGTATACCTGAAACGTTTTATAGCTTCGTAAGTGGCGAGTGATTCCCTATCAGGGACTGTATTTCTTCTGGATTCCAGTAATTGTTTACTTTTCGTTGTAAGTATGCGCCAATAGATTCCTCTGATGCGTCCATTGAACAAAGCTCTTTTGGCCTGAATGTCTGATGAATGAGTGAGAAGCTTCGATCAACAATACAATAGATTAAAGGTGAAAGCTCTGAAAACGGCCCGAGAAATAAGAGCACAAAATAAACGTGTCTTATTTCCAGACGCGTTAAAATGCCACAGAGTGCGTTTAAAAACTGTTAAAAAGCGTTTAGACTATTAAAATATTTTAAATTAATTTAACAGACTGATATAAACATAGCTTTAAGTATAATCAACACAAGATCAACATGGACTGTTTTTCGCTTTGGTTTTGTATGAGACCTTTAATCCATGTGTATTGTTGATCGAAGGTGAGAGGGTAGAGAATATTCTTCTTTCAGCATATTCTCAGTCATTTTAATGTTCGCGCTGGATTTCAACTGAATTGGTCGCTATCTTTAAAAACGATTATGACTCAAAATGGATAGGTACCAGAACTCCCAGAGTACTCCATGTTAGTTCCGAGTTGCCAGGGAATTCCCCGCAACTTTATTACAAACTGCGATTAGCTGCGTTCCGTTTTACATATTAGAATTGATAAAGGCTATATGAAAATTAAATACAGTAATATTCCATGCACTGTATTTTATCATTACAGTATACAGTAGAAAAGTCTAAAATACAGTAAATCTACTGTAATTACAGTGAATCTATCAGTGCGATAGGTACTAACAACACTGGAATACTTTTAAAAATTGTACCTTTTCTCTTGTGATCGTCGTGAATAACGATCGCGGTCTCTGTCGCGCTCACTGCGGTCGCTGCGGTCACTCCGGTCACTGCGGTCACTACGCTCGCCACGGTCACCTCGGTCGTTCCGGTCACCTCGGTCGCGTTCACTGCGTTCGCGACGATCGCGCTCAATAAACCTACAAGAAAAGAAAAGCTATTTAGATTCACATCAAAAGGTAAAGATAATACATATAAATAATAATATCACCAGACAATTGCACAACTTCTTATTTATACAACATATTAATAATAATATCTAATAATATTAAGATATACATATATAATCTTAATATTTATCCTATGACACACCATAATTCCAAAAAGACCCTGACCGATTGGCTCAAGACCCAAAATTATAATGAAACCGAATCTTTATTAAAGACTATTACTTAACTAAATTAAACATTTATTATCAAATCATTAATTTGATTATGAAAAGGGACTTATGTAAAGGCTACACTTAACTCATATAGATAATGCTACTTCACATATACATTCACACACACATACACATTCACATACTGAGGCCTACTGTGGCAGTAACTACAGCGTACTAAGGTAACAACTAATTCACTAATTCGCAGTCAATTGGGCAGCCCATCTGGCGGCAGTAACCACCCCCTTACAGAAGACCACCGTGAAATAACAGCACGTGTGCTGTTGCGTTTCGGTGAGAGAGTAAGAGATGCCAGAACCCATTTCCCTATCCACTCCTAAATCCCTTATCCTTAATCCTACTGTAGTTGGCAGAGTTGTTCGTGTTATAGGCGACGGTAGCCACCTACCATCAAGTGGACCGTCAGCCTGTCTGCCGATCTTAATATATAAAAAAAATGTTTATAAAATAATAATTGTTTTTCTTCACAATGTCACCTGACTTGACATTGAATGTATACTTTTGTTAAATCAACAGTAGATTAATTTAATTTTATTGTGTTAAAGTTTAAAAAGGACATAATATATTGAAAATTTAGAGTTTTCAAACTTTCCAAAGTTGGCTCTGGTCTGGATGTGTAAAGTAGTAGACGGCCACACTGCGTTTCACAGTCATGTGGGCAGTCGATTACAGAAGACCACTGTTAATTAACAGAAAGTGTGCTGTTGTGTTTCGGTGAGTGAGTGATGCCAGAGCCCATTTCTCTATCCCTGTTTTGTCCCTTATCCTTAATACTGCTATGGTTGGCGGCGCACTTGCAGCACCTATGGCGTTGCATATTTTATAAGAGACGTTAGACAGCTACCATGAAGTGGATCGTCAGCCTATTTAACGAGTTTAACACAAAAAAAAAAGATCAGCTCCATAATAATGTGCCTAACTCCTTATCCTTTATCCTGCTATGGTCGGCAACGCACTTGGAGCACCCGTTGCGTTGCTTGTGTTATAGAAGACAGTAGACACCTACCATCAAGTAGACCGTCAGCCTGTCTGTCAATGTTCACTTAAATAAATAAATATCAAATAGTCTCTCACCTCGGCGATGCAGCATCTCTTGCATCTTGTGACTTGGCGTAACTAGGTGGCGCATCACCTCCAAATGGTTTCAAGTCCATCAGAGCTGGAACCTGAATGAAATCAACAATACAATTGATTGCTACGAAACAAGTATACATATAAAAATACATACATACAACAAGTCATGATAAAACTCTTTTACCTTAGAATCGGCGGACCCTTTCTCATTGGGCCTGTCGCCGAGTAGTCCACGCCTGGAAGAGCTTTCATATCCTCGGTTGCGTTCCGACCTTTCAGATCTGTGCAAAAAATGAAATATAATTAAATTAAATATAATTAAGTTATATATATAATTCTATGCCAGAAAAATTTGTGTTGAATTTCTATCAAAATTTGGTTCAGCGGATAAAGTAATGATGTTCCACTAAGTCATAGGCAGTACGACTACCTGTCAGTCCACTCGTACTGCCTATGGCGTTACTTGTGTTAAGGCTACACTATGGTAGCCATAACATCAAGTGGACCATCACATAGAAAAATCACATACCTATACTTGTCATCCCTCCTTGGCGATCTTCTGTCTCTGTCGCGTCGAGGGGAATCGCGCCGCCTCTCTTTGCGCTCATAGTCTCGTTCAGATCTACTGTCGTCTGCAACAATTTTTCAAAGGCATTTGATAAAATTAACCACGATTTACTCATAGAAAAGCTATAGACTATCGGATTTCATGGTGATCTACTACGATGGATCAAATCATACATCAAGAACCGATTCCAAGCAGTTTCTATATTCAAGTTATGTTTCAAGATTCCTGGAAATTGCCTCAATAATTCCTCAGAAATCGCATATAGGGCCATTATTTTTTTATTTTATTCTGTATATTAAAGATATTGGAAAGGTTATACATAACTCGTACTTCTTACTGTAGGCTGATGATGCAAAGTTTGCAACTTCAATCAGATCTTACATCTGCTCATCACATCCTAAACCTTGATAAATGCTCTGTTATATCTTATACCCGTCGATATAATTTTGATTTTTGATTATAAAGTTGATAACATATCCCTAATAAGAGTTAAATCGGTACGCGATTTAGGTATAATCATGAATTGTAACATCTCTTTTAACTTACATATTGATAATATAGTCAAAAAAGCTTTTCGCCAACTTGGATTTATTCTTTGGATTTCTAAACCATTTAGGCATTCCCATACTCTAAAATGACTATATTTCAGCTTCATTCGATCACTTTTAGATTTTGCTTGTATTATATGGAGCCCATTTTATGCATGCCATATTGCTCGCATCGAAAGAATAAGAAGATATTTATCAAATCTTTAGATTTACGTGGAAATTATGAATATGTATCTTATGAAAGCTCTCTTATTCGTCACTACTCTTGCAAATCGGCGAATAATGTTCGACCAGATATTTCTGTTTAAACTTTAAATAATTACATTGATTCCGCTCAAATTTCGGAAATAAGAGTACCCAGACCTGGGGCCTTAGACAAAGTAGCATTCGCTCCGTAGCGATGCGATATAGAAGTTCGTTATCGTCTCAGAGACAAAGGAATCGACACTAACACGTGATAAACACGTGATACCTTGTCATGATTTCTTTGTCTCTAAGACGATAACGAACTTCGATATCACATCGCTACGGAGCGAATGCTACTTTGTCTAAGGCCCCTGGCTCCTGCTAACGAAAACTATTCTCTGTTCTTGTATATAAAACGATTTACACCAGTAATAACTTTTACAGATGTAGCGTTGATAAAGACAATAACAAATTCATGGATATGAAGTGGAGAGAGTAGGCTGACGATGAGAAAGAGCAGAAGATAGATGGTCATAGTGTAGTGTACTAGACAATATTATTGGTTTAATTGAATTATTCTAATCATCCCAGGAGTATTTCTTCAATAAAAAACTAAAAAGTCCCTAAGCAAAGCCATCCCATTTATTTACTACCTAAATACAAGTTGTGAAACCCTGCTAGGAATACATTTAGGGATGGATGCGAAAACACTTCCGGGCTCCAGTGAGTTGTCATTCCATTATGGTCTTCTGTAAAGAAAGTACCACCAGGATGCCTTGACATTGTAAAAATTTAACAATTCAGAGGAATTTTAAAATAATTTCCTGCACTACGAATGCAGCTTTTGGCGTTAATCGTGACAGATATACATAATTATAATAGAGTTACTAACCTGAACCGCGTCTGTCTCGATCATTCCTAGAAGAGTACCTCGAAGATGGAGCATCAGCCGGAGGCAATTCTGGCTCTGACTCAGCACCCTGGGAATCCTGCGACAAATACATTATATATTTGACAACACAGTTATTCTGCAGATATTTACATATTATGGGCTCTTTATGGTTTATGAAAAATTTAAATCCAAAATAAAATTTTCAATAAATAATTATTTTACAATTTTTATTACTAAATGAGGTATATGCTTGGAATCATTATAATTTTTATTCAGTTTAGAATTTTTTTATTTCATGATTGAATTGTGTTGAAAGAATGTATGTAAAGTTATTATAAATAGACGTAATAAGTTACTGAAACTGATAACTCCAATTGAATAAGCACTTTAAATTGTATAGTATCTTTTAAAAAAAAATAGCTATTATTTCAAACGAAACAAAGTTGATTATGACTTGTCAAATTGCTACTTTCGGCTGTACTAATAAAATAAATCAGTTTTACCTCATAAGGGTAAATTTAAGAAGTAGGTAATTCAAAAAACACTCGGAGCACAATATAACTAAAATGTTTCCTAAAAAATATACATAAATCTTTAACAGTATTAATTCAAACAATCTCTTACAGAGTGATTAATTAACTGTATATCTAATTTGCCCATGGAAAATTAGTAACTTTCCACTTAAAAACCTTACCTTTGCTGGTTGTATCGCTTGCAATGGAAAATCAAGCACACAGTCTTTTTAGACAAATCATAGTTAAACAATACTTATTTTCTTTGAAGTAAAATTTTAACAGCCTTGACGGCGGCTGTGCGAACACGCATCACCATAAAGTATCTACTTAGAAGATGAATTTGTGGTCACTTATTTTATTGCTAAATAAGCATAAAATAAGTGTATACACTGACATTACTCGAAATAGACTTCAATCTCTGATCAAGTAACGATCAGATATCGAAAAATAAATATTATTTTATACTTCAGTAACTTAATTTTGACTCCTGTACTAAACACATATTTTTAATATCAAATATTATATTTTTTGATACAAAAAATATATAATATGTGTATATTTATTGGATTAACATTGGATAGTGAATAGAAATACAATCGCATGTAGCTTTTAGAAAAAAAAGTCTTATTAAGTTTTCCCAAACATCAAGTATGTTGTCAAGACGAGGCCTTACTTAGTGGCACTAATTTTCAATAGTTCTGGCTAAGAATAGCAGAATTATTGAATCAATGTTTGTCTAAACTTAACGCTACACCTATGCTGCCAAAGAATATCGAAGAAATGGTTCCATTCTTGTGTTGCTTCAGATTTGGATAAATATTTTTTATGTTGCATGTAGGCTAACAGTCCACAATCAATGTGATGGTAGGTAGCTGCCATCTCCAATTAACACAATGTATGGCACGGGCAACTGATCTGAGTAGTTTTAAGGATAAGGGATTAGGAAGGTATCGTGAAATGGGCTCTGGCATCCCTTACTGAAACAACAGTATATGTGCTGTTACTTCATAACCATCTTCTGTAAAGCAGTGGTTACTGTCGCCAGACTTAATTAGGTTACCCAATCTATTGCAAAATTCACTACCACATAATGGGTGAATGTCTCTAAATATATGTAATGCATTTCCTTTTTTTTTTTTTTTTTCATTTGTTTATAATGGTCATAAAGTTTTAACATTTGCTCTATAAAATTTAACTTGCTAGATTTCTCAACCATTGCTAATAATTTGTTAACAAAAAAATATATATTTTAAAACTTTTAAAGTTCATTATAATTATAGAGCAGCTAAATTATTACTAGAAAATTTTAATTTTAATTGGGTATTATACAAAGATTATGAATATTTCTTCTATTGCATTGTATAATCCATTTCTTTTTTTTTTAGCAACTTTACCACCAAATTGGTCACTTTTCCATACATTGTAATACTCATCTTCATTTTATTTACATTTATTTAAAAAAAATTTAAGCTTGACCGCCCACTTAATGGCAGGTGGCTACGGTCTATAACACAAGCAATGCCACAGGTGCTGCAAATGCACTGCCAACTACAGTAGGATTAAGGATAGAAACTAGGAAGGGATAAGGAAATAGGAACTCACTCACCGAAACAAAAGCACACATGGTATTATTTCATAGTGGTCTTCTGTAAGGGGATTGTCACTGCAGCCAGACAGGCTGTCCAAATGACTGCAAAATGCAGAGTACCCTACCACTACTTATTATTATTATTAATAATAATTGCTAAAGTACAGTGTTTATTACATTTTTTTTTTAAATCAAATTAATTTAATATTATTTTTTTAATAATACAACTCAGCTTTCAAACAAAAAGAGACACCTATTTCAATGAAATAACATAACATATTTAAATGCCTACAGATAAACCATAACCCTTAGTAAGAATAAACATATTATACAAAGTTTAAAAAATATATAATTATATAAATTAATCTACCAATGCCGTTCACAAAAATATTATTTTAAATAAAAAATTTGTATTAATTCCTATGAATGTTGAACATGAATATTTTCTGTGTTTCTAAATATATGCTACTCACGTGAGAACGTAGTTAGGGAGTACGCGTCGGGCGCTGTCGCCGCCTTGGTCATCTTGATGCCTCAGCACGGACTCGAGGGGTATTTGACTTTGGTTTTGTGTCAATTTACAAATGGGTAACATATAAAATAATAAAGTGTTAATATCAACGTTGAAAACAGGCGTTTAACTGTTTCTCATATAGTTTCTTTAATGTAAACACTTAAAGACGTTCAAATATGTTTATTACTTCTACTCTAAGTTCAACAGTAGCATTGCTAAAGTAAAGCATTGCTAATTGCTAAAGTACGATGTCTATTTTTTTTTTAATCTAAATGTGAATTGTAGCTAATTATTTTAAAAAAATTACCTCGCTCATGTCCATGTTTACGTCGTCGTAGTTCGTGTCGTCATCGCGGCGACGGGGACCTCCTGTGCCGCTCTGGCCCACCTAAAACGTCATTCTATTGTCAAGCAGATAATATGGATTAATAACAGCATTCATGATTTAACTAAAACTATGTATTTCATATAGACAATATTGATTTTTTTCATAGTATTGGATAAATATGAAAAATTTTGCTTCTCAAGGGCATATTGTACTTACCGAAGAGTAGCGATCTCCCAAACGTTCCGATTCATTTTCTTCTTCACTGCCATAACCGATCAGCGAATCCATAGCTTAATTAACTGTAATTACAAGTAATTTACAATAAACTGGTATTGACGAAATAAAATAAAAAACGACCAAAGCAGTTCACAATCTACAATTTGAGAATTATCAACTGAGATTGAGAGTGGATTGAGAATTGACAAAACAATATGGCGGTCCAAGTCCAAGGACATGTAAATTATGGGCAAAGACTACAATTATACAAATATTATGTGTAAAAATGTGATTGCTGTTCTGTGGCTGTGGCAAAAACACAGAACACTATGTACTCACGAACAAATAAATACGCTAGAGAGTAGTATATTCTTTGAGAAATGGGGCAAGCATGGACAAGCACATGGAGAATAAAGGTAAGGAGTACTAGGGTACAAACTAAAAAAATAAAGAATAAAGGTAAGGAGTACAGGAGTACTAGTTGTGGTAGGCCACAAACTAAATAGTAGATACTATACCCTACATATGAGAAGTGTTGGTCGACCACCATTAAACAGGAGGCATTGCAGTAGCATTTTATATATGGTGATTTCATGAATTAAGCAACCAGCAAATCATATCAATTCACCAATACTATACAAGCGCCATTTATGAACCACTATTTAATGGTTGTAGCTTGCCAGTTTTTCATTCACATTTCACATATAAGTAAACTTGAAAAACCAATATTTTCAAAAAATAATAATAAAGAAAAATGAGGTTATAGCTCTGAACACAAAACCTCAACCTAAAAACACATGTTTACAAAACCAGCTTTACTATGTTTTTCGCAAATTTGGTCTGAACGTCCGGCTGAGATGATGAAGATGAAGAATATTTAACATGTGGGTATTACAGAAAAATTAAGCTAATTTTGAGGAGTTAAAATTGATTGAGTGATCGTTTAATCTATGCCTACATATAATAAAATCGTAGACGAACCGTCTCTGTACATTAAATATTTTTTCAAAAAAACAATTTGTACTTGTGGTGTTTGTTACCGAGGTCAAAAAATAGTTTTTAAAATTTTTGTCTGTTTGTTTGAGCCTTTTTGCACGTTAATCTCGGAAACGGCTCAACCGATTTGAATGCGACGTTCACTAATGTATTATAGCGAGCTTCTCGTAACATTCAGTGTTTGTTTCATTTCAATCGGTTCACAAAAAAAAAGTTACGCCCAGTTCCTAATGCCACACGTACGAAATTGCGGGCTCATTGAATGTGGAAGAGAATTATGATAGTGAGACTTCTTAATACTCGTCCCGACATATTTTCTTACAAAACCCACTAAAAACCAAACACACTCTATAAATTAAAGCATTACTTCAATGAAAAGTTATAATGATTCTCCATCCAATTTCCAAATACTATATAAACTCTACCGCTCAGAACAATAACTAAAACTGCTAGAGTAGTAAAGCTACTAAACTAAACAATAGCTATAAGCTTATAACTTTTATTGTTGCTCTACCGTAATGTCCGTGATATTTATTCTATGCCTTATGCGTTCGGATATTGTAAAAACATTGGGATTTTTTCGACTTCACAAAATATATTTGTATACTGGTTTGAGTTGATGATTGTTCTAAATTTTTTAAAATCCTAAAGTGTATATTATTCAATAATCTCAAAATTCCTATAGCAATTTTTAATAAAAGCAAGCCTTATTAGTAGTCAGTTTTATAAAGTAGCAAAATTCAGTATCCAGTTTCCGAACATGCCATAAATAAAATTCTTTCCTCTTTGGTATTCTTTGCTCTTTGCGCATTTGATTTTTATTAATATGGCGGAAGCAGTATCCGCCGTTTGTGTGTCTGTCTTTGTAAAAACGAATTAAATAGACTTGTTTCATTAAATTTGTGTTTAAATAATTCTAAAGTGAGTGTATAAAACTAGTCTGAATATATTTCGTGTTACACTTCAGCCGCAGTGCTTCTAAAACATTAGGACTTGTAAAAATGGTAATGATAGTTTTTTGTTTTGATACTTTTTTACGAACAGTACTCTTTTTAAAAAATGTGTTTTCTTTGATTTCGTTACGAATTTCGATGAAATTATATGCTTATTACACCGTCACTAATATCTTGCATATCCAGGATTAGAAAAAAAGAAATTTTTGTGTACTTTTTTCATTGTTTTCAAGTCATATAACCAAAAAAAAACTGTCAAGGTAATGGTGGTCTCACATGTTGTTATTAAAGGGTGTTTTTAAGCAAAACCTAAAAGTTCTTTGTTCACCTGAGGAGTTAATTATGCAATCTGGGCGTGGCTGTATTGATTTTCTTAGAAGGTTCTAGGCATAGCGTCGTAGTACATCTTAAACTACTGCACTTTGGCTATGCACAGTACACCCAGTACAATGCGGTATGAATATGCAATTTTGAACACATTTTATCGTTTACCTGACCGTTTTGAGTAATTATAATAGAAACAAAACACATTTCTTCTAATTTTGAAGATACTATTTTGCTAAATACTTTTTTAATGAAATAATCTTAGATTGAAAATTTAGTAGGTACTGTGCTTACAGTAACTTAGCTTTATCACAGCAGCAATGAAGTTTACTAATAAAATACAAATAAAATAGCGTTATAAAACCGTTATCGGTTATTCATGTATGTACTAGTGAAGCTTGCATACCGCATAAAACAAAAACGTTAAATATTTTTTTATGTTGGAAGTGTTATTGATTTTAGATTATCAATTTATTCGAGGTGTTAATCAATTTTCATTTTAATAATCTTATTCGTTAGAAAAATTTGCAAATTTTCCTTTTAGGGTTCCGTATATCCGTATAAAAAACGGGACACTTATAGGATCACGCGTGTGTTCATCTGTCCGTCCGTCACAGTCAATTGTCTTCGAATCTTCTAGACCGATTAAGTTGAAATTTGGCACACATATCAATTTCTGTGACCCAAACGCAAAGGTGTGACGTGAATAGATGAAATCTGTATATGGAAGGTCATTTTTGGGGGGAAGGTGGAAATATAAAAAAAATATTTTTGAAAACTGCATCGTGTGACATATCAAATGGAAGGTCTTGTTGTGAAGATGTTAAATGTATTTTTTTTGTAATTTTAAAATAAACAGTTTCTAAGTTATTCAAGAAAATAGACGAAAATTGACCATTCCCCCCCTTATCTCCGAAACTAGTGAACCTAAAATTTTGAAAAAAATACAGACATTAGTTTTCTACTTTTAGATTATAGGAAAACCTATGAGAAGTCCATGATATTAAAATAACATGGTAAACCACTTCTGTACCATGTTACCTATCCTCTTCACGCGAGTTAAAATCGCACTTGTCCTGTTTTTTTATAATAATTTGCTCTTTTATCTAATTAAAGTAATGAAATACTAAAAATGGATATAGTACTAGGTAGTTAATATATTTGGTATATATCAGATAGTATCACTAATACTATTTATTAATAGTACAATCCAATGGTACTAGAGCAAAAAGATTAAATATATAGAGAGGGCATTGGGAAAATTTTCCTACAAAAATATTGATCCTGTTCGCCGTAATCACGATGACCATGGGGTAGCTAAATAACCTTGTCAAATTGGCGATGGACTGAGCGATTTTGTACCATGTGGTTCTAAATGTCACATTATGGATTCTTTCGTCTTGCCCGATCTATAGTTGAAAATATTTTTACTAAGAGCAACTGGGGTTTTTTTTGTTGTCTTATTTATTTTTTTATTTGTATGAAATAAGGTGAGTAAGGTAAATACATTAATTACTTTAAGAAATGAAAATCGAAGTGCACCCTGAGTGTTTTGACTTCTAACCCGTCAACTGCTTCGTCTCACATCTGAGACAAGATTACTGGTTGTTACTATTGCGTAAATATGTTTCTTATTCCAAAGAGATTAAATGTTTTATTCCTTGTTTTTGATTCCTAAATAAATAATCTACCATAAACAAAATTCATCCTTCTAATTGAAACTGTCATTCAGCCAAACGGCTCATTTCAAATTACGCGTTAATGCAAGACGCAGGCGTTGTATTAAATGACTTCGTCAGTTTCTAGCAACATTTTGTTACAGCAGATTCTGAATTCAACATAATTCTATAGTAAATTTCGACTGATATTTATTTATAGAATAGGTGAGCCCACAACTTCATACTCATGGTATTCATTATAGTGCTTAACTTTTTTTTTTACTGTAATAAATATTTTTATTTTCATGAAATAGACCCGTGAGATGAAATCTAACAACAAATTAAAAAAATCTTATTAGTTCAATATTATTAATGTGGAGCTTTTCACTTTAAGAGTGATTGATTCAAGATTTTTTTTTTATAGTCTAAGAGAGGCGCGTTTGGTGACGACGAAGACAACCCACCTACGCCATCTGATGATTCAGATTTCGATGATGATGAAGATCCAGACAATTTGGAAGTGCCAGGTATGTGGTTATGTACTTTAGCATGATTTGTTGAAGTATCCTTGAAAATATGGTCATTCTATACTAATATACTCGTACTTTTGTATATTTGTAATGTATTGTATATTGTGTATTTATGTATATTTGTAATGGATTTGAAAAGTAGTGGTAGGGCACACTGCGTTTCGCAGTCATTTGGGCAGCCCGCCCGGCGGCAGTGACCACCCCCTTACAGAAGACCACCGTGAAATAACAGCATATATACGTGCTGTTGTGTTTCGGTGAGTGAGTAAGGGATGCCAGAGCCCATCTCCTTATCCCCCTCCTAATCCCTTATCCTTAATCCTACTGTAGTCGGCAGCGCACTTGCAGCACCTGTAGCGTTGCTTGTGTTATAGGCGACGGTAGCCACCTACCATCAAGTGGACCGTGAGCCTGTCTGTCGACATAACATAAAAAAAATGAATAAACTCAAAAACTACTGGACGATTTTAAAAATTCTTTCACCTATAGAAAGCTATATTATCAGCGACTCACTCTCTCCCCTCCATACAAATGTATATTTGTGATGAATAAATTTAAAGACCACTGGGACTGATTTTAAAACTTATTTCACCTATAGAAAGCTACATTATCAGCGAGTAATATATGCTACTCACTCTCTCCCCTCCATACAAATGTATATTTGTGATGAATAAATTTAAAGACCACTGGGACTGATTTTAAAACTTATTTCACCTATAGAAAGCTACATTATCAGCGAGTAACATTGGCTACTCACCCTCCTCCCATCTCCGTCCTTTACTCCCCCCCCCCCTCCACACAAAATAGGCATGATGACGGTATTAAAGAATCAAAGAATAAATGGTTTTGGAGAAAAATATATGTTGAAATGAGTCTAAAAAATTACTCATTTTTTGTATTAAAATTGAGATTAATAAGATTTTCAATAAAATAGAAGTATAAATAACTGCAATCGGCCATGTTAATTGAAACACCAATCAGAGCGAACGACGACGTCACGCCCAGGTAACTGCCATCGTGTTGCTTGACTTTGCTTTGACAGAATGAAAAACCTGATGAGATGTCGGTGACGTCACGGTTCATCAGACGCGACGCCATGACACCTAAGAGCGTTTTCGCGCGCAATTCAAAATAGATTTAAAAACATTCAATAATTCGCGTTGAAATTTAGTTTTTCGCGTTGAATTTCGGATATGGTAGACGTGTATCTACATTATGGAAGGGAATTTCAAAATCTGTCATCATGCCTATTGCCGTATCCACAAATAAACTCAAAAATTGTTAAGAAATAAATGTCCACCCGTGCGAAGCCCGGCTCAACTAGTAGCCTCATAAAGGCTACTAGTTGAGTAGCCTTTATGAGGCATTCACTTGTATACTCAATGATGATATATGTGTATACTTGTGTTTGTTCCATTTTTTATTTCACTATACTAAACACAATTTCTCGCTGCACATGGAGCAATAAAACTTGTTTTGCGTAGTGTTGTGCTTGCTTCAAACACGCGCTAATGATAAAACTAAACAGATAACTGGCGTGACTGCGTTCGACATGCAAAAACTCTTCAGGACCAAGATTTGGGAAAGTCATATATTACCAGAGCCCCTTATCATTAATCTTAATGACGATTCCGATGAAAGTGACTCGGATAACTGTAACTATTAATGTTATTTAATAATTAGCAATCATTCATCTATCATTATTTATTATGACTTTATTTATCATTAGTCTTTGTTTATCGTTAGTTTTTATTTTTGAGTTAGTACAATAAAATTCAATACAATAAAATATTTGATTTCACTTTTGTAAACATTTACCGATAAGGCCATAAGAGAGAGTGAGCGAGCAATATGCTTCGATGTGCTCGCACTTAGGCCTCTTGTGCAGCGAGAAATTGCTATTATTATATTAGTTTTAAACATAGTTTATAGTTTTTAACGACAATTATGCTAATTTTACGCAAACATTACCTTCATTTAAGAAATCATAAAGGACAGGACTAACATTAATGAAAGACATATAAGCTGATACGAGCAAGGATATTCAATAAGGATTTTTCTGATTGGCAACATAAAGCGGACAAATATTATTGTATACTACAGGGGTATTATAACCTAAAAATTATTGACTAAGCGATTGACTCGGTCGATGCCGCAAGTAAGTCTGGTGCTTAAGTAGTTTGGGTCACTGCCAGAAACTAAAAAATTGTGAGTGATTACAACAATAAGTCAACAACTACAAATGAAAGTACAGATAAGGGCGAGAAGCAAAACATGAAAGTCAAAATGATAATAATGAAATAATGTACCTAAATTCGATGTCAATAAGGAATGGTATTGTATGGTATTATTAGTAATAACACAATAATCGAGATTTACAGCATCAAGATTTGCACACCGAATATCGGTTGGTCATGAAGGAACAAGAAAACTAAATGTCATCTTTGGTATCAGTTACCCATGGTCATCGCAAATAAATTCTTATTATTATTGTGATCATACAGGTGGCGGCAAGACCTTGGCGGCGGCAGCCCGGTTGGCGGAGAAAGTTAAAATTACCTCAACCCCAAATCCAGCAACAGTTAAACCCACAACAAACCCACTAGCCGGTAAGTAAAATTCAGACACACCTTTTACTGAAAAAAAATTTTTTTATTTCTTGTTAATAAATTATTTCTTTATTTTATACAATATTCAAGTAGTTAAAGGGTATTACCATAGTAGCCTTGTATTGTCTCTTTGTTAAAAGTGTAATGTTAAATTTAATTGTATATTTTTAATGGGGTTAAAAACTGAAAGCCAATTGTAGGTGGCGCCACTGTTGAGTGATCCTAATTCGCCCCCATATTGCGTTTTTGGTTCCCTGTATTTACCAGCAAATTTGCCTTTATTTCTACAAAAATGTATTTGAGATAGAGTGTTAAGCAGTTAAAAGAACAATTGAGGAAAAGAAAAGCATCTACTGCACTTCTCCCAATTTTTTCTTCGTAAAGCTTTTATCTATTGTTTTCTTCTTTTGAAATCTTTAGGGAATATATGGATTCCCGTCTTTTTGCAATCCAAAGCTGAACATAAGTGTCATGTTAATTAAATAAATTCAGTTATTTTTGTTTGTTTACAAAATTACTATGGAAAATGACAGTTACTTGTCAAATTTAGGGAACACACAACAGTGCTGCCATCTGAAGTGAGCAAAAGTCAGTATTTTACCCCATTAAAAAAAAATCTTTATTTCTACCTTCATAAAATATACTTTTGTATTGTATCTTTTTTTTTAATGAAATGAAATGAAAAAAAAAAATATTAAAATTAACTAACAGCTACGGGCACTTTAAACACCCGCCGTTTTGGCGCGCTTGTCGTGACATCACAGTCTACAATAACAATCAAATGTTAAAAATCACAAACATCTACACGCTTGTTGACATTTTATAGACTTTGACGTGACATTCGAACTGACCATTTCAAGTATTTTCAATTTCCCGCCATTTTTTTTATTATTAAAGATGGGTTTTCTCTTGACCAGCATCTATCCATGTAGGAAGGATGAGGCCGACGATGGAGCGAGCTCACCCAGAAGATGCCTATTTTACATAGACATTTGCTAATCCTAAAGCAAAAATGTTGATAAAAAATATATATGTATGCCGTTTTTGAATTAGACTCATATTCCCTATTATTTCTTTAAACTATTTTTTAATGTTTGTAATAAAAAAAAATATCTTTACTTCTACCTTCATTAAACAATATTCTAATAAAAATATTTTATTGTCAATTTAATACAATTTCAATTTTTTTTAGCACGTAACATTTCTAACAGACTAAGATTGTTTGTTTGAAAAGCATTCAAGCAAGCAAACAAACAAACTTTTCACCTTTATTATATTAGTGTAGATGTCCTTTTGGCTGGGTAATGATCGATCAGTTTTGCATGGAGATCAGGCGATCAGTTTATTTTCGTTTTAACAGTTTAAAACAGTTTTAACAGTTCGTAGATTAAGATTTTACTGGGAAAATATCTTGTAACTTGGTACTTTGTAACTTGTAACTTGGGGTTTCATAGATATTTAAGTTTGAAAGTATTAAGAAATCCAATTGTTCCAATTAAGTAGTAAGTTTTTTAACTTTCAAATGTTATCACCATTTACAAAATTTGAAATATTCACAGGAAATTACTGAAATTAAGTACTCCAAAGCTCAAGTTAAAAAAATATGGCCTGATGTCATTTGATTGAAACTTTAACCTTATAGAATTCGTGCAACAATTGTTTCAGCTGCGTCCGGTGTGGCGTTCGGTCAAGCTACAAATGTAAAACCAATAAAAATATCTGCCAGTTCAATTATGAAACCGGTCATTGGATTGGGACGGGGTGCTCAGCGTAAGTTCCATTTTGTGTTATTACTTGTTATATCAAATGTCCTGAAAACAATACCTAGGCAAAACCCAGGCGAGCTTGAAAGGCGGAGACATTGGATAAATCTAGAGTCAGAAGACCCCCTTACAGAAGACCACCGTGAAATAACAGTATGTTTCGATGAGTGAGGTAAGGGATGCCAGAGCCCATTTCCCTATCCCTTCCCAATCCCTTATCCTTAGTCCTATTGTACTTGTTTGTATTGTAGTCCTAAGCCTAAGTATCCTATTGTAATCCCAAGCGCACTTGCAGAAGCTTTGGCGTTGCTTGTGTTATAGGCGACGGTAGCCACCTACCATCAAGTGGACTGTTAGCCTGTCTGCCGATCTTAACATGAAAAAAAGTCAGAACTAAGAAATTTCAACTGCACTTAGTTTTTGGGCCATATTTAGATGTCAGTTCCAAAGTTTGAAATAAATTGTTCATAATGGTTTTTATTGATAAAGCTAAAAACAGTCAATAGTTTAAAAAGGAGATTAGATAAAGAAATGAGAAAAATATACTGGACCTATTTACATTTTAATAATAAGCTAGTTTTCGCCCTTTGATAATTCAAATATAATTATTTTGATGGTTGAAAATAAAAATAAAACAAATGGTTTTTTTTTTTAATTGTTAACTCTAAAGCTCATTAGAAGAAAATCTGTTCATAAACAAACAAGTAAAACTTATTTTATATAAATATTTTGATTTATTTTTTTCACTTATAATAAAAATATCTTATTAACAATTAAGAGGACCGTCGTCGGCCTGTCTGACGATTTTAATAAAAAAGTAGCATATTAAAACTAATTTTGAAAACTTGTAAATGGATTTTTTTTTTCAACGTAAAATAAGAGAGGTGTAACACAAGCAGAGTTTAAAAAATAAAAATAGAACCATTTGTTTATATTAATATTTGTTTTAGTTGTAAAAGGTATTAAAATAATGACTTCTTACGTTACATGGCCCATTATATTAATGTTCTAAAGAGAACATTGCAAGCTGAGTTAAAATTGTAGTACAGTTTGTCCAGGACTGTTTTGTACCCTTGTACCACTGTGCCTTAGGTATGTGTGCGGTGAGGCGGCAGGCGGGTGTGCTCCTCTCTGTCAATTCGTCGTCGATGCTTGTCTATGTCAGACGCACAAGAGATCAAATATCCAGAGATGGGTCGTGCGATATCTTGTGACAACCACATTCTGATTTTTAACCTGATATAGAGAAAGCACTATCTCAGCCGTTTTAAAATATCGTAAAATCTGTCCGACAATAGTGTGAACTCGTGTTCTTTCATCTCTTCCTCCCGCCTCTCGTCGCATTCCTAAGCGTCAGTTCACAATGAGAGGCAGTGTGGCATTCTCGTTTTAAGGTAATATAGAGCCTGTTTGCTGCGCAGAAGGGTACATAGTTCATTGAGTTTGTGCGTTGCGCAATCATATATTTAATACTCCTATATTGCTAGTAGGGTGCACCGAACCGATGCCGACCGAACGGTGCAGACATATATATGTCTGTCTCCCTCATGAAGACTTCGAACATTGTGCGCATGTCCGAGAACCACATTATAAGCATCTTATAGGCTGGGCTTCTCCCACTACTCCCACTACTGTCGCAACGCATGCGCATAACTCGTCAAGTGTCAACGAGTGAGAGAGAATATGTAGTTCCGTCTCGGCAACGCTGCCACTTACGGGGACTAGCAATATAGGAGTATTAAATATATGTGCGCAATGAAGGTTTACAACTTTTCTGTGTAGTAGATTGGTTCTATATTGAATTGATTGCCTTTAAATGTGCACAAGGCGTGGAATGGTACAACGGTTTTGGCCAAACTATAAGCAAAGCGAGCTAGTAAACTTTAAAAGTGAATTAAAATGGCACATTGTCGGTATAGCGGCGCTTCCGCCCTCGCCGTACGCCGCCGGCTCCTCGGCGGCCTACAATGCAGCCTCATTGCTCGCACAGAGTGAGTAACGTAGGACAATGAATGGTGAATGGTGTATGCCTTTCAAGTCTTCCTAGTTTTTTTTTTAATTAGAATTGCATGTGGGCACCGAAAAAGATGAATCGTTCTGGGACCCTTACTAGCACCTCTGTTGTACTTTCACCTAACATAAAGAAAATCACGAATCCGTATTCTTTGGTAAATTATGAGAAAAAGTTTAAATTTGAGAAACTGGGGCCTTAGACAAAGTAGCATTCGCTCCGTAGCGATGCGATATCGAAGTTCGTTATCGTCTCAGAGACAAAGGAATCGACACTGTAACACGTGATACCTTGTCATGATTTCTTTGTCTCTGAGACGATAACGAACTTCGATATCGCATCGCTACGGAGCGAATGCTACTTTGTCTAAGGCCCCTGTTTTCTTACTTTATACCCCTTTTATTTTTAGATATCACTTTATGTCACAATACAAGAATAATATTCGTTGAATAATGTATTCACTGTCAAAATTTAGAAAAGAAAATGACGTCAAAATTGTCCTAAAAAATAAAATTTTATTCAATGATACATATTTTATTTTGCTCACGCGATACTAATACTCTGATTGTCTATTTTTTATTTTATTTTTTCTTTTAAATTATTTGTTTTGTAACATTCTAGATATAAATAAAGTTTTATTTAATAAAGTTCATCGATATGACTGAGATTTTCAAACCTTCCTTTGAGTTGTACAAAAATAACTAGATACCTACATAAATAAAATAAAAATAATGTATTGTTATTTATAAAAAGAGCTCTGTAAATTTTCAAGGTTTCCATATTACCTAAAACGAGAAAAAATTGAGAGGTCATAGAAATATTTTATCGTAAATATGTATTTAAAAAAACTTTCTCCATATATAATATAATTTATACAATTTACTATGGGACATTTTAACAGTTTGATTTGTAGCTACAAATTTCTGTCCCTTTCCATTCTCATACATGTCATCATCATCTACAAAGCCGTAGGACGTCCATTGCTGGACAAAGGCCTCGCCCCCTAATTCTCCAAAAAAGAACCAATCAGAAGCAGCCTGGATCTACCGTCAACCCGCGACTAGGGTTGCCAGGCCTCAAAATCGAAAATCCGAACACAGACTCATATTTAGCCGGACATTTTGCCACAAAAACCTGACATACGGGTTTTTAAAAGAAATAGTTCTTTTTATTTGTGCATTTATTACTTTAAGACTTGCTCTACTCTTTAATGTATCACATATTGTTTTCTTAAAGTAATTTGTAAGATCGCGAGTCATGCATGTCCGTGTGATTCTGGCCGCTGCGGGGTTGACCAAATCCTAACAAAAGTCCGACGGGCCGGCCTTGTATATATTTGGCCGGACACGACTGTAAAAAACCGGACACCTGGCAACCCTACCCGCGACCCTTATCAGGTCGCCTGTCTACCTGTGGGTGAACATCCTATACAATCTTCTAAATGCTATGCCTACTTTCTTCCTCAATTTTAAAATTCAAAATTTGGGTGGTATTTACATGTTTGTATCTCTAGCATGGAGAATAGAGAAAGGACTACCGACTCTATACATGGGAAAGTGTCGGTTTCATGAACTATGCAACCAATCAATCATATTAAACACCAATACTTCACAAGCGCCATTCTGGCCAATTATGAACCACAGTTTAATGGTTGTAGTTTGACAGTTTTTCAGTTTAAGTTGGTCCTCCTTACCTCTTAATCTCCATGGTCCCTAGTGCCTTTTAAAGTGGTGTAATATTGACATATGATGGGTCTATAATATTTTATGTCTTTGGTGTATTCAAGCTCATAAATAAGTAGTTTCGTAGTTCTTTATTCTTGTTGTACATAATATTCTTTTTCTTTATATTTTTGCATCTTGATTTATTATTTTGTTGTAGTCTTATGCTTTCTCATGTGAATTATAAAAAAATTAATACCAAATTTATGTTTTTCTTTCTATTTTATATATTTATTTGAATATAGTGTTGAGATTTATTTTCTATTTTATAATTTTCAGTGGAAATGGCAGGCATGCCGGGAATGAACCCTTATTTACTGCAGAACCTGAATCAGCTCCTGTCTTCGGGTATTGGTGGTCCGTTGGCAGGTATGCTAGGACAACTCACACAGCTCAACGCTTGGGCACAACCGAAACCGGGCATGTGGCCTCAAGATAAGGTAAGTGTATTGTTATAAACATTTAAAGAGTAACGTAATAAGTTTACCCTATTTAAGAAAACTAGAGGTCTCTCCTAGTGATCGAAATTCGACCGTATACAATCAAATGAATGTGTGTGTGTCAAACAAGCGCTAGTGTGTATAATGTTAATTTGAATTAATTTAATGTATTTCTAATACATATTATATAAAAGTATCAGCTTTCTCCAGTCCTCCATATAAACTTTAAACGTTCTAAATATCCCACTACTGCGTCCGTGCAATTTTTTTAAAAAGGGAGCCTAAGATTTCGCCTCGCGTATTAATATATAGATTACCATTGTAGGAATTATGAGATGTTTCACCAACTAAATAAAAATCGTAAATTTTAAATAAACTTTATTGTATTTAAGAGAAGATTTATAAAAACAAGTAATATTTGGAGTTACTCAAGTTGTAGCAATCATTATTAATTTAGAACAAGTGTAAAATCACATAGATATGGAAGTTTTAGAAAATTAATAAGACGAAAATCAAAACTGCGGTAAATGAATCAGTCGAATACAATTGAATAGTTCAAGTTTATTGATACTTCAAAGGTCATCAGGCATCCTGGGCAGAAAAAAAGTCAAGTTGACATAAAATTATTACTATGAATTTTAACCTGTAACTGCCAAAGATACATGGGTTTTGCACCATTCATATTTCATTATGTGGGAATGGCACAGAACAATTATGTAGCTTCCGATTTAGATTCTGCAACTAACTAGCTATCGAGAGACTACATGTACTGTATCAACAGCTAAGAAAAAAATGAAAGTATTGGTTTGAAATGCATTTTTTAGGGTTCCGTACGTCCGAATAAAAAAACGGAACCCTCATAGGATCACTTGTGTGTCCGTCTGTCCATCGCTCACAGTCAATTATCTCGGAATCTACTAGACCGATTAAGTTGGAAGTTTTGTACACATATCAATTTCTGTGACCCAAATGCAGCGGTATGACGTGAACCGATGAAATCTGTATATGGGAGGTCATTTTTGGGGGGAAGGTGGAAAATTAAAAAAAAAATTTTTTTGAAAACTGCATCGTGTGACACATCAAATGGAAGGTCTTGTTGTGAAGATCTTAAATGTATTTTTTTGTAATTTTAAAATAAATAGTTTCCAAGTTCCAAGAAAATAGACGAAAATTGACCATCACCACCCCCTTATCTCCGAAACTACTTAACCTAAAATTTTGAAAAATATACAGAAATTAGTTTTCTACTTATAGATTATAGGAAAACCTATAAGAAATCCATGATATTAAAATAACATGGTAAATCACTCAATATTGTCCTGTTTTTTTTTTCTTTTCTAAATTGAATAACTAATCTGAAAATGCAGTCACAGGTTTAATATTTATTTAAGTATACATATACTTTATATGAGGTAGACATTAAAAAATATTGGGTGTGGCCACACAACTTTTTTCTTGACCAACAATGTATAGAAAATGCCTTATGTACTATGTTGCTTTTCGTTTGTGAAATATTCACGGAATTATAGTTCTTCATTTTTGTGCGATATTTTAGATGGCAGGTGACGAGGAGGAGGTCGACGACGAAGAGATGGGCGTCGCCGAGACCTATGCGGATTATATGCCTTCAAAGCGTAAGTTGTCTTGTAAAGTAAAAAGCTGCTCCCAAGTCGCAGAAAGAGAGGAACGTTTCATTTCAGATAATCTGTTTTTTTTTAAATTCAGTATGGGCCAATATGAATTTGAATATCATAGTCTTTCACAGAAGAATTAATCCAATCACTTAATTAGCTTCTATTTTATGTAATAGAAAAACAAAAAGTAGAGATTTATCAGTAGGTTTATCCTATGATTAATGTGACGTATGAATGAATAAATGTTATTTTTTTTATTTTATAATAGGCAGATGGAATTTGTAGTTACTATGAACTGCGCTGCCGACTATAGTAGGATTAAGCATAAAGAAAAGGATGGGAAATGGATTCTGACATCCCTTACTTACTTACCGAAACACCAGCACAAATGCTGATATTTCATGATGGTCTTCTGCAAGGGAGTGGTTACTGCCGACAGATGGGCTACCTAAATAGCTGCAAAACGCAGTGTGCCTGCCACTACTTGCCAGATCCAAACCAGAGCTAATGTTCATTTCCAAAGTTGACCATGTCGGGAATCGTACGGCGTTAAAGCAGGCATCTTAACTACTCGACCAAGGGGCGAAAATTTATGTATATTATATAATATTCTATTAAAACAGAGTCAGTCACCTATTGTGTTTGGTTGTGCAGTGAAACTCGGACGAAAGCACCCGGACCCGGTGGTGGAGACGGCCTCGCTGTCGTCGGTGGAGCCAGCCGACGTGACTTACATGCCGCGGCTGCCCGACGAGACTATTCGCGCCGGACTGCTGTCGGCGTTGCAGCTGGAGGCCATCGTGTATGCCTCCCAAGCGCATGAGCACCTGCTGCCGGACGGCACCAGGGCCGGCTTCCTCATAGGTCAGCTATCAGTCCAATCACATAACAGCTATCAGTGCTGCGATTTCCTATTAAAAGTTGTACGGGACGTACGAATAAGCTTAAATGTTTTGTTCGACGTCTGGACGCCAGGCACAGCGTCAGCGGTCAATACATATGTCGGGAGCGAACGAAGTCTCGATTCTACAGTAGTCGACAGACAGTGCTTGCTTGTGCTCATATGGTGCTGCAATGGTTCGAAATAACTAGAGACGTCAGATGAAAGAGAACGCAGCAGCATATTTGTATAGTAAGCATTGTGACGCGGCATACGACGTGACGCTGTAAGCGGACGACGGCCACAGCTTGAACGACTGTGGTCAGTTCAGGACACATGTTTTATAGTGCGAATGAAACGGTGCAGGTGACGGAGCCGGCGTTGGCAAAGGCCGCACGATAGCCGGCATCATCTTCGAGAATTACCTGCGCGGGCGCAAGCGCGCCATCTGGGTGTCCGTCTCCAACGACCTCAAGTACGACGCCGAAAGAGACCTGCGCGACATCGGCGCGGACATTCCCGTCTACCCTCTCAACAAGGTCATTTTTCACACAATTTCTTGCTCTTTGCTCAAACTAGTTCTTTGCTCAATGCTCGAATTTTGCCCATAATAATCATTTGGAAGGTTTTTTTTATTAACACTGCGTCAGTTCACACCGAAACGCGACCCGACGAGGCGTGCCTTTTTTAAGGTAGCAATACCATACAGAACTTATTTACTACACACAAAACTACGCATAGTGAGTCCCCTAAGGTGGTGTCGGCGGCTTGCCGCGAAGCATCTCGTGATCTCAGCATCCCAAGATGGTACTGACTGCGCGGATGGTACTGACTTTCAATAGCTTCATGATGCGCCTCGCAGCGTTTGAAACGCATTTTCACGTCATGTCGCGTCGCGTTTCGGTGTGAACTGACCCTAAAATTCGTAAACAAAAGGGATAGGATATTATGGATAGGACATCATGTATGTCTAGTTATTTCTCAATTTGATCAGTTTCACTGTATGAATCTCTGAAACGCTTATTTAAATATTTTTTATTTAAAACCTCAATTTTCCAAAAGATTATGAAAAAATATTTTTGCATCCCTTTTTGCTTATGTACGTCGTACTGTAGCTGCCTACCATTAAGTGGTCTACAGTTTTCCTACCCCCTTTATCACTTTATGATTTAATTAAAAAAATAATTTGGTAGATCGCAACTTTATTGCCTGTGAGCGCAAGTGAAACCTGTAGAGATATGCGAATACGTGTTTTTATATATTATCGTATAAATGAATAAACGAAGATACGGCCACAAGTTGATTGCCTCAAAAAAAAATTTATGAATTTTTATTCAGTTGAAATACGCCAAGATATCATCCGGTGTCAATGGCAACGTGAAGAAGGGGGTGATATTCAGCACTTACTCTGCCCTCATTGGCGAGACTCAGTCTTCGGCCACCAAATACCGGACGCGGCTGAAGCAGCTTTTGCAGTGGTGCGGGGAGGACTTCGATGGACTTGTATCCTTTGCCAATAATAAATATTTGGATTCAATAAATAACCAATAGTTTAGGCCTGATGTATGTGTACAGCCAGAGATAAATCATGAACTTTATTCGTATGAGTGTACGGACACTCATATAAATGACTAGCTGGTGTCCACGACTTCGTCTGCGTTGGAAAATAACACCCGACATCTTTATCGCTGTTATGATAGTGGCGCCCACTATTTTATATTTTTAGATTAACCTGAAATTTATCCAGGATAAAAAGTATCCTATATGTTAATCCAGGCAATACACTATTTGTGTGTCACATTTCATACAAATACGTTTACGTGAAAAGAGTAACAAATATCCATTCATTCATCCATCCTCACAAACTTGCGTTTATAATATTAGTAAGAAAATAGATGGCCTTTATGTAATACAAGAGGACTCTGTAAGTTATTTCATATATTTTGACATGACAACGTCTAACTAATGAATCGATGAACGCCGGCTGCACGCACGAAAAATGATGCGAAAGTGGAGCGAGAGCGCGGCACGAGCGAGCGAAAGGCACGATCGGCTTTAGCGCTCGGCTTGCGCCGCATCTATCTCTCTTCCACTCGTCATAAAAGTATGCAATCATTTCATCAATGTTTTGTTATGACGTTGTTACGTTAAACGTTACCGTCATTAACGTTACCGTCCGTAAACCGACTTTACAACCATTTTTTTTTTTTTCATATAAACTTTTACGAGTATTTATAGAGTGTCAAAAACAATATAATTTAATTAATTCACCACCAGGCTCAAAAAGCTGTTTCGAAGGGCACAACAAACCTCCGTAATTGCTCTTTGTGGAATTAATAATATTCTTACCAACTTACATTGAGTTTTCATAAACGTTCTGTAAAAGTACTTGATTTCTTGAAATTATTCCCGAGCTACTCCAATAGGATCCATTTTATAGATATTATGCGTTTTATAATTGCTTGGCGCGTTGTAAGCGTATATTCTCCTTAACAATTAGCGCCAGATTGTATTCGACGAATGCCACAAAGCGAAGAACCTGTGCCCGGTCGGGTCCGGCAAGGCGACCAAGACAGGTCTGACTGCGTTGGAGCTCCAAAACAAGCTCCCGAAAGCTCGCGTCGTGTACGCTTCGGCCACCGGAGCCTCGGAACCCAGAAACATGGCGTACATGGTGCGTCTCGGTATATGGGGCGAGGGTACTCCGTTCCCCACCTTCATGGATTTCATCAACGCCGTTGAAAAGAGGTAATTTTACTGGTCGTGTCGAAATTTTGCAACTGTTTTGAATGCTTCACGGCTGGACATTGCTTGCTAAATATCAAGTAAACAATAATATGTTCATTTGCCATAGAATAGGGCAAAAATACAAGCAGGTAAGAATGTGTAAAGTCTAAGTCTGCCCTTTAATATAGTAGTCCAATAAAAAAAAAATCAAATGTAGTAGTTTCAAATTGATCTACATAATTAGTAGTCACTTATTATTATTTCATAAAAAGCACTCTTTTATATAAAATCAAGTATAAGCCCCGCAAATTTCTAGTGCGCCTGGCCGCCATTTTGGTGACGTAATCTTATGTGACGTAACCTCACACTCAGCAACAGAGACGAGTGCGGCTTTTAGTGTATTGTGTGTGACAAAGACCTCAATTGGGGGTGTGTAGTGTTTGTATGAGTCATTTGTACACGAAAATCATCTATATCCATCTTCTCTAAGTGGCGTATCAGGTGTCCCCGACGTTGGCGATCATACTCGAAAAGGCCCCTATCACGCGCCAATCGGAATATCTCCTCCACTCCCCCAATTTCGGTTCATTGTAGTATGTTTTTCAGTCAAAATAACTGATTTTACTAAATGCATATCTGAGTAGGTATATACGGTACTTATAACAAAAAAGCAATTTTTAAAAATCTTCAAAATGGTTGGACCTATTTTCGCTGGCAGATAGCTTATGTTATAAGCAGTAACTTGGGCTACTTTTATTTTAGAAAAATAAAAAAATAATTATATAAGCAGCGAATGCGCTCACCGTAGCTAAGCGCGGCCGGCTCAGCTAGTTTTTATATTTTGAATACAATAGAATTTGAATTGTACAGAGGCGTCGGTGCCATGGAGATAGTGGCGATGGACATGAAGCTGCGTGGGATGTACATAGCTCGTCAACTGTCCTTCCACGGAGTGTCCTTCAAGATAGAGGAGGTGCCTTTGTCGGACAGCTTCAGGGAAGTGTACGACAAGTCAGTGGCTCTGGTGAGTACAGTTTTACACTAGTTTAAAGATCACAATTAAGGACTGCGTAAGGACAAAAGCGACACCAGAATTTATTTACAGTTTCAATATGAATGAATAGTATTCATACACGAGGTGCTTTTGAAACTACATTTGAAATTAATAAGCATAATAAAATGGTCAAATATCTTTTTGGAATAATGTCAGACATTTTCGGGACCACATTATTGCATTTTGATTACTCTTGTAGCTACTCTTTTGAACCCCCTTCTATCAACCGCGTGCAGTGCTGAATAACTGAGAATTTATACAATTTGCAACTTGTTATTATAATGTACTTGAATTTATACAACGTACAGCGCTGTTTACTGTCGTTAGTATGCGAATGATAAAACACACTAAAGGTGGATTTATATTACACCGGGCCGTGCCCTGTCCGTGCCCCGGCGATTGGAGCACAGCGCGCTCCAATCGCGACATATCGTAACATGTTCGTTTTCACCGTGCGCTCTGAGACTGCTTCGCAAGGCCAGCTCGGGGTATTAGTATTTACCCGAGGCTGCCGCGCGAGCTAAAACCGCGAGGCTGCCTCGGGGTATTAGAATTTATCCGAAGCTGCCGCGCGAGCCACGGCTCACGAGCCAAAACCGCGGGGCTGCCTCGGGGTATTACAATATATCCGAGGCTGCCGCGCGAACCATGGCTCGTGAGGCTGCCTTGCGGTATATCTAATATTAATATTAGGTATATACAAGGGGCACACTGAAATGATCGAGAATAAGAAAAACCACATGCACGGTATAGCTAAATTGTATTTTATTGTTTTTCGAAGTATTCTCCGTATATAAGTAGTAACACAAAATAGTATAATAATACTTGGAAATGGCAAGGCACCGGCGTGGCCCGGCGGCGCGGCGCGGCGGCACGGTGCGTTTCGCAGTCATTTGGGCAACCCGTCTGGCGGCAGTAACCACCCCCTTACAGAAGACCATCGTGAAATAACAGCACGTGTGCTGTTATGTTTCGGTGACTGAATAAGGGATGCCAGAGCCTATTTCCCTATCCCCCTCCGAATTCCTTATCCTTAATCGTACTTTAGTCGTTAGCCACTTACCATCAAGTGGACCGTCAGCCTGTCTGCCGATATTACGCATTTGTACTACCTGTAACGTTGTTTGTGTTAATAAGCGACGGTAGCCATCTACCAACAAATGGACTGTCTGCCAGAAGACCTTTACATCATCATCAGCCTGTGTCTCCAATGTTGGACTAGAGTTTTCCATAGGCTCGCCACCACGCACGATCTTCTGCCCTTTGCCGTTTCCTGCAATACCTTTCAGATCGTCTGTCTACATGGCCGCAGGGCTGCATTTTCCAATTCGTGGCCTCAGTTCGAGAACTTGTATAAGCCATCGCTTATCCACTCTGCAACAGATGTGATCGGTCCATTGCCACTTCAACTTGCTAATTTTCTTGACTATGTCGAGCTAGGCTATACTGTGCTATGCTATATCTTTGGTTCTTTGATTCTGAAGGACCTTTACATAACAAAAAAATCGAGCTTGGCTAAAGTGGGCTAAACGGAATTGTTGCAGTGGGTGGAGGCGATGCAACGGTTCACGGAGGCGGCTGAATTGATAGACGCCGAGTCGCGGATGAAGAAGACTATGTGGGGCCAGTTTTGGTCTGCGCACCAACGGTTCTTCAAGTACCTATGCATAGCCGCGAAGGTGAACCACGCGGTGGTGACAGCGCGCGAGGCGGTAAAGTGCGGAAAGTGCGTCGTGATCGGCCTGCAGAGCACGGGCGAGGCTCGAACTCTGGACCAGCTCGACAGGGACGACGGCGAGCTCACCGACTTTGTCTCCACCGCCAAGTCAGTACACCTCATTCTATCCAATTGGGAGGGCACTCGGTAGTGTGTTAACACAATAATTGCAGTGTTACTTATTCGATGTAAGCCGAACATATTTATAACTAGCTGGTGTCTGCGGCTTCGCCCGCGTTGAAAAATAAAATATTTTTTATACGCCTGACTAAATATATGAGCAACTAGCTGAGACCGCAACTTTTTTGTTTGTAAACATATTACCGCGGGAGCTTCTTACAATACATCAGTGGAAACCACATGAAAATTGGTTAAGCCGTTTGTGGAACACTGATATTAGCGTGCATAAAGGCATAGTAGGCAAAGAACGATTTTATTATAAACTAGCGGCCCGCCCCCGACTTCGCCCGAGGTGCAATTTTTATATACATAAACATTCCCCGTTGATCCCTCTTTCCATTAGTGAAAACCGAATTAAAATCGGTCTACCCGTTCACGCGTGATGCCGTGACCAAGGGAAATAGGGGTTCATTTTTATATATATAAGATACGAAGATCACCAGCCTAAGCTGAACATTCAACTTAAATTGGAGTAATAAAATCACCTGAAATAACTATTTTTAACTTTATATAAACTTTCATTCATCATAGTTTTACAGATTATACTACCAATATAGTGTCGACAACTAGCAACACTTCTAGAATTTATTTTAAGATTATGCAAGAAAAATTACTTTACATCTGTAAAGTAAGTTTTCTTGAAAAATTACTTATATCTAAGTAACAATATAGGTTATAATTATGTTACGCTTCACATGAAAGTTTGCATACAAAAATAAAAGTTTAACACTTACGAAAAAGGCTTGCAGACGAAGTCGTTTGATAAAAGTTAGTAGTAGTATTAATTTATAGTTGTAGCTGCTCCATGCTGTTTTGTTGGCACCATAAATTAATTATTTCAATTTAATCCCACTGGAATGCATTTCCAGAGTAAAAGATCGCGTAATTCATTAAATGTATGGCGAATTTTTTCCAAAAGTTATTTGTGTTGAATTTATAAAAATTAATTAAATTGCAGAGGTGTATTCCAAGCACTGGTGGAGAAGCACTTTCCGGCACCGGATCGCGACCGCATCAATCGGTTGCTAGGTCTTGAGGCGCCCAAACGACTGCCCACCCTTACGCAAAACGGCAGCAATGGCCTCCACGCGCCTGCAGAGCAAGCGAACACCTCCAAGAGGAAGCGTGAGTATCTTGGCTTCACTTGCTACAAACACACCAATTGTATGGCCTTAGGTCTTAAAGTAAGCACTTAGAGGCTTGTGTTATGAGATAACCATGCAACGGTCTGCCAACTTGGAAAGTTCATTTGCAAAGTTGACTGCTGGAAATCGAATCTGGCCTTCCTCAGACAGAGCGCTAAGGCACCTTAATCACTCGACTAATGGGCTAGTCATTAGACAATTTTTTACATTATTGATAGTAAAAGGTTATTTTTATATCATCAAAGTTCATTAGATGGCGCTAGTAGTGCGTTATTTGAAGTGACCACATAGAAAGCAAATTGTAACTAGCTGCCGCTTCACATTATTTGAACTAGATATCATTGGGTTGTTTGTTTTTGTAAGAGTTGATGAAATAAAATGAGGACCTTCACCAGATCTCAAGTCGCTGAAGTTTTATAGTGGTGGGTTCTAGGGGAGGTTTTGGTATCAAGTAGCTGTGCTCGCGACCTCATACACGTGGTTCTAGAATGGAATAGAATAAATTTCAATCAACTAAACTTTATATTTGAATCGATCATTTCAAAAACCACTTAAGTCACATTTTTTTCCAACATGCTTTTTTTGCTGAAAATGGTTTCTTAAAGAGAGATGCTATCAAGATAGCATTCTGGAAGAGCATATGCCATTTTATAACAACATTTATAGATGACCAACTGCAAATGTTGAAGATAATCCAGATGAGAATGATGGAGAATATGACTATGTACCCATAAATATATTAAAACATGACAAATTAATACATGTAAAATGAAAATAAGATTATTTTTAAGTGTAATTCTCAATTATAAGCAATAAAAAATATGATTACTACTATTGTTTTGGTTAAATTATATACCACTAACCCTATTTCTCGCTAAAACAACATAAGTCAAGAACTGTTTTTCAGGTTTTTTTCATTATTTCTATTAATAAGCTTTAAAAGTTATTCGCTATTTAAATTTTTTACCACTCAAATACTAAATTGAACATAAAAAAGTCCTTTAAAACTCATTTGTTTGTGTATGAAACAGTTTTTATTGATTTCTGAAAAATTCTAATTAAGTGACTTATGAGGTTTTTGAAATGACTGATTCATTTGTAAACCGGTTGGAATGAAACAATAACACTAAATGTATGGGAAGCTTGCTATAATAATACATCAGTGAAAACCGCAACAGACAAAACATAATTAACCAAAATGAAAAATGTGTAGAAACTGCTTGTTTTCGATTTTATTATATGTATTGATTAATGCGAGTTCACGTGCAATGTACACTGATTGTGCGCAGTGACGTCACGGCAGCAGGCAAACGTGGCCGCGAAACGCGCACGGGGTGGCTCTTCCTCGGATGAGTGGGTGCGCGGCTCGGACGCGGAGGCCGAGGAGGAGCCGGAGTCTGACACGGAGGTCGACCCACCCCCGCCTCCATCCGACTCGGACCTCAGCGACTTCAACCCCTTCCGTGCCGGCAGCGACAGTGATGACGGTAAGTCTAACCACCGCCTCTGGGTTTCAGCTCACACCGGAACGCGACACGTAAAGGTAGCAATACAATATAGAACTAATTTACTACACAAAAAAACATTTGCATGTACGGAGTACTCGTGTCGGAAGTGAAATATCTTTGGCGATCAAATATATAGTAGGCGCGAGATGTCATCATGCAGAAACGTTAGGAGAAGCGTCACATGATAGTTACACTGAAGTGTCACACAATATTCAACCTTGAAATTTTACTCTCATCAAGGAAGTTCAGTTCAGTGAGAAAGTGATCAAGAAAGTGATGTCGGCGGCTTCGTAGCCCGAAGTCGCAGCGTCACGATGCGCCTCGCAACGTCCCAATAATATGCATCCTCGAGCATCTGCCTATTCATGCATCTTCGCGTCGCGTTTCAGTCTGAATTGACTCTGCCAAGTCAGCTAACTCCATGTCAATCATTTTTTTCAGGAGATTATATAATTTTTTATGGACTAGTTAATATAAAATTGTACATTATCAAAAATAACAACGAACGATACTATCTACCATCGTGATATTAGGTTTGTTACTGAGTAGTCTAACATACAGTACTGCCGAGGCAGAAATAGAACGATTGTCGACTGAATTTAAAAAGCCGAGGCCCTTTTAAACCAACGAACCCATTGTACTTTGGTCGAGACTTGTATAGTACTTTTTTCTAAGTTGTAATAAGAGGCAAAAAATGCAAGACACAAAATTTCATTCGTGCTAAAAGTTATATTACAATTTATACAATTCAACAGTGATAGCTGAACACTTTTGCTAGATAAAATCCATTTCTTCCGATTAAATACTCATTTTTTATGTAACAACTTCTAATTGTAAAAATGTTAATAATATTTGTTAATCCAGAATAGAATTGACAGCATGAATAAAACAAAATGGCGGTCGTCTTCTTCTGATTTAGTTGATGGGACTTTAAAACCGTTCAGCAATCTCTATATTATCGTCTTCTTGGAGATTGGTGGTCAGAAAAAAATCGGTTGGTGTATTCTTTTTTAAAATAATGAAGCCTTTTGCGAACAAGTTGGAGAACAATCGATTTAAGTGTCAACCAATAAAAAAATATTAAAATGGACTTACCTGACTCGCTAGTTAAGATAACGATTTGCACTTTTGACTGTCACAAGTACAGTCAATTTGTAGAATAAGGGTGTAAGTGCATCTCACGTACATCCACTCATGGAAAGGTGGAGGATTTCAACATGTGACGGTCGAAAATTTGTGAAGTATAATATTTCATGGTCTTCGTGTTCGTCTGCTACAGAACCGTGGCTCGGACGCAAGAAGAAGACCCTGAAGAAGAAGAAGTCCACGGTGAAGAAGAAGTCCTCGACGACGCAAGACAAGATCGAGAACATGTTCGAACGCAAAAACAGCTCGGCGCCCGCGTCCACCGTGACAGTGACGACGCGCGCCGGAGACACAGTCACCGGCACCCCGGTCGGCACGAATGGACTCTATCTCGGTACGAATAACGCTCATTTTACGGTGTGCCCACGTGATGTTGGAGGTGTGGTATATATAATTTATGTCGACAGGCCCGAATCGCAGCCAGCCGCCGCCGCGCTCCGCCATAGAGCGGGCGTGCAGCATGAAGGAGGAGCTATTGGCCGCCATCGAGCGTCTTGGCCGACGCTTGCCGCCCAACACGCTCGACCAGCTAGTTGACGAGCTCGGCGGCACGGAGAATGTGGCCGAGGTATCTTGTTTTATTCTAACGGCTTCTAATTACATTTCGTAAAGACATTTTGCTTGTCTGTAAAACTTATATGATTTTTGAGATTTTTGCATTTTTGTAGATTTATTTTTATTTTATTCTCAACTAGCGACCCGCCCCCGGCTTCGCCCGGGGTGCAATTTTTATATATATGAACATTCCCCGTTTATCCCTCTTTCCATTGGTGAAAACCGAATTAAAATCGGTCTACCCGTTCACGCGTGATGCCGTGATCAAGGGAAATGGGGATTCATTTTTATACATAGAGATTATTCTAAATGCTGGGTTGTTGATGTGAAATAGTTTTATCCACTAGTTGCAGCAGTCCCGTTAACTAAACAAGTGGAACTCTTCATAAGCAACAGTTCTTGTAAACAAAATTTGTCTACAACCTTTTTTATATTTTAAAAAGAACACTTAAAAGTAGCGAATTCGTATAAGAATATTTCTGCCGAAAGTTCCCCATTATACATGTAAGAGACGAGTTACGTCTCTTTCAACATTTCTTTCTTATTTTATTTCTTCATTCTTGCTTCTTTTTAGCAATGTATTCTTTGCAAATCTTGCAATCAAATACCCAAGTTTACTTGGGCATTTGCAGATTTAATTTTTTTTTTATGTTAAAATCGACAGAATGGCTAATGGTCCACTTGATGGTAAGTGGCTACCGTTGCCTTAACACAAATAACGCCACAGGTGCTGCAATTGCCCTTCCGACCATGTTTTAAAGAATTTATTTAAAACAAAAAATGTGTAAAATTTTTAGCATTGTTGGATCTTTTTTAATCATAGGTATTTTGAAAATACATTGTTTTTCTTACCCGAAGTCAATCGGAAAAAGCTTCATAAGAAACTTTAAAATATTTTGTAAATGTGGGTATTTTATACCACACTCCGTTCCATTTTATATATTGCCAACCAAACTGATGCCCCTAAAGAGCATTAAGATATAGGTTGGGTGCTTTGAAACAACCAAACTATTGTTACTAGGGGCTTTTTTATATTGATTTGAATTACTCGCAACTGTAAAAGTCCGAATATTCTTAACAAATATTCATATACTATACTAGACTTTCGACAAGTGTAAGGCTTCGCGCAGATGCAGTTTTTTCTGCAAATTATAAATACAAACGTTATCGCCGCTCTCATTATTGGTGAAAACCGTATCGAAATGCATTTAGAAGAATGACAGAAACATGTCTATGCTGTGATAATCTTTACAATTGATACACTAAATCGTTTGTTATCTTGGAGACTTGCACGCATTAAGTTCGCATAAGCGCACAGTGCTCGAGCTATCCCAGTAGAAAGGCTTCCAAGGCTTTAATGAATCGTTTGTCATGCAGATGACAGGTCGTAAAGGTCGCGTGGTGCAGACAGAGGAAGGCCAGATCCTGTACGAGAGCCGATCGGAGGCGGACATCCCCCTCGAGACCCTCAACCTAACCGAGAAGCAAAGGTTCATGGACGGAGAGAAGGACGTTGCCATCATTTCGGAAGCGGCCTCGAGCGGTATCTCATTACAGAGCGATAGGAGGTAGGAAATATAATACTAAGGGCGTCTCTGGAATTTTATATGATAAGGTCGTCAGACAGGCTGATGGTTCACTTGATGGTGAGTGGCTCCCGTCGGCTATAATACTAGCAACCCCACAGGTGTTGCGAGTGCGCTGCCGGCCATAGTAGGATAAAGGATTAGAAATAGATAGGGAAATGGGCCAGAGTAATGGATGCTCACCATCCATTACTCACTCACTGAAACAGAACAGCTGTTATTTCACGATGGTGTTCTGTAAGGGGACAGTTACTACCGCCAGGCGAGCCCATTGGATGAGTGGTTAGGGTGCTTGTCTTAACGCTCTGTTCTAGGGTTCCCGGGTTCGATTCCCAGCAGGGTCAATTTGAAAAACGAAATTTTCAAATTTGTCTCTGGTCTGGATCTGGAAAGTAGTGGCAGTCATTTGGGCAGCCCGTCTGGCGGCAGTAACCACCCCCTTACAGAAGGCCATCGTGAAATAACAGCACATATACTATTGTGTTTCGGTGAGTGAAGTAAGGAATGCCAGTATCCCTTCCCAATCCCAATATTGGGATCCCATCCCAATATCGTAGTCGACAGCACACTTGCAACTGCTTTGGCATTGCTTATATTATTGGCGACGGTAGCCACCTACCATCAAGTGGACCGTCAGCCTGTCTGCCGATCTTAACATAAAAAAAAACCTAAATGACTCCAAAACGCAGTATGCTCTGCCATTAGTTGCCAGATAGAGACTAGAGCTATTATTCATTTCCAAAGTTGACCCTGTCGGAACTCGCGTGTCGTTAAAGCAGGCACCTAAACTACTCGACCAAGGGGCGAAAATTTATAATATGGAGTCACCCATTTTGCCTAAAAGAGTGCGAAACGCAATGAGCGCCGCCACTACTTAAATTATTGGGTTTTATAATCTGAATAAAATTGAATAAATTTGGACATAGAATAGAAGATGAAAAAACTTTTTTGACAAGCTTTATTAGTTATTTCAATAAAAATATTTTTTATTGTCAAAGAAGCTCAAAAACGCTTCTACACGTTGTGTTTCAATTGACTAGCACAGATTCATCATTCATCATTATCAGCTCACAAGTGTCCACTATTTGACACCGCATAAATCCACTGCCAGCAGACGGTTGGCCCGCCGGATCCATCCGCTACACGGCAGATATGTGCCGCCCACATACACTTCAGCTGATTGCTCCTTTGATCTCCATGTAGCTGTTTAACCGTTTTACTCATACAAAGTGATCTGACTTCAGAGCGAGAAATCAGAGACGGAGGGTCCACATAACTTTGGAGCTGCCCTGGTCGGCGGACAGAGCCATACAGCAATTCGGGCGTACGCACCGATCAAACCAGGTGATAATAATAACTTATAATATTATACGTATAAATGGTAAAGTGAGTTTGTTTGTTACGCATTCAATACACAAGCGATCATCATGAAATTTTGCATACACCTTCTCGGACGTGTAATTCCCGCAAATTGCTGATGCGCAGGAACCTTGTCGTATTAACATCCACGTGACGTCATCCGCTACTAAAAACTCGCCGACCAGTTTTGCTAATGGTACTGAGTGTGTCACTAGATTACAACAAAATGGCGGCCAGGCGCATTAGCAATTTTCAGGGTTTATACAGGAAAGGGGCATAAAGTACTTTTCACGCTTGACTTAGATGAAGGTTAAATTTTGAAAGAGTATGAAATTACTTGCAACCACATTTTTTTTACACCTTTTACTGATGTCCACCTTTCGCTCCACCGGTACTGGAGAAAACTGACGCTCAAATTCATTTACATTAGCGGAAAACTACTATTATTATGATTTTCAGCCAGTAAGATATGACTTATCCAAATGCAACGCTACCTCCCGTACTATCAGCATTCAAATCGTTTAAGCCATTTCTGGGGTTAGCGTGAACAAACAAACAAAAATTCTAAAAGCCATTTTATTTTAACCTATGTAACAAAGTATACAAAGCGTGTTTTTTTTTAAATATTTTATGTACAGACACAGCTTGTATACGCTTTTATTATATGTATTGATCCTTTGGACACAAGAGCATATTAAATAAAGGAGGATTCAAACGCTTTAAAGAAAAAGTGAATAATTCATCTCTGTTTGCAGGTGAACGCGCCCGAATACATATTCCTGATATCGGACCTGGCGGGCGAGCGTCGGTTCGCGTCGACCGTCGCCAAGCGATTGGAGTCGCTCGGGGCCCTAACACACGGGGACCGACGCGCCACGGAAACGCGCGACCTCAGCCAATTCAACATAGACAACAAGTACGGCCGGGCCGCTTTGGAGGCCGTGCTGCGCGCCATCATGAAGTACGAGCGGCCTCTGGTGCCGCCCCCGCGCGACTACTCCGGCGACTTCTTCCAGGATGTGGCTAGCGCTCTTGTCGGCGTTGGCCTCATAGTCAACTCGGAGTCTGCCCCGGGAGTTCTAGCCCTGGACAAGGATCACGCCAATATGTCCAAGTTCCTCAATAGGATACTCGGCATGCCAGTGGAGCTGCAGAACAGGCTCTTCAAGTATTTCACGGACACGCTCGCGGCGGTCATGGAACAAGGTGAGAGTAAACGTGGACAAGCAGACTGACTGTTCACTTGATTGTAAGTGCTGTCGTCCGATTGTATGTTAGGAAGATGATGGTAAGCCATTGGGAGGGGACAGCGAAAGGGGCTCTTTAATCTCTTATACACTTATAACACAGCATATGTGTTATGATAGTCTTCGGTAAGGTGGTGGTGACTACCGCCAAGTAATTAATTTCTGTGAATCCGGAGTGTGCTCTGCCTTTGCATAATATATTTTATTTTATACAGCGCCATCTGTTGTGCCATCTTAATAAAACTTTTGTAGCATAGACAAAATTAAAATAATTTATTTTATCATTACACTTAATTTATTTTACTGTATTTAAATCTTTAAATACAGTCTCTGACTGTATGACACTGACACATTTCTTGATATTAACTCTGATTACACATTTTTAGGGGCTGGCTTTAAAAAAAAAACCTTTATTCTTTTCAAGGGTTAATCCTAGGAGACCTAAGAGTCTCCATGAAAATTCCATGGAATTGAGGTGTTTCTTATACTCTTTGCTATAAGACCATTCACCGATAAGACTATCGGAACGATGATTGTCAAATCGACATCCCACATGGCGGTCACCTCGTGAGCCACATCTATTAGTAAGCTTTTCCTTTTCAGCTTTAACGAGGTTTTTGTCATGCGGGACAGCGATGTCAACAAGCATATTCTGGCGCTGGGTTGAGTCAATAATCACGATGTCGAGCTTTGATTATTGAATAGTCACAGTAGATGTGAATGATCAATTTTGAGTGTAGAATGACCAATTTTGAGAACGGACGTAGGGACTTACTTGTTACGTCACCTCAGACTCGATAAGACCGTACCCAAGGGCGAGTTGCTAATGATTGATCCTGGCTACTTGGTAATTATTATTATTAATTGACAGCTAAGCGCAGCGGGCGATTCGACCTCGGCATCCTCGATCTGGGCACCGCGGGCGAGTGCGTGCGCCGCGTGCGCTGCGTACGCTTCCTGCGGCAGCACGCCACCGGACGAGCGCCGGTCGAGTTGCACACGGTGCACTCGGAGCGCGGCATGGAGTGGGCGGACGCCCTCGACAAGTGGAACGAGCGCGCGCCCACCGCCACCGGCAAGGAGGGCTTCTATCTGTCGCACCAGGCGCGCAACGACAAGTACACTGCGGTGCTTTGCCTCGCGCTGCCCGCACCCAACGCCAAGAAGGACAAGCCGGGCCGCAAGGAGACCCTCTTCCACGTGTACCGCCCGAACACGGGGTTGCAGGTTCGCAGCGAGTCGCTCGCCGAGATCGAGAAGAAGTACAAAGCGGTGACGCCCGCGGAGGCGGAGGCCGCTTGGCGCGCGCAGTACGCGGCCTCACTTCGAGTTTGCAGTCACGCCTATTGGCGGGCGAGCTGCCGCAACGCTCCCGAGTGCGAGGTGGGGCTGCGCCGGCGCACATGGTACGTGCTAGCCGGTTCGGTGCTAGCTGTATGGGCTCGGGTGGAAGCGGTTCTGGCGGCGCGCTCTCAGCTCAACAAGATGCAGGTGGTGCGCATTAAGACGGACGACGGACTCAAGATTGTCGGTCAGTTGTTATGTTTATTTAAAATATCCAAAACTAAGCTAAATTTTAAATATGTCAACCTCGGCTCCTTCGGGACGCCAACAGCACTTACAAGAGCACCGAAATTAACGGGAATTGAGTAATTAGACTAAGTTAAAATAAAATCTTTTTGTTACAATCACAGTGGCATTTTTACAATCGGAAAAAAAAAAAAAATTTTATTATAGTGTTTTAAAATTGACAAGTCAATAAACAAAATGTAGCTCACACGCGAAAAGTTCCATGCCATAATTTATATGTCTAGCTGGTGCCGGCGACTTCGTCCGCGATGAAAAACACTATTGATGACGCTATCTATTATACTACAAGAGAATTAGGTTTAGCTACCACATCAATTAGATTTGTGTAGAACTGAGTATATCAAATTGTGTAGTGTTATTAAAATTATTTTGTCTTTCAGGTACTGTGATCCCAAAGAATTGCGTTGAGCCTCTGAAAGAGGCTCTCTCGTCCGACGCTGTCTCGGTTACCGAACAGAAGTTTGAACAGGCGGAAGTCGTCAAATAAACGGAGTCAGTTCCTGTGTTTTGGTGAAAGTGCAGATTGGGACCAGGCGCGAGATGGCGAAGCGCTCCAGTGCCGATGTATATACGATAGTGATTAAAATTACAAACGGCCTTATTGCCAAAGTGTATACCTTACTGTTGTGTAGCTCGTTTGCATATTGAAATGGTCCTATTAGTGTTAATGTGCGATTTTTACCCATCTCATACGGACGGACGTGGCCTGTTCTCGAGTTGTAGTCAATTACGGGTGATGTGATGGTGACGACTGATTTTTGAATTGTGAATGTAAGATTACGACACCCACTTGCAATGTTTCATGCGAATTTTTTTTTACATCAATACTCAGAAGTGCCAATTTGTCGGTGTTTAATGTTGCTAAATGAATCTTGATTTTTTTTTCCTATCCTGTGAAGATTCTACGTGAATGGTGTATGCCCTCATAGACATTGAGCTGTTTATATTGTTTATAGATGGCTCTCAAATAAATAACTAATATGTTATGCATACATACATATATGCGATTTTTTTTTCTACAAATATTGAGGTGTAATCTTCATGGGTGGAATTTCTTATAGGTACTTGGAATTCTCCAAATATGCGCTGAGTTTTTTTAACTGTATTAGAAACATTTTAGTAAATAATAATACACCCCTAATATAATTTAATTGGACTGTTGTAGTTGTCATTGCGAAATGTGGCTTTATTTTTTATTTTGTATAATAATAAGTTGTGTGAATGTTTATTGTGTGTAAGGAATCTAGAAGTGGGTGTTTGAATGGTATGTGAAGCTGTTAAAAAAAAAAGAAATGAAGCCACCGCTTTTAGATGAGGATATAGGGAAGTGTTTCAATGTTGCCAGAAAGAGTATAGCAATTACTCTTAATAATGACCGAGAAATGCACTGGTCCTTTGAAGATTGGAAGATTATAGAAACAATGATTGATTTGAATAAATAGTTAATTCTTCAAATAATTTATATAAGTGTACCAAAAAGAAAATCCTCTTGTAAAGGTGGTAAAATACAGTGACGCAGTTTCTAGACCAGTAGTATAATTTGGCAATTGTAAGAGATAAATTTCAAATTAATGATGACAAATATTACTTTGTACAAAAATGTTTACTATGTAGCTATTTATAATTTATTTATATCTCTTTTAATGTTACTACCAAGATTATGAAATGCGAGTTTTATTTTAATTATAATGCAAATATGAGTGTGTGGACTGTTTTATTGTGAATTGAATGCAGGAGCTGTGAATATTTGATATTTTCAATTCACTGAAAAATGTAATAGTTTGGGGTAAAGATATTTTATGTATCTTGTCGCTCTTAGATTTGTCACATGCTACAGCTCTGTGAAGTCATAACCCTGCGGTCTTCATCTCCCTCGTTTTTATTCTCAATATATTTTTATATTTAATCAATTGAAATGTTTCTAGATTTTTAACTATATGTCTGCTTTTAATTCAAATGTGCATACCGGCAAATAGAAGCTGACCTCTGATCTTGTAAACCTTTTTAGAATTTGTGAGATATTTCTTTATGTGATTATGCTTGAATTAATTTGAATTGAAATAAAAGTACACATTGTTTTCAAAGTCTGCCTCCTCCATTTATGTAAAAGTTCCAACTTATAAGACATTATTTCAGAATTTTTTAAGTAGTCATTTTTTATATTATAAATATGTGCAATAAAAAAAATTTATAAGACACATTTAGTTTTAGCAATAAGATTTGAATCTGAAACGCTAATTAAACTAATGATTTTAGCCTCTACATAAATTTTGTAATGCTATTTAATTAATTAATTGCATTATATAATAATTTAAATGACTGATTAATAAAAAAACGATTTTTCGCTATTAGTCTAAACCATGGAAGTATTATATAAGGAATAAGCTCTATCTGTGCATCTTGCAGCTAAAATAAAGAAAATAAAACCTTATGCTAAGGTCGTAAGAGTCTTGTTGCGCGCAAAATAAAAATGAAGCCGAGTGAGAGGGCCACCACTGAACGCTGTGTCCCGTTCTATAGAGTTGCCAGAGTTAAGTTGGTAGAAATGGTAGAAAAATATGCGATTGATGTAATGTAATGAAGTAAAAACATTTACTTCTAAAATGTTTCTAAATATAAATAATAATTTATTACCGACATGTTAAAGCAATATTATTTGTTGCTACGTGTAAACCCTTATTAACGCAAAAATTTTGCGATTGGCGTATAGGTTTTCTTTTATTTGTATGAAATACGGACACCTGACCTGACAACCCCACATGAAATCGCCGACTCTGACGTCAATGGCGGAAATTTTTGATTTCGTGATATTTTTGAAGAATTTTAATTAAAATGGGGAGAATTTGTGTCGTGGAGGCTTGCGGAAGCGAGTATTATCCTGATTGTGGTTTATCTTTTCACAGGTAATAGTTTTAAACATAATTTGTTAGTGAACAATTAGGGTGACCATGCATTACTATCCAATCCTAGTTCAAGAACAAATAACTATATGACGCGAGTGTGAAAAGCAAGCAAAAACAGGAAATGTATAGTACCGCAAAGGGCAAGTTTATCATTAGCATCTTCGATTAAAATCCATCTGAAGCAATGATCTGCTGACGTCAAATCACAAATCATTTTTTATAATTATTGTCCTTAAATCATATTTCAATATATTCACCATCGCCAGAGAGGGATAAGAGGTACAGTTACTGATCTCTCTTTCGGCTTCAATTTTGCGACAACAGGTCATTCCTGTTGTATATAGTACTTATTACTTCCATGGTCTAAACACACTTAAAATCCCAATTATCCTGTCTTTCAAATAGTACTAAATATTCCATATTAACTAAAAATAAATTAATTATGAAACTTGTCAGGTAATACAGTTGTGCGCGAAGAGTATTAAGATCTGTCAGAGGCATATATTTAATACTTCTATATTGCTAGTAGGGTGCACCGAACTGATGTCGACCGAACGGTGCAGACATATATATGTCTGTCTCCCTCATGAAGGCTTCGAACGTTGTGCGCATGTCCGAAAACTACATTATAAGCATCTTATTGGCTGGGCTTCTCTCACTACTCCCAGTACTGTCGCAACGCATGCGCATAACTCGTCAAGTATCAACGAGTGAGAGAAAATATCTAGTTCCGTCTCAGCAACGCTGCAACTTACGGGGCCTAGCAATATAGGAGTATTAAATATATGACTACAGGAAAGACTAGGGGAAATGGAATAACTTTAAGTATCAGTAGTCTACATAACCTACGAGTTTGTGACACGTTTAAATCTCGTTTCAGTGTCTTAAATGTGTAAAGACAGGAATAAATGTATATAAATTAAAGCTTTGTTTCAATGTTTACACTATTTGGGATAGTTTTGGATTAATGTGTTATTATTATAAATAAAAATAGTCTTTATTCACTGACACATCAATTTACTCTTCTGATTAATTTAATGGCATGCTGCAGGCCTCCTCCGGGGTCTTCCATTTTGTCTCTATCCAGAAAATGCAAAATGCTCTCTTCCAATCTTTAGTTAGGTCCTCTTACCAGCGTTTCACCGGTCTTTTCGAGGTTTTCCTTGGAATATCACTCAGGTCGTCTTACCAGCGTCTCACCGGTGTTTTCGAGGTTTTCCTTGGAATACCACTCAGTTAGGTCGTCTTACCAGAATCTCGCCAGTCTTTTCGAGGTTTCCCTTGGAATACCACTCAGTTAGGTCGTCTTACCAGCGTCTCACTGGTCTTTTCGAGGTTTCCCTTGGAATACCACTCAGTTAGGTCGCCTTACCAGCGTCTCACTGGTCTTTTCGAGGTTTTCCTTGGTATACCACTTAGCGACGTCTGTCGATCATTTGTCTCTGCCCGATCTCATCATATGACCAGTCCATCGCCACTAGTATTTTTGTTTACTGATCAAATTTGATTTCTTTCCAATTTTGAGGAAGTCTCCATTTGTCTCTCTTAATTTCTCATTTTTGTTCTAGATGGCGCTTTTTGTAAATTTATCTAGGTAGCGCTTCCTTACAGCGATTTCTGTTGTATGATAATTATGTTTCAGTCTAATCATCAAACTACTTAGATACAAGTATATAACATGACCGTAATATGTAGTTCGCGTCGATAGAAATAGAAGATATACTGCTTCTTTATGAAGACAAAGATTAAAAAAATGGAAAGGTAGTCATGAACGAGCCCATTGGTTAAGGTGCTCTGACTCGTGGATCCCGGGTACGGTTTCCGGCTATACCAACTTTGAAAATTAAGTTTTCAAATTGGCTCTTATCTAGAATGTTGTTGTTGAACTGCGTTTCGTAGTCATTTAGGTAGCCTGTCTGGCAGCAGAACACCGGGAAATAACAGCATGTGTACTGTTGAATTTTAGTGAGTAAGGGACGCCAGAATCCATTTTATTATCCCTTCCTAATCCCATATCTTTAACCACTTGCAGCACCTGTGACGTTGCTCGTGTTATAGGTGATGACACTGTTAAGTGGATCGTCAGCCTGTGACGACCTTTACATAAAAAAAGAACGTTCAGTGATTGTATCAGCTTGGAGTTCCGTGATGTGAGAGCTCACGGAACGAGCTCAACTTAACGATTGAAAGATTCAAACATTTCGATTCGATTGAAATATTAAATTAAATACATCGTTTAATTTTTCTTTTCATCATTCGTGTTCATTTCATAAAACGATAAACTAAACATACCTTCAAATATAGTGTTCTGTGGCCACTATAACATATGAAGTTGTCAATGTCAACTTGTATTTTTATACATTTTTTGTATCCATCATTATCAATATAACAAGTAACTGTCGTTGTCATGTTAATCAAACTCAAACTGTAAAAAAAAATGGTTGCTTTGTCCAATTATTTTACCTAGTTTTTTATTCCTTTGAAAATTTACAAGTGTTTCACGACCATGACTGAAAAGGATATCACGGTGGAGGATCTTGACGAAACTGTAAGTAGACGTGTTACTACTTTTCAAAAATGTTGCTTTCGCTTTGTAATTTTTGCATATTTTATAAATGTAGGTCGCCGAGCCGCCGTGCCGTTTACATTTGTAACTTGACACTATTTATGTATAAAAGGGACTACAATAAAGTATGCAAAGTCTACATTTTATAACACTAAACTAACCGTTCTTACGGTTGATCGTAAGAACTTGATCTCTAAACTCTAAGAAACGGAATCTTAAATAACATCTTTATGTCATAACTTATACCTAATATTTATTCAAAAGTATTTTGAAAAAGATTTGTGTATCTATTTATTTATAGCTATATTTATTTACATAAACGTAATGCGGCTCGTTTACGATTTTATTACATGTATATATAAAAATTGATATTATTAATTTAATTCATTTGAAAGAAATTTAATACTAAAATTTTATATTTCAGGTACAACAGACAGATAAACAATTAGACCTAATGGAGTGGAAAATGGCTGACGGTGACAAACAATTGGTGGAAACTATGGATGCACAGGATATGTGTGTCATGCACCTTTTGAAATCAGTCTCGGAGGTATATAAATATTATTTAACGGTGTCAGTTAAAAATCTATTTCAAATATGTTTAATTGCAATTGAACCGAAATAACATTTAATGACCTATTAATTAGAATAATTTTAAGTTCATTTCTAAACACCAGAGAATTTATTTGTTATATCCTTGTACTAGGTACCTTGCCTTGCTCATATAAATAAGATGCATACCTAATTAATTGATTGATGCTTGAGCAAATATATGCTTTCTGAACACAATTTTTCATTCTAAAATATATATTGCAAATTTATTGTCCAATCTATTACAAATAAAAATTCTGAACTGATTTTTAAAAAAGTAAAATCTCTGGCTTTCGTGCTTTGATTCTTTGCCTTAACGAGACTCATGAAAAAATAATGTTTGTTTTTTCAGCCCCTGTTTATAAAGTTCGTTAAAATCAGGTATAAATATGATATTAGTGTACACATGTTGCTTTTTGGCTTGTCATTTTTTAATTTGGACTGTAAACATTGCTACTCGTTTATTAGAAGGCGGTACTTGCTTAAATATCAATTAATTAATTAGCAGAGTATGTAATGTAAAACTTTAAAACGAAACTGAATTTTTATTTATGTAAATTTATAAATGCCTTGTAATGAATATACGTATTGTCATTGAAAAATTACAAATTAAAAATGACAGGCCAATATCAAGCTTATTAGTTGGCGGTTGGCTTAAATGTGGTACGAAATTTAAGCGTCGAGAAACAAAGCCCACAGAACAGGGTGCCTCTGTGTTTTTTTATACATGCTTTATAATATAGGGCTTTATGTCATCTTTTATCAAATATAAATGTAATATAATCCTTGAAACCTGGTTACATTGCAGACAAACTGATATAATAATAATAATTACATATAAATCTGAGAATGCTGCCGAGAAATTGTATTTACATATCAATCACCAACTGATATGTACAATTTTGGTCAAATCAAATGCTGTGCAATACATTGTGACCCAACAACAAGGAATTATGAAGGATTTTATAATTCCTTTCCGGAAGTATATCTTGAATGAATCACTTTGTGTCTTGTTTATGGTTTGCGAAATTTTTTCTCTTCATAGTGTCACACAGGGTCAAGCCCAACAAATCATGTGGCAGAGACATCAATGTTTTATTGTTATAAAATCGCGAAGTTCTGATACATCTTGTATCAAATATGTGCATAATTTATTTTTATCAGTAATTGTTTGTGTAAAATTTTTTTTTTCTTCCTTAAAAAATATTAAACCTTATGTTATTCTTGTTTATTTAGAGCCGAGAATATTTTTGGGCGATCCCACTTCCCCAATAAAATAAAAATAATTAAAGTATTCATTACAATAGTTAATGTACGCGTGGTATTAGGTTTGTTTGTAAACCGATTGGAATGAAACAAACAAACAATATCACAAACACACAGACAAAACTATTATTTTGACCTCAGTAACATTAGTACCATGTGTACAAATTGTTTTTTGAAAAAATATTTATTATATGTATAGATAATAGGACAGCTGTTAAAACCGGCCTATTACTGTCCTAGTTTAAGGGATATGATATGTCACCTTCGAATGACTTGTCCCCAATGTATATACAACATTTTCCTAAAATTGATCTAAGACCTAAGATATTATATCATTTTGTGTGCAATGTAACAGAAGCTGTTTTTAATTTTACATTTATTTCTATTTTTTTTTTATCATTATTAAAATATTTTAATCTAAAAACATCAATGGAGCATTACATAAAATACTTCACTATATGGAATCAGCCATATGTCATGATAAATTGATCATATTTAACAATTGAATAATCTAAGAAGTTATAATAATGAGTTTGACGTTAGTTGAGAGGACAAATGTTGAGTTAGGGGTTATCCCAAATGAAAACCTATTTAATATATTATCAATTAAATCATTCAAATTTTTTATGTAGAGAATGGCAGCCAGGCTGACGGTCCAATTGATGGTAGGTGGCTACCGTCGCATGTGAATGCAAGCAACGCAATACGTGTTGCAGGAGCGCTGCTGTCCTTAGCAGGATAAAGTGTATAATGAATTAGGAATAACAATAATAATTTATTTATTTGGACCAACAAGGATCATATTATGTTAGTAACAACTTAAATCTATGTTACGAGTAGTATTTACATAAATTTTTTAGTCAGTACATGAACCATACAACAGTGATTCAGGTACTGACAGTCAAGCCTAGCAGCAAATGAATAATCAATAAGGAAGTGGGTGCTGGTATCTTTTATTCATTCACGGAAGAACACAACAGCACACATGCTGTTATTACATGGTGGTCTTCTGTAAGGGGGTGGTTACTGTTGCCAGACGGGCCGCCAAATTTATAACTACAAAACAATTTATGACACTCACTTAAAATAATTTAGAATTACCAGTTATAACGTAAACAAATTTCGATTTTTTTTATTACATTGAACAAGTGACCCCTCCCTCTTTTCATTAGTGAAAACCGTATCAAAATCACTTAAGAATAAACAGAAATGTACAGCAACTTTAAGGCAATATGGTCACTTGTAAGTCATTACTTGAACAATTATCCTCTCAACAATGTATAGCAAGACTCTTCGCTTTTTCCAAGTAAGTTGTCATCGGTCTCCAGGTGCGGTCGGATTACCAGCAGCTCCGCAGAGAGCTGGTGGAAGTACAGGCGATGCAGCGGGAATTGTCCTCGCGTCTCCGGGCACAGTTGAGGCTGGTACACGGAAAATTCGCCAGGCTGAGGCAACGGTTGGCTGCAGCATCACCACCGCACTAGTCTGGATGTTCTTAGGTCTACACACACGGTGAGGACATCCATCAGACACTTCAAATCAGAGACATAGACTATATTATATATATACACCCATTCTTGTACGACTTTTAAAGTGGAATTTTACAGCTCTCCTGATTCTCTGAAATTATTTTTATTATTGTTCAATCTGTTTTGACTTCAAATAACAAAGAGATTCACCATGTAAAAAAGGCCAAAATACAATGGTAAATTTGGTACATGCAATAGATTGATGCACAATGGAGGCTTTGGGGGACTATCCCCAAAGTTAGCAGCAGGTATGCGTGCTTTCAAAGTTATGTGTGGGATAGTGATAGTGATGCTAACATTATCCCACACGTTTTGTTACTTAGAAAATAAGTAAGATCTGGGGACCCTGAAATCTTAGACTAACAGTCAAGCACTGTACATGTAATACCTCGGTTTAGATGTTATTTGGTACTTGATTATTTTTAAACTAAATGGAAAGCCCTTATGGCACAGGCTCAATCTTCATTATAAACATTTTAGTACTTACATATCTAATTATGTCTACTCACATCTATTAGACAGAAATGTAGCATGGTAAGAAATAAGTCGTGGTATCTAGTCACCGTCGAATCGATATCAAATAAATTCTCCATGATATTATTCAAATTATAATGTGGAATATTCACATTATTAATGGCCGTTGCAGACGATGCGCATAACTGGCGCAAGTACTATGATTAGTGCACCTGCCTTGTACCAGTGAATAAGTAGACATCAATGTTTAAGTGCTGTTCAAGATCTAAACGTCCGCAAATCCGCAACGTCATCGCTTGGCAATCGCGTCGCATTAACTATAGCAAGTACACTATGATATCTGTCCGCGTTGAGTAAATAGTGAGCCATCACTGTGTCAATATTATTGGATGCTAAACCACGCCCCGTCTCATGTTAAAAGAAATCAAGGTACATGACATTGGCAGACAATGGCCATTTTCAAGATAAGCCGAATTGCCATTTTTATAAAGAGAAGAAGAAGAAGAAATCAAGGTCAGTCAGTTCAACGCTAACCTTAGAACAGAAAGGTAAGGTATGTAGTAACTGAACGCCATACCACTGCAAGTTAACTGAATAGAGTTAATGTGGGCCAAAATAATAAAAATATATTGCTGGCAATAATGTCACATTTCGCATGGCAATTAATTTTTTTATTGATTTAAATAAATAGATTGCCATGTGGAAGTTGCAGAAAATAAATTAATACGAAGATTGGGACGTAAGCGATTAAAATACTTTTATACATTTTTTGTAAAGAAAACTTTGAAATTTACCCTTACAGTTTCAGCAATGACTCACTATTTTCTTAACGCGGACAGACTAGGATGGTTTCTGTCTTGCCGGGATGCAAACGTTAAAATGAATCCTAAAATTCGGAAAATTATAGCAGCTTATTTAATTTGTAGGCGACGATGATTAAAAAGGACGATGTACATGGGCAATTACATGTACGACCCCCCGTTACGCAAAGGCTACTACCTACTTCATACTATTACGACTAACCATGGAACATTCTGGTAAAAGCACTGGCGCCGGTTGAAAATCTCGAAGGCTCCCCACTATCGATAGTAGTCACGCCACTTCCCGGTGAGTGTCAAAGGAAATTAGTCCTTATGTTCACAACATAGAGTTCACATTCAACAGAAAGAGCATTCCCGAACTTTCAATGGACTTGTTTGCAATCACATAATAGAAAAACAATTCCGTGTTTACAATACTTGTTTATTTCTAGTAAATTCGAAATAGATCGAGACATTTGGCGCCAAATATAAATAGGAGAATGACGGGCGGGAGACACAGTTGAGCTACAGGCTGTCGAAAGCGACAGTAAACCAGCGACTCATTAAGGGAATCATTGACGACTTTTGGCATGTTTAACAGTTAAGTCATCTTGGTTTGTGAAAATAAATAATTAATTAATAATAATAATAATAATTTATTTGCGATACCATGAAAATACCAGAGATGACATTCAGTCTTCTCGTTCCCTCATGACCAACCGGTATTCGGTGTGCAAATATTGACATATTGAAACTCGTTTTCGCCCTTACAACGGCATTTTGACTCACCCCGCACGTAACAATACCTCCCTCATTTAATTCCCTGTGGATTTCTTTCCATGCCTGCATTTTTTCATGTTATTTTTATAGTCTGTTTAAATAGTTTGCCATGATAAGACATTACGTGTTTTGATGACGTGAGACAAAAGCGTGAAATCATAATTGCCATACAGAAGGCCCATTGAGATAGATTTATAGTGAAATCTATACGTTAGAGCAGGAGGCTTCGCTTGTGTCTTGCTTCTCTTACAAAGTGCAAGACATGGCGAAATTACTGCGGTTTCGCGGCGGAGACGAAGGTTTGCCACAGGGTTCTATTATCATATTATGTTTTATGCTCCTCTCGTACGATCCACGCAAGACAGAAATCAGCCTAAGCAGTTTGCACTCACACTTACTAAGTAAATTATATTCACATGATGAAATTTCACCTTTTTACTTGTCGAAATCCCTCTTATTCGGACCAAGCGATTTAAAACATCTTTTATAATGTGCACTGCTAAGGATTGTATCAGAAACTATTTATTTTGGGGTACATTATTGAAAACTCCTCTATATTGTGCACAAGTATCTTATAATCCCAGTTTCATATTTTCACAACTACACCAATTCTCTCAATAAGATGCGCGGACGCACGACAACCACTCTGCTCGAAAGCCTCCTTTTCCGAACCTTTTTCTTCCCAACAGATGGCGGTGTCTCGGCTGCCAGTGCGACACTCGCACAGAATACGCCTTATTATGTTAAATTCTAACAATTGGAAACCGACGACGACGTCCTGCCGACGACGTCTGTATATCCGAGCTCATCAAACCCAAATCTTTTCGTTCAGTGTCCGTGGTCAGATCGGTTTGTTAGATCAATCTGACCACGGTCACCGTTTAGTGTCCCTGGTCAGACTAATTAGATTACGATGGCCGTAGTCAGACTGGTGGACGTAGTCAGATCGGTTATCCTTGATTAGATAGATGAAATAAATGAAATTGCCACAGGCGGCACCACTATATTTTATTTCTCATTAACTCGTTTTCTTATATTAAACATATTAATAGCCTAATAGTAAACGGTCTGATAAATTATTATTTGCGATCAATACTTTCTTAATCTCTCCAAAAAAAGTTCCACAGAAATTTGTCCGTTAATTAAAAGCATTTGTTTATTCCTTATGCGATCGTCCTCGTCAATCTCTGCTTTATTTCTCGGCTCTGGCCTGCCACCTTTAATTCTTATGCTATAGAACTCTCATCTTCTCTGAGGCATTGCAGCAGTGTCATTATATTCGGTGTTTTCCTACCTACCATTTTATTTAAGTTGTGATGCCAACCCTCAGAAAAATTGTTTGTTCTGTGGTGTTTCCCGAATACAGCCCATACCTTAATCCATTTCGGATTCGTTAACCATTGTGTCTCCATATATTTTATAAATTTGTTCAATGACTCGCTGGCATCTTTTATGTTGCTCACTATATAAGACCAACCTCCACAAGTTGACTCGGGTGGCAGAAATGGTAACAACAATCCTTCTTTCCTCATAATTTTTTTAAACCCAGTGTTTTCTCTTTCTTCCATACACTTTTTGAGTAATGATAGTAACAACCGCTCAAATTGATTTTAGGGAACAACTTCTAGCAGTGCATTAATCTAACCAGGGACACTAAAGAGGTCAGCAACAGCAATCTGACCACGGATACCTTTACAGAAAGTGTTCCTGGTTCGATTACAATACTCTGACCAAGGACACTAAACGGTGGCCGTGGTCAGATTGATCTAACAAACCGATCTGACCACGGATACTGAACGAATTTTTAAGGTTCGAGTGAACAGTCATCTTCTGGGCTCTATCGTCGGCCTCATCTTTCCTGCACGCATAGATGCTGGCCAAGATCAAAGCCATCTTTAATAATTAAAAAAAATTTCATTCTACTGCGCATCGTCTACAAAGGTCAAAATGTATATGAGACTCGCTTCGGATTTAGTTAATGTCAAAGTAGGTAGTGATTTTGTTTAATTTTTTCAAACAATTTTCTCGAGAAGATTAATATTTTCCACCAGTATCGAATATGTGCCAAATATTAATTATACATATAATATTTTTGATGTTTTTATAATTATTAAATTAGATCTCAACGACTCTTTGCTAATGAACATATTTAAACATCGGAGACAATCTTAGGGGGGAACGTCTTTAGGCTGTTAGACATGTTATGCACATATATGTATATTTTTTTTACGTAAATTGATCGGCAGACAGGCTGATGGTCTACTTAAAAGTGGGTGGCCACCGTCGCCTATAAACTCAAGCAAAATCACAGGTGCTGTAATTGCACCGCCGTCCTCAGGAGTAGGATTAAGAATAAGGGATAGGCAAATGGGCTCTGGCATCCCTTATTCACTCACCGAAACGCAACAGCACAAATGCTTTTATTTCACGGCTTTAATAATATGTATCAAGTCATATTATATATATACACGTATATACGTATATTATGGTACATATGACAATTTGACATCAAATAGAACTACTTATCATGGTTAAATTTCAACTTCAACGTTCACAAAAAAAATTATTTTATAAAAAAATCTATGTTACTATACTATCAGTAGTAATATTAATGACAATAAGATATCTTAAATAATAAAATAAGGCTTCTCCAACTTCTGGTTTAAAATATGTTCATTGACAAATTAATGTCATTTGTGCATGTGTGTGTGTGTGTGTTCGCGTTGTTGTTTATCGCATAATTTTGTTAGAATGTACACAAATCACATCAAAATTGGACTAGCTTGTGGCACGTATTTTTTTTTAAACTTATTCGTTATCACCTGTAAAGTCGTTAGGTCCACAGTGTCGATTTCTCCGATTTCTTATGTTGAATCCCTATAATTTATTAAACAAATAACGTTGAATTCCCAAATTATAGAATTATATATAAAACGTGTTTCATATTTTTGATGAACACTTAAGGGGGGGCATGTGAATATTATTTTTGGTTCGGGGTGGTCTAAAGTTTAAAAGGTTGGGGAACCCTGCTATAAAGTTACGCAAATGAGAGAATTGAAACAATATCCCCCCCCCCCCACACATTGTTAAACGCCATTATTGTTCACATATATTTTAAATACATATGTACTTATAATTTGATGATTTGATCAGCTACCATTTAGAGTTTTAGGGGGTTCTGGGAGCGCGTGCGATGGCGGATGGAAGTGGTAAAAGCGGTAAAGTTTTCAGAACAACTAAACGTACAAGCCAAAGGTTTTTGTGTTTAGTAAGAAAAGAATAAACACTCATTTAATTTTGAAAATAAAAAAAAAGTTAATTGTAAAAATATTGCGAACAAATTGAACTAGACATTTTGGAAATTCAACATGATGAGAAGAATGGAATGGACCAGAATGGAATTTTATTTATTTATTATATTACTCAGAGCAAACGAAAATCGGACTCCCTTAAAGCAATTTTAACATTATCTGTCTGATAACATATAATTACGAGTTTATCTGAATAATATAAAAAATATTATGAGTTATTGTAAATTGGTGCTAATTAACTATATGTATAAGGATTATAGAGTTGTATTCTGTTTTTCTAACTAATTTTATCGATCAGATTTCTTTTGCCTTCAAACTGGACATATTCTCACGTTATTAAAATCTACTTTTTTAACACTAAAATCTTATTGCAATCATAGAATTGGTGTATAACGATAAAAATAACTGCATTTTGTATTTTTGTCCATCATTTAGAAATGGGTCTTTAATTTTAAGCATCGCCAGCCGCTATCTTAAGGTCTTCGCTCCAGCGAGTAAGATGGTTGGTGGTCTCTCCAAAACGAATCTATCCCAATGCCTATCGTAAACACTACAGGGGCTCTAGCCAAGATGCAAACTATTGCAAACGCTTCCTTTGCGTACTTACGAAACGAAAGAAATAAAGCCCGGTGATTGGTTGTTGTCGCAACAGTTTGCATCTTGGCTAGGCCCCCAGTTATGCCTCGCCTAGGGTTGCCAACTTTTTTTTTTTTCAAGAAATAAAGTATATTCAGGTCTATGAAAAATATTAAACAGTGTTTTAATAAAATGAACAGTACCTATTTTATTTATTTATTGTTTTAAAAACTTCATACGCCTCATCACAATTATAACTGAAATTAAAATAAATGAGAAGCTCATTTTTTTATTAAATTAATAGATGCTCTATTTCTATCCTCCCGCCACTTGGCATTCATTACTGAAAAAACTCTTTCAGTAAATGCTGAGGTGGCGGGAACAGACAGTAGATATGAGACAATTTTAGTTATATTTTTAAATTCTTCTGAAGTGTTTACTAATAAATGGCTCCACTTTTGGCCAGTACTCATTTCAAGAAAATCTTTGTCTTCTGATGTTTTTGTGTGAGCGTCTAAGTATAACACATAACAATTTTGATGCTGAAAACAGTATTTAGTGTACTTTATTTTTGTTCAACAGTAAAAAGTATATATTAGTGGAAAACAGTATAATACTGTTTAAAACAGTATAGTTGGCAACCCTAGCCTCGCCTTACATTTTCAATTCAGCCGACTGGGTTATGTCATCTTCATTGGTTCTTAGTATTTCGGATTATTTCATTATCCTCTATCCGTGGCGACTTGTAATTTTCTTATTCATCTTCTTTCACCGTTTTAAAGAATTGGCGGATAGGTAAAGTTTACTGAATTGCTGCTCAGTCGAACTTTACTCTTCTGCCCGCCGTCTTTGTCGAAATTTCCCTTACCCAGAAGTATAATTTGACCAGGGTGAGTATTTTTCTGAACGAATTTGGTCAATTAATTTTTTTCTTTCATTGGTTTTGTTTAGATCTGAGTGGGAGACAGTAAAGGCAAGAGTGGCCAGGTCGCGTATGGATTTTTTTATCAAAATTAATCAGTATTGCTAAGAAACTCCCTCTCAATTATATGTTTAGAGATTGCTGCGTTTTTTATTGTTTCTGTTATTTTATATAGTTTTTTAATAAGGTACGCAAATTGCTAATTCGCAGCTAAAAACATACGTCATCCGCATCTAAAAACTCGGCCGGCCAGTGTTGCTAACGGTACTGAGTGTGTCACGAGATTACGTCACCAAAATGGCGGCCAGACGCATTAAGGCTTATATTATGTGTGCTCTTTCTGATGCGGCACAGCTTAGAAACGTCCCTCAACTTTTATTTTGAAACAAAATACGTATATCGAATAAAATTCTGTATTTGATTGGCAGACGACCAAATAAACAATGTATAGAGCATGTCAATTTAACAATAAAAGGTTAAATAGTGAATTGTGTCAAATTTATGAATGTGGGCTTTAAACCAATAAATTTCGTGTTTATTGCAGTGTGCATGATTTTTTTATTTGTAGTAAACTAGAATCTAGACTTTTCATTGGTAGTAAAGTAGGTGGCCTGCAGGAATAAAAGAGAACACAGTAGAATTAGTTAGCTTTTACTAGCGGACCCAGTAGACGTCCTGCCCGAATGAAATTTTTTTTTATCTGTAACCCGATTGCAGCGCCACCTATCGGGTCCAACCTGCTTAAACAAACTAGGTAAGAAAAGATGTAGATTTGTGTCAATAAACTAATTTACAGCGCCATCTGTTAAAAATTGATCGAACTTTACATAATATGATTTGTCAAGCATGCAAACCATGGCTGTTTTTGTGGTCTCATAAATTTATATGTTGATAAACTCTGCACATAGGCTTTTATTGGAGAAACCTTTTTCGAATTGAGATTTTATAATTTTTGAGTAAAAATATCAATTTGGTCACTTTGAAACAAAAAAAAAAAAAAAAAAACTGCTTGCTTAATTCTCATTTTTTTGTTGTTATCTGAGTAGAAGACATTTTGACTCTTCATGCCAGTTGATAAAATGTTCCAAATAACATTCACTTTTTTAACTTCATACATATTGCAAGAAACACAGTGATTTCTTTAAAATATCTCTCGGCGAACTCTTTAAAATATTTCTGTGCGAAACTCTGTTTTAGGGTTCCGTACGTCCGAATAATAAAACGGAACCCTTATAGAATCACTCGTGTGTCAGTCTTTCCAACCATTCCCCCCCTCCCCTATCTCCGAAACTACTGAACCTAAAATTTTGAAAAAAAAAATACAGAAATTAGTTTTCTACTTATAGATTACAGGAAAACCTATAAGAAGTCCATGATATTAAAATAACATGGTAAATCACTCAATATTGTGCGGATAGGTAACATCGTACGGAACCCTCTTCACGCGAGTTCAACTCGCACTTGTCCCGTTTTTTTTTTTTTTTTACTAGCTGTGACTCGCGATTTAACCCGCCGCGCTGTTAATTTATATCGACAATGGCGCGCAAATTTCAGCTCTTCTGAGCCTCAGCTGTTGGTTCTCGTCGGACAGCCGCCTTCGGCCCCTGACCCATCTCCATACCCCGTACGCGCTATTATTACTTCTGACTTTTCTTTTTGCTCGGCTTCTCAGGGTCATAGCGTCTACCTTCTTTTAAAATCCGACTGTTATTTCCTGAATTTAGTGCGTTCAAACAAACTCTTTAGCTTTGTTATATTAGTATGGATCACAGACAAAGCTTTGATTTTTCTAATAGCGACCTTCCTCGTAATTTTCTCTTCATAAGAACCTTCCTTGGACCTTTTTTTATGTTAAAATCGGCAGATAGGCTGACGGTCCACTTGATGGTAGGTGGCTACCGTCGCCTATAATACGAGCAACGCCACAGGGTCTGCAAGTGCGCTACCGACTAGTAGGATTAAGGGGATAAGGGATTAGGAGGGGATAGGGAAATGGGAAACTAGCTCATTTTTAGATTGCTCTTTCTGCACGGTTAGCCTTTGACATTTTTTACAATAAAATAGTACATTTTTTTCTTTAGCTTCCTACAACAATGCTAATGATTTCCGCTTTAGATACTATATAATATTATCTGTATTTATGACTTGTGCATTTATTAGTTATATAAAATGTAGTTTATTAAAAAGAACATACATAATTCGATTAGCGAATTTTATTGCACATTGACGCACTTGCATGAAGTAGTCGACATTTTAACGAGGTTCCACGTTTTCATGGAAGCAATGGGAGGCCTCATGTTAATTATGGCGTCAAACCTCATACGAATTTTGACATAGCAATCGCCTCTTTAAACGGTCGATTTAAGCTGTAGTGATAAGAATACATGTCTGAAACTATGTTTAAGTCGTTAAAGTCTAAAATGCCACGTATACCTGATTTAGTTAGTGTTAGTTTAGGATCCCGTATGGTTTTGATATCATTTGTACGCTTATAGTCAATACGCGTTGAGAATGCAGTGAGTCATCATTGAAACGGTAGGGCAAAGGTTATTCACAGTGGAGTTAAAAATTAAAAAAAATAAGTTTTTAAAACAATGTCTTCTCTTTCTAATAATAATGCTCTGCTGTCTCGTTTATTAAAATCGAATCCTAGCTCGTGCAGTATTTTATGAACGTTTGAATGTTGGAATATCTTCATCAGCTTCACAAAGTGTCATAATTTTATTTAATGTCGGGTAGTCGTTATTTAAATATATAGAATTAACTTTTCTTCTTATTGCAAATTTGTCGAATTCATCGAATTTATCAATCGTGGATAGCCGAGCTCTTTTTTTCACTGGCGATTTTAATGTGTTAGTTTCCTTTTGTTCACTAATAATTTTATAAACTGTAATGTCGGACACATGTCATGTAGTTGCTGTCTAAAAACAGAATGAATGAATGAATGAAATGAATGTGATTGACCCACATTCACACTGTATTTAAAAACACTGTAAATTACTCGTCTTTCTCCACTGCGAATTATGGCGCCACTTTTATCCTTACGAACGGGTGAGATATTCATTTTTTAAATTTTAAAATTAAAGGTAACGCACAAACGATACAACCGTTTCGTTCATAGGTCTGCCTTCAACTAGTCATTGTGAAATTGACTTTATAATTTTTTAACGACCTGATTGGTTAGGGGGCGTGGCAAGGCTGATGGACAACGATGACTCACTGCATTCTTAACGCGAATTGACTAAAGTGCCCCTTAGAACATATTGTAATAAGATTTATATAGGTAGTGATTTTAGTGTAGGTTTGTAATTCATTAGATACGATTAGCTAGAGATTTGATAACATTTACATTACACACGTCATAACTTGTTTTGTATGTTTTTTTATATATTGTAAAGCGATAAAAAATTATTGTTTTTGTGATTTGAGAGTTATATTGTTAATTTGTGTGTTGAATTTTAAATAAAAGTAATATTTGAATGTGTTTAATGCTAAATAAATTATATTAATAGACTGACAAATGAATGGATAAAGAAATTATATTGCTATAAAGAACAAAGGAAAAGCTTGAAAAGAATTTGTTATTTGTTTCAATCGCTAAACGATTTTTCTTCAAAATTTTATTTATTGGATATAAATTTCCAAAAAGTAAGAATGAACCAAAAATAATATATGTAACTAATTGAAGTGTTGATATTTGCAAGAATATAAGCGTAACGAAGATAGTAGCGTAACGAGTCGAGAAGTTGATGTGTTATAATGTTCAATGCACTTATAATATGGTTATATGTCACATTTGTAATCCAATATGGTCATTGTAACATAGTTTGTAAAACAATGTGCTCAATATGGCACCGTTTGTGAACCAATATGGTCAGTATGGCACCGTTTATAAATTAATATGGCCAATATGGTATGACATTTTAATTTTCTCTGGTATAAGTTTATTTTGTATGTTGTGTCCACTTGTAGGAGGTTGCATTCCGACGTAAATGTTATTTTGTATATTATTATCATCTTGTATATGGAATTGTATACCAGTTTTGTGGACCTGTAACAAAAATTTAAAAAAAAAAGACAGTTTGTGAACTAATATTGTCAGTACGGCCCCGTTTGTAAACTAATATGGTTAACATGGTATGGTACAGTTTGTGAACAAATGTGATCAGTATGACTTCGTTTGTAAATTAATATGGTATGACACAATTTGTGGACGAATATTGTCAGTATAACTAACCGTTTGTAAACTAATATGTTTAATGTGGCATAGTATAGTTTGTGAACCAATGTGGTCAGTATGGCATCGTTTGTGAATTAATAAGAAATTAATTTGTGAATTAATACACTAATAAGAACTAAGCTGCAGAGCCTGGCACATAGACGCAAAGTTGCCTGTCTGTGTGTATTCTATAAGATGTACTTCGGAGAGTGTGCTCGAGAGCTGCATGAGATCATAGCGCCTTCCCCTTTCTTCTATCGGACATGCAGACGTACGGCTGGTTACCATCCTCACCTTGTCGATATCCCTCTAATTCGGACCAAGCGCTTTAAAACATCTTTCGTGATGCGCACTGCTAAGGATTGGAACTCCCTGCCCGGCGTCTGTATTTCCGAGCTCATATAACCCAAATCTTTTCAAGGTTCGAGTGAATAGGCATCTTCTGGGTGAGCTCGCTCCATCTTCGGCCTCATCCTTCCTACATGGATAGATGCTGGTCAAGAGCAAACCCATCTATAATAAAAAAAAAAAAAAAAAAAAAAAAAATTACCATGGTCAATATGGCACAGATTATGATCCAAAATGGTCAGTATGATGCCGTTTCTAAACTAATGTATTCAATATGTCAATGTGTGAACCGATACGGTCGATAGCACAGTTTATAAACCAAAATGGTCGGTATGGCACCGTTTGTAAACAAATATCGTCAGTATGGCACCGCTTGTAAACAAATATGGTCAATAAGGCACAGTTTCTTTCACCTATATCGTCAGTAAGGCACCGTTTATAAATGAATATGGTCAATATGGCACAGTTTATTAAATTCAAATGTCCGTCTTCAACTGTCACTATATAATATCCTATCTGCACTTTTCAGGAATTGTCACGGTAAAAATATCTCGTTCAACATCCTCACTATAAAGCATCCTATGTCCAACAGAGACAATATGCACTGTATTCCTATAGAATATAAGGTAGATTGTTTTTTGACTAAAGTTGTTATTGAACACGAGATAGAATATCTTGAAAAATATTTTGAAAAACTAATATAACAATGAGTTTGTTTTATGTGATTCGAGTTATCTTCTTATCTTTCTTTATTCTGACTGTATTCATCTTCAATGTCGACCAGAATAGTTCTCTCGTGTTTAATAGATAAAAATATTTTAATTCTAAACATGTTTTTAAAAAGATAGTCTATATTTATAGTAATTATATTATATTAGAAGACATACTGTACTTGCACGTACCCGTGTCTTATTTATTATTATATTATGATTTTTAGAATAAAATATTAATAAAATATGTTTGTTTGTTTGCACACCCTAGGGATTCAGATACTCTAGCGCCTGTATTATATACAGGAGTTTAATTGTATTTTTTTTAAGGTCGGCAGACAGGCTGACGTCCACTTGATGGTAGGTAGCTACCGTTGCCTATAACCAAGCAACGCCTAAACTGCTGCAAGTGCGCTGCCGACTGTAGTAGGATTCAGGATAAGGGATTAGGAGTGGATAGGGAAATGGGCTCTGGCATCCCTTACTCACTCACACGTGCTGTTATTTCACGGTGGTCTTCTGTAAGGGGGTGGTTACTGCCGCCAGACGGGCTGCCCAAATGACTGCGAAACGCAGTGTGCCCTGCCACTACTTTCCAAATCCATACCAGAGCCAAATTTGAAAAGTTGATTTTTCAAAGTTTACCCTGCCGGGAATCGAACCCGGGGACCCTAGAACAGAGCGTTAAGGCAAGCACACTAATCCAACGGGCTCGTCAAATTACATTATATTGCCTGCAACTGGCAGATATAGGTACGATTAAAATATAATATTGTTCGTATAATAAACAATAGTGATCGTGCAGAAATGGGTCTGACGCAGTGAATGTTGTTGGCCCATATAAACATGTGTACAGAAAGAGACAACGATAGAAAAGTGAGAGGGACATAAATAGTTAATTATTGTTATTACATCGTTCGGGTGGCCGTGTCACACTCATTCACTATTTGCGTGTATTGTTCGGCGCTTGGCACGGTCGCCACTAAAGTACAAAATTGTATAGAAATCCATCATTTTTCGAAATAATTTGACGAGCTCGTTGTATGAATAGTTAGGGTGCTTGCCTCAACACTGTTCTAGGGTTCCCGGGTTCGATTCCCGGCAGGGTCAACTTTGAAAAATCAACTTTTCAAATTTGGCTCTGGTATGGATTTGGAAAGTAGTGGCAGGGCACACTGCGTTTCGCAGTCATTTGGGCAGCCCGTCTGGCGGCAGTAACCACCCCCTTACAGAAGATCACCGTGAAATAATAACACGTGTGCTGTTGTGTTTCGATGAGTCGGAGCCCATTTCCCTAACCCTTTCCAATCTCTCATCCTTAATCCTACAATGGTCGGCAGCACAATTGCAGCAGCTTTGGCGCTGCTTGTGTTATAGGCGACGGTAGCCACCTACCATCGAGTGTCCACCCATCTGCCAATTTTAACATAAAAAAATATTCTACGCCACACCGCATTACCTGGTAACTAGTATGGACTTGTTCTTGGAACCTTACCCACGTCTCTTCGGCCTAACAGCCGAATCGGCTAGACCAACGACGGTTCTTCACGGGAGCGTAGGTACAAAGCCGTACCGTAAACCACATGTACGGGAGCTTACAGGCCCGTACAATTATTAATAATATTATTACCAAATTATTATTTATTATTACCAATTATTATTTATTTTATTTAATATTTGTGAATATTTCTTTATCAATAAAAGATTTCAGTCAATGCTCTTACTTGGCTCAACTCATTCACCTTTTTGTCTCTCAACTAGTAATTTATACTTGTTTTTGAAAGCAAATTTCGACTTGAGATTACGAAGTGGGGGAGGAATATTATTCCAACAATTAGAAGCCAAGTATCTGAATCTGCCACTGAATGTTGCTATCGTATTCACTGGATGTCTACAAACAAAAGAAGCATCACGCCAATTCAATTTTTGAAACAAATAGGTACTCGCTTAGATCAGGAATGTACATTCCTGATCTAAGGGCACTCGGATGTTTTAGTACCAACCACTTCGAAGACTAGCGTCGTGTATAGTTTGACGCCTTAGGTATATGTGCGGCGAGGCGGGAGGCATGAGCACGAGTTTATAAAAGACGGACTGACAAAGCGGAGCGGCCAACTCTGCACCCCCGCCTCGCCGCGCACATACCTAAGGCATGGTACAGCGCTCTTGGTCAAACTATAATAAAGTTGTTGCATGGTATTTATACGCAAAATGTTATATTTGTTTAAGGAAGGCGTTACACGTGATCTAAGTAGGAGGCACCTTCGCGCAGAAACGTAAACAGACATTCTGCACTCGATGAATTAATTTGTCAGTTTTTTTGAATAAATAGGGACCATATACAATCAAACAATAATTCAACTTGACAAAACAATAGCTTCACAGAGTTTAAAGAGCAAAATTGGTTTATTTGTATGAAAAAGCGCATTTACGCTAACGGATAATATTTTGAGAAACAATAAATTCAGTTTTGACCATTTATATAGTAACTTCTTATTTAATCCACAAACTTTTTTTAACTACGTATCTTTTTAAATTTTCTCTCGTATGAGCATTTTTTATGTTGTGTCCACTTGTAGTAGGTTGCAATCCGACGTACTTAAATGTTATTTTGTATATTACTATCATTGGAACAATAAAACAATAGAGTCCAATAAAATCCTTTATTCATTTGTACTTATGAAAGAAAATGTTACGAAGAGACGGTTACCTCCTTGTTATATCGGTTAATCAATGTGTTACAATTTAACTGCTACCTCTCAGATTATAAAAAACAGTGAAATAATAGAAAATTTAACTAACACACACCTATAATACTCTGTTATTGCAAATATTTTACAAGAAAACGTATCACAGACAAGGTAAAAAACATGAGCACATAATAACGTAAAAATATCAGAGATTCTAAAACAGAACGTGTCGGGGATGGATACATTGTCTATCTTGTCAAATCGGTTTAAATCCAAACGATGTCTAAAATCACGATAAATCAAACTGCATGTACCTTGGCACAGTGTGACCACCAGCAGACAAGCCAGGGAAGGCGAACATGACCATTTTTTTATTTTATTTTTTATTTAGCGCTTGACCACTATCTCACCTGATGATGAGGTGCAGATGCTGCCGAATGTGGACCACGTTTACCCAGTAAATGCCCATTTACCCCGCTTTTGAAGATTGCAATCCTGTGGGAACACAGACGCAGGCAATGAGTCCCACTCCTTAGCAGTCCGAACAAGGTGGAACTGAAACGCTTCGTGCGTGTGATCGAGGAACATCGATCACGAAGGGATGAAACCCTCGCCCACGCCTTCCGCAAGTGGACCACTAGGCGTTCGATTCTCAATTTACATCATCCGTTCGACCACAACCGCTCTGACAGGAGTGTGCGACTTTGATCTTGAGATTTAAATCTTTGGAAATGGCAGTCAGAAATGTTAAATTCTTTTTGCATTTCATAGCTCAATTCTTGAGAAAGGTTAAAGCATAGCCTATTTTTAATATCACGCTACGACTTTTAAAAGCCGAGCAACAACAAAAAAGTCACAAATAAGAACACTAAGCCATAACCACGTGCTGACGCGAGTTCGGCCATCCGACCATTACCGGAAAAGATATATGCGTTAGGGAATCAGATTTCCTTTAAATTAAATGAGGCCCAGTTGGTTTTAAAAATTATACAATTTCAATTTATTTCGAAAACCCGATGACGGGCAACTGTGTTGCTTTCTTGTGACGTCATTCTAAATTTAAAAAAAAAAATAAAAAAAAAAAAAAACCGATTTCACAGTATAGACAATAAATAACCTTATCGACACGACTTTTAAACTATGAAATTATGGCAAATTAAATTACATATTCTTTATTTTATTTTATACCAAAGCAAAATTGTAATAAAATACATCAATAAAGAAAAATAGTTTCAAAAAATCACCATAATAAACAATTGGAATATTTCAGTAAATCAAAAACGACATCTGAAAATTTAAAAAAAAATTGTCTTTAAAACACATTAAAATGGCACAGTGTGTCATGAGAATATAAATTCAGACTTTGTAGAGAAATCGCAAAAACTTATAACTAAGAAATATGTTAATAAATTAATATGGGTAAGTCTTAAACGCTAATTAAAATTTCAATCGAAAAACTTTTCGAAACAATCAAACCTTAAACAATATCTATCGGCGACCGTTTATACATATTTTTAAACACAAATGAGTTATGCATCATAGTTCAACTCGTGTTGGCGCGCGGCGCTATGTCGTCATATAGGCTGACGGTCCACTTGATGGTAAGTGGCTACCGTCGCCTATAACACAAGCACCACTATATTTATACAACTTAAAGATATAGCGACGCACACGTCGTCAATGTACGCGCACATAGCGACGCGCGCCAACATGAATTGAACTATGCAATCCTTCCTTACATATTATAAAACAAAGTCCCCCGCCGCGTCCTTCTGTCTGTATGCATGTTCGCGATAATCTCAAAAACTACTGAACGAATTCTCACGCGGTTTTCACCAATGAAAAGAGCGCTCAACGAGAAAGGTTTTCGTATGTAATTTGCAGAATAAAATCAGTGCAAAGCCGGAGGCGGACCGATAATACTATGTAGTATAAATTTTAAACCATTATTTCTCTGCACTGTACAAAATTTCCACTAAAATATAATTAAAAACTACTTACTGCATTTTCACGGACGTTTAAAGAATTGCCTACAACGTATACCTACATAATTTTTAGTAAAATTCATTATCTAATGATGTTATACTAAAAAAAAAGCAGTAGGTATTATATAAGTTTTTTTTGTTTCTACGCAATATAAAAACACAGAATTTCAAATGCATACATTACTTGGGTAATAGGACGAGGGCTGTTAAAATGCCAGTGTTTTAAGTATGGAGATTGGAAACACTTTTACGTATATCAACTGCATTCGAATTATCTGTATTCGGATATAGGAAGGCATATCATTGGCGGATACGGGGGGGGGGCATGGGGGCCATGCCCCCCCCCCCCCCCCCAAAAGACCCAGGAATTCCATATTTTTGACTTAACTTTTCAATTCAATTCAAGTACAATTCAATTCATATATGAACTGAATATAGAATAATATAATCCATATCAATCAAAGTTATCGAAAGTTTCATAATTCATGTCAGACATTTGAGACAGTTCAAATACGCGATTACGCGGGTTAAAAGTATTTGCAATACAACCATAATGCATCTCAACTAGTAAAAAAATACACAAAAAAATTACTCCGAACTTTGTCAGAATGCCAACCCCCCCCCCCCCCCCAAATGAAATCCTGGATCCGCCCCTGAGGCATATGAAAAACAACACCGTTTACAAAGACAAATACTTGGAACAGCCAACAAATATTGCAGTCTCGTAGCGAAGGCACTACTTACACAAGACAACAATGCTCCTCAATAACTCTTACAAGGTAAATTTATCGCTCAAACCGACTCGAATCCCGCACAGGGTGCGGGACGCGATCTAATATGCCACCGCCGATCTACCGCGGTTTTATTAGTTATCTATACTAATATTATAAAGCTGAAGAGTTTGTTTGTTTGTTTGAACGCGCTAATCTCAGGAACTACTGGTTCGAATTGAAAAATTCTTTTTGTTTTTAATAGTCCATTTATCGAGGAAGGCTATATAACATCACGCTACGATAAATAGTATTATATATTTATATATAAGCAGTTTCCAGTATCGCGCGCCCCATGCGCACGCCGCCGCCGTATGGGCCGCAGCGAAGCGTGGCCGAGTTCAGCTAGCATATTATAACATCAGACAATCAACTATACTCACAACGGCAAAAACTTGCCATCTATGCTAAAAATACATCGGCATGTCCGTTAAAATATACTAATTATAATAAACCAATTGAATTTGATATCACTTTTCAAATGCTAATTGAGAACTTCCGTTACTCTGTAAATAGAATAGAATTTATTGCAAACTAGCTGAACTCGGCCACGCTTCGCTGCGGCCCAAACGGCGGCGGCGCGGTACTGGTCACCAGCCCTGGATTTGTCAATAGGCCGTATAGGCCGCGGCCTAGGGGCGGCGGATTTTAGATGGTTTTCGCATCACGCTTGCGGAAGCCATCAAATTCTTCTGCGATAATAAATATGCAATAATAATAATAATTACCTAATAAAGGCCTAGGTATACCACCTAGGTCACGAGGAAGAGGCGGCACAACGTGAAGGGGCCTATACTCAAGAAAAGTATAAATCCGGCACTGCTGGACACTGCTTATATATAATACTATTGATCGTGGCGTGATGTTATATAGCCTTCCTCGATAAATGGACTATTCAAAACAAAAAGAACTTTTCAATTCGAACCAGTAGTTCCTGAGATTATTGCGTTCAAACAAACAAACACACTCTTCAGGTTTATAATATTAGTATAGATGATAAGTAAGCAAATAACATTATTTCCTCTTCGAAGTTTAAAGTCGAACAACTTGGCTGTACATCGAACTAGGTTTAAAAAATCAAACAACCTTTATATGTATGAAGCACAGACTTCTATAATAAGGTCCAAACTCATATTCAAGATCTATCATTATACAAATTTAATAAAGAAATCATGTTCAAAAGACTGATAAATAGTCCCGCGTCCCGCGCGGGATGTGTGGCCAGTTTGAGCGAAGCACCGAAAAACGTAAACTAGGTATATTTATTGTAAATGCTTAAAATGGAATGATTTCTTTCTATACCGTTTAATAATAATTCAGGGCGGATATATTTCTGTAATTGTCTAACGTAACTTTAACTCAAAAATTTGTCATTGATTTTGTAAACGTTTCAACGATTAAAAACGATCACAACTTCAACATCACTAGAAAATACTTTTAATTGGCGTATACGAGGCGTGATAATACTAGTTACAATTGTAGTTTGTATAAAGACCTTACTACACAGAAGGTAGGTACAGAGACTCTGTAAAACATAAGTTTTTAAGCCCTTGGCTAAGACGAACAGTAATAAATTAGGTTAGAGCGGAATAGATATTTAGTTATCAGAATCGCCGCAAGTGGCGCTCCTGACTAGAGTCACGTGACATCTAGCGACGAAATTGAGAACTATGGTGGTGTACTCCCATAATGGACTTCGAAAGGAACACATAACATAATCTATATATATAAAAATGAATCCCCATTTCCCTTGGTCACGGCATCACGCGCGAACGGGTAGACCGTTTTTAATTCGGTTTTCACTAATGGAAAGAGGGATAAACGGGGAATGTTTTAGTATATAAAAAATTGCATCCCGGGCGAAGCCGGGGGCGGGTCGCTAGTAATTAATAGAATATGCTTGTTCAATATCTCATATAAAGTAGATTTTATTTTTTACCGTGGAACGCATCCCTTGTACATCCAAACAAATTAATCATTTTAGATTCGTGGTTTTTGTATGCACAACTCATATTAACGAGACCTTTATTTTCTTTCATTCGTATACTTGAAATAACACAGCTACGAAAAGTACATAATATCACTTAGGATGGAGAAGGTATGTGATGTATCTCATTTTTTGGAGAATCAACCCGCTCCCTAACGAACATCTCCCGAGTGACTACATTTTAACAACGCAATGAAAGTGGACTTCGTTGATCGTTCATTACTTAAATAAACGTTTGAATTTGAGCAACAAAATATGTTGGCAACACACTGTATAGAATCGACATCTATTTTCCTGTATTAATTTCAAAGCATACAATTAACTCGAGAGGAAGAATGAAAATATCTTCAATTCTGTTTTCAAGATAAAATCGATGGCCCCAACGACTAAACGTGCAAGAGTTCTTACACGACTTTTCTTTTGAATTATTGATTTCCTTACCCTATCCTACACCCCCTTAGAAAGAAAGAAACATTTATTAGCATTTAAACAAGAGAAACATATATGAACAAAAAAATAAATAAAAACATTATAAATAAACACCAAAAGGACACAACTCAGCTTAGGCTGCAACATAGTTACATCGTTGATTTTCAGTTGTGCCCTTGCCGATGTCTCAAGACGCGCACTGGGACCACGTCATCAGTGCGGTGCAAGTATTTATTACAAATATATTTGTATTATTAAATAATAAAAATAGTAATTTTTTTATTAATTTTTCACTCAAACTACGCCTACGAGCGCACAAGAGAGAACATGTTAAAAAAGATGGACGATCCTATTCCGTTTTTTTAGTCTGTGTTATGTCTTCTTACATGTTTACTCGTGTAAAAATAATAATTAATCCAGTAATTTACTTGTTATTCCATATAATAAATAATCAATTGAGAACCGATCTTATTAGCACATAATATAAATGCATTCTATCTTTTAATCATCAACTGTGAACAAGCAGGTAAATGGTTATAGCTGACTTAAGAAGAAACTTCATTTACCTAGAATAGTAGGGTAAAAAAACTATACGTGTTCAAGTTGTACTAAACGTGTAATGATCATGACATGACTCTAACAGTAACTAATCTCACGAATTTCACAAGATTAAAAAAATAAATGATTTTTCATGAATTTCTTGAAAATCGGTTATAATTTTTTAAAAGTCAATATACTAGTCTATAGTACGGTCATTCTATGAATGCGTTTTTTGACATTTCTTTATGTCCATTGCATAAAGTTCATTTCCGAATAAACGATACAGAAAATGTATGGAATTGACACCTGTCAGAACAGCACTCTTATAATGGCCGGAGTATAAATATACATTTTTTTACCTTTGATTTCATAATACATTGTATCTACCTATCTACTATTAAAATAAGCATTATTGAAGTTTAAACGTTTTTATTTTTTTCTGAGAAGTTGTCATTTTACTCTTGCGCGTTTATTCGATGGGGGCATAGAAATATTAGAAACGCTGAAAAAATTCCGACCTCAAAAAATATTGGCAATGAGGCCAACTTTGACCGTGAATTTGGTGTTCAGGTAAAATCAGATAGGGCCAATTTTTATGGCTCCACAATATTTATATCCAGACTATAATGTTCAATACTTAAATAGCGTTATTAAAGCCATCTAATGGATTACGCTCACTGCTAAGTCGAGACCGCCTCGTCTTTTGTAGTAAAATATAGAAGGTTATGAGAGTGAGCGGATAAGTGCTTGTCAGTCTCGGAATATATATGAACGACGCGTTTTAAATATATATGTAATGAGTAAAAATTAACAAAGTCCACTCTGTAACAAGCGCAAACAACAGAACGCATCAACAATTGTATATTAATGTATGCACATACTAATAACGTGGCAAGATTATTATATTTATATACGTATATAAAAGTCTAAGAGACCTTATTAAGTAGGGTTTAAAGCCAAATTCGTGTGGTCCTTGTGATGGACAAAAAAACCCCTACACTTTATTATTTCCAATACTAAGATTGCCCTATTTTTTTTTTAAATCCCAGTGTTCCACTGACTGGGATAATTTTCAGAATTTTTCGCAAACTTCAATTCTCAACTATTGCTTTCACTAGATAACATTAAACATTACGTTACAAGTATACTTTTACAAATACCCTCGATGGCACATAGTATAAATAACGCAATCTTAAAAATACCCTCTGAACTCTCCAAAAACATTCTGTACAGTTATCCAAATATAATTTAACATCAAAAATAACTGAGTACATCTTTAAAGACAGCTCAAAAAAAAATCAGTATTTTTAAGACGACGCAATTTAAGGAAGGCTCGCTTAAAACATTCGCTCCGTGTACTTAATTTTTATTGTTTTATAGATTTATTACTTACAGTAGACAATTTTTTGCCCTCTTTACAGATCTAATTAAGTCTTCGAGTTTTTGTGAATTGATCTTATCACATTTTACAAGAATGTAACAGTTCAGATACATTTAGAAATGCAGAGGCTGCGAGAACTTATTTAAATGACTCTTTCTGCCGGCGAACAGTCATTTAAATTTGCTCTCGGACCAACCCCCACATTGTTTTCTAAATCTTTCCCTTTACTATTTATTTTTAGGTTGGCTAAACTGACGTAATTGCTGCGCGAAATTCCTGGCTCGCGTCTCTTCCCCGCATTCTTCTCGGGTACGCTCGACAACGCAGGTGCGATGTTTGTTTGTGTGCTGCGCAGTATCGGTGCTAGTTTAATATTTTTATCGACTGTACCCATCGGTGCCTTTATCCTATTCCTTCCGACGTCGACGAACTTCGGCTCCTGTTTAGATCTGTCCCTGTAACTAAACCTGCCGTCCGCAAACTCCGGTCTCTCCGTGTGTACGTGCCGACGGAATATCGGCGTCATTGGTTTGCCCAGACTAGCTAGCTTCAGATCCGCTTTAATAACGTTGTTCCCCAGCTTTTTCTCGTTTATCGTCGGTTTTCTGTCCTCCTCGGCCGGTCGTACCCTGTACGATGATCGACAGATGTTACTCGGTGAAGCAGGACGCTGTATGAAGAACTTACTACGAGATTTCTCCTCCTTATCACTAATGTCCTGTTTATTTCTCACAACTTCTGCACTATTTGGTTTGAACAAACGTTTAAACTTTGGAGAAAGTAGTTTTGTCGGGGAAAACACGGACTTCTCAGTTTTGTCTGGCTTGCACACTTCGACATTCTTTGCTATATTCTTGACGCCTTCAGCCATCAGTTTGTTTTTGGTTAGATGATCTATATTGAATCTCCTACAGTCGATTTCGGGCAGTCTCCTCTCGTTCAAGCACTCGGGATTCCTCAGGTTCACATCGGTCACATTATAACTAGACTTCTTTGACAAAAAATTCTCTCCCTTCTTGACGATATTAGCCAAAATATTCTTGGGCTGATCCACTTCCATTTTATCGAGCTTTTTGAACTTTGTGACGTTTTTGTACCACTTGCTATCTGTTAAGTCGTCGTCAGACGAATCACTATCCTCCAGAGTGGTACAATCATCATCCGGTATACTGAAATGTCTGCACATCGGAAGCGGGGCGTCCACCTTGGAATGCGCCTCGAGTTCTTCGTAGGACTGATTGCGGAGGAATGACGGAAGATTACCTTGGTCCTGGTGGTCTACTCTCCTGGTCTTTGTTGTGCAATCGGTGTGGTCGGACGGAATGTGATTAAGGTTGTCGTCGGGGCTGGTCCTTTTAAGTGGCGGCGGTGGGTCAAGCCACTCGGTTATATCGTCCACCTGAAACGCAAAAGTCACATTATGATGAATTTCAGATGGGTGTATCACATTTAGAAGACGACTGTTCGAAATGAAATTTTGTAAGGAGAATATGTGTGAATGCGGTAGGGAGGATCTGCACCACGTTCTGTGGTCATGTCCTCTATACGACTATTATTATACTCTATACTTGACACAAACAATCCAATTATTAGGGCCAACTTCGAAAAGGAGGTCAATCGCCAAATCCAGCTCAAACGGGCAGCGTTCGGGAAGCTCCGAGACATCTTCTCGTCCAAAATTATTCAGTGCCTCAAAACAAAAGTTTTCGTCTATGGCTGAGATATTGAGAAGTTAAAGAACAATGGCGAAATTTTTGTTCAAAGAATTTTGAAGCGTCTTTGAATGTGATCAATATAAAGAGAAATAATTAAATTTTCCAAGGATATAAATATCACATTTAAAAGAAACACAATTGACTAAACATCCTCCTTGTGAAGTAGTTTAATTCCAGACTTCGCTTAGTAATAAATCTAAGACCACTTAGTTTAAGTAATAAAAAGTCTATACTTTTACATATTTTTCATTTGTAGACGCGAAAAGTTTAAGTCAACAAAAATTTGTATGGGGGTTCGCCATTGTTCTTTGTGTTGTATATATTTTGTGCTTGTGCGTTAAAGCAAAATTTGTGTAAATTTTATTGTCTATTTCGGCCTCTTTCAATCGAACTGAAACAAGCATCACCAAATGATAACAGTTGAAAATAGCAACACACCGGTGTGATGTCGATGCCGTCTTGATGCGCGCGCAGAATATATCCGGGCGTGTGGTGCAGAGAGTGGTGAGAGCGGGAGCGACGCGCCTTGGCGACGCGCACAATGCGCGCGCCTATGTGGCTGGCCGAGACGCACTTGCCGAGCGCCACTCTTGGGGCGGAGGGCGCAGCGGGCGCCACGGGCGCCTCCACGCCCGCCTGCGTCGCCTTGCTGGGCGACCGCCGCAGAGCGCCTCCCCCGCGCGACGCATACTGCGCGATGTCCGACAGCACGGCGCCTCCGTCGAAGTGCGCCTCGTCACGTAGCCCCACCGCCAAACTCTCCAGCCAGATCTCCATCACCTCGAACGGGGGCCTGACCATGTGGGAATAGATATGTTGGTTAGTTCACTTTGTATTGGACTAAAACCCGGCCTATCTAAGCGAGCAAATTGAACCTTCTTGAATGAACGCGAGTTGGGGCTGGAGGACATGAAACATTCAGGAAGAAGAGGTAATGTTTACGTTTAATTTTATATGTTTTAATGTAATGTTTTAAGCTGGTGACTACGCCCTTTTAAACAAGTGCAAAAGGAAATTGGTCTTTACGGTTACGACATAGGGTTCATATTCCAGGCACCATTATAGAACCGATACAATAATCGACGCTAGATGTTTACTCGTTTAAAAGTTCGAGAAGACTGTCCAGACTGTCTTTGCGCGAATATATCAAAATGCCATCAAAAACATAACTTGTAAAAAAAACCAAGTCTCGCAACTCAGTTCTACTTCTTCTACCGTCAAAAGTTGTGAGATCCATGTTATGCCAAGTCGGTTAATTTATTCAGTCCCTACTTAAGTAACCTTCTGTCTTGAGTTATTACGAAATTAGCTCACCTAACAACATCTCATACTGACCATATCAATATTAAAAATCTTGTATGTTTTAAATAAATAAATTGACTTGGCAATCGCACTCAACAATCTAATTTAATATAATATATTAGATACATTGTGTTTTCATGCGAGTTTTCGTGCTTCAGAAGAGGGCTGTTCGAGCAATTTACAATTTATCCAATAGACAGTCATTAAGAGATAAATTTAAGGAGACCAACATATTAACAGTGCGACGTCAATACATATTTGATAATATAATTTTTGTTCATAAAAATATTAATCGTTTTAAAAAAAAAACAGTGATATTCATAAATTTAACACTAGAAATAAACATGATCTTGCTATGATCCATCACATGGCTAACGAAAATAGATAAATCACTTAAAGGACAATGTGTACGTTTCTACAATGAAATTCTTCAAGTTAATTACGATTAAAATATTTTCAAAACTTTGTAAAACGGAAACTTTAAAAAAAAACGTATTACACAATTAAAGTTAATTTAGCTGATAAAATTCACAATATTAAAAAAGCGATTACTGGAGAATTTCTTTCGCCGTTCTATTCCAGAACGCCATTTTGTTTCTGACTAGCGTTACATAATTTGATTTCGATATCATTGAGTTATTTTTCACATAAATTTGTAGGAAATAAAATGAGTAATGTCACCAGATGTGACATCAGTGAAGTTTTTTTTTTGTTAGGGGCGGGTGCCATGGGTGGTTTTAGTAATATATAGCATACTTAAATTGACTATTGTTACAAATAAGATTTTTTATATTCTATTCCATACCTGTGCTCGGGGTCGAGGTGGCAGGCGAGGAACGCGAGGCGGTACAGTGCCTCGGGACAGGGATCGGAACCTGCACAAAACTTGTCTATGAAGGCGCACTCGTTCAGTCCGAAGTCCCCGCGACGCGGCAGGTAGTCGGGATCGGCGCTCACACGACCGATTATCTGAAAACATTCACAATATCCTTTGTAACGCGTGCATGTTAAACTAATCGCAAATTGCTATTGCGTCTGACCGCCATTTTGGTGACGTGATCTCGTGACACACCCTGAACCGTTAGCAACACTGGCCGCGATTTTTTAGTTGCGGATGACGTCACGTAGGTTCCTGTGACAAGGTTCCAGCGCATTAACAATTTATTGGGATCACTGGGTAAAAACACGCAGCCTATATAGGTATTTACTAGATGCAACTAAACATATTTACTAAGGGAGCGAGTGACTGCTAGTGCAATCAACGTGTGAACCAACGAGGCTTCTTTTCTTCCTAAATTGTAGTCAAATAGCCACAACCTGAACTGGACCCTTATTACTCTGGGTAATAATGGTCTTTTATATGCTAAAACCAAGTACAGCCGCAAAGCGAGCTACCTGATGTGGCCCCTTCATCTCGTTATCTTATATATATAAAAATGAATCCTTATTTCCCTTGGTCACGGCATCACGCGTGAACGGGTAGACCGATTTTAATTCGGTTTTCACCAATGGAAAGAGGGATGAACGGGGAATGTTCATATATATAAAAATTGCACGCCGGGCGAAGCCGGGGGCGGGTCGCTAGCTCTCAATAAATAATCTAAATCTTGAGGTTCCTTAGACCTAACTAAACCTAAGAGTCATAAGAAGAAATATTTCCAAAGTAAGGTTAGTGTTGAATCATACCTCGCAAAGTATGATGCCGAAGGAGAACACATCCACTTTCTCATCGTACACGTCGCCGTTCATCATCTCCGGAGCCATCCAGTAGGGATTGCCGACGACCTGAAAGCGACAGGACCGTTTCACTACTAAGTGGGATAGCGTGGGTGAGGGTGAAATAGCGTAGAACAGCGTGAGTCACCGTGTAGCGCTTGCGGCGTAGCGACCCGCTGCGACGATCGAGCGTGCTGCTGGCGGTGCGGCGCACGATGCGAGCCAGCCCGAAGTCCGCCACCACCACGGTGCGATCGTCCCGCACGAGGCAGTTATGCGAGTTGAGGTCTCGGTGGATCAGGTTCATGCGGTGCAAGTAGCCCACACCGGCCGCCACGTCCCGAGCCAGCCTCGCCCGTTCCCACCATCGCAGATCGTCTTGAATCACCTGCATCATCATCCCGCACCGTTAGGCTGTGGTCTCATATAAATTCCGCTTACAGCGTCACGTCGCACGCCGCGTCACTTCGTATAGTAACAAAAGCACTACTACGGTCTCTTTCACATTCTGATGTCGGCAGGCAAGAACTGTTTGTCGACGACTATTTTGTGATCCGAGACGTTGTTCGCTGCTGAGATGTGTATTGACCGCTGATGCTTTGCTTGGCGTTATAGGAGACCATAGCCTTAACATAATGCCGTAATGCCCTCACAAAAAAAAACAATGCAAGTGCCACGGCCCCTCTTTCATCCGTATCTTTTCATCATCTTTACGGAGAGTTGGGTATAAAGTGTGTATTTGTTAGAAATATGCCCTTGTTGGGTGGAAGATACTTTGTACTGTAACTGCTATATCTTGTAGACATGACGTGTTTGTGCAAATAAAATTTATTTATTTATTTATTTATTTATTGATATTTGGAGAATCAACAGTTAAACAAAGACAAGATAAAAACTAAAACTAAAAAACATATAACCAATTAAAGATTCTCACCCATAGAAACAAACTATATCTAAACAAACAGTACAGCGTTCATAAAAATAAAATAAAAACAATAAAACTTTAAAAACAAAATCACAATTTGTAAAGGAAGAGTAATGCTAGGATCAGGAAGAAACAAAACCAAACTAGTCATCGAAAAATCTTCGCGCCAATAAACTCCTCGCCGACACCACGCTAGTGTTGAATAAATCAAGATTTAGTTCGCTTTCATTGCTTAACATATTGAACATGTTGCTGGCACGCCAAATAAAAGTATTCCGTCTGTAATTAGTCGATGCTAACGGCATATAAATCAAATTATTAAATCTAAGACTTATAGCCGGGACTCTTAAACAGATTTGAGATAAAAGATCTGGACAATCAATTAGACCCGATGCAATTTTAAGTAAAAATATTAAGTCGGCTATTGAAATAAATTAAATTAATATTGAAGTTGGCTAAAATAAAAGTAGCCTAAGGTACTCCTTATAACATCAGCTACCTGCCCGTCAAAGTCCCGTCAAAGTCGGTCCAGTAGTTTCGAATATTAGCCAGAACAAACAAAGCGACAGACAGACAAAAATTTTTTTTTGTTATAAGTACCGTTTACATACACTTTGATATACATTTAGTAAAAATCAATTCATTTGACGTTACAGACACGTCAATGTTATTTATTAGTATAGATACACATAGATTTATTCACCTGGTGCAGAGTGCCTCCGCCAACAAACTCCGTGACCAGATGCAGCCGTTTATCCTTGTAGAGCACCCCGACGAATCGCAGCACGTTCGGATGCTCCAACGATCGCAGCACCGCCACCTCCTTCAAGAAGTTCCTCTGGGCGTCTTCGTCCACGCGGTACAGCTGCTTCAGGACCATCACCTCGTTGGTATCGCGGTGCGTCACCTTATACACCTCGCCGAAGAACCCCGAGCCTAGCAACTCGCCCTGGTGAAACACGCCCGAACCGGAATTCGATTCCTTTTAATATATCACTGACTAGCTTTCGCCGCGCTTCTTTTACTAAGGTGTTTACTTTTTTTACTGAAACATTTGGTTCAGTCTTTATGGCTCATATATTTAGCGTTAATTTTTTTTTTTTTACTTTTGGACAGTCTCTTGGGGAAACTACTTATTTCTGGATGAAAGATAACCTTATCTCCTTTTCAGTATTCCTGACAACTTGTATTCAAAATTTCACGATGATCGATTGAGTAGTTAAGGCGTGAAAGCGTAGCAAACAAAACAAAAAAATGTTTGTTTTCGCATTTATAATATTTGTTAAAGACATTATTAACCACTTGTATGCCGAAAGCCGAATTACCCTTGTCTGCCAGCGTTTAAATTTATCATTTCAAGTGCCATTTGCCATGATATATACAGATTATTCAAATTTCAACCGTTTTTACCGATTTAACTACTGACTAATTGACTAATTTAACTACTGACCTAATTGTTCGCCCAGAAGGAGCATGGGGGTTCTACCATGATTTATTAACAATCCACGTTTCGGCATACAAAGGGTTAAGGACGGAGTGCATGACAAATTGACCTCGCGAACGCCACACAATGTTCAAGGTTCCATGACATATATACAAAGAAAGGGCGTAGAGCTAGTGTTTGCGAGATTAGAGTTAAAAGTTAAAGTGTGTTACACCTAACATAGATGAAAAAATGTTACATGTTCATCTCAAGTGTTTACCTCCCTAGGGCTGTGAACCGTGTTTACCGTGTGATCAACTGTGAGCGTACCTGCAACAGGTCGCAGGCCCGGAACACCCTCTGGCCGCTGTCGGGATGCGCGCGAAAGGAACGCGCCCGACTCAAGTCGCGTAAGACTCCGCCGCCGCTGCCCTCTTCGCAGTGCTCCCCGTCCACACCGCACATGCTACAAACCAACCACATCAAACACTAAGTGAAGCAATTCAGCTTAAGCTCAAACTTTTATAATAAGGTCCCGACTCCATTCAATTCCATTACAGAGATTTAAAGATAATATTCTAAAAATTTTAAGATTCTTTGTAGGTACTAAAAATACACGTGATGTTGGGGGGGGGGTTTAGTCTTAAACCTCACTACGTATCACCAAGGGGGAGGGGGGGAGTTAAAAAATGCTAAAAAAAGATCACGTGATTAATGGAGGGCCCCTAATTGTAAAATCTAATCTACACTAAAGTTTCATTAAGACAGTGCGATTTTGAAAACTGTACATTTTTATATGTAGTAAACTTAGCCATGTATATTAGGAGACCAGTACCTTTACCATGAGTTTACAATGACCGTCAACTGTCAACTGTCAATGTCAAATTGACAATTATCCATATAAATATTTTACGCTCTCGCTAGCGAGTGCGGTCATTATAACTCATGGTGGAGGTAGAGGTCCCACTCAGCCTAGAATTGTAAAAAAACACAACTCACGCATCAAGTAGCTTGGACATGCTGCTACACCGCTCCTTGTCCCCTAAAAGAGGCGACGACGGAGTCTGTCTCCTCTTTATTACTCTCACTTTGCCGCCGCCGTCCCCCTTCCTTTTAAACAGTCTCTCTCTCTTACCGCCCACTTCCTCGTCTTCTAGTCTTTGTTCGGGAATGTCTATGGTATCTGCTGTGGAATGTTTTGCCTGTTTACTCGACTCGTCTCTGTGCAATATCCTTTGTGGTGGTGATACTTTTTCGTTTTTTTGTTTGTCTTCTTCTTGTTGGGTGCACATTTGACGTTTACTTGTTGTATTCGTCGTCTCTGGATTGTGTTCAACGGTCAGCTGAAAGTAAACACAAAAAAATAAATATTGTCCGAGCCTGAGAACGCTGATTTTTTGCAACAACTATTATGCATTTACCACCAAAAATTACCAATGCGATGAATAAAAGAATTCACCTGTATAACAGTATCGGGCCTGGCCAGCACCTTCTCAATCTCTTCTATGGGTCGATTCCTCACCGGTGTACCATTGATCTCGAGGATACGGTCGCCGATGTGTAGAGTTAGAAGGCCACACGACGAATCGACCCTGTAAAGTCAATTTCATACATTATTCTTACTACTGCAACATCAAAAACTAAATTTTTTCTACTGCAGAAATAAAAAATAAACTTTTAAAAGCAATAGTTATTTAAAATATTAAGAAGCCTAAAGCTCGAATTATATGCGTCCGCTCCACTGCGAGTTTGTATGAAATTGCACGTATTGCGCCGAGCGGCCGCGCCGCTGCTCATATAGTAGGCATGATGACGGTATTAAAGAATCAAAGAATAAATAGTATTCGAGAAAAATATATGTTCAACGGAGTCTAAAAAATTACTCATTTTTTGTATTAAAATTGAGATTAATAAGATTTTCAATAAAATAGAAGTATAAATAACTGCAATCGGCCATGTTAACTGAGACACCAATCAGAGCGAATGACGTCACGCCCAGGTAAGTGCCGTCGTGTTGCTTGACTTTGCTTTGATAGAATGAAAAATCTGATGAAATGTCGGTGACGTCACGGTTCATCAGACGCGACGCCATGACTAAGAGCGTTTTCGCGCGTAATTCAAAATGGATTTAAAAAACATTCAATAATTCGCGTTGAAATTTAGTTTTTTGGTGAAATATTATTTTTTTCGGAAATGGTAGACGTGTATCTACATTATGGAAGGGAATTTCAAAATCTGTCATCATGCCTATTCGACACGAATAGTTCCATACAATTTCAACAGCGCAAGCGTTATATTAACACGACACAAATCACAACGCTAAATTCATTCACGAGACAAGCTGTATAACAAAAATTTCTCAAATATTAAGAGAAATTCTTTTAATAAGTCGATATTTGAGAGATTATGCAAAAACTTAGTTAAAATGAGTTCATTAATATATATTTTATATTAAATATGGGTTTTCTCTTGGTCAGCATTTAGCCGTGTTTTTTTTTATGTTAAGGTCGGCAGACAGGCAGACGGTAGGTGGCCACCGTCGCCTATAACACAAGCAACGCCAAAGCTGCTGCAAGTGCGCTGCCGACAACAGTAGGATTAAGGATAAGGGATTGGATATGGAAATGGGCTCTGACATCCCTTACTCACTCACCGAAACAGAACAGCACACGTGCTGTTATTTCACGGTGGTCTTCTGTAAAAAACATGAAGCCGACGATAAAGCGAGAAATGGCGTGCGATGCCGAACCGTGTCCTTTTTTTGTTTTTGCTCGGCTGCCAATAATCGTAGTGTGAATTAAAATAGACTATAACCTTCCTTAAGAATTGTGCTATAAAATACAAAAAGAATTTTCAAAATCAGACATTCTAATCGCTGAGATTACCGCGTCTAAACAAACTTTAGCGTTATTATATTACCACTATATTACTTAGTACTACGCCCGCGGGCCGATTCAAAACACCACACATTATGGACATTTCGCCGACAAACAGTTATCAACTATATGAGTAACACAATAAAGTTAATAATAACACAAAGCACAGTACTATTTATTTACCACGAGGCCTACGAAAAGCATCGGTGAATTAATAAAATAAATACAAATCTTAATAAAGGCAAAATTTTCGAGGATTTTTATTGCGCTTTCACGAAAAAACTACTCAACGGATTTTCGTGAAACTTCACAGTATTATAGTTTATCCATCAGAACAACACACAGACTAGTTTATAGAGTGCTCGGACAAAGTCACGGGAAAACGCTAATAAATAAAGGCAGAATTTATTGTGACTCAACACTCGTGCAGCTGTCAACACAATGAAAAACAAAACATGCAAAACTTTAAATTAGGGCAAGTGTACACTGAACGATATACTTCGCGATTTTCTGCTAACTAAATATTATTTCTTAAATTTTTTTAAAGATCAGCGAAAATGCCTGAAATTATACATCTACTTTGCTACGAATACATGCAGTGCCAGATAATAATGGATGGAGGTGCAACATTAGGATAATGGATAAGCTGCAAGACGCTTAAGGGCCTTCGCACACGAGTCGTAAGTGTAGTCGTATCGTAAGCGTATCGTTACGACGCAACGCGTACGAGACCAGGGGCCCTAGCCAAGATGCAAACTATTGCAAACGCTTCCTTTGCGTACTTACGAAACGAAAGAAGAAACGAAGAAGGCTTTATTTCTTTCGTTTCGTAAGTACGCAAAGGAAGCGTTTGCATCTTGGCTAGGGCCCCAGCAGTGTTCTACAAACGAATCGTCGAGTAGACGTATCGTTTTGTAAGATTTTAGTTGAAATCATGGCGTCAACGGTACCAGATGTGTTGGGTGAATTTATAGACTATCTTACTTTCTCTTCAGACGAAGAGGATTTTTTATTATTTGGATACGTGCTCATTGGATCCATGCATACATTAGAAATAATCACAAGAAAAGATTATTTGTTGCTGCACGATTACATATCGATACGCGCGTTGTGATTCACTACGCGTTGCCATAAGGCCATAAGAGAGAGTGAGCGCACAATATGCTCCGATGTGTTCGCATTCGCCTGCAGCGAGAAATTGCGATTATACTCCGGCCATTATAAGAGTGCTGTTCTGACAGGTGTCAATTCCATTCATTTTCTGGATCGTTTATTCGGAAATGAACTTTATGCAATGGACATAAAGAAATGTCAAAAACGCATTCATAGAATGACCGTACTATAGTTTAGTTTCGATTTATGTATAGTTAATAGCGGCCGTTTGAGTTTATGGAATAATATTTGCATTAAAAACATTTTGAATCGTCTGAGGGCAACCGAACGGTGGCGCGTAATAAACACATCAACAATGCCTAGGGATATTTCATTTTTACCTTATTTTACAAAATTCTGTAAATATTTTGTTAAAACAATTATATATGAAATTAAAGTTTATTTTATGGTTTATGCTTGCAATATATAAAAAGAGATGCATCAAAGATTTTTAATTAATTTTTTTGTAATTTTATTTTTAGGTTTAATTTTTACTTTGTACATAATGGATTTTATATAGGGAATTATGAAAATTAAAGTCAAAAATAACAAAAAAAGGCATTTAATTAAATTTAATAATCAGTATTTCCTCCCCTAACATTAATTAGAGTTCGGCATCGGTTATTCATGCTCAAAATTAAATTATCCAAATCGAGCTGCGGTAACAGGTCCCAGGTTCTTTTCAAGTGCAGGAAAAGTTGTTCTTCTGTCATCAGATTTGGAGAAAAATTAACCATAGCTCTTCGTTGTAACATGTCCCATGCGTGTTCAATGGGATTCATGTCGGGGGACTGAGCAGGCCAGTCCATAACCCTGACTTCATGTTCCCTAAGCACAGATGATACCAGCTCAGCCGTATGGGCACGGGAATTATCATGCATGAGTTGGAACTCCTGACCTATTTGTACCCTGTGTGGGATAATCACAGGTTCCACTACCTCATTGCGGTATTTCAATGCATTCATGTTCCCTCTTATCCAAATGAGATCGGTTCGCGCACCCATACGAATACCAGCCCATACCATGATAGTCCCGCCTTGATATGAATGGACTTCTTGTGGATGCTGGAGACGGCTTCGTCTACCAGGAACTCGCCAAACCCTTAACCTTCGTGAATCCGGATGAAATCCAAACCGAGACTCATCAGAAAAAAGCACCATGGACCATTGCTCGTCACTCCATGCGAAATGTTCTCGAGCCCACAATAGTCTCCGCCCGCGATTGCCATGCCGCAAAGCTGGAGCCCGAAGTGGTCTGCGAGAACGAAGACCAGCTTCATGTAATCTTCTTCTTACAGTTTGGTCACTAACCAACAATTGGTGGTCAGATTGTAGCCTTTGAACCATTTGCATAGCCGTAATATTCGGTTGTCTCCTAGCGATATTTTGAAGAAAACGGTCCTGTCTAAGAGTGGTGATGCGATGGCTGCCTGAATGCCGTTCAGCGACATCGCCTGTAGCACGATAACGTGACCATAACCTGGAGATTACATTTTGGCCGGTTTGCAGAGTTTCAGCAACCACGCGTTGTATAGCGCCAGCTTCCAACATGCCTACAGCTCTAATCTGCTCTTCCCTTGTCAAATGTCGACGTGACATAACAATAAATGTAATACACGTTTAAATTAGAATAAACAAAATGTGTAATCGCTTTTAATTTTCCAAAACTTCACTGTTATATTGTAACATGAACTAACTTTTCGACCGCCAAATTCGAATAATCGATATTCTTTTGTTTCAAAATGAGTTTTTGTTTTTTTTTTTTTCTTATTTCGAAAGAGGTGGTGGAGAAGAAAATATTTTATATACAAACTATTTTTATAGTGTAAATAGTTTTTAAGTCAAGAAGTCTTTCATGTAATATCCCTAGACATTGTTGATGTGTGTACTTCTCTTGCAACTACCTCTTTCAGATGCCAACGAGGCCCTCAAGGTTAGAAATATAGCTAAAGACGGTACGCGAAGAAAATTTGGTGAGTTTTTGTTTTAGTAGCAAAGTCTGGTAGTTCTATTTAATGGTTGATTCTGCCTAAAAAATCTGGTGTTGTGTGTGATTGTTTATTTTGGGCCCTACGAATCGTAGTTAGTTGCACATATTCCGACAGGAGTAGACGCAAACATATTATATTAAATTGAAATATATTTGAAACTGATAAGTGATGTATTATTTTTTAAGCCTGTAGTTAATAGCGTTAACAGTGACGTCACAAGACAGTAAACTTAATATCACACTTTAAGCATACTTTTGATAATTTCCTATAATTATTTCAAGTAAAATCATACGCCAATTTTAGCGCATAGCAAAAACATTGAATTTTTGAAAACTAAATGCCATTTTGCCATAATTTCACTCATATATTTCATAATAAGTTACAAATGAATAGTAGGTAACAATAATGTGAACACACCTTTACAATAATTTATCAACGCATATATGTAGCGTGAGTAATGGCTTAAAGTCTATAATTACCTATAACTTTAACAATGTCCTATTAAAACAAAAGAAGACAAAATATAGAAAAAATTGAATGCATTTTCGCCTGATCAATGTAACCTTCATTGTGGCTAAACCGATTTGGTTCTGGTCTTTCGCTTACGTGACATCATTCGGTCTAATCGGTGTCTCAGTTGACATGGCGGATTGCAGTATTTTATACTTTTATTTTATTGAAAATCTTATTAATCTTAATGTGTATACTTATTAACGAGTCCATTGGATGAGTGGTTAGGGTGCTTGCCTTAACGCTCTGTTCTAGGGTTCCCAGGTTCGATTCCCGGCAGGGTCAACTTTGAAAAATGAACTTTCCGAATTTGTCTCTGGTCTGGATCTGGAAAGCAGTGGCAGGGCACACTGCGTTTCACAGTCATTTGGGCAGCCCGTCTGGCGGCAGTGACCACCGTGAAATAACAGCTCGAGTGCTGTTGTGTTTCGGTGAGTGAAATAAAGGATGCGAGAGCCCATTTCCCTATCCCTTATCCTTAATACTATTGTCGGCAGCGCACTTGCAGCTGCTTTGGCGTTGCTTGTGTTATAGGCGACGGTAGCCACCAAGTGGACCGTCAGCCTGTCTGCCGATCTTAACATTAAAAAAAATATATATTAAAACTGGTTCATTTTGAAGAAAATTTTCAACATAATATATGTTTCTATATAATTTATTCTTTAATATTCAATACCGTTATCACGCCTATTGTAGACAAGTTTGATTACATTCTTATATTGAATTGTTATTTTAATGCGTACAGACTTGTTTTATGTTGCAATGTTATACAACAAAATTTGGCCGCACCTTAACAATGGTAAATGTCATGGCATTTATTCATTATTATTTAAGGGATATTTTATATTTATGAAATTCTTTGGTTCATATTTTAAAATTTAAATATATCTTTTTATTTCTAAAAATTACAGATTTTACCATTTTCATTATGTCTGAGCAAATATAGACAGACACTTGTAATCCTTATTCGTTTTTAGGGTTCCGTACGTCCGAATAAAAAAACGGAACCCTTATAGGATCACTCGTGTGTCCGTCTGTCCGACCATTACCCCCATCTCCGAAACTACTGAACCTAAAATTTTGAAAAAAAAAATACAGAAATTAGTTTTCTACTTATAGATTATAGGAAAACCTATAAGAAGTCCATGATATTAAAATAACATGGTAAATCACTCAATATTGTGCGGATAGGTAACATCGTACGGAACCTCCGTGTCTTGTCCAGTCCCGTTTTTTAAAGTATGAATATAATATAGACATAATTTTACAGACCAGGCACATTTCTTTAATTCTTAATAGAGCATTTAATTTATTTTTTTATCTCCGCGGTTGACAAAAATCCCCTAAGTGGGGAAAACTTGGTTTGTTAAAATTATAAAATCGATTTCGAGCAACATCGTGTAATAGGTACATACATAAATCTCGAGCATTCGAAGCGGACTAAAATCGGCTGTAGCCGTTGGCACTTGGCATGTATACGCCTTGGCACGTTACTCCATTTTTCGGGGATTCCCATGTAATTTTGTGGTCTCTCGTATGTGTTATTCAATAAACTTGTAACCGAACCGAACCGTCATCGTCTGCGAAGGTCCCAATAGTGTTAATAACGAATTTACTAGGGGCAAGTAAAAAATAAGGTTCCCAACGCTGTACACTCGCCGCGCGAGATGCTAGGCGAAATCCGGCCCCACCGCCTTGATTGTTGATCCCCCCACTCCATTCTCACTACCGGTAGCGATCGCTGTGACGCTCAGTGCCGACCTAACAGCCATCCGCGATGGACCCCGCTATCGCTGTCACCGCCAGGTGTGAAATCCGTTCAGTGATTCGATTTTTAAACGCGAAGAAGCTTAAACCTATTGAAATTCAGACAGTTGGAAGAAGTTTATGGCAAAGCTTATATCAGCATCCAACACGTCCGCAAATGGTGCAGGGAGTTCTCCGAAGGACGCACAGACGTCCACGACGAGCAAAGGTGTCCGACGAAGTCGTGGCGAAGATTGAGCGCATTCTCCTCGAAGATCGGAGACTAACGTTTCGGGAGCGTTCCTGAGGTTTGGAGGTCCACCCAAGCAACACTTGGGTGGACAACGCTTCAATACAGATGAAGAGGTGAAGGAAGCGGTCACCAAGTTCATCGGCGGCCTAGCGGCGGAGTTCTTCGAAGCGGGTTTTCAGAAGTGGATAACTCGTCAGGAAAAATGGATAAAAAAATCTGGCGACTATCTAGAAAAATAGTTTAAAATACAAGCTTTCAGATGGTATACTTATTTATTGCAATAAAAAATGCCTTACACCTGAAAAAAAAGTGGGAACCTTATTTTTTACTTGCCCCTCGTATGCACCCTGAACAAACGAATTAAAAGTTTATTCGAAGCTTTGTGCTAAAGCGTTAGGATTGGTGCGAAAGTGAAACTTAAAAAATAGGCAAACTAAACACTTGTAAAGCGTAGTTATAATGGTAAAAAAATACCATTAGTGAGTCAACGTGGCCTTTCAATAGAATTATATTATTTAAAACAAATGTGTATGTACAGTAACATTGAAGAATGAATATTAAATTAATTAATTAATAATAATAATATTATAGCGAAGAGCCTCGACCAACGTCTTAAGAGGCTTTCGTTAGATGGCTGGATCAAGGGATAGATACAGAATTGTCAGGATGTTGTTCCTCACTGTACAACCCTAACCACCGGTAGCTTGGGTCTATGCAAATGCATTCGTTGCCTGATTGTTTGACGTAAGTATGGTTAGACTGTGCTCTTACTCAGGGATGTTACTTTATCCTTATCAATTTAATCTTTTTCTCCAAATATTGCGCTACCTGCAGAATTCTAGTTTTAAGTTTTTTACAATATTAATTGTTTTCATATTAAAAAATTAAAACTGAGATAAATAAATAAAATATCTGTAATAATAATAATAATCTCCCTAGATTTCTAAACAAAAGGGACAAAAAAACATAAGGCGGTACTTTTGACACGGCACATATTGATAGGAGGTTCCTCACTCTTTAGCCCTAAACGTTTTTATGATGTTTATTGTTTTTTTTTAAATTCATATTGTAAAAAAATATTTAAGAAACTAAATAAATAAATAAGAATAAGAAAAGTTATTTGCTAGAATACTTTTCAATACAAATTTAATGGTGGTACATACAATTTTTTTTTTTCATTACAGTAAATGAACCTTTTCAAAAACATTCAAAGGTCATAACCATCTCAATATATTGCTAAAGTGAAAGGATCATATGAAATGATTATCACTCACCTAGATATTTATGAGTGACAAAAAATATGTATTGAAAAAAAAAAAAACCATATTTAAAACATTTATAAAAAACATACCCATCACTATAACCGCTTTCTTACTTTCAGCGTAACAAGATAAGTTTCTTTGCGAAAATTCCTTCACTCATCATTATTAGTTAACTAGACTGACGCGTCCCGGTTTCGTCCGCGGGTAATTGGGCGGATTAGTATACATATATGACCATCTGGAATAATGTACCTTTGAAACAGTGAATGAATTTTTCAATAGATGCAGCGGTTCCAGAGATTACCCTCCACGTAATAAACAAACATACAAAATCCGCCCTGTCTCTTTATTATATTAGAAGAAGTGGACTCACTAGCAGTATTTTTTTAAGCACATTGGTATAGGGTGAAATGGTTATCGTCGATACCTATGTGAGGTGAAATGGATGCACAAAGAGAGAGCCGCGCTGAGCAGCGCACGCGCAGCGGCTCGCAGCTTCTCGGCGCAGCGCCCTCTACCCGTTCGTTACACCAAATTTCATTCAAGCGGTTTACACAAATTAGTTAATTATTGCACATACAATTGTATCCATTTGTTATCTAGTCAAATAGACGAGTTTGCACCACCTAACAAAAGACCGCCATTTCCCCTATCCCTTACTAATCCTTATCCCTTATCCTATCCTATCCCTTATCCTTAATCCTACCACTGACGGCAACGCACTTGTACACCTGTGGCGTTGCCTGCGTTAAAAGGCGTCGGTGGCCACCTATCACAAGTGAACCGTGAAGCTTTACTTAAAAAAAAAAGATTAACTAATGTTAGTTCTAATTTTAGTTAAATAACTATACTCGGTTCCACCCTTTTTTTACTTTTGACATTTGCACGCCTATCAACTTCAGAATTTTTTGACAGCTAAGTGCCTAAAGTCTACATGAAAAAATGTTGCAGGCGACGTAATAGTGATGTTAATTTATGGTTATCGATGTCACATCCTTATATCGGACAGAATAGAAAAAAATAATTAAATATAACAAATGACACAACCAAAATACTTTAATATTATTTAAACATTAATTAAATAATGAATCGTCGAATCCTCAGTAACATTAATTATTATCCTTACATATTATAAAACAAGTTCCCCGCCGAGTCTGTCTGCGTGTATGTTCACGATAATCTCAAAAAGTACTGAACCGATTCTCATGCTGTTTTCATATATCAACAGAGTGATTCCTGAGGAACCTATAGGTGTATAATTCGTTACGGTTTTATCCTTAGGTTCCCGGAGGTTTGCAAATTGGGGCATACTATGCACAGATGTATCACCAAATAGTTCTACTCAAATCCGATGGATGTCCATGCTTCACCTAATTCTATTGTACTATTCATATTTTTTAATTTTCAACGCAGATGAAGTCGCAGGCACCAGCCAGTCAATATATAAAATATAGTTTTTTTTAAACAACCGAGTATGATTATGGTTATTAAACAACATAGCACAATGGTTTTCCAATATTAAATATCAATGTTTTTAATTGATTAAACCTTCGTCGTAAATAAAGTAGATTGCTATGAGAAATCGATTCGGTAACGCATTTAGGATGTCACGGACTCGACCTGTCAAAAGTAAAATAAAAGGTAGGACGAAGTATGTTCAGCAACAAATACTTGTTCAGTATTATCCAACCACCTCCGCTACAATAGTGCAAAATGTAGAAAGAACGATGAGCACTGACAAAGCACATCGGATACTGACTGTGTGAATGTGAGTCCGTTGGTCCTGTCGGCTCGCAGAGCTGTCTTGGGCACTTCGAGGGCTCGGATCGCATGGGCACTTTTATGGTCCAATGTCGAGTAACAATCGCCGCTATAAACAATCAGACATTTTTACAAAAAAATGGCAAAGAAATTTGAAGAAATGGTGTTCTGGCTTATAATCACTCAATATTGTGCGGATAGGTAACATCGTACGGAACCCTCTTCAAGCGAGTTCAACTCGCACTTGTCCCGTTTTTCAATATTAAATCCAAAGTTTCCAATGATAAGTTTTCTGCTTATTATATAGTAGTAGTTTACGACTGTGGCCATAACAATGACAGCACTGACACCAACTTCTTTATTTTAAGGAAACAAGTGTATTTGTAACACAATAATAAAAAAAACATAATAATATTAAATCACCGGTTCAGACCTTAAGTGATCTAATTGTTACTTAATTAGATCACTTAATAATATTTGGAGAAAAAGATTAAATTGATAAGGATAAAGTAACATCCCTGAGTAAGAGCACAGTCTAACCATACTTACGTCAAACAGTCAGGCAACGAATGCATTTGCATAGAGCAACGTTCGGCGAACTCGCTTCAGTTTGCAGGCTCTAACATTGAGGGTTGCCCGACTGTATGACGTAAGTATGGTTAGACTGTGGTAAGAGATTCCTTGAACCCTTATTCTATCAAAAGGCCACCTACCATCAAGTGGACCGTTTTTACAAAGAGAAATAGAAGAAAAATCTAAACACCTAAAAGTACAAGCCCTAACATGGTCAGGGTTGTACTGTACATGAAATATGTATTTATGAACAAATACAGTAAAAGTTCTGAATTTATGGTTCCCGATTAAAAAATTGCGACACAGTTCCTGTATTGCTGGTTAAAAACTTCTATCCAGACCGTGTTTAAGGATTCGGTATCCCTTGTTAAGGCATTGGCGACCTTTTTTAATACAAATACTCGCAGAGGCGGCATTGACGTGGAGTGATTTAAACCAAGTGAATTAACAAATATATCTTTATTATCTGTTAAGTAAAACAATCCTTATTGCCACCAAGCCTAAAGTTCTTTACTGTTTTAACATGTCATTCGTTGTGTGAAAAGATAAAATTATTTTAATAATAATAATAATTATTTCTTTATTTTGGACCAACGAGGATCATATTATGTTAGTAACAACTTAAATCTATGTTAGTATTTACATACGTTTATTAGTCAGTACATGAACCATACAACAGTGGTTCAGGTACTGACAGTCAAACCTAGCAGCAAATGCTCAGGATGCAGCTAGAGCTGGCCAGAACCCTCTCGTATAGAAACAGTCGACCCGCGATTCGGCGAACATTCCCGATGTACTACAAAATCGTGGAAGCCCCATCAGCACCCTAAACGCATCATTGTACTGAACTCGCAGAGCGCTGTACTGCCTTCGGGTATACTCCGCCCACAGGCTGCTCGTGTAGAAAGTCATACAAAATGCTCTAAAAAGAGTCACTTTGACATCCATTATAGTAATTAAAAAATAAATTACCAATACAAATTGGATCTCTCCAGTAGGGCATACGGCTGTCCATCTTCAATGTGCGAACCACAGGCGACACAAGCGAAACATTCTGGATGGAACCGATGGTCACCGGCTGCCATCACTGGCCCCGTTATCACCTACAGGTCAATACCAATAAAACATCCTTAATTAATAATAATAACGACAATGTTACTTTTAGTTAGCAATAGAAGTAGAACACTGTCTGGAGTGAAATAACAGACTGTTGTCTCTTCTAACCAGTGCCGGATTAACCATGTCAGAGTCTTACCATTTCCTATTGGAATGTCGGTGTGTAAATAATAATCTCCATTGTTGCTATTATTATTAAAAATATATATCGTTGATAAGTTTGTGAAGAATTTCCCAAATTAATCCTTCAATGATAGTGAAAATCGCAAATGTCCCACATACCTGCGCACACTGTTGGCAGCTCTCGCCATACCGTGCCCAATAATCGTTCTGACAGAAAAGTAGACCTGCTTTCTCAAAGTACCATGACGACAACAACTCATCACACACCGAACACCTGTAGAAAAAAAAAAGTGCGATTTGTATGACATCATTTAATATATTAAACCTTCGCGCCCAGCTTCGCCCGAGTGCAGTTAGGAGACTTAGTATACATTATTTTATGGCGTACTAGGGGCCCGTCCCAACTTCGCAGGAATTTTTTTCTGCAAATTATATACAATAAAAACTTTCCTCATTGATCGCTCTTTCCACTAGTGAAAACCACATGAAAATCCGTTCAGTGGTTTTTGAAATTATCACGATCATACATACATACAGACTGACAGACGCGGTGGGAGACTTTGTTTTATGATATACCAGCTGACCCAGCTGATCCAGCAGACGTTGTCATGCCCGAACCTGAAAATAATTCTGTAACCCAATGGTGGCGTCACCTATCGGGTCCAATTTTATTTTGAAAACATATGTCAAAGTGATGCGACACTTCGTGCCAATTAACGATGGTAAAATTATTTGGATATTCATACAAAAATATTAAAATTGCGATTAAAAAAAATACTTTCCGACCTATTCTCATACCTACCAAATATACAAAAAAAATATTATAAAAATCGGTCTAGCCATTTCGGAGGAGTTTTGTTAGAAACACTTTGACAAGAGAATTTTATATATTAGACATTAAAATAAAAAACTGATGATAAATGATAAAAAAGTAACACAATATAACAAAGTACATAAAAGATGTTTTAATTTTATTTTTCCTCTTTTTAGGGTACCATACGTCCAAATAAAAAAAACGGAACCCTTCACAATCTGTCTGACCATTCCCCCCCCCCCCCTCCTTATCTCTGAAACTACTGAACCTAAAATTTTGAAAAAAATACAGAAATTAGTTTTCTACTTATAGATCCATGATATTAAAATAACAATATTGTGCCGATAGGTAACATCGTACGGAACCCTCTTCACGCGAGTTCGACTCGCACTTGTCCCGTTTTTTAAAATTGTTTTGAGAACAATGAGAAACCATCAAAACATTTGTTATACATCCATCCTTCTTTACAAAATTATTTAGGATTCAAACTTCACATGGGTAATGTGGCTACATAATAGCAGTACATAGTAACAAAAAATCTAAAAAAAAAGAAAGACATAAGACAAAGAAGGAATATTACGAACTGGTCATCAAGGGATAAAGAACACAGGTAGACCAAGAAAATTGTGGGTGGATGAGTTCATTGCGGTTGAAAACAGGAGAAGTTAAACTTTATTAATATTACTAGCTGAGCCCGCAACTTCGAATGCATGGTATTCAGTATAGCATGTAAATTTTTGTTTGTGAACTGTTTGGAATAAAACAAACATTTGTTACGGGAAGCTTGCTGCGATACATCAGTGAAAACTACATTCAAATTGGTTAAGCGTTTCAGAGATAAGCGTGCACAAACACACAGATAAACAAGCAGACAAAAATCTTAAAAACTATTTTTTCGACCTCAATAACACAAATACAACATGTACAAATTGTTTTTTTTTTTTTTTTTGTTTAAATATTTAATGTACAGACACAGCTTGTTTACGATTATATTGTATATGTTGATTATGACTTTCTGTGTGTGATCATTTTAATTTTTTAAAACCCAAGTTCTCCGAGGTTAGGGCAGTAGACTTAGAATGAGAAACCTCCCAACAATATGTTCTATAGCATCTTCTACTCCTTGGTGTAGTTATCTAGTGAGCATCTTGATGTGGTAGTCAAGGCTCATTACTTATGAACTGTTCAATGATTTTATCAATCATTGAAACTTTTCATCATTTTCATCAACTTTTCATCATTGAAACCAGCGGAACAATATGTCTAAGAATACCATCCTTTAAGATATATTTGTGGTAGTTGTTGGACTTAATATTTCCTCCATAAATATAGAAATATTCACAACCCAAATAGGGTCACTAGTCGTACTAAGTTCCCATTGGTCAACAATGTAGAGATTTCACTAACATAAACTGTTCTTTTTTGATTACCACCGCTGGTGACCACAGCTGGTGACCACCAGAACGGAATGTACCTATCCTGTGGTCATCATTGAAGATAAATGAAAATTATCATTACACTCCATGACAACAAAAAACATAAAATGATTGACCTTGGTATACACGTTTTAAATCTTCTACGCCACTGTTAGGTACATAACGAAGTGCCTGATAAAGTGTAGTTTCAATGCAAAATTTCTCACCTAAAACAGTCTTTATGCCAGTCCTGTCCGAGGGCTGATACATAATCATCGTCACCAATTTTATTCAAACAGCTAGCACAACTGACGGACTCTGAAAAGATTTAATAATTTTTAATATTAACAAATCTAACAGGAAAACTCTTCCAATAAGAACTATGGCAGAACTAATGATACAAGTACACCATAATAAAGTTCTTGAAATACGCTTTAATAGAGGTCATTAAGGAAAGCATAATATAAGACATTAGAATGTACGTTTTTGAAGAAAAAAAGGTGGGCCAGAAGCAAACAAAAGATAATTTTCGCATAAAACAACTCTCGCCCACTCACTAATCGCTAAGCCCAATGACAAATATTCAACAAACATTACAAAATAGTTGGCCATTTAAATGTCAATACATACTTCGATAAAAAATATATACAACTTACCATTTATATTTCGCTCCTCCATTTCATTTCAAAAATATATTTTCACATAAATTAATCAGGAAAATAAAACAAAAACCACCACTCCACTACATATTCAAGGAAATTATTGGATTGGATGACAATTGACTTGACACAGAATACAATGAAAGTGTCAAATATAATGGATGACAGTGACAGCCCTTAAAATCACAGCTTAAAATGAATGCGTAACCATAGGATAAAGATGGGATAAAGCTATAATATTATGCTACATGGTGTTAGTTTTCCATGGTTTAACCATGCATGTAACTATAATGACCCTGCCACACACTCGTAGAGTGGCCTGGGAAGTAAATGAGGCAGAGACGTAGTGTTAAAACGTAGTGATTATATAGGTACTCTTTCCGTAGTGTGGCTTTACTCGTCATTTTCATCGTGATGCCCACCGCTCCCTGTTTTGTCAGTTTCTTGGGCACGAGTCAAACATGAGCGCGAGTAGCGGACCACATAGTCGCCGCGCGAACGCAGTCCGAATCGAGCTTTCATTAGTTTACCTTCTCTGCCTTTTCGCTGAAATAATTGTTCTGCCGATTATCACACGCCAACTAACGTTTCCAAGTATTCTATTTCACGGAATTTGTTTTATTTCCCAACCTCACAGTTGCCAACTGTATGTTTGGTCTGCTTTTTATAATGACATTTTCAAGTAGCAAATGTTTAAGTTAGCGTAATATTCATTTAATTGTTTACCAAATGTTGTATTAAGTAGGGTTTCATTTAGTAACTATGTAAAATTTATGTGGGTAAACACAACTTATTTTTATGACAATGTAGGTAGGTAGGTACGAATAAATTGACTCATAGACGATAAGTTTTCATATAATTACTTGTGGACCGTTACTGTGGTACGTTTCATTGGTGTAATAATTAAAATGAGTGAGTGTAATGAAGAGTGCTCAGTTGTTATTATTTTAAGAAGCGGAGTTAAGTTATTTAAAAATGGATTTACGTACGAAAGTAGCAAAGAATGGAATTAGTACAAATAAGTTTTGTAACATTTAAGTAAGTATACAACGAAACTTATGTGCATGCGCATTTGTCTAGAGATATACACTCGCTCTTTGTGCTCTAGCTTACGACAGTGATCATCATCTCAGCCGTAGGACCTGGACGTCCACTGCTGGACAAAGGCCTTCCCCCTAATTCCCCAAAAGGACCGATCAGAAGCAGCCTGACTTCACCGTCGAGTGCCACAAAATCGGTGGGGGTAGGTTTTCAATAAATCAGATCATACCTGGGTCTCATATCTCAGGTAATACCAACTCCGACCCTGACGTCCTCGCTCTAGCTCGTCTCTAGTCAGGCGATCATCGCAAGCCCATTAGAAAAACACTCCACGCAGGTTACGGCGCGATCACTCGTGTACCGCACCATGTCACAAAATCTCTTCGTATCATTTATATGCATATATATATATATATATAAAATAAATTTTATGAACGCGAATCGCTTTTACTTCGCATAACGTAAATTCTACAGTTCTAGTTAACATATATGGCGTTTTAGAGGAAAAAAATAAAAGACAATAAATATTACTATACATTTATAAAACACTCGGTGCAACAATGTGAGCAGTCTTCAGACTGCAGTTTATTATACGACAACAACAACGACATTATATCACATCTATATTTTTTTATGACTCATCTTTAGTTTCATACAGGTATTTTACCTAAAACATTATTTCCTAAACATATATAGGTTTATCCAATGTTACCAGATGCAAAATATATCAGTACAAAATGGAGGCCGCAAGATTTATTAACCTCTTTAATTCCTGTTTATAGTCTAGTTGTAATATTTCAAAAGTAACGAAAATGCTTCAACATGATTCTATAAACAAACAAAAGCTTGGATGACTTCCTACCCGAATGCAATTGTATTGGTTAAAACCATAGTTATCACGTTTGTGGAGATTCTAGGAACGGTCTTGATACTTCTTACCATTTCTAATTTACCAGAATATTTGGTTTAGTCAATTTAAAAGTTAAATACATGATAATGAATCTGATACTGATTCCAATGATAAAAGCGATTAAGATGTGTGAAATCTAGGAAAATACTAAAAAGTATCATGATCACTTATAGTGATCGTTACTTTTAAAATATTACATCATTATTCGTGAATTCAGGATATTCAAACATTAGGTTTTCAAACAATTCATAACTATCTCTCAATACTTATGAATTGTTTTACAAAATTTTAAGTTATTTTTTCACAAGATTGCAATAATTATTCTTACTACATAACAATTATGAAAAAAATTCAAGCTCGATTCAGGTGGTTACTATTTAATTATTAATCATGTAGATATTTTTAAAATATCTTGGTGAGGAACGAGTCACCACGAAAAAAAAAAACATTTTTTAATTACAACTGGTAACACCTTGACATTATAACTGGTATAAACCCTCATTAGGGGGATTAATGTATTATTTAGTAAAAGAAATAGTTGAAATAAAAATAGTTTCTTTACCATAAACTTAAAATAGAAAATATATTCGGGATTCGTTAATATTCGACAAAAAGATACATAATGTTTTTTATAAATTACATCAACATGAAATTGTGCTGAAATTATAAAGAAGCGTACACAATAAATTAATTTGCTTTCTACCGTTTTCTTCTAGGCCATACTGAGTCCTATTTATAAGGACACAAAATATATAATTCAAAAACATCGAGACCATTCTATATTTTCTCTTTTTTAAATAATACACACAGCAATTAAAAGAGATTAATAAGTATGAAAAAGTTTCTATATAAATGTTAAGCTCAATAATTTCTAAATATCTAGTTGGTATAACTATTATAATAGGTAACATTTTAGGAATCTAAATCTATGTATATAAATTATACAAAAAAAAAAAAAAAAACACTACTTAAATGCGAACAGTAAGTCATTATAGGGAAGATTAGTTTGATAAGCGAACAGACAGAAAATATTATTACCCATTGTTTTACCAGTGTCTGGAGGACTGCAATTTAAAACAATGGTGTATTACAAAACACAAAACACGTTAAAATACGTTTGTGCAAAGTAATAAACAAATATTTAAACTTATTTTTTAATTTAAATAATATATGGACTCTGTAAAATAAAGCTACAGATACGTTTTTTCACAGTTTTAACAAAAGCATACCAAGTTGGCGATTAATTAATACCTCGACTTATGAATAATTAAGTCGAGATTACCAATTTTAATGTGCCATGTTTTATAATCAGTCGAGTTGTTTATGAAAAAATAATCCAATTTAAAAAAAATGCAATAATCTATATAAATATAAATGAATAGCTAAATATGTTGCTAAACGCAAAACTGGAGAATGGCTGAACCAATTCGGCAATATCTTTTTTTAATTATTTTCTTTTAAATCCGAGGAATCGTTAAAATCTAATGAAGAGAAATATTAGAAAAAATGGGATCCACGTAAAAACCCTACTTTAATTTTTAGGGCACCGTACGTCCGAAAAAAAAAACGGAACTCTTATAGGATCACTCGTGTGTCCGTCTGTCCGATCTACTGATCCTAAAATTTTGAAAATTTTTCTCCTTATAGATTATAGGAAAACCTATAAGAAGTCCATGATATTAAAATAACATGGTAAATCACTCAATATCGTACGGAACCCTCTTCACGCGAGTTCAACTCTCACTTGTTCCGTTTTTTTTTTACAAATATTTTGGCTTCCTCAGATCTGTCGGTATCATTTGTAAAATAGACAAAAATAAAAAATTCAAATCGAAATCAAAAGTAGCAGGAGACATTTTCTCTATTTTGTTATTATAAGTAAGTTGTTACAATTACAGTTGATGTTTCAATCAAATGTTGACGTTAAACATCAAAAACAAATTCTCTGAAGTAGTCAAGGGTCATAATTTTCTATTTGAAATATGTATTTGAATATTTTCTCGCGAAATAATTACTCAACTGCCCAACTACAAAAAATAAATGCGTCAAAGTGAATGATTATCCCAGGAATACATTAAGGGCTTGTTTCACAATGTCCGAATAAAGTTACAATTAGGCTATTTGTCGATTAACTGTCCAGTAAACGCTTTGTGTGCGTTTCACAATCGTTGATTAGCGCTATTCAGCTGTTAAACTGCCAAATAAGTTATAGGTTAGATCATGTGGCCACTATCACACTTAACCGACGAATAGCACTGACAGTTGACATATTATTTTTACATTTTACTATTATTCAATAAGTTTTCAATTAAAATGGATATTTACGAGGCGATGGAAGATGAAAACGATATTTTTTTTATCTCCTTTCACGCTTTCACATTTCTGAAACATTTCTTTTTATAATATTTGGGTATATAATCACTGTCATTATATTTATATAATGCCATTCATTATATACATATACACTACGTTTTATAATAACGTTTTCAATATTTTATTACCTTAAAAATTTCGAATCGCAATAACAATAACAAAACATAAAGGACGTTCAACAACACAGAATATAGAAGAAACATTTCGTTACTTGCAAAATATGCTTCGCACCAAAGTATTCTTTTAGTGTTTATGTAGCAAAAATATTCTTTATATAGATTGAAACGATGAAACCGGTAACATTAATAATTATTTTATCAGAAAAAATACAGTTATTTAATTTACAATAAAATTATGGCATAATAATTCGTATAACATTAATCAACGCTCGAAACGGAACGAAAGAATAAAACGTTGCCAACTCGCACTGGTCGACTACCAAATCAGCAGATTTAGTTATGAGTTTGATGATTGTGAAACGCAATACGAGTTAATGGAAGGATTTATCTGACAAGTATTTTATTCGTCGAATTACTATTCGGGACTTTATTAGCACATCGTGAAACAAGCCCTAAGTAACGCAAAAAGCTTTCTAGTTAATTACACCCTTCATAAAGGCAACATTTTTTTTTTTAATTTAATTTAATTATTTTTAATAAAAATCATATTGAAAAATACATAAATTTTCTCATAGCTTCACCTCAGCACACAATAGAAAACAGAAACTTCCAAACTGAATAAAACGAGTACCTAGTTTTATTTGATAACGACAGGGAGCGCGTTACATCAATTATATTTTATATAAATACGGTATTTGACTATAATGAAAATATGAAACAAATTGTTACTAGACTAACTGTAAATATTTTTTTAAACCAAATTAACTAACACAGTATTTAAAAATATTTACGATTTTCATAAAAAAATCATTATTAAAATAATTAAATTTTCATGTTTGACCGCGTGATTAAAAACGCACGCGATTGGTGGCATATAGAGTTGCGTCATTTGCTTTGTTTACAGTCGATGAGCGTATTACGATTTGACAGCTAAATGTTTGTTTGCAAGCAAGTGACGTATTGATATCAAGTGACCCACATGTATGGCGTCTTTAGCGTTTTGGCGGTCTTATTTATCATTTAAACTTTAATTGTAATTTTCATAGAAAATAAAGCAATTCACAAAGAATGAATCAAATTGCAAGTGTATTATGGTATAATGAACAATTTGAGATATTTTCCTAAAATTTCAAATACCCTATTACAATAACATTAATTAATGAGGTTTTTCCTAGCCATCGTATGGGTTACTTCAATCGAGCCGTAAACAAATTCATGTGATGTCTCGGCAACGCAACTGCATGTCCCCTGGTCAAGAAGCCCCCCTGCTGTTGTTTGTGTCCTTAGGGTATGATAACCATCTAGTGTACTATCGAGTGGACCACAGCCTGCCTGCCTGCCTTTGTAATATATAAAACAATTTTTTAACTTTTAAATGCTTCTAGTACTATGAAGAAACAGATTACATTTGATGTATTCATATGAGTACATTCTATTTATCTATGAATAGGGAATAGGCGTCTAATTCAAAAAAGGCTTAAATCTATTTTTTATCAACATTTTTGCTTTAGAATTACGAGTATGTCTATGTAAATATTTTTTAATATTATTTCTTTTTGGTTAAGAAAATAATTATTAAAAAGTGCATAAAAATGTGGGAAATTCAAAATACTTGAAACGGTCAGATCGAATGTGACGTCAAAGTCTATGGAATGTGACGTCTATGAATGTCAACAAGCGTGTAGATGTTTGATTTTTAACATTTGATTGTATTGTAGACTTTGACGTCGCGACAAGCGCGCCAAAAGGGCGGGTGTTTAAAGTGCCCGTAGCTGTTAATTAATTTTAACTTTTTTTTTGTTACCAAATTTCTGTTTTTTGGCGCTGAATATTTTTTTACGGTTATATAACGATATAACCTATCGTATGAAAATATAAAAAAAAATGTGCATATTCCCTATTGCGTCAACCATCTTGTTTTGCACACAGTACATATAATACAATCAATATTAATTGGCGCCTTTTCGTTTGTTCTGTATTCTGAGACTAAGCCAATGTGACCGAATGACCGAATTCGGCCGTACATGCGCACGCGCACACAAACGATAATGAGTATTCTACCAACACTTATAGAATTTAGAAAAAATAGTTGTCTCTTTTAAAGATCTACAATATAGGCGAAACTAATTTCCCTCAGGTCTGACTATGGAAGCACAACTTATATTCTATACAGAACCACAACTTATAAACTGTAAAGACCGTATAACATTCGTTTCATATGATTTCATAAGTTCAAATATCACGGCGTTTGGCTAAAATTTTACTATTTTTTTTAGTGACTTACTTGACCGTGAAATAGTGGGCTACATATTTACGAAATAACAGTTATTTATGACTATAAGAGGCGTGTATTTATGCAAGATCGTTACACTGTTCAGCCAACATTTGAAGTAATTTTCGACGCTATAACTGTATTTCACGGTCTATACACAAAATCGCAAAAAAATAATTTGTTTACTATTAAAAATATAATGAATAAATACATTTATTGTATTCTCTCCTACTCTACAAATCTATTTTTTGTGTTTTTTCTAAAATTAGTTCTGTGGACACTCATTTATATAATTTGTCACCGCTATTATCTATAAGCGGCAAAATAGTGTCTTTCAAGTAGGCACAAGAATTACCAGGCGAATAAACCCTAAATTTTCTACGCAAATTTGAAAGTCCTCCGGTGAATGTTTTGGGAACTAATTTTGACGACCCACTTATGTTACATCGTTCATTCTGAGTTTTCGTACAGACTTATTAAGATTTTCCCTTGGGGTCAAATCACACCGAAACGCACATATTAAGATAGCAATTACAATATAGAATTTTTAAAGTGGTTTCAGTGGCTTACCGCTGCGTTTCGCGACGCAGTGCGGCATCCCGAGACGCAGCGCGGACGCTACTTTTTGTCCCTTCTGCCACAGTATGCTCTCCGTGCTGCTCATCGCTTTGCTCCTCGCGCTGTCACGGTGTTGCCCGTCCTGTCTACACACTGCTCAACTCGCGCAATTAATGGCGACGACGCACTAGGTCGTTTGCCTTTACAACACAATGGATGTTGAAATTGTGGCAACGTGCGCGCTGTGCATTTTTAATATTAGTAATTATATCAATTATATTAATGATTTTCCATTAGACAACGTCGGCATGATTTAAAAAAAAGTGTGTTAAAAATGACTCATGACGTGATTCCGTAACGAGGGCTCGATTTGGACTGCGTCCGCGCGATTATGTGGCCGGCTACTCGCCTTCATATTGCCGGTCCTGTAACTCGCGCCTAAAACTGGGAGCGGTGGGCATGACGAGGAGCATGACGAGTAACGTTGCCACACTACGTCTCTGCCTCCTTTCCTCGCTACTTCCGAATGTCACTTGACGAGTGTGTTGCAGGAATATATTTAATACTCCTATATTGCTAGTCCCCTTAAGTGGCAGCGTTGCCGAGCAAGAGAGACGGCAACTACATATTTTCTCTCACTCATACTCATTGATACTTGAAGAGTTATGCACATGCGTGGGAGAAGCCCTCATCTCTCGCAGCTTATAAGGTATATGAGACATATACCTTATAAGCTGCGATGAGAGATGAGGGCTACTCATCTCTCGCAGCTTATAGCACCGTTCGTCGTCATCTTTTTCAAGACCCCTACTAGCAATATAGGAGTATTAAGTATATGATGGCAGGACCAATACAGCTTCACGATGCGCCTCGGGCCTCAGGGCGTCGCGAAAGCGAAATAATTGACCTCTTAAAACATGGTAGCGTCGCGTCGCGTTTCGGTGTGAGACCCCAGATCGCATATTAAACTTTATTATTAAAGAAGAAGGGCTGACATGAAATCGGACAGATATCTAGATCGATGTGACGTCAGCCCGTGCTTGTTCACAAAGATCTATAGATCTCACTGAACAAAAACAGATATAACGCGTTCGACGGTTGCAAAGTAGTTGCGTAAACATTGCTTTAAACATTGAACAACGTTAAAACCCTCGGAAGAATAACTCTGCAAATAACAAACATTTTATTAATTCTTTGATGCTTACAAATTAATATTCGTTTTTATTCAGTCTTCATTGGCGAAACGAAAAGAATAAAATTATCTGCATAAAAGTTCCCACTTAAGCTGAATATGAGTTGACAGCAAGTCATTTATTAGCTTAAGTTTTTACGAAACCTGATATTTTTATTACCTAACTAGCGACCCGCCCCCGGCTTCGCCCGGCGTGCAATTTTTATATATAAGAACATTCCCCGTTTATCCCTCTTTCCATTAGCGAAAACCGAATTAAAATCGGTCAACCCGTTCACGCGTGATGGCGTGACCAAGGGAAATGGGGATTCATTTTTATATATATATAGATACATCGTCATGACAGCCGCATAGGATAACACAAGCTGAATAAAGTGATCTTGAACATTGCAGAACATTGTAGGCTCGAGACTTTTTTTTATATTAAAGATGGGTTTGCTCTTGACCAGCATCTATCCATGTAGGAAGGATGAGACCGACGATGGAGCGAGCTCACCCAGAAGATGCCTATTCACTCGAACCTTGAAAAAATTTGAGTTGGGTTAAAGATTTAGACTGCAACAATTAAGTGGTGTCACTAAACATCTTTCCGTAGTAGACAAAAAGAGTTGACGCAATATTTTAAAAGTTTTTTTTAAAGAAATCAGTTGTTCGACGGGAGCCCTAACATTACGTATAAACATAACGAGTGGACACTTTTCAAAGATTCTAAGTTAAGTTAAAAGCTATTTTGTTATGTAATTTAAATATTTTACCTTTGATTCCTATCAGTCACGCAGTCCTTATATAAAAGAGTCTTGGGAAAATATGAAAACCCCTTTGCTGCTAATAAATACCAATGACAAATCTGCGGAGATTTAAAAGTCGTAGCTGCTCGGACTACAATAGGCATGATGACGGTATTTAAAAAATAAATTATATTAGAATATACATGTTGAAAACTATCTAAAAAATTACGCAGTTTTAATACAAACATTTCAGATTAATAAGATTTTCGATAAAATAAAAGTATAAAATACTGCAATCCTCCATGATAACTGAAACATCGATGACGTCACGCTTTCGTAAATATCACCGCGTCGGTTGAATTGTCTAAACTGTTCCCGAGTTAAGAAAGCGCGACGTCACAACAGACGCCATTGCTATTTTAGCGTTTTGGCGTTTAAATTTTAAATTGTATCATTTCAAAACATAAATTGCTCTTTCAAAAGTCAGTCATCGCGCGTTCTTTTCACGTTCTCATTTCACTTCGTTCGGGACGATTGAGGGGCTTTTCGCGACGAACACGGGGGGCGCTTCCATCAGGACATCGCAAACATGGAAAAACGATATCAAGGCAAGCGCGTCGCAATTCTGCTAATGATGGACCGATTTTGATCTGGTTTTTATTTTGTTTGAAAGCTGACGCAATAGAGATTATTTTTAGCTATAATTTACAATGATCTGTTCAGACGTTTGAATAACATCAGCTCATTGCCTAGCTGACGAGCTATCTTACTAACTTGAGATTCGATTGATTTGAAATTTAGTGTACTTCGGTGCTATTTCCATGACATAGCAACCTTGATCCGATGCTGCAGGATCAAGTATTCTGCGGGATACCCAACTCCTCAGCAACTAACAGCAGAAATAGCGTGTTTGGGCTCATTGGAATGGACTCATTAGAATATCGGTTAATTTATTAATGAAACATTTGATTTGCAGAATTATTCTTCCGATTATACAAACATGTAAAATTGAAACGTGACAGCGACGTTTGTGCAACAGTTTGGCGATTGACATAAATTAAATGGTGTCCGAGGTAAACGATAGTTTACCTGCGGTGAGACGTTTGGCGCAGAGGGCGCGCGCGTCGTGATCAGCTGGCCTTCTCGTTAGCCCCCTTTCCACCCTTACCCTTCCCGGCGAGCATTTTGAGGGCCCCTGCAGACATCAAGTAGAACCAGTACAACTGCGGAAGCAGCAGGATGCATATTGACACCTTGCATCCGATCGGCAAGCTCTTTATAGCCTGAAACGCGTCAAATAATTAACTTGAAACATGTATAAAAATATAGACTCCACTACAAAATTATTATTTCGCATAAAGGACCACTGAAGAGTTTGTTTGTTTGTTTGTTTGAATGCGCTAAACTCAGGAACTACTGGTTCGAATTGAAAAATTCTTTTTGTTTTGAATAGTCCATTTTTCGAGGAAGGCTATAGGCTATATAACATCACGCTACGATAAATAGTATTTATATATAAGCAGTGTCCAGTACCGCGCGCCCCACGCGCACTCCACCGCCGTATGGACCGCAGCGAAGCGTGGCCGAGTTCAGCTAGTTTAAAATAAAATTTTAATCAAAACTCAGAAAAAAGAGGAGAATTTAAGAACAGAGAGTAGTCTTTTATAAATTTCAAGACTAACGGCCTCGCTATTAGACATACCAATCAAAATGATATTATTTTTTTTGGGCATTTTTATATCTCCTTATGTGCGGCAGGGAACTAACTGATTTTAAAGTAATGTTTTCAATATTCGTGCAAGCAATTGTGTTTTTTGACAACAAATTAATTTATATTCATTTGATTTGTTAGCGAGTACATGCATGGTGTTTGTGTGTGTGTTAAATTAAGGGTTCCTACGGAAGATCAGTGTTGGCCTACGCCAGCAACCTTTTTGTAACTTTCTTTCTTGCTGTTACTGTTATTTTTTCTATGTGTTTTTTAATTGCATGTTTTATAAGTTACAAATAAATTGATTGATTGATAGATTGATCGTGAAATTTTGCTTACACGTTGTCAAGGATATATAGAATAGGACATAGGATAACTTTCACCTAGAAAAGGATCACTGTTCCCGAGGGATCATCTAAACAAATATATGAGCCTTACAAAAATATATGAGCAATAAAGATTGAATGATTGAATGAGCAATAAGATATTTTTAGACAGGTGTTCAAGTTGGCCGCAATCGTGGTGGGATTCAGATTTCATGTACACCTTCAGATTTTAGAATATTTTGTTCATATTTTAGCCATTTATATATATATATATATATATATATATATATATATATATATATATATATATATATATATATATATATATATATATTTTTGAAGCTTTACATAGAATTTTTAAAACATAATCCTTATTCACAAGAGTACATAATATGTGTTTAAAGAGACAGTATTTTTAAAATTAGAACTTTTATCTACCAAACGTGCCATTCCACATGATACTAAATTACGTTAAAATTTGTCGAAACAGCTTGTTTATATATTATATTGATTTTTATTACGTTACTGTCTTGAGGATGAATTCAATTAATGATTTTTTTAGTTCTAGTCTTAAAACTAGGATTCTAGTTATAAAACACACAATTAACGGCGTCAAGGTTAACATGGTTCAAAAGTTTAGGAGATTCTATAAAAGCTAAAAATATTGTTTTGAAAAATATTTTTACTTATATAACACTATTTAAATCCTTGGTTACCAAAGTGGTCCAGGTGGACCCCCAAGGGTCCACGGGAGACTCGACGGGTGTCTACGTTGGTAATTTGATTGGCCAACTTTACTTTCAAATAATTAATTAACCAATCAATTCTCACTTATTTAATTTATTTAGAAAACTCCCCATTCGCGGTTGGAACTCAGCCGCAACGCAAATTTCCATAGTTAGATCTAATCTTCACATTTTTTGTCGAGTTTTGGGAATATGGTAGAAATGTTCCACCGGAACCAGCTAAATTTTGAAAGTGGTCTATGAGAAAATAAGTCTGGGAACCTCTCATTTAAATAAATGAATAAAAAAAGATATAACACTCACCTCAAAATACGACAGTCCCATGACCCTGCTGTACATCAAACACACATAGGGCAGGCTGATCACACGACACAGGAAGAATGTGGCCAACATCAGGATGCCGTTGATGAGGTAAGCCTTGGAAGCCTTCAGTTTCAATCGGGATAGGATCCCACGGAGGGAGACGAATGGAGTAGACAGTTCCATCAGGTAGACAAAGCCGAACACGCAATCACCCAATCCGCCACGAAGATACTGAAATTTTAACAAACACCACCGTTGAAACTATGTCATTTTATTTTAGTAATGAGTAATCGCATATTACATAGATGATTTACTTTTAAATATAGCATTAGTTTTTTTGTGTTGTCTAGTCTAGGTGTAATACCTATTTTACGTATTTTTTTTAAGCCGACGCGACGTGGACTTAAAATCGTCCCAAAAATTGCATTGTTACTATTGGATGTAATGTAAGCCGAACATATTCGTATTCTTATAGCGCCATCTAATAAAATTTTGAGGTAACAGTTGATCATCATCCATCCAGTTGAATATCATTCCACAAAAAATTACGAGATGGCGCTTTATTAAATAACTTATGCGATCGCTTGAAACCATGGGGTTATTTTTTCATTGAACAAAATGCGAAAAATTTGTAAAAATACACGTTTTTCTTTCTTTTTTCTCACGCATCTCAGTAAATATGAATTTGAGGAAAAAATTTCATGTAACCAAAAAAATTTATAATTTAATTTTACATATGTTACAATAGATTTTATACTATAGTAAATATCGCAAGAATTGCGATCACAGAATCGCAACAACAGCTCAAATTCAAGCTTTTTCGCCAGTAGCTTTTTTTTTTTTTTTTATTATAGATGGGTTTGCTCTTGACCAGCATCTATCCATGTAGGAAGGATGAGGCCGAAGATGGAGCGAGCTCACCCAGAAGATACCTATTCACTCGAACCTTTGAAAATCCAGGGTACGCACTTGCAATACTTGCACTCATGGGCACTTATGGTAGGGTAGGCTGAAATGAACTTACCACAATAATAAGAAATCCAAAGCCACCGATGAACAGATGGTGCATGAGTATGACCGGTTCGTGTTTGCAGTAGGCCAAGAAGGAGGGGGTGGTCGGTGCGGGAGCGTCTCCCGCAGACGCCGACCTCAGCGTCTCCCCATTCTTGGACACCTTCCGTTGGAAACGAGTCTTCAAGTAAGCCGACGTCATGTGGACGTGTACCTAAACATATCATTGAGTGCATCAAATAAGCATCAATCAATTTAGTTTTAAATAATCCAAATTAAATGGAATCTTTTGTTCCTTTCAAATTAATGTTGCTTCCTCCTCTATTCTATACATATTATAAAATCGTAAACGAGCCGTGTCTGTAAATTAAATAATATTTCAAAAAAACAATTTGTACTTATGTTACCGAGGTCAAAAAAAAGTCTTTAGAATTTTAGTCTGTGCGTTTGTGCACGCTAATCACTGAAACGGCTTAATCGATTTGAATGTGGTTTTTAATGATGTATTGTAGCAAGTTTGTTAAAGAAAACCTGCGGCTCGCAGTAACCTACAGCTATGACCTAACTACGCCACGATATGTGAACGCAAGTATATATATGCATCACACATTTCGCTTGTGGCGTAGCTAGCATGGGTGGCACCCCAAAAATCAATCAAAACCATTAAAATAAAAAAGTAACAATAATTTGTGTTTTATTAAAATATTAAAAACTAGCGGCTCGTCCCGGCTTCGCACGGGTGGACATTTATTTTGTTAACATTTTGGGTAAAGATGTGCACGCCCCTCTCCCGCACACACGTGTATAAATATAAATGAAATATGTTTCCGCCAGCAATACGAAAGCCTTTTTAATCAATGTACAAAAAATTATTACTGCGTCAAAAATACTTACTTACTGTACCTAAGTACCTATGAATGTTGAACGGAATGCGGTCGGAAAAAAGAGAAATTCCCCATATTTCCGGAGAATCCCCTGACTAGCGACAGTTACAACGAAATTCGAAGATAAAAACAACAACATTTTGGGGAATCCCTGATAGACAGACAGTGTGTACACAAACTCACTAGGCCTATATATTATTGTTACATATATTGCTATTTTATTAGTGACGATTATGCAATCTGCCACAGTTTTACGAATTTTTACATATGGCACTACTGACGTTCACTGTCGGGTGTCACCCCTAAGCGGGTGACACCCGGTGCGGGCCGCCCCCACCGCCCTCCCTAGCTACGCCACTGCTGTCGCCTAATGAAACTTACTTTACATACATAAAACAAAATAATAATAATAATAATAATATAACACGTCTTACCATATACATAGACCAAATATCGTAGAAGAAGTAAGCAGCTCCGAACCAAGCATACGCTTCGGACATGAAGTGTGATGACCTCATAAAGTCGCGTGTACACGACCAGAGGCACACTATAACGCCGGTTACACACGAGAGACCCGCCTGCACCGCTGACACGGCCCTAGTGCGACAAAAATCACAATATTCACTTTTATTCCTTATAGCACTACTGCTGGCTGAGCTGGTCCTCGAAATGAAAAGGTTTCTATACAATTTAACATTTTTTTTATATATGAGACACTTTAGATGCCCGCAGACACTTTAGATGTCCAATTGATAGCATGTGACTGCAAGTGTAGATACACAAGCAAATTCCAGTGGTGCTCTATAAGTGGGTGGTTACGTCCGCCAGGCGGGCTGCCAATTTAACTGGCGCACACATAACTATATAGAAGAAAAAGTACATCACATCACTGCACTTCACATCACTGCACTTCAGAAGTGAAGTGCAGTGATGTGATGTACTTTTTCTTCTAACACGGACTACACCACTGAGGATGTCAACCGCAGTTGTTGACGAAACGTTTGGAAGAATTTCCAACAGACCTGGGCCATCATCCCGGAAACCCACAACTCATATGGATACCGGCCGAGAAAACCTAAATTCTACTAGCACACATAACTGTTCTAAAAAAGTTTGCTATCTACCTATACGTTAACGGAAAAGTATGTAACACGTCATTGTATACAATTCCTAGGAAATGTGTACAATATTCCTAAAATAGATAGGAAATTTATATTTCCTACCTATGATATATTTTGTAATATGCACTTTTCCTAGGAAATCTATACATTTACTAAATAGCAATTAAGAATGTATTAGATTCGGGATGCCGTCAGTGGGTACAGCGTCGCGGGATTGCTTGAGACGATTCGTCGCCAAGCAATTTCAGCGTAATTTACAAAATGTCTTATAATACTTATTTGTACTAGAAAAAAAAGTTGGGTTAGTTTCTGGAATATGAAATGCGAGTGGAGCGAGAACACCCGGAATAATGATTTTGACAAAAAATACTGTCTATTACAAAATGTGTTATAAGACTTATTTTACTAACGTGTTTAATTCATTTTATTCACAGAAAACATTAGTTTATAATATGCATTTCCTAAGATCATCTCGGAATTGCGTACAATTCCTACGAAATATATGTATATACATATTGACAGGAAATGTGTGTATTAAAGAATATTTGAAACATTATTTCACATTTCCTAATTAAGCTCGGAATTGTATATACTCCGGTAACATCTACATTAGTAACATCATAAACCAGCCATGTCTGTACATTAAATATTAAAAAAAAGAAAAAATTGTACACGTTAATACTTATGTTACCAAGATCAAAAAAATTGTTTTTAGAATAATTTCTATCCGATTTCGCGTTTGTGCACGCCAATTCTGAAACGGCTTAACCGATTTGAATGCGGTTTTCACTGAGATATTGTAGCAAGCTTCCCGTAATATTTGGTGTTTGTTTCACCACGAGTACGAAGTTGCGGGCTCAGTTACAATAATTTAATAGTGGTAAATTGTGGTGTAAGAAAACTGAATTCTGAGCCCTGTGGCAGGCCTCTTGAAAGGAGTGCAACTTCTGTACGCTAGTACTATTATTTATTCTGTGCCTGTAGGGTAACAAGTCCACACATACGATCTTTTATTATAGAGTCTACAATGACACTTTGACCGAACCGAGCGGGCAAAAATTAACCCAATATTCGTATTCGATGCATCTCTAGTAGATATTATAAGTACTTACTTGTTAGTAATGTCGAGCACATCTCCGGAGCTAAGTCGGTACTTGTGGCGCCATCTAGCGCCCACGCCCGTAAACAACGCCAACGTGTTCAACAATTCGAATAGGGTCGCGAAGTAAACGAATCCGAGGGCGGTTAGAACGCCGCCACGTTTCATTGATATTCTGAGAAAAAAAACCCAAACAATTTCACACCTTATTACCAACACAAACAGTCTAAATTGAAGGTAATTTTTAAATCTTTTGTAGTAGCTTTATAAATATAATACAACCAAAAGAGACACCAAGGAGCTGGTGTCAATAGCTGCGTTCAACACAATTTTATTCATGCACACTCGCATTTTTAACAAAAAAATATCGACAAGCAGGTTGACAGTCCACTTGATGACAGACATCATTTATCAACACAACCAACGCCTAAAAAGTCGCAATTTGATATTATCGAGCCCCCCCTAGGTGGGCCAGGACCTTGTCGTGGTGGGGGGGCTCACCCTTGGCAATCCGGGCGGTTGCAGGGGTCGGTGCTTTTTTCCTCACCGGCCTTTGCTCGACTGACCGGATTGGTTTTGGGGACAAAGAAGGCCCACACGACGTGGGCTCCTAGCGGGCTCCGTTTAACGGAGCTCGTGGCGGAGTCCAATAGAAGAGCTTTTTTTTCCTACTTGACATTGGCGGACAATGGCCATCTTCAAGATGAGCCGAATCGCCATTTTTAAAAGAAGAAGAAGAAGATATTATCGAGGATAACGACAAAGAATAAGGAGGTGAAAAGGAAATTGGCTCTGGGATCCTTTACTTATTCACCGAAACAAACTGTATATTTCATTATGGTTTTCTGTAAGACTGGTTTGGTTACAGTCGCCAAATGGGCTCCCCACTTTAATTTATTAGATGTAATGTGATAAAAATAAATAAATGCAATTATTACTTTGGAATGTTGGCTCAATAATCAACAAATTCCTAAGGTTTATAACTTAACTGTTCCTAAGGTTTATAACACACTGTTAACTTATCCTGGCATGGGTTTAACAGTAGAAATCGGATATAATGACTTCGGTTATAATATACACCTCTATTACTTTTTTTAAATATATTATTAAAGGTGGCAGACAGGCTGACGGTCCACTTGATGGTAGGTGGCTACCGTCACCTATAACACAAGCAACGCCAAAGATGTTGCAAGTGCACTGCCGACTACAGTAGGATTAGGAGGGGATAGGGAAATGGGCTCTGGCGTCCCTTACTCACTCACCAAAACACAACAGCACTTTTGCTGTTATTTCACGTATAACAGCTTCTGTAAGGGGGGTGGGTGGTTACCGTCCCAGTGCTTGCATTAAGGCAAGCACCCTAACCACTCATCTAACGTGCTCGTCAATGATGGTAAGAAGCATCAAAATGGTTCCTAGAATCTCCACAAACGTTCTATGTAGGAAATCACTCTTTGTTTATAGTGCTCAGTTTGAAGTGCTTTCATTACTTTGATAGTCAAAGAATGCAAACAATTTAAACATCTGCAACTAGGAACTATCATTAACAAAATCTAAATTAGACTTTATAAACCAGGCGATACAGTTCAAATCCGCTAACTAGACTCTAAAAATAAAGAGGATATGATATGAAAATATTTAAAGTAGTGAACATGTAAAAAATGTTGAGGATTACTGAAAACTCTGAGGTGTTACAATCACATAAGTGTCATAATTGATTGCACAGAACTGCCTCCTTGAAAGGCTTATCTATCAGTTATCGTCAATGACGCGACAAAAAAGTGTAGTCTTTAACATGGACGAGTTTAACGTAGGTTAAATGCATTAGCTATTTATAGTGAGACATATTATTCAATTGCTATTGATAAATAGTAACACATACAATAGATCTATGCAGAAAAATTAATTGGTGTGTCCGTTTTGTTAAGTTAAGTTAAGTCCGTTTAAGTTTTGTCGCAATAGTTATCAAGAGTTTATTTGTTAGTTATTTTAACTTAATTTTGAAACCTAATTTTGTAAAGCTCTGACAACCTGAGACATTTTGGCTGAGGAATGTTTCTATTCATTTAAAGACTTCCTTGATATTTATTTATTTATTTATTTATTTATTTATTTTTAAGGGAAACATACGGACTATAATACTTATAACTAAAATGACAAAATGGCACAAATACCAATAAAGTTTCCACAATTATTTAGTACATAACAATATTACAAAGTCAACCTTTAATTTAATAAAAATGAAGTTCAAAACAAACTTAGAAATTAAGCATTACATAGACTTTCCAGAATAGCTCTCCGATACTGTGCATGCTTCAGATTAAATAAATCAATATGGGAAAATTTACCATTATATGAATTACAAGCACGTGATATGAACACGTATATCCATTGGTATTATACAAATGCGAATATATTTGAAAGACTTCAAATCTATTTAATCCATAATTATGTGAAATTTACTCTGTCTGTCTGTCTGTTACCTTTTCACGCCTAAACCGAAATTTTGATCATCACGAAATTTTGCATACACGTTGTCAGGGCTGCAGGAAAGGACATGGGGTACCTTTCGTTCAGAAAAAAAGTAATGTTCCCGTGGGATCATCAAAACATAGGTTCCCAACCTTTTAGGGACTACCGCCCCCTTTACAAGAAAAAAAATTCTAACGCATTGGGCATTAGAATTTACATAATTAGTTAATTATATCAATTTTATATGTCTGTCTATTATCTATTAATAATCACAAATTAAAAATTAATTCTTTCTCTCTCTCTCTTGCTCCTCGTGGCCGTGGCAGGGGGTCGTTACCGACAGTCCTAAACTGAATTAATTATTTTATACTTAATGCTTATTTAAATGTATTAATATTTATTTACGTCACAATAATAATTTATTTAAACATTTTTTTCTAGATAAAAAATTTTTTCGTGAAAATAGAGGTATTTTCAAAGTATTTTATTATTTTAAATTTCTAATTAGGCAGGTAAGCCGCGAACGCCCCCCATTTGCCTTTGGACCCGCTACCGCCCCACACGAATAGCCCCAGCGCCCACTAGGGGGCGGTACTGCCCCCGTTGGGAACCTATGATCTACACCTGGCAAAGCTACAACTGTAATAAAGATGTTAGGTGTTACATTGCTCATATGTTTAGTCAGGCGTTATTTGTTTATTTTTCAAGGGCGAAGCCACTGGCACCTAGTATTGAATATATCAAATAAACAATGTAGAAACTATTTGAAATACTACTTAAATTTTGTTTAATTTTTTTGACTGAATATTTGTTAATATTATGATTGTAATTGATGGAAATTACATCATGCTGATTTCTGGCAAAACCTTTCAGGCAAATGGCATTTATATCACTAAATAAAAAAGTAACACAAACAGTATGATAAATTATTAGATACATACAACTTATATTGGTCTGTATTTGGATACAAGAATTCCAAGAAAATCCAAGGGATCGCAAGTGTGATGACAATCTTCATATGATTAAGGATAGAGTAACCTTACCCACTCACTAAACATTCACGGATTAATTATTATTATTATTATTATTATTACAAAACCACACTAGCAGCTATTCAGCTGATGCGTGTGTATCTAATGGTTTGAAGATTATATTTTCATCATTTTGTCCAGTCTGTTCTTAAAACAATTCACTGATGGCGCCATGACAACACTTTCAGGGAGTCTGTTCCAAACCGTCTCCACTCGGTTAGGTAAAAAGTGCTTCCTAGGTATTTTCTTGCTTGGATTTTGACATAGCTTTAAAGGGTGTCCTCGTAAGTGCTTATTAGTATCAAGGGTGTATAGTTCTTGGAGACAGGGCGCATCGTAGATCTTATGCAGTATCTTGTAAGTTTCGATGAGACTTCCTCTCTGTCGACGCTGTTCGAGTGAGGTAAGGCCAAGAATTTTGAGTCGTTTCTCATAAGGCTTATTACGTAGCGTGCTAATCATTTTTGTAGCTCTTCTCTGCACATTGTCAAGTATCTTAATGTACTTTTTAAAATATGGGTCCCATATTACGTAGGCATACTCTAAAAGTGGTCTAACGTAAGCCTTATACAATTGGAGAAATATTTCTTGTAAGTCCCACTAAGATCAAATATTTGAAAATTTACCTTTTTCAGGTGGGAAAGGGGGGTTAAGCATTGTAAGTAATCTATACCACAATATATAAGACAGGCAAAGCTGCTACAACCATACTAATACAGTAGAGCCTCGCTAATTCGGACCCCCACTAATTCAGTGATCGCGGTAATCCGGACACAGACAGCGGGTCTATTTGCGGGGGAAGCGGGAGGCATTTCACATAGCGCCGCGGCGTCCGCACCTGCGCTTTACTACTATGTAGTAGTAAATAATTTTTTTACTACATATACATATATTTACTATCTTTCGGCTCGTTGGATGAGTGGCAAGGATGCTTGCCTAACGTCTCAGGGGCCCCGGGTTCGATTCCCGGCGGGGTCAACTTTGGAAATTTTAATGTAATTTTCAAAAAATGACTCTGGTCTGGATTTGAAAAGTAGTGGTAGGTCACACTGCGCTTCGCAGTCATTTGGGCAGCCCGCCTGGCGGCAGTGACCACCCCCTTACAGAAGACCACCGTGAAATAACAGCATATACGTGCTGTTGTGTTTCGGTGAGTGAGTAAGGGATGCCAGAGCCCATTTCCCCATCCTAATTCCTTATCCAATCCTAATCCTACTGTAGTCGGCAGCGCACTTGCAGCAGCTGTGGCGTTGCTTGTGTTATAAGCGACGGTAGCCACCTACCATCAAGTGGACCGTCAGCCTGTCTGTCGACATAACATAAAAAAAAAGAATAATAACTAAACACATAAATTATTCTTTCATTTAATTATTGGTTAAACATATTTATGTAAGTACATACATATAACCTTCAACCAACTTTTGCAGACGACAATGCGGACACCTTGGTAATCCGCCAAGGGGCGATTTTTTGCCTGTCCGGATTAGCGAGGCTCTACTGTAATGAGTTGGAAAAATTATTACCTGTCCTCTGGATTGAGAGCTATTACGAGGTTGGCAGCAGCAAGCAGAGCGCCAACATTGCATGCCGCCAATGTGAATATTGTCACACGATTGCGCAACTACGGAAAATGATATAAGTAAGTAATTTATATAAAGTAGACTGCCACAAAGTAGACTGAAAACCTAAATTAATTGCGAAACATATAAAAAAAGACAAGGTTTAGTAAACTGTTAATTTTAAAACAACTTTGTTATTGTTTTTAAAAAAGGTGGTCCATAGTAAAATTATTTTTATATAATTACAAATATTATAGCAACGAAATGAACTTTTCGCAGGTGGCTCTGGCTTGGATTTGGAAAGCATTAGCACACTGAGTTTTGCAGTCATTTGGGCAACCCATCTGATGACAGTAACCACCTCCTTATAGATGACCACCGTGAAATAATATGTGCATGTGTTCACTTGTGTTTCGGTGAGTGAGTAAGGGGTGCCAGAGCCATTTCTCCCTAAACTTTTCCAGTGCCTTATCTTTAATCCTATGGTTGACGGTTACGGTCCTATGGTTGACAGAGCACTTGCAGCACCTGTGGTGTTGCTTTTGTTAGAGGTGATGGTAGCCACCTACCGACAGCCTGTCTGTCAACCCATCATAACAAATAAAACAATGAGTGTACAATTTTATTCATATCATAACAAATAAAACAATGAGTGTACAATGAGTGTACTAAGATATTATAGATTTAGATAAAGACAACTCCTAATACACCGCTATTAACTCGATATATAAACATTTTCAGTAGCGCAGAAAAACCATTTTGTTTCAAATCTGTTTGAGAACATGAAAATAATAAATTTAAAAAAAATAGTAGTATATTACTAATATTACGAATGTTTGTATGTTTGACCAAAACGGCTAAACGGATTTGGATGAAATTCGGCACACAGATAGTTTATTACCAGGATTAACATATAGGATACTTTTTATGCTGGAAAAATATTAGGTTCCCGAGGGATCGTCTAACAACATAAAAAAGTCGGCGCTAACGTCGTCACAGGGATAAAGATGTCAGGCATTATATTACTCATATGTTTTCTCAGGCGTTTTATTTTTCATTTATCAATGCGGACGAAGTTTCGGGCACCAGGAAGTATTTTTATAATTTGAGTAACCGCTTAGCTGTTTTAGGGTGTATGCGTATTTGATGATCGAATGGCGTTAAAAGCCGAAAATCGAAAAAAAAATATAGCTATTTTCGAAAATTTTCATGTTTTCTTATAACGTAAACAAACAAAATTATAATCTCATGAAATAATATACATCGTTTTACTTACAAACATACAAATAATTTATTACCTTAGACACCCCAGGCTCCATTTCAACAAATAAGTCACTTCAAATTACAATTACTTAGAACATGTTTGAATCTTTAAGATTGTAGAAGAAGCAAAAATTATGATTAATTTTGCAAAAATATAAATGTGTATACTTTTTTGAAGTACCTACTGTTGTACTGACTGACGTTTATTTGACATTATCTTATTACTTCCAGACGTTGACAGCATATGTCGCACAATATAGAAGTCGAAATAACTTACGATAACCTTTAAAATAACTTAACCTGACCTTTAACTCGACCTTTAAATCTTGTATCCCAATGGGGAGACATGAATCTGGTTAGTTTTGACGCCACCAAAACACAGCGTTTGTTCTCTGCAAAAAGGAGCCCTTTCTTTTTTTTTTTATGTTATGTCGACAGACAGGCTGACGGTCCACTTGATGGTAGGTGGCTACCGTCGCCTATAACACAAGCAACGCTACAGGTGCTGCAAGTGCGCTGCCGACTACAGTAGGATTAAGGATAAGGGATTAGGAGGGGATAAGGAAATGGGCTCTGGCATCCCTCACTCACTCACCGAAACACAATAGCACGTATATGCTGTTATTTCACGGTGGTCTTCTGTAAGGGGGTGGTCACTGCCGCCAGGCGGGCTGCCCAAATGACTGCATCCTTACCCGTGGCCAATGATCTCGAGCTTCTTGGCATGAGGTTGTGCTCAAATCTCAATTTCGGTACTTCTATCGAGTCCAAAGCCCAAACAGCGGCCAAGAGACTGGGCATCCTAAATAGGGTGAAGCGATGATTCACCCTATTTAGGATATATAGGGATATATCCTAAATAGGGTGAATCATACCTGGACAGCTCCTCTCTTTGTACTAGGCGATCTTGCATGGAGTATTGCTGGGGATTATTCAGCAAATCACCGCTTTCCCCTTTCTTCTATCGGACATGCAGACGTGCGGCTGGATACCATCCTCACCTTGTCGAAATCCCTCCAATTCGAACCAAACACTTTAAAACATCTTTTATAATGCGCACTTCTAAGGATTGGAACTCCCTGCCGGCGTCTGTATTTCCCAGCTCATACAACCCAAATCTTTTCAAGGTTCGAGTGAATAGGGACCTTCTGGGTGAGCTCGCTCCATCGTCGGCGGTCATCATCCATCATATATCCACATATATCTTTACTACATGGATAGATGCTGGCCAAGAGCAAACCCAACCCCCAAAAATAAACAATTATTTGACCCAAATGTAAACGTATCTCGATCATTATTAGTATGATTTGTTATGCAGTGTAGGCTCTCGAATAGTAGTCAAATTGATTTTTTTTTTTTTTTTTTTTTTTTTTATTATAGATGGGTTTGCTCTTGACCAGCATCTATCCATGTAGGAAGGATGAGGCCGAAGATGGAGCGAGCTCACCCAGAAGATGCCTATTCACTCGAACCTTGAAAAGATTTGGGTTATATGAGCTCGGAAATACAGACGCCGGCAGGGAGTTCCAATCCTTAGCAGTGCGCATCACAAAAGATGTTTTAAAGCGCTTGGTCCGAATTAGAGGGATATCGACAAGGTGAGGATGGTAACCAGCCGTACGTCTGCATGTCCGATAGAAGAAAGGGGAAGGCGGTATGATCTCATGCAGCTCTCTAGCACACTCTCCGAAGTACATCTTATAGAATACACACAGACAGGCAACTTTGCGTCTATGTGCCAGGCTCTGCAGCTTAGTTCTTGTTAGTGTATCATCGCCAATGAGCCTCCTAGCTCTGCGATCCACCGAGTCGAGTGCAGCAAGTTGGTATTTTGCTGAGCCATCCCAAAGGTGACAGCAATACTCCATGCAGGATCGGACTTGTGCCTTGTATAAAGAGAGGAGCTGTCCAGATGTAAAGTATCGCTTCACTCTATTAAATAAAATTTTAATTAAATCATTTGTGATTATCATCTAAAAATAAACCTATTTTAGAATAGACTACATTTCACCATGGCTTAGTTACTATCAAACATGAAAGATGTTGTATTAGTCTGTACCTATGTAACACCATGAATTTGATGTCTATCAATAAATTTATACCTATCTAAATTTCATTAACTACCCCCACTATTTATAAATAATTTATTATAAGTTGTGCTTAGTAAGGTTATATTACTGATAATAATTTGTAGAAACTATTGAGATTTATAAATATTAAAGTTCAACTTTGCCGTTATGGATTTAATAGAACGTGGAACTGTAAGTAGCTGCTACATAATTTATGTGGAACTAGTTCCGCTCGCGACGTCTCTCGCGTGAAATTTATTCTTGAAAAGGACAAAGCGAAAAAACTTTATGTATTATTTTTTATTATGAGTGATTGAAGTAATTTATGTAACGCCTTTTCGATTTTTTAATTTCCATTAGAATTTACACATTTCTCTTTAAAAAATATATATAAGGAAAATTAAATAATTTATAGTTTCATCACCTATTAGGATATTTTTTTCTATCCAACTTGGTCCTAAACATATACATATATGGGGCCCTTATTAACCTTAGGGCCAAAATATAAAACTGCGAATTGGCGCGATGCGATATCGCAATGGAGTACACTGCGACGCGAATTACTGCGTTGAGATTTCGTGCGATTCGTGCGTCTCCCTTCCACAGGGAGAAAAGAGATGTTACACGTAGGAAATCATGTTGTGAATCAATTTGTTTGAATCAATCAATTTGTTGTTCTTGCGTTCTGCGAGCTCATACATTTCTGCGATGCGACGTCGCATTGCAGATTTGTGTGTCGGCCCTATATCCCATGACATTTAAAATGAAGTTATCATGCTACCTATTGGATTCAAGTGTATAATGTATATAAAATTTCAGAAGTCACTCATGAAACTTTTTGAATCCCAGATTTAATTTTATTTTTGGCAAGGTAGTAATTATTTTTGTAATAAACACCAACTTACTTATTTACCACCTCTTTATAAAAGACGAAATATAAATTCAACTACAGAATTTCACTTTTAGGTAGGTACCTACCATAACAATCTAAATGAAAAAATATTTAGTTGTGTGATTATTCACAAATTAGGTAAAGTTATGAAACTGGTTAGTTAGTAAGATGGTCAGAATGAATTTAATGATTAATTCTGACATTCTGCAACTCACCAAAGCTAACGCTAAGGATTATATCTTTTGTTATAAATATATTGTAACCGTTATCTTATTTTCTCACACCATCATTCATATATTTTGATATATCAGTGACAATGACATATCATATCATTAATTTAATAACTTATATTGCAGAACCTTAAACGACATAGCAGCTTTAAAAGTCCGAAAGAGATAAAACGACCCCCAAACGATGATAATCCATACAGACTATCCCTGCCAACAACTAAAAGGGCTGGACGCGAACGTTCTTACACTTATCATGCACCATCTCGACTAACAGCTCCTAAGGTTAGTAAATAACTTCTATGAAAACAAAACAATAATTTCTAATAATTCTTAATTTGGTGTTACATTGTTAATACTTAATCGTGAACGCATCCATGTTTGACAGCTGTTTGACATTTAAAGGACACGTTCCGAATTATGATATCATTTACATAAAAGGAAACTGGATTTTATTAAAAATAAGCTTAGAGAAATATATATATACTATAAAAAAAAATTGTACATAAAATAATCTATAATAAAAATATATTACCATATTTAAATAGTCAAGAAAAAGAAAGTTTTAGGTCTCATTGATATTGTGGTTGTAGGCATTACCAAATATGGAGTTCGCTCGTTTTCCCAACCGTCCTCCCTTCAATGTTCAATCCTTAGTGGCTCTCATTTTCTACTTTCTGTAAATTACTAAATTAATATTCAAATGACTTCATTGTATTTCTTAGTGTGAATTTAATTAATAAATATCATAATTAAAAGTGAGTTAAAGATCATTTCTACTTTTTACTAATGTCAAAATATAGGTCAGACAAGTAGAGTATAGGTTATGTTTTATTTGAGATTATTTAGTTTAAATCGTATTTTTTGGTATTAAAATATTTCAGATGTCGTTTAGAGTGGTACGTAGTTCTAAATTTCGTCACGTTTACGGTCAACCCTTGAAAAGGGAGCAGTGTTATGATAACATACGAGTGTCGAAGAGTTCGTGGGACTCTACATTTTGTGCCGTGAACCCAAAGTTTTTGGCAATTATTGTGGAATCCGCTGGTGGCGGTGCCTTCATAGTTCTACCACACAATAAGGTATGTATTCATTCCAATGTTATTTCTTCCTAACTCTCATTGTCTATAAATAACATTCGAAATTTAATTTGTCACCACTCATATATTTGTATAATCTCAATCGAACTGTTTACTTAACATCTACATTTATCCGTCTATTTGCTATTTAAATCTATTATTTGATACAATTTAGGTTTGACTAGCTGAGCCTGCAACTTCGTACGTGTGGTATTCTGTATAGCATGTAACTTTTTTGTTTGTGAACTGATTGGAGTGAAACAAACACTAAATGTTACTGGAAGCTTTCTACAATACATCACTGAAAACAGCATTCAAATCGGTTAATCCATTTCTGAGATTTGTGTGCACAAACGTACAGACAAACAGACAAAAATTCTTATGTAAAGACACTGCTCCTTGACAATTTTATTATAAGTGTATAGATTTGGTATTGCACTTATTTTATTTATATCTAGCTATTTGCTGTTTGCTTCGCACATATGCATAATAATAATAAATAAATAAATTAGTCAAAACCGTATACATTTTGAGGTTTAGAAGAAATTAGGTGAGAGACTTTATTAAAAAACTAGACCAATGCGTCCTGGCTTCGTCCTTTTGCAATTATCGGAATAAATATACATAATAAATAACCTATACCTATCCGGAATAACGTGCTTTTGTAATAGTGAATAGTGAAATAATGAAAGAATACCCCCCACATATAAACAAACATACAAAATTCACCTCTCTCTTTACTTACAATAGTATAGATAAACTTGTATGAATTCTAAGTGTAAAAAAAAGTTTCCAGTAAATGCTAATTTGGATCACTTGATAAATTCATAAGAAACAACTACTAAATAACATGATGTCACATTGAAGGAATGTTGATAAGGATACAATGGAAAAATTTTAAAGGAACATCCTTTTTACAGATAACAAAGTAATCACTAGAAGTAATGATGGTGGCATTTCCTGTGTCAATGTGATTTTATGTTTATTGAGTTTAGAAAGTTAAAAGCTACCATTACTTAATTTATTTATCATAAAGATCCATGTAAATATTGGGAATGGATGAACTACAATTATTATTTTGTTAGGGCCTTATTTCCAAACACAACATGTTTATTTAGACCCATTCTCTGTTCAAATAATTTTAATTTACCCCAAATTGTGGTATGGAATTTTATTTGTATTGTAAAAAAATTGACAGAAGGTGTGCCTAGTGCACCAACACTAAAGCAAAATTGAAACATTTATTTAACCCAGAAGACCACCGTGAAATAACAGGATGTGTAAGTAAGATGCTAGAGCCCATTGCTCTATCTCTTCCTAAATATTACTATAGGCGGCAGCACAGGTGTGGCATTGCTTGTATTATACATAAGCGATAGTAACCACTTACCATCTAGTGTCTTGTCAGCCTGTCTGGCGAACTTAAAAAAATTAAAATAAAGAAAAACTAGAGATCCTTAAGTCAGAGAGATAACGCCTTAACCAATCAACTATCACTGTCATAAAAAAATATTTTTATCTGAAAATTTCAAGTCATAAATCAGTTAATAAGTAAATTTATTGATTCTAAATCTTTTTTATTTTTTTATTAAAGATGGGTTTGCTCTTGACCATCATCATTTTGTTAGGGCTTTATTTCCAAACACAACATATTTATTTAGACCCATTCTGTGTTCAAATAATTTTAATTTACCCCAAAAAAAAAAAAAAAAAAAAAAAAAATTTGTATTAAATGATATATATATTAAATCATTACATTTATGATATACTAGCGGCCCGCCCCCGGCTTCGCCCGTGGTGCAATTTTTATATACCCTAAAACATTCCCCGTTTATCCCTCTTTCCATTAGCGAAAACCGAATTAAAATCGGTCTACCCGTTCACGCGTGATGCCGTGACCAAGGGAAATAGGGATTCATTTTTATATATATAAGATTATATTAAATATCACTATATTACTAATCATAATATTATATTATAATATATTATAATATTATATTGACAGCAACTGATTTTTTTATCTCAATATTTATACACATTAGTTAAGTAATTATTTTTCATTTACCACCAGTTCGGAATGCATATTTTATGACCGGCAAGAAACCTCATGGTTTAACATCAATTTGCTATACAAGTGTACAATAAACTCATATTAAGCCTAACCAGTGCCATCAGTAAAATAATCATTTATACACATTTTGTTTTAAATTTGTATAATGATAGGACTTGAGTAAGACTTCAGACTTTATGCTAGAAGTGATGCACTGACATAAAATATTTATTAATTCATATTAAATATTTTCAATGTCATGTGTATATTCACTAATTGCTAATGTCGAAGGCATATATAAATAGCATGTCTAAAATGACTGATCTTCAAAGACACACATAGTTGCAAGGGCTTATTACCTACGCAAATTGTCCTCGGGAAAGACGAGAATGTGTCAAATTGTCAAAGGCTACATATTATGTGTACAATTTACACTTTTCCATAAAATTTACAGGAATAAAAATTTAATGAATGGTTATATTGATAACAATTCTATTAAGAAAGATTTTTTTATCATTATTCCTTGTCTCTACAACAGTGAGATATAAATATTAAATTATTACAGTATATTCAGAAAGAGATTGTATTCCTGTGACCACATGTTCCTGTGACTAACATGCCATTTTTTGTGGAATTCCATGGTTGCAAATACTGGTATTTGCAATTCCACAAAAAATGAAAGGACGCACACAATACCCAAGCGACAGCCGATAGTGTATTGTGCAACTGATATGGACTCATAACAATGACTGTTAATACAATGAACCGTCTCATATTAATAAAACAAAAAAGACTATTGTCACAGTAAATTTTGTAATTTCATACTATATGGAATATAGAGATAAAACTATATAATAACTAGAGACTTTGTCTGCTTAAAAAAATAAAATAACGAGTGATCCTTATCGCTGTGAAGATGCCGATTTTTTTATATTCCTAACATTTTTCCTAACATGTTCCTGTATACAAGATAAAAGTATCCTATATGTTAATTTGTGTGCCAAATTTCAACTAAATTCATTTGGTAGTTTTTACTACAAGTTATTCAGTTGCACCTGTGCTCCGCTAGATTTGCAGGTTATTTCATGATTTAATATAATTTAAAAATTTAAGTTTCCCTTAAATGTGTCAGCAATTTTTTAATTTTACTTAATAATTATTCAATTTTCAATTACTAAGTATATATCTAATTTAATCTCATTTTACTCGACTATTTTTTTACTCATATTATACAAGGCAGATAGGCTAACATGCCATTTCATAGTAATTAGCTACCCTAACTTAATAAACTAAGACTCTGTTATAATTACTTTTTCAATAAATTCGTCTCCAACTAGTGAAGGTTGGTTATCAGCCTGGAACAGTCCTCAGTCCTCACTGCCTTTTGTTCTTTGGAACAGCTCAAGCGCGTTAACTATCCGGGTTTACTCTCTGATGTTTCTCAGCCACGACTTCTTTCTTCGCGCAACTTTTCTCTTTATTTTACTTTGCCCATGAATGATGTTTATGTATGTTATGCTGATTCATAAATAAAAAAAAAGATCCCAGAGTGGGATAGACCTGATGTTTCATACTTGCAAATACAACAGCCCAAGTGCCGTTATTTCACGACGCTCTTGACATTTAAAAAAAATCTATAATCATAAGTCATCGACCACAAATGTAAATGATTTCAATTGGATGCGGTTTTCTCTAGTTTGAAGTACATTTCAAAATGCTAAAGTAAATTTAGACTTTAAGGCGACTCCAGCGGCAAAACTCGTCCTGTACTGAATTGACAGAACTGCTGAGGGGGAAACGCTACTTGCAAATCTCGGAAATATCTATTTAAAAATTAAATAAAGTATAATTCAAATTTTTCTTTCGATGAGCCTTCAGATAGTGGATCTTAAAATTTATCTTAAGAATTAGCTATTTAAAATATTGATTATATTAAGCAAATCCCACGGTTACAACATCGATATTAGACCGCAAATTAGTAATTTTTTTATATAATATAATTAAATATAATTTAAAAAATTATTATGATGATCCCCTTTCATATATCCCGCAGATGATTTGAGTATAATTATTGTGATAATTTAAAAGGAAAACGGTTACAAATTAATGGATTTTTTTATCATTAGGGGCTGGTGTCGCCTTAATTGATTGCTATAATTTGCGTATTCGTCTCTTTATAAGCGTATGTATGAATACACCGGCAGATGTGACTAATGAAATTTGGCAACAAGTAAAATTTAATGACGGCGACACCCTATAAATTCACTCGGTCTATATTTAGCGTTACAAGACATTGTGCCATTGATAGAACGATTATTAATAATATTATATATATACAATATAAAGTTATTTATAAGCGCGCTAAGTTGTGCAATATTCCGCCAAAGAGGAGAAAATCAGGGCCCGCCCACGCGGGCTCTAAGAAAAGAGCGGGAACTCGTGTGTGTGTTGAACTGTGAGCGCGGAACCGTGTGCAATTTTCATGATCAACTAGCTTTTAAGCGCGGCTTCGACCATTTTTCGACCATTTTGTTTTTTTTTTCTTAATAATAATAATAATAATTATTATTATTATTAAAGGTTTTAAACGTCTATGCAATTTTCAACGCGTGCTATTTCAATCAGCTTCTTAAGTGCGTTTCTAATCAAATCGAATCAAATACTTTATTTGCATTAAACATTACCAGGCAGATGTAAATATAATAATTAATGGTAAGTTTACATGTTTAACCGTTGTCGGTATGCAAAATAATGTAAAACAAAAAAATGTCAATTAAATATGTATGTTTTCGTTTTATGTACTAACTACTAGAATATCTCGTAACTTTTTCGTAACCGATTTGAATGAAACAAACGCTAAATGTTACGGGAAGCTTGTTACAATATATCAATGAAAACTGCAATCAAATCGGTTAAGTCGTTTTTGAGTTTTAAGATCGGCAGACAGGCTGATGGTCCACTTGATAGTAGGTGGCTACCGTCACCTATAACAGGGGTGGCCAACTGGTCGATCGCGATCGACCAGTCGATCGCGACTATTAGTCCAGTCGATCATGGCAAGGCAAAAAATATAAATACGTAGAACAGACTGCGCAACAATGGCGCAACATAATAACCAACTGCTGCACACATCACCTTGTATCATTTTTCAATCGCTGTTCCGTCACTTAATTTATCCTCTCTTTTACGCAGTATAGCTCTTTTGTTTTCGGCACGCGATGACAATAAGCGGTTAGCAATTTCCAACTACAAACCTGATTTTGCTAATCTAGCGGAAGATGCTCAGACGCAATGCTCACACTAATATTAGTTACTAAGAATAATTGTTGTAATTTTCTATGTAGATCGGGCCAAAGAACATAATTGTGTACTAAACTACTCGCATGCTGTTTAATTTAAGTTTTCAAGAAGTATGTAATTGGTAGATCGCACAGGGTTTCGTCAGTAAACAGTAGATCTTGGATCTAATCAAGTCGGCCACCCCTGACCTATAACACAAGCAACGCCAAAGCTGCTGCAAGTGCGCTGCCGACTACAGTAGGATTAAGGATAAGAGACTAGGAGATAGGGAAACAGTCCTGTAATTTCACCGTGGTCTTCTGTAAGGGGGTGGTTACTGTCGCCAGACGGGCTGCCTAAATGACTGCGAAACGCAGTGTGCCCTGCCACTACTTTCCAAATTCAGACCAGAGCCAAATTTGAAAAGTTGGCTGCCCAAATGACTGTGAAAACGCACAGACAAACAGACCAAAATTCTAAAAACTATTTTTTTGACCTCAGTAACATAAGTACAACGTGCTGTACAAAATTGTTTTTTTAAAAAATCTTTAATGTATTGAAACGGTTCCTTTACGATTTTATTATATGTATAGACGCAGATTTATTGACATATTTTTGTTGGCGTTAAATTTTTATTTTTTATTTTTAGATTACCTAAAAAGAAAAAGTTATTTTTAGATAATCAGTTATTTTTTCCGAATTTTATTTTAGTTATTTTTTCCTGGATGAAAGGTAACCCTATGTACTTTTCTAAATCCCTGACAACGTGTAATACAAAATTTCACGATGATCAAACTCAATTTCACATTTTATAATATTAAGGGGGAGACAAACGCTAAATACTAAAAATATCCATTGTTTAATGAAGATGTTACAAGAAATAGACAAGACAATTGCTTTGAAAAAAATATATATTATACTTAAACATGTGAAGAACCAATTGTATTATTTTTGTTACAGTAATAGAAACTTCACAAAAAAGTTAGAACACAAGAAGAATTAGACCTTTATGGAAAATTCTCTCGAAAACGGCTTATTGCACGCATGTGAATCCTGTACCTATTAATAAGTTAATATTAGATTAAAAAATTGTATTAATATTTTTTTTTTGTGTAATGTTCTAATAGTAAAAACAAAAAAACACCATTTCTAGGCCTGTTGAATTGGATCCGCCAACAGCGAGTTCTATAGTAAATGTCATTTGCCTCAGTGAATCCCTTAATGAGGAACTTTGGATGAAATAGATAAAATAAAAAAAGACCAATATGTTTTTCATATATGTATGTGTTATTGATTATGTCATTTTATCTGCTGACCTATTATATAGGCAAACTAAAAGTAATTTTATTCATTTTCACTAACTGATCGAAATTCGACCATAATCATTTCGAAAGTGGAAAAAAAGTGTTTCCAAAATTTACACCAATATGTACTGCTATAATTATTAAGAAAACAAAAAATGGTATGATGGACTGTCTGCATAATCTAAATAAAAGAAAGTGCGGTGGAAACCTTAGGGCGCTAGTCCTACTTGGCTTAAACAAACTAGGCACTTATTTAATTTTGTACATAATATTTCCAGGATTCATATTTTTACAGTTGATTTCAACTATTAAATTAATTGTGGCGGCATTACGTAAACTTCCAATTGCTTTAATTGTGTCTGAAGGTGAAGTTTCTACGAAGTGATGAATGGAGTAAAGCTAATATTAGTTTTAATGTACAATACGAGTTAGCAGTCACGCTATTTGTCACCATAAGGGCCTGCGCAGACGAGGGACAGTCCTCGGGGTTCTTTTTTTTTTGTCCGTCAAAAATAGACTACTCACAATTTTATCGAGTCATTCGATTCGAATGACACACGAGGGACTATAAGTACAGCGACCGAGCGATCTAAAATAACCTAGGACATCGAGAGGCCGGTCCGCACAAAAGTACGTGGGAATCCCCGAAAAAATAGAAGGCCAAGGTGCATAAACGCACACGGCGGATTTTGAATTTTTGTCTTTCGCGGACAAAAGTGTCTCGTCTACGCAAGCCATTTTTCTGTTCCTGCGGCTGTATTGTACATATTATGGAAAATATACACAGCGGAACCCGAATCAACTTGTGATCTTGTTGATATTTGGCTTGCTTTAGCCGTGAAACAAGAACTTAAGCAAGACTTGGTAATTACAATTACTTTATTTAAAATTCTACGACATTGTAATTATACAACCAGTGCTGCCAACATAATGATTGACAGTGTCAATTTGACACAGACTACTATTACTCAGACCAGAGACCTCCCAAACAGATCTGGAACTTTTTATTGGCAAAGCGTAAATGTGCACTAGGTGACCCAAAGATGTTGTATTAGTCTGTAAGGTGACCAATGAGATCTTGCGATTTTAATCCTGTTTTCCACACCGACGTTGCGAACCACGGTAGCGATTTTGCGATAAATTTGTACAAACACTAGAATCGTATCGCGTATGTTGCCTGGGTCTTAAAGTAGTGTGTTGGCTGGCACCCCTCCATGGGAGCTGGATGCCGAAGTGCTGGCGGCGGTTTACCGCGAAGTCGCAGACGCGCGGTCGCGCGGCTCGGTTTTGACATCGGAGGAGGTAGTCAGGTAACACTCCCAGACGATCCTCCTCCAAACCTGGAAAGACAGGTTGGCGGAGCCGAGTGCGGGCCGCCCGATGTTCGATGCCATTCGCCCCTCCCTAGAGGGATGGCTGGCAGAGAGGCGCGGGGCCCTCACGTTCCGACTGGTGCAGGTACTCTCGGGGCACGGTTGCTTCGGGCGTTACCTTCACCGAGTTGCCGTGAGAGAGTCAACCGAGTAATGCCACCACTGTGGCTGCGCGGTTGACACTGCGCAGCACACATTGGCTGACTGCCTCGAATGGACAGAGCAGCGCGCCGCTCTGTCCCTCGTCGTGGGCGCCGACCTCTTGCTGCCGGCCGTCGTGAAAGCGATGGTCGGCAGTGACCTTGCGTGGCAGGCGATGCTCGTGTTTTGTGAGCACGTTATGTCTCGCGCAAGGAAGCGGCGGAAAGGCAACGGGAAGAGGATCCCCTCTCCAAACCGATCCGCCGGAGGAGGCTCGGGCGCAGGCGGCATGCCTATATCCGCCACCTTCCCCCTTGATCAGGACCTGAGCGGTAGAGGAGACTACCGCCCGTTGTGAGGTCCCCGAGATGGCCGGCGTACCTCCGCCTTCGGATACGCCGAGGTTCCGACAGGGAGCGTAGTTCTCCCCGCGCTGGACAATCGTGGCGGGTCGCTGAAGTTGTGCAACAAATCAACAACTCATCTACGGCCGCGCTAGAAAATCGTTGAGTTTTAGCCGGTAGGAGTCCGGCATAAGTCGCAGCGTCCCCTTCGCTGCCGGGTATCCATGATGGATTTCACAACGTAAAAAAAGGTCTTAAAGTAGTGGCAAGGCACACTACGTTTTGCAGTCATTTGGGTAGACCATCTGGCGGTAGTATAGAAATCTGCTGTGGAATAAGAGCATGTGTGCTATTGTGTTTCAGTGAGTGAGTAGGGCATGCCAGACAGACAGACAGACAGAATTACTTTCTTCGAACCTGGCCTGGTTATCGAGTTTCAGACTCTAGAAATGAGAATATAAAATAATTTCTATTACAGTACAGGTTAATATATTAAATGTTATAAATATTTTAATAATAATATAAAGAGTGTAACTAGTGATGATAACGCGTGTTGGCCAGTTGCCATCAGTTTTACGCCGCGGTGCGCCCGTCGGACTGCCGCGTCGTAAACAATGCCTGGACACACTTTAAACACGGTGAATGTATATAAGTGTGTACAGAAACTCATTAATTTAACTCCATTTTAGTTGTAGCAGTGAATGTCCATGTGCCATTTCAAGCGACAATGAGTACCTAGATGGCCATTGGCGTTACTCAGTTAGCCATTACCAACTACTCACTGCCGCTCACTAACTCACCAACTCCCTGTTATGACATATTATACATATACTAGCTGAGCCCGCAACTTCGTACGCATGGTATCTATATAATTAATCGTTTACAGTCATCGTTTTACAGATTATAAGTTAACTAAAGTTTCATCCAAATTGCATTTTTATCGAAAAAATGTAAGACGTGATTCTTTAAATTTACATAACTTTTTTGTTGGTAAACCGATTGGAATAAAACAAACACTAAATGTTACGGGAATCTTGCTACAATACATCATTGAAAACCGCATTCAAATCGGTTAAGTCGTTTCTGAGATTAGCGCGAACAAACGCACAAACAGACAAAAATTCTAAAAACTATTTTTTGACATCGGTAACATAAGTACAACGTGTACCTATAAATTGTTTTTTGAAAAAATGTACAGACACTGCTCGTTTACGGTTTTATTATATGTATATGTTACCGGAAAATAACAAGAACCGCAAATTTATAAATCTTCTAGGAAATTTATAAACCTTCGTAGGATTCTAAACGAGAGATTAAATTGTATTATTTTACGTCCACATTTTCGCAATAAACTTACCGAACTCAAGCGTAAAATAATAAGTAAGCAATAACCAAACACCATGTGCGCTCCTGATTGGTTGAATAAGTCACGTGTTCCTTCTTCGTCTGTTTTACCTAAACTAGACCCACAATGAGCGACCTAGAAGCTGCGGACAGCCAAAATGGTGAAGATAGTGCTGTAAATGCTAGAAAATTTGTTGACGAAGTGAACAAATTTTCTAGCACAAGCATTGCCACGGTCAACATCGACCAATCAGAGAGCAGTGTGTTATTAAAAGCATAAAATTAAAAGCTCTTCTGTGATTGGTCGAACCGTTTAGATTTACCACGAGACGTCGCAAATTGATAAATTTGCGAAAATATGGGCGTAAAATTATACAATTTATCTCTCGTTTAGGATCTTACGAAAGTTTATTTTCCTAGGAAATTTATAAACTTGCGGAACTTGTTATCTTCTGGTGATATATAGATTATAACAGGCCACATGGTCGATCGGTTAACATACTTACTTTGATCCCGGATTCAATTCGAGTCAGGGCCAATTTTGGAAATGATCTTTTCATAGTTGACTCTGGTCTGTAGTGGCAAGGCACACTGCGTTTCGCAGTCATTTGGGTAGCCCGTCTGGCGGCAGTAACCACCCTTTTACACAACACCACAGTGAAATTACAGCACGTGTATGCTCTTGTGTTTCGGCGAATGAGTAAAGAATGCCGGAGCCAAATGGGCTATTCCTCCTAATCCCTTGTCTTCAATCGTTCTATGGGCAGCAGCGCACTTGCAGCATAAATATTGCTTTGCTCGTGTTATTAAGCGACTGTAACCATCTTCTGTCAAGTGAACCGTCAGCCTGTCCGACGATCTTAAGACAGGAAATCGCTTCTCAAACAAATAGAAAAGAAGTAAAAGTATCCATTTTTTTAAATTGTTAAAGCGTGTCAACAGTAAACAAAAAAGTTGTTAGTTCACAAGCAAATACCTGTCTGTTAAATAGACTCAAAATTGCCTGTCTGTGTGTATTTTATAAGATGTACTTCGGAGAGTGTGCTCGAGAGCTGCATGAAGATCATACCGCCTTCCCCTTTCTTCTATTGGACATGCAGACGTACGGCTGGTTACTATCCTCACGTCGAAATCCCTCTAATTCGGACCAAGCGCTTTAAAAAAAACGGGACAAGTGCGAGTTGAACTCGCGTGAAGAGGGTTACCTATCCGCACAATATTGAGTGATTTACCATGTTATTTTAATATCATGGACTTCTTATAGGTTTTCCTATTATCTATAAGTAGAAAACTAATTTCTGTATTTTTTTCAAAATTTTAGGTTCAGTAGTTTCGGAGATAAGGGTGGGTGGAATGGTCGGACAGACGGACACACGAGTGATCCCATAAGGGTTCCGTTTTTTTATTCGGACGTACGGAACCTTAAAAACATCTTTTATAATGCGCTCTGCTAAGGATTGGGTCTTTGTTTCCGAGCTCATACAACCCAAATCTTTTCAAGGTTCGAGTGAATAGGCATCTTCTGGGTGAGCTTGATCTCAGATCTCGACCGCTTATCCACTGAGTGAATATGCGTAGTGACTTAAAAATCCATATCGATAATGATGCCGTGCGCGGGGCTAAGAAGTAATAGTAAACATCTGGGGTGCTTTGCTGCGGCCGGCTGACGGCATTTGCCGATAATAACGATGAATGCTGGATGAATGTACTTGGTAGTTTTTTTTTTTTTAAATACGTGACTCGGTTGGCAACTACGCGTATATTTCTATTCTACATAGATATTTCATGAATGATCTAACCAAAAAATAAAATGTGTATTAGGTGACTAAAGAGACGTAATAGGCTGTTCTCTTTTACATTTAGCATTTTTATACCCGTCGTAACTTCTAAACGAAAGGGCCGATTCCAATAATTTAAGAGGGCACTTTCCAACTCGAACAGCTTACTTATTCCATACTACGTAATTCCATGATTACTCATTAATTCTAGGTCGTAGCAATATATAAAAAAACATGACATTTCTAGGACATAATATAAAGGTTTGCATCGCAACAAAAAACTGAAATTAATTTTATATCTAGTATAATTAATTTTTAAAATGTGCAGAATTTGTGACATTTTCGCAGGTTGAATTCTTGTAATCACTGACTAAAATCTAAAAATGTTTTTCGATGGAAACATCCTACCTACAATGTACATTTGAAATTGGGATGTCTATAGCTAGCATCTATAAAGGTTTTTCTAAAATATTGGAATTGCTGGCGTATGTTTTATTATTTTCGCGAGTTGAATAAGTGGCGCGAATGTGTTGCGTCGCATTCTGTCTTCGGTTATTCGCATTGTAGTAAGTTGAGACAACAAATTCTGCCAAATACCTATTACTGAGTTCCCACGCTCGTACAGCGCCACCTTAAAGGAGAATTTACATGTACATAGTCAACCTTGATTATGAAACTATTTATTTCGTTGAGGATTAATATAATAAATACGAATGTCATCTTTCTATTCGACTTCTGTTTTGATTGACTAATTAAAACCAAAAACGTTTATTTTAATTTAACCATAAATTTAGCCTCGCGAACTTTTTGTAGTAATTTTATGTATCATCAATAGTTTTTGCATTGCACGCCAGTGACTTTTACAGACAAATTTTTGATACCTCGGGTTACATTTTTTTTAATGTTAAGATCGGCAGACAGGCTGACAGTGCACTTGATAGTAATGTTGGCTACAGTCGCTTATAACACAAGCAACGCCACAGCTGCTGCGACTTCAGTAGGAAGGATTGGATTGGAAAATGGGCTCACTCACTCACCGAAACACAACAGCACGTGCTGTTATTTCACGGCGGTCTTCTGTAAGGGGGCGGCCGCTGCCGCCGGACGGGCTGCCCAGATGACTGCGAAATGCAGTGTGCGCTGCCACTATTTTAAAGATCCAGATCAGAGCCAAATTTGAAAATTTATTTTTTAAAAGTTAACCATGCCGGGAATCGAACCCGGGAACCCTAGAACAGAGCGTTAAGGCAAGCACCCTAACCACTCATCCAATGGGATCGTCAATTATTGTCATTATTGTAATTTTCGTAGGGATTTTTAATTAATTATTTTAATTAAAATAAAATACAGCCCATATTACTCGCTGGTAATGTGTAGTTTTCTATTAGGTGAAAGAATTTTTAAAATCAATAAGTAGCTTTTGAGTTTATCTATGTATTACAAACAAACATACAATCTTTTCTTTTTATAATATTAATGCAGAAAAAAGATTATTTGAATTTTCACTGAAGACAATATTCCCGTTAGGAAAAGTACGCGTGGTATACGGTATAGCGCGTAACTTTTTTGTTTGTAAACCGATTGGAATGAAACAAACACTAAATGTTACAAGAAGCTTACTACAATGCATCAGTGAAAACCGCTTTAAAATCGGTTAAGCCGTTTCTGAGAGTAGCGTACACAAACGCACAGATAAAAATTCTAAAAAGTATTTTTTTTTACCTCAATAACATAAATTACTGCAACGAAAAATATTTAATGTAGGTACAGACACGGCTCGTTTAAGATTTTTTATTATATACTAGCGTTCCGCCCCCGGCTTCGCCCGGGATGCAATTTTTATATATAAGAGCATTCCCCGTTTATCCCTCTTTCCATTAGTGAAAACCGAATTAAAATCGGTCTACCCGTTCACGCGTGATGCCGTGACCAAGGGAAATGGGGATTCATTTTTATATATAGAGATGTATATATAGTTATGAATAGTCGCCAATATTCAATTATGTAGTTTATCAGACGGCCAACAACGCATGGGCAGTTGGAATCATCAAGCTCTAATTTTATAACTTCTAAATTAGTATAAAAATAGTCGCGAAAATATCAGTGGGGGTCTTGGAGATTCGCACAAATATTTTATGCATTGGCCGACCTACATAGGTGAATATAATGGTGAATTATTCATAAGACGACGACCAGTTGCCGTTAAACAACCGCTAATTGCGTGTTTGTGTAATTCCTAACGCTAATTATATCACTTTCACCGTGGCATTTATAAAGATATAAAAAATTGACGTGGGCCTGCATATTATTTCAGTAAAAGAGAGGCTTTAAAGTTTTGGAAATGCTGCAGACTACTCACAGATTGTGATAAGCCTCGACTTCGGCTGTGAAGAATTAGTGCCTACTAAGATTATCTTATTTTTTAACAATAAAATCGATACTTTCAATTTTAGTAATAGTAAAATTGGAAGTGTCTGTTTGTAAATGTCAAAATAATTGCTTTTTACTCAATGTAATTAGTTTGGCCATAAATACTGTTACATAAAAACTTTTTCTTTTTTCAACTTTTGAATTTGGAAAGCGCTTATTATGTCGGAAAATTCTTTTGATTTCTCGCCATTTAATTTTTTTTTTTCGTTTTTGGGTGTTAAAGAAAATAAGGTTACAGTGATGGCCTTTACACAGAGTGGGTATGGAGCCATCGGTCATTTTCGAGACACTTCAAAAGCTTGGTATCCATGGTATATGGATATACCAACACTTCCTATGTCGATGACCATAAAAGATCGGGGCGGCCGCGTGCTGTTAGAACTACAAAGGCCAGATTTCGCCGAAACCCCATAAGGAAACAAAAAATCTTCTCGCGAAAAAAATATGTGAAATGGCGAGAAATCAAAAGAAGTCTTTTGCGTAATAAGCGCTTTCCAAATTCAAAATGAATAAAGAGTTGAAAAAAGAAAAAGTTTTTAACAGTATCTATGGCCAGACTAGTTGTATAAAGAAAAAGAATATTTTTAAATTTTTTGTCTTATCTACTTGTTCCGGCTAAACCGATTTTGAAGGGACTTTCACTGGCAGATAGCTGATGTTATAAAGAGTAACTTAGATTACTTTTATTTTAGAAGAAGAAAAAAATTGTTTATAGGGTGATGAATCTAAATGGGCCAGTGAGGGCAAATCTTAAACCATAAGACATATGAAAATTTGTTCTTAGGGACTAAGGCTTCGATTTTTGAAAAATAAAAACTGTATTCAAACTTTTTCAAATTACCTACGCTCATATGTGACTGGGAATCGAACCTGGTGAAATCGCTCTAAAAATCGTAATTATTTTTATTACCGTAGTTGATAGTGTGAGTCATAAGGAATAAATTTTGCTATGGAACCTTATATAAACAATAAACAGAAATGTCTACAATTTAAATGTATGGCAAAATGTTAATATCATATCAGTTTATTACAATGAATCAATTTTTTTTAAGCTTGCATTAAATATAAATTTGTTACACTCATTTCACTATCTAGATACACACACTGAACAGACCAAACACAATTATAATGAGTACCTATATATGTTTAACGACACACGGCTCGAACCGTACCCAGTACCTCTACCATGAGTTGACTGTCAACTGTCAATGTCAAATATAAATGTTTTACGCTCTCGCTAGCGAGTGCGGTCATTGTAAACTCATGGTAAAGTAACTGAAATGTTTAGGTATATGAAAAGTGTGCTAATTTTTTTAACTAATATGACGGTCTCTTATTTACAGGTTGGTCGGATTCCGGCTGACCACCCACTGGTGGGCGGCCACAAAGGTCCCGTTCTCGACATCGCCTGGTGCCCACACAATGACAATGTAATTGCGAGTGGTTCCGAAGATTGTGTTGTCAAGGTAAATCACGAAATTGTTAATTAATCACGTTAATAGGTCTGCAGGTGGAATGCCGACCCTGCAACAGGATTGTTAAAAGCTCGCTTGTAGAATCCCATGTTGTAGCTAGAAGGAAGGGAGATTATTTCAAAATAATCTCTGCGAGTCAGGAGGATAAAGTCTTTACATATGCGGACCTTGCGCGGCGGCACCTTATCCCCAGTAATGATGACGAACTCCGCACTCATATGCCATTTATAAGTTAGGCCATTAGCTTGCCTTGTTAAAAGGCAGGCTTGTTGTTAAATAAAGAAAGTTAGATAAATAGGATAGATAGTTGACCACCCCATTAGTCGAATGGCAGGACCAGCCTTAGAAATGAACTTTTAAAAGTTGACTCTGGCCTGGTTTTTAAAGTAGTGGCAGGGTACACTACGTTTTGCAGTCATTTGAGCAGCTTGTCTGGCGGAAATAACACCATGTGTGCTGTTGTGTTTTGGTGAGTGAGTAAGGGATGCCAGAGTATCTATCACTTCCTCAATCCAACTATGATCGACTTAATGGTGCGCACTTGCAGCACCGTTCAGAATAGCAAAAGAAATCACTGTACACGTAGGGTTACTGCGTCCACTCGAACTGCTGTCTCCGACCGCGGAACGCGAGTGGACTGTCAGCCTGCATTCCACTCTTCACCGTATAACACAGTCTCGAATCTGGTGGAAATTGTCTTTCAGGTATGGCAAGTCCCGGATGGTGGTCTTTCGCGCACGTTGACCGAACCAGTTGTGGACTTGGTTTACCATCAGAGACGCGTGGGACTGGTTCTGTGGCATCCGACAGCTCAGAACGTTCTGCTAACTGCCGGCTCAGATAACCAGGTAAGTCTGAACGTGTAAGGTGTATTAAAGCCCAGCACACACATAGCTATAATATAATGTATATCAATATGTATTATAGCAACATATCTTATAGTGTATTTTCTATTACATATTTTTATTGCGTCACGGTCTTTATTAAAATATGTATACACTATAGCATATTAAGATAGTAGGACAGTTATCAGTGTTTTAAAGGCAAAATATATAGTTTAAACATCTTACAACACGCTATAATATGCCACTCGTGATTTCGAATATCAGTTCTGATGTCGGGGTCGGTCCTCTGCGATACAGGCCTCATCGGGCTCAGGAATAACCGAAAACACGAAATAAAACTCTATGCTTGTAGTACACGATCGTATAATCCGATAATAAAATTAAAGTCACAATATAACGGCTGCTTTTTTTTTTTTTTTTTTTTTTTTTTTTTCCCGAGGAGAGAAATCTTCAAAAGATACCTTATGCTCAAATGCCGCATGCAATGCAAATGCCCATAGAGGTTATGTGGGACTCTTACCGCACTAAAACTCACCTCGAAATGGGTGTGGTTCTAGTCCGTAGGGGACTTTGGAACCGTCACCGGGCATCGGGGGGGCGAGAAGCGCCCGGCCCTTACAAATAAAAACTTAACTAAAGCTTAAGCTATGAGGGACCGGCTAGCCCTGTAGGGCCACTTGCGACGACCACGGCGTTGGCCGTGGCCGGTACAAGTGGTCCCCGGGCCGTGAGGTCCCTCGCAGGCGCCGTGTCCTGGTCGCGCCTCGGAGGTGAGAAGCGGCGCGGCGGTCTTCCTCTTCTTTCACGATGTCGGGGCAGCTGCACGTCGTTGTCATCACCAGCAAACGCCGCGTTTGCTGCTGTGATGGGGTCATCCTGGTCCAGTAGGATGTGTCGAGGTCGTCTTCTGAAACGAGAAAGAGTATCGCTAGTGTCAGGAGTGTAAATGAGAGAACTGACCACTAGCGGATTAGGATGGCGAGGGAGTTTGTCGTAGTACTTCAAGGCGAAGTCCTTGATGCACTTGACAATGGAGGGAAGGTTGAGGTCGTGGTGGAGGTCGACGTTGCGGATGTACCATGGGGCGCCCACAGCTCTCCGCAGGAATCGGTTCTGAATGACTTGAAGGGATTGGATATGGGTGGGAGCAGCGTGCGCAAAGACAACGCTAGCGTACGTCATGATCGGTCTGATAACGGCTGCTAGTCCCGCTTGAACCGCACCCAGGCTTACTGCTTCACGTTTCCAAGGAAAGTGGTTAGGTGGCGTTGTATGCAAACTGGAACCGTATCTTAAACTCTCAGCTTGTGGCGCCGCCTCAGGAATCGTCGACATATACATGTATTAATATATTTTATAGCCACAACGAACGCCTGTGCTGGACGTAGAGCTTAAACTTTACGTAGAAGTTGTCTTTGATATTTACTATATAAACTTTCATTACAAATATTTATAGATCCTATTAGCGTGCACAAACGCACAGACAAACAGACAAAAATTCTAAAAACTATTTTTTTGATCTCGGTATAAGTACAACGTGTACAAAAAATCTTTTGAAAAAATCTTTAATGTACACCGTACAGACATTGCTCGTTTACGATTATATTATATGTATAGATAATTTGATGTATTTTGTTTTGTGTGTACATAGATAGCGATATGGAACGTTGGCACGGGAGAAGTGCTCATCAGTCTGGACTGCCACCCAGATCTTATCTACTCCGCGTGTTGGAATTGGACTGGATCCAAGTTGCTAACCACCTGCAGGGACAAAAAAATTAGGTATTATTTTAGATTAGGGAGGCTCAGATTTGAACTGTTTGCGATCTATCTCGAAATTGATAGAGTACTAAGCGATCGATAGATGTCGCAAGTCATAGATGTAGTTCACTGTCGGAAGTTTCCAGAAGTTTGTCCTTGACAAATAGCGCGCATTACTTTGATAAAGCTACCTTTTGTCGCTAGTAGGGCATTAAAAAAAAGTAATTATTCCTGTCATCATCAATCAAAAATTGTGAATCGACCGATATATGCCAATATTTACCGAAATCGACTTAAAAAGCTCTCGCGATCAATCATTTGAGCACTCCTATTATAGATTGTGTCTTGTAAGGTGGCCTTTAAAACTGTTATATTTAATTTGATCCCGTTTTTTCCCACAGGATAATAGATCCCCGTAAGGGCGAAGTGGAGTCGGAGGCGATAGCTCACGAGGGCAGCAAAGCTTCGAGAGCGATTTTCCTTAAGCATGGTCTCGTTTTCACTACTGGGTAAGTCGAAAAACAATGTTATTAGTACAAGTAATACCGTCCCGCAAAACGTTAAATGCGTCCCGCATGTTCCGCATGCCTGTACGAGTATTATAATTATCTCCTTGCTGCGATATGACAGATAAAATTGTGTGCAGTTAAGTGTGTTTGTACGAAGTTGTTGTTAAGTTGTTGTTTGTAATACTATGGGGTGGTATCAATAACATACGCATCCCTAAAAATACAAACTACACAAGTGGGGGTTGCAAGTATGTTGCAGACCCTGATAGGATAAAGAGTAAAGAGGGCAAAGTGCTGTGAATTGCTGGCACCAATTTATTATATGGGATGAAATTTCCCATTATCCTTTGTTTAATAATAAGGCAGGATTCAATTATTCATGACTCACATGAATACGTTTATTTATCCCCTAAGGGATACATAAATATGTTATATTCCTTAGACGTGTTTAGTCGCATCCCATTGAAGATTATCGTCGCATTTGAATTTCAGGTTCAGCCGCATGTCAGAGCGCCAGTACACGTTGCGGACGCCCGACGCCCTCAACGAGCCCATCGTCACCGTGGAGATTGACACCAGCAACGGAGTCATGTTCCCCCTCTACGACCCCGACACCAACCTCATCTACCTTTGCGGAAAGGGTGACTCCGTCATCCGGTACTTCGAGGTCAGTCTGTCCCACTTCTCCTCTGGTGTCTACACCCTCACCCGCGTCCCCTCTGGCGACACATTTCATTTGACATTTTGACGAATCTATTGGATGAGTGGTTAGGGTGCTTGCCCGAACACTCGGTCTCAGGGGTCTCAGGTTCGATTTCCGGCAGGGTCAACTTTGGAAATGAACTTTTCAAGTTGGCTCTAGTCTGGATCTAGAAAATAGTGGCAGGGCACACTGCAATTTGAAGTCATTTGGGCAGCCCGTCGTCTGCCGGTAGTTAACCACCCCCTTACAGAAAATCATCATGAAATAACAGCATGTGTGCTTTTTGTGTTTCAGTGAAGTGAGTAAAAGATGCCAGAGATCATTGCCCTATCCTTTCCTTATCCTTAATCCTACTATGGTCGGCAGCGCACTTACACCACTTGTTTCCTCGCCCATGGGTGACGGTAGCTATCAACCTACCATCGACTGGCGCGTCAGTCTGTCGAATTAACATTTAAAAAATAAAAAAAAACTGTCTGCTGCAGGTGACTCCGGAGCCCCCGTTTGTCCACTACATCAACACCTTCCAAACACCGGACCCTCAGAGAGGTATGAAAGCTAACACGGTTACAGTACTAATTTACAATTAATTTTTAAAACTCTCAAAATTTCTGGTCAAAAGAAGCTTTATTGAAACTAGCAGAAAATTTTATTGATTTCAAGAAGTATTATTACCCAAAATAAAAGTGTACTTAATTTCAAAACCAAAGACAGAAAGTGAAAAAAATAATGCCGCAGCGCACAAGCGGAAAAAAAGATTATAAAAAAATATAATAATAAACTCTTGTGTCTAACACAATCGTTGTCTGAAGATAAACGGACCTATGCGTGTAACGTAACGGCTTAAGGTCACAGCACACATATCAACTCGGAACGGCATCGTCACCTTATCAACTCGATCCGTTCAGTATTCTTTGTATGAAACTCCCTACTGCGACGCACACTAATAGGAAAGTAATCGCTTCGCCTCGGGACAAGCTGAAGGGGCAGGACCTACCTCGTACACAGGCAGAAGCAGCCTATCTCCAGGTTTGCGTATTACTCTGAAGATTGGTATCCAAGAGTTCCAAGACAATTGTAAACACTTGTGAAGTCAGTTTGTTGTACAACAAATTATTTGGTTTTCTTAATTTTGATATAAAAAATCGTTTTTCGTAATTTTGCGTTCACTTCACTTCTGTTGGGGTAGCGGGGGAAAATAAGGGGGGAACAATGTTGCCAGAATGAAATAATATGTGAAATGCGTTCATTTATTGTATATTTCTGTTTTTAAAAAGGAGTTAAATAAAAAATAAAGAATAAATAAAAATAAATGAAAAAATAAACAAATTAATATATATCTGGCGCAGCCACAAGCTCCGAACCGCGATGCGGTGCGTGGTCAACTTGCAGTTCCCTTACGGTTACGGCTCGTCGTCCCCGCGCTTACGTCTCTTCGTCCACGCACGCCCCTGATCTGGTACCAGTCAGGTCAACCAGCGGTCGCTGAGCCTTAGTCGTGTTGACGTACGGGAGCTGCTGATCCGCTTTGGTTAGGTTGACGGCGAATCGAAAGGCGATACGGTGACGGTCCCTTTCCGAGTTGATATGTGTGCTGTGACTCTTAGACTTGTTTAGTGATGGGATGTATTGCTACGATGATAGTGATAATAGTTATCGATATAAGCCCAACAGATTGCTAATGCGTCTGGCCGCCATTTTGGTGACGTAATCTTGTGACCCACTCAGTGCCGTTAGCAACAGTGGCCGGCGGGTTTATACTTGCGGATTACGTCACGTGGATGTTAACGTGACGAGGTCGCTGCCGCATTAGCACTTTGCGGGGTTATAAAAATGAATTGTACAATGTCACTTTCCTAGTTATGTGATACTGACAGCTGTCACCCGCAACGATGGGGGATTAGGAGGGTCGAAATGTTTGTATTGCTGATGAGTGTGATGCTGTGGCAGGTATCGGCATGATGCCGAAGCGCGGATGCGACGTGGCCACTTGCGAGATCGCCAAATTCTATCGGCTCAACAACTCCGGACTCTGTCAGGTAAGATCGACTCTTATAATGATGGGGCACACTGTGATCCATGATTGACTGCCTATTGATGAATGTTTTTTCTCGGGGCTTTTTTAAATGTATTCAAAAAATGAATTCAATAGCGAATATGCGTCTAATTCGGAAAAGGCTTAAATATATTTTTTAAACATTTTTGCTTTAGAATAGGCATGATGGCGGTATTAAAGAATCAAAGAATAAATGGTTTTGGAGAAAAATATATGTTGAAAGGAGTCTAAAAAATTACTCATTTTTTGTATTAAAATTGAGATTAATAAGATTTTCAATAAAATAGAAGTGTAAATAACTGCAATCGGCCATGTTAACTGAAACACCAATCAGAGCGAATGACGTCACGCCCAGGTAAGTGCCATCGTGTTGCTTGACTTTGCTTTGACAGAATGAAAAATCTGATGAGATGTCGGTGACGTCACGTTCCAACAGACGCGACGCCATGACACCTAAGAGCGTTTTGGCGCGTATTTCAAAGTAGATTTAAAAACATTCAATAATTCCCGTTGAAATTTAGTTTTTTGCTGAAATAATATTTTTTTCGGATATGGTAGACGTGTATCTACATTATGGAAGGGAATTTCAAAATCTGTCGTCATGCCTATTATGTCTATGTAATATTTTTTAATATTATTTTTTTTTCCTTAAGAAAGTGCAAAAAAATAGTGGAAAATTCAAAATACTTGAAACGGTCAATGATACTGTAATGACAGTGTCAACAGTGCGTGGTTGTTTGATTTGTGATTTTTAACAATTGCTTGTTATTGTAGACTGTGACGTCACGACAAGTGCGCCTTAAGGACGATGCCTTAAAGTGCCTTTTTATCATATTTTTTTGTTAATAAATTTCTTTTTTTTTTGCGTAGAATATTTTTTACGGTTATATAACGATATAACCTATCGTATAAAAATATTTTAAAAAATACGTAAATATTCCCTATTAAATGCCTCAATTTAAAGCGCAGTAGTTTTGTTTTGTTTCTTAGTGCTATCTTGTTGAGATATAAACGCAGAATTATCTGAATGCGGCCTTTTTAACCACTTAAATATGTTAATTACTGCTTAGAGTATGCTCTATTTCTGCTAGATGAACTACAATTTTTTTTTGCGATTAACCACTTGCCGCCGATGTTTTTGACGCACTGCCACAAACAAAAAAACTGACGACATCGTTTCATATGTTCAGCTAGTAATGCTAGGGATTTCATGTAAAGCTCTACAAAAGAAACCAATGTGGTGCCTTTCGAGATTGTTCTCGCGAAGACAGTGTCGGAAATAGATGTGTGGATTCCGCAGGTGGTGTCGATGACGGTGCCTCGCAAATCGGAGCTGTTCCAGGAAGACCTTTATCCGGATACCCTGAGCGACGAGGCCAGCCTCACGGCTGACGAGTGGCTGGCCGGCGAAGACGCTGAACCCTGCACAATGTCGCTCAAGGTACTGTCTCGAGGGGCCTGTCTGTCTGTCGTTTTGAATCGTTCAATTTATTGGTATAATTTATTGATTTGTAGATAATCCATTAAGAGTGTGGGTGAAACCACTGTAAGATATGGGATTTTAAGTCATCAGATATTCGTGCATTCACAGCGTTATCTTCTAGGGGCCTCTGGAGCTCCCAGAGTACTATATGAGTTATTATTCCAAACTATATGAGTTAAGGTGTCCTTAAGTATTTAAGGCTCTAGTATTCTGAAGGGAGCCTTATTATTTCATCATTGGATAGTAGTATGATTAACACTTCTTTAATACAAATAAAATATATTTGTATATATATATATATATATATATATATATACAAGGATATGAAACAAATTTATAGAAGAATGCCAGGAAACAAAACGAATTCAATAGGTACTTAATTCATTGGCAGCTAAACTGTCCTTTTCATAATGTTACAAGATTTTGTGGATATCTGATAATTTTCTAAAATGAAAATGATTAGTTTTTTTTTTTAATAAATAATATTTATAATATTTGCCAAGCATTTAAATTCTTAGACTTAGACTTAAGATTGTTCTTTTATCTTTCTTTTTCTTTTTTTTATGTTATGTCGACAGACATAACATAAAAAAAAAACGGTCCACTTGATGGTAGGTGGCTACCGTCGCCTATAACACAAGCAACGCTACAGGTGCTGCAAGTGCGCTGCCGACTACAGTAGTATTAAGGATAAGGGATTAGGAGGGGATAAGGAAATGGGCTCTGGCATCCCTTACTCACTCTCTCTCTCTGGCATCTCTCAAAAAAAATGAATTTTTGGTCGTTCTCCCTGTGACCGTCCACGTTTGGACATTAGTCTCGTTCATATCTTCGATTATATTGCTTTGGAAATAAAGTTCAATATCAAATGTTTTCATGTCGTATAATAATTCATAGTTGGCTAACTTTCTGCAATCCAAACCAAAGTAGCTTTAAAATGTCATTTTAAAAAGATTTTTATAAATACATTTGTTGTTTGTTAATTATATTTAACTGTTTTGGTTTTTGTAAATAATTTTTTTTTTAAATTGTTGTGTCAAAGCATGATTTTTACTTTTTTTTTTTTCATTTATTATTTACTAAAAAAATACATAAAGAGGAAACCAGGTATACGGTACATTATAAACTACACTAAGTTTGTCTATGTACCTACCTACCTTAGTGTTATATATTATATATTAACCCGAGTTAGTGTTATATATTTACTTAGTGTTATATATTAACCCGAGTGTGTTGTTACTTAACCGTGACGCAAATTTTAGTGGATTTACATTATATACAGTTTTCACTAATGAAAACAAAGATTTTCAACTGTATAGATCGGGCAAGACGATAGAGTCCATAATGTGACATTTACAACCACTTGGTACAAAATCGCTCAGTCCGTCGCCAACTTTACAAGGCTATTTTGCTACTTCGGCGATCATCAATATTTTTGTACGAAAATTTTTTCAATGCCCTCTTTATGTATTCTATGTATTTAATCTTTTTGATTTACATATTTTAAAAAAATACATTTGCTTATTTAAAAACGTTAATCTCAGCTTTCCGTAACATTATTCATTCCAATCGGTTTACAAACAAAAAAGTGATCTATACCGAATACCACACGTACGAAGTTGCTAACTCAGCTAGTAATCAATATATTGTTAATTTTGAATGCAACGCTTTGGGTGAAACATTATTTATGACGTTACGTAGTGCTTAGTTTGTTTCATTCGCGTTTTTTTTTAATTTGACTTCATTTATTAAAAAAAAAAATTGGAAATTGTGGATTTTATTAAAACTTACATGTGAAACTAGGTTATAAACCTTTTTTTAAAATTGTAACCACTTTGAAGACGTATTATTCAAAAAAATGTTTTCGTTGGATGTGTTAATAAAAAAAAATTGTGCATAGCAAATCGTTTGGTCAAGTATAAGTCAGATTGGTGTACTAATTATAAGTGACAATGTTAGCTGTGTACTGGTGAGTATGCGCTGAGAGCATTTGTCTTGATGTGTTGGCTTCCGTAACAAAGAGTGTTCGTGTTTTGAGTGACTAACCGAAGCCAACCAGCGAGAGACAGATGCTAAAGTGGTGGGGATTCCCCTAACCAAACTACAGGAGCGCGCGCTCGTTGTGCAGGGCGGGTACGTGTCGGGACGAGGGGCGCAGCAGCTGCACGTGGTCAAGAAGGCCAACGCTCTCGCCTCGAGCAAGGACCGGGATAAGGATAAGGATCGCTCTCCCACGCCCGGCCACCGAAGGGACAGGGACGACAGCCAGACGGGCACGCCCGCCTCTGCCACTCCACCGCCGGCCGTCACGGCTGCATTGGTGAGTTTGTATTTTTTTTTTAATGTGAAGGTCGTCAGAGCGATTGATGGTAGATGGCTACCGTCGCCTTTAACACAAGTAACTTCGCAGGTGTTACAAGTGCGGTGCCAACCTAGTATGATTAGGGATAAGGGATAGGGAAGTGACCTCCGTATGTATGTTACGTCTTGCTGCAGTTAGGCAGCGTTCGGGAAGCTCGGAAACATCTTTTCGTCCAAAAGATGGCAATGCTCGGGGTTACTTGCAAGATTGAATCAGAAATGAGAAGACCCGCAGAGAAACAAAGGTCGCTGACATAACCCGGCGGATTAGCAAGTTGAAGTGACAGTGGGCGGGACACTTAGTACCCACAAGATGGACAGAAGACTCAATAAAGGCCGCGTATCGACTAGACGCTGTGACCCTGGGTGACTTTAAACTTGTGGATTAGCCGTGAGAGGTCACGTTTCGGCACTATACGTCCTTGGTGGCAGGGCGCACTGATTATAGACCTTGGTATTCAGATATTGCGACACTGGTGACGAGAACAGATGACGTAGCTTCCCGAAGGCAGCCCAACTCGGCTGGATCCTTCTTTGTCCGCGTTAAAAATGAAAAATATAAAGCCTGAAAAAATATATGAGCAATAATTTATTCAAACTTTACTGGGGTGTGTTCCAGCACTCCTTTGGCCAAGGCTATTTTTGCTCAACTGATCATACCCGTTCCGGCGGGCAGAGCATAATTAGCTCGTGTCAGGTCGCCCGGAACGGGTATGATCAAATATTGTCAAGATCATATTATGCTCGAATGGAGTGTGGGAACGGCATGCATCCGCGGTTAGAGCAAAATTAGTCTTGGGCGGAAGTAGTGCAGCTGGGACACAGCCCTGCTTTTAGTTTTGCCAGGCGTTGGATCTTTATTTTTGTATGATCCCTAGGAAATGGTACTTTTTTCTGGGTGAAAGGTACCGTGTGTCTTTTTCTGTTTCCCTGAGTGTATGCATTCAGGATGATCGGTTGAATAGTAAGGCGTGAAAAGGTAACAGACAGACGCACAGAGTTACTTTTACATTTATAATATTAAGGCGACGCCAGCCCCTAATGATAAAAAATCCACTTATTTGTAACCGTTTTCCTTTTAAATTATCATGCATCATCGGACATGCAGACGTACGGCTGGTTACCATCCTCACCTTGTCGAAATCCCTCTAATTCGGATCAAGCGCTTTAAAACATCTTTTGTGATGCGCTGCTAAGGATTGAAACTCCCTGCTTCTGAGCTCATACAAATCTTTTCAAGGTTCGAGTGAATAGGCATCTTCTGGGTGAGCTCGCTCCATTGTCGGCCTCATCCTTCCTACATGGATAGATGCTGGTCAAGAGCAAACCCATCTTTAAAAAATATATATATAATTTAAAAAATACTCAGCAGGATATATGAAAGGGGATCATCATAATTATTTTTTAAATTATATTTAATTATATATATAAAAAAATTACTAACTTGGGGTCTAATATCGATGCTTAATAATCAATATTTTAAATAGCTAATTCTTAAGATGAATTTTAAGATCCACTATCAAAAGAAAAATTTGAATTATACTTTATTTAATTTTTAAATAGATATTTCCAAGATTTGCAAGTACAGCGGGTAGCGACTCCTCCTCAGCAGTCCCGTCAATTCAGTGCGGGACGAGTTTTGCGGCTGGAGTCGCCTTAAGTATGGATGCCATACAAGTGCCACTCGCTCGCTCTAATTGACTGTGTAATTTTTTATCGCTCTCTTTAAATGCATGCTAGCTACACCGAGAGCCCCTCCAGTGTTGTTCGCGTGAATGTGAATGTTGTAAGGTGTCCGTTTAATGTTTCAGGAGAAACAGCTGTCGGACCTAGTTGACGAGATCCGCAAGCTCAAGTCGGTGATCGTGAAGCAAGAGAACCGCATTCGCGCCTTGGAGGCCACCGTCAAGGCGGCCCCCTCTCCGGCACCCACGCCAACGCCCGCACCCCCCGCGGCCCCCTCCCCCACCAATCACGACGCCGCCGACAACATGGCGCCCGACGAGGTCTGAACCACCGGCCCGCTACGCGCAACGACCCCGCCCCAAACTAAACATCCACTCGGCGCTTGTCACTTTTGACTAATTGTAGTCCAATAGAGAAATGAATTTTTTGGACTTACATTGGTTGCTTCTCAAACACACGGGGTAATATTATCAGTTCTAGAAGCCGTGCTTCAAACCAAGGTTGTTGTCTATTCAGAATGCGCGGATGATACGGACGTAGATTTAATGAAATTGATCTTGAGAAGCGGAGATATAAATGATTGAAATTGATCGTTTTAATGAATTTTTAGTGAATAATCAAAGTTTTAATAGAAAATTAAAGCAATTTAAATTAAAAACTGAAACAATTTCATAGTTCATCTGTGAGATTTAGGGTTCCGTATTCGCATTCGCAGAGGATTCGCATTATTTATTGCAGCTTCGGATGTCTAAATCGATGCAAAGTTCCGCATTTGCGGATACTTTGCTTTACATACGCGACACTCCGTATGCTTCAAACCGTATGCAACCAACCAAAACCAACGTCGCATGTCCAATGTGGCGAGTCAGAGTGGAAAGAACAATGGCGATTTTTTTTTTTTTATTATCTTTAATAATTTTAGGAGAAATCTCAATTTAGGACAGACAGATTTTTGACAGATTTTAGGAAAATATCTCAAATTGTTCATTATACCATAATACACTTGCAAGTTGATTCATTCTTTGTGAATTGCCTTATTTTCTATGAAAATTACAATCAAAGTTTAAATGATAAATAAGACCGCCAAAACGCTAAAGACGCCATACATGTGGGTCACGTGATATCAATACGTCACTTGCTTGCAAACAAACATTAAGCTGTCAAATCGTAATACGCTCATCGACTGTAAACAAAGCAAATGACGCAACTCTATATGCCACCAATCGCGTGCGTTTTTAATCACGTGGTCAAACATGAAAATTTAATTATTTTAATAATGATTTTTTTTATGAAAATCGTAAATATTTTTAAATACTTTTTTTTAATTTGGTTTAAAAAATATTTACAGTTAGTCTAGTAACAATTTATTTTATATTTTCATTATAGTCAAATACCGTATTTTCGGGACTAAAGCAATTTTTATAACATGGTCTATATACATTACTGATTTAAAAATTAGCTCTTACCCTAGCTTCCTTAATAAAACTGCGTAATAATTGTCAGATTTAGTTTATTTAATAAAGTAACTTAGAAAATTTCAAATTCTATTTATACTTGAAGACTCCAAATAATATCGCCACTGTTCTTTCACTGTTTAATGGGTGTGTATTTTTTTTTATTATGGCGACAAAAAAAAATCATCGGAACCGCGTATGTAATATTCTTATGATACGTTACTCTTTTCTAAGGCCACCCTACACGTAAATGTACAATATTAAAATTGTGTCTTAAATCTTTACGCCGCGAATTTCGAGTTAACTATGAAACTGCCGCTTTGTATATAAATATTTTTATAACTGCATTGAAACTTAAATTTTTAAATGGCTTCTGACAGTAACCAATAATTGTGACAAGTAAATGATCTGCTCTCTCAACATATTGATAAAAAATAAAATATAAGTTAAGTCGGCCACTAACGGTCAGTTTTGACTGATTAGTTAAAACGGATCGAAAAATGCCATCAGTTATTCACACTCACGGTCAGTTCAGTTCAACTGATTGGTTTAACTGACCGCGTGTGTCGACACTTAGATCAATACTTGAACGCAATAGATTAATTTTAAAATAGTGCATGGTCATTTTGAAAATCGTTAAAAAATGGTTTCAAGGCGGTATCTTTTTAATGTATTTTAAGTAAAATTTGTAAATATTATTACTAGTGTTTGAAGTGATACGCCGATTACATTGTGTGCCTTATGTTGTGCTGTTTAAGAGTCATATTCTATTGAAGTCACAAAATTGTAATGTAATATAGTGCTCATTAGTGACATGCTGAGTTTAAACATTTCAAAGTTTATTGGAAAGTTTAAAAAAAAAATTTTTTTTTTGTAAACCATCTTCGTTTCTATCTTAGAAGCGGTGTTTTTTTAATCTATAGGTCGCGAGCCCCGTAGGGGTGGCAAAGACTATAATAAAAAAAAAACAATTTCAGAGAGAAGGCCGGGCCTCTTTTTAAATTTTTTTCAATATTTGAGAAAAAAATCTAATAATTTTTAGCACTTTCTGATTCTCGTCTTTATTTTTATATATTCCCTAATAAGCTGTTGAAGATAATCTTAATTCACAAAGGCGATAGCCATTTTTAACCTTTTGTTAATTAAAAATAATTGTATGTTGTATATTTTTCACCGAGCAGAGGAAATTATATCTTTATAATTTACATTTAAACAATAGACAAGTGTCATTTTGCGGACTTTTAATTTTATTTTTTTGGAATTTATAATAAAAAAAATATCAGCAAGATTGGACCACACTGACTCGAAGATGGGAACACATTGATTGGGACTTAAATTTTTTTATTGACTTGAAATTCGTTTAAGCTTTCGGTGTCATAATGTCATGAAATAAAGTGTCACTTATATGTCTTAAGTATGCATTTAGGTTAAGGAGAAGTGCACTTAATCGCTTCTAAAGTGTTTTTAAACCTGTTATTGATGTATTAAATGTTATTGGAGCCCGATTATTGATCAATCTTAGTCACACGCCGCTGGACAAGACCAAAATATTTTTGTATTCGCATAAGAATCGTGTAAAAAAAAATTTTTTTTTAATGGTGCTTCAAGTGAGTGTGTTTTATTAAGTTTAAACATACATTAAAATGGACACATCAAAGAACCCATATTGTGTATTCAAGTGTTTTATTATTTAATTTAGTGTCAAACGTGCAAGTATGAGGTGATTTGACAAATTTTAATGTATTTTTTAAATGAATTAATTATTTAATGAAAATTGTATTCATGAATAGGATCGTGTTAACACGAACCTAAATTAATTAAAATGTATTTCTTTTTAGTAATTATTCACACGCTGAAACTACTTATAACTCCGGCCATTATAAGAGTGCTGTTCTGACAGGTGTCAATTCCATACATTTTCTGTATCGTTTATTCGGAAATGAACTTTATGCAATGGACATAAAGAAATGTCAAAAACGCATTCATAGAATGACCGTACTATAGTTGTCAAATTTGTGTAAATATGCTAAATTTGGGTCTACGCTAAATGCTAAAGTGAAACATGCTTTACCTACCGCCCATCTATTGATAATTTTCAGAATTAAAATTATTATACCACGCATTGTATATATATATATATACTATACTATCTGACCCAGCAGACGTTGTCCTGCCCAAACCTGAAAATAATTCTTTAACTCGATTGTGGCGCCGCCTATAGGGTTTAATTTTATTTTCAAACCATATATGTCAAAGTGACGCACGCGACACTTCACGTCAATGAACGACGGTTAAATTATTTGAATATTCTTCATGCAAAAATACTAAAATTGCGATTAAAAAATGGGGGGTGGGGGTAGGTGAAAAATACTTTACGACTTATTCTCATACATACCAAATATACAACAAAAAATATCATAAAAATAGGTCCAATCGTTTCGGAGGAGTTTTGTTACAAACACTGCACGAGAATTTTATATATTATGTCAAGTTTACATCCAAATTCATTAAATGTTCTAGTGTTTGAGTAACATACCAACGCAACATACAATGTTTCATATACGCAATACAGACTGGAGCCCGCGGCTTCGCCCGCGTTGAAAAATAAAAAATAATAACGTCTGACTAAATATATGAGCAATGTAACGCCTAACGTCGTTATTGCAGTTATAGCTTTGCCAGCCGTTAGATGATCCCTCGGGAACAGTACTTTTTTCTGGATGAAAGGTACCCTATGTCCTTTCCTCCATCCCTGACAACGTGTATGCAAATTTTCATGATGATCGATTCAACGGTTTAGGCGCGAAACGGTAACAGACAGACAGAGTTACTTTCACATTTAATTGGTAGACTAGCTTTTGTCCCGCAGTTTTTCCGAACCATTCCACACTAACAACGCATGAACGCCAATGCGCCATCTAGTTCGGAAAGTATAGCATGAAATGAAACATTACCAAACGGGGACCTATTACTGGGACACAAATGTCCCTATCTGAATATTTAGTATATGTACATGTCTACCTTTAATGGTTCCATTGTGAGATCACCTCATAAGTTGTAACTTAAACTATAATATGGTTTATAAAGTTAGGCTTAAGAGTCCAGTAACTTGGTGCTTAATGTAATGTTTAATATTTTCAATGTTACGCTTCTAAAACTTGCTGGCTCAGCACTCACTTACGTAAACGATAAGTAATGTAACATTTTACGAGTGTGCTTTTTTTTTGTAATTTTCAATTGAATAACATAAATTGTTTCGTATTAGAATTTGTACGTTTTTAAAAATATTTTAAGGATTTTATTCTGTAACATTGCTCTTTTATTGTGCTACGATTAATTTTGACAGCTAGTCATGTCACTTATTAATTATACTCTTTCGCTGTCGACGGTTGACAGCAAGTATTATAGTTGAAAATGGAGATAGTATTATTTGCAGTGTTTTCAAGATGGCGCTATTTTAGATGTTCTAATGTTAGAGTTTCATCGTGAACGAAAATGCTTGTTTGTAAGGGTTTTTTTTTTTGTAAATTATTTTATAATATACTTATGTAAAGCTTATTGTTTAATTCTTTTGAGTTTGTGTTTAGTGTTAAATTTATAACGAGGGTTTCGAGATGGGGTTGCGTATTGGTGAATATTTTTTATATATAAATATAAATAGCCTGTTATTTTTTCATTATGTCATTTAAAAAAAAAACGAATCTGTTTATATCATCTATTTAATGCTATTTGTACATACAAAACATTTGTAACTATTATTGCGAAATCGTCATGATATACGCAAAATACTGTTATATATAAGACTAGCAACTGCGCGCGAGTTTGTCTTCGAGATTTGCCTTGTAGCAAAGATTTAAATCGAGAGATACGCCCTTATTAGCGAAATTGTGTTGCAAAAGACATAATAGGGGGTCGGACAGTAATCAGATTAAAATCTAAAATGTACTTAGAAAGAAAATATATAATTTTTTACGATTATTTATCGAATAATAATTTAATATAATTCATTTAAATATTTTTAAATGAAGAAATAAATTACAATATTTTTAATCTATACTGAAACACCAATCACAGTGCGTGACGTCATTTGTGGGCAATCATTGTTTTGTCTGCAGTGCACGGCTATCACTTGTTACATCTGTTATTTCACTTTCTAGAATCAATACCAACGATATTTTTTTCGTTCCATAATAACAAATAAAGAATCTACTCAACGAAACAAAACTTCTTGCGAACTTATGTCAATGCAGCTGTTTTGTTATGATATGACCACAAATGACGTTACGCGCTCTCAGATGAACTATCGTGGCGTTTTGGCGGCATTTTCAAACAAACAATATTAATACAGGATTTTGAGTACCTAAAAGGCTATAAATAAATAAAATAGTATTTTTTATGGGAATAAATATCTATGAAGATTAATTTAAAACACTTTCTGAAAATTTGTCCGATCCCCTATTGTCATAATAGTTATACATTTTGCTATAAAGATATTTGAGTGGTATTATCCAATATTATTTGAACTCCGATAGCGCGCTAATCGCGTTCAAATAGGGGCTCTAGTTATACTGGAAATATAATAAGCACCAACAACGCATTAGTCGAGCGTGTAAAGCGTTCAGGGGCCTTAGACAAAGTAGCATTCGCTCCGTAGCGAAGCGATATCGAAGTTCGTTATCGTCTCAGAGACAAAGGAATCGACACTGTAACACGTGATAAACACGTGATACCTTGTCATGATTTCTTTGTCTCTGAGACGATAACGAACTTCGATATCGCTTCGCTACGGAGCGAATGCTACTTTGTCTAAGGCCCCTGGTTATAATGGTCATCTCTCATCCGCCATTTTGAAATATATAAGATCTCTGACAGCATACAAATGAAATCCATAAGACGCTCTAGTTATACTGGTTTGCGCGATTCCTTGAATTTAATTTCAAGTTTCTGTTGAATAAATAAAAAACTGGGTAATTATGAGTGAAATGTCACACTACTAGCTTTATTAGTGTTTCTGGTATTATGATACATTTTAAATGAGCAATTGGGCATTTCGAATGAGTTTTTTGAGAGCCCATTTTCCTATCCCCTCCTAATCTCTTATCCTTAATTCTACTGAAGTCGACAGCGCACTTGCAGCAGCTTTGGCGTGGCTTGTGTTATAGGCGACGGCAGCCACATACCATCAAGTGGACCGTCAGCCTGTCTGCCGATCTTAACATAAGAAAAGAGTAAAAGCAACCGAAACAAAATCTCTAAACGACCGTCTCTCAACCAACCGGAGTTGGTTGAGCGCCTGCGCCCAACTCAATATCGTTGGGGTGCGTCTCTCGATTTAAATCTTGTAGATGATTTTTTAAATTTGTTGAAAGTGTCAAGAAATTTAATTATTACTACTCGTCGGAAATATCTTGACGATTCGAAAGAATTCCGCACTACGCGCTACAGTCGACAAAAAAAGTGTTTAAAAGAATAAATTTTGAATTTACTAAATTTTTTATTAAAAAATTATTGTTTTATTGTAATGTGTGTTTTATTATCAAGATATAAAAACAAAACAGTCAACAAAAAGCAAATATCTAAGTAACAGAAAACAGAATCGAGGGAAAGGATGTGGAATGCGGAAAAATACGAATGCTCTAGCTTTGGCGACGGTATTGACTGGGCGGAGGTACGAGGCGCATTCTTCCGAATCTTCAAGATATTTCCGACGAGTAGTATTTACAATTTACCGAACCGTTGTATGTGTTTGGTAATTGCCGAAACAAGCCTAGCGCGATTTAAAACCGCCATCTAGTTCACTGATGGATAACTAATCTTTATAGACTCGAACGCCATAGAGCAACGAACACCTAAACATCTTTACGAAATTTTGCAATAATAATATTAGTGAGATTTGCCATAATAACTGTAATCCAAAGTGTATTTGGCAATAAGTAATTTCATCTCTATGCCCCAAGTAATAAGGCATAAACTAACAAGCCAGATATAATTTAATTATTGTCTTAGCGTATTCACAAGTTGAACATCGACTTGTTTCGAGTCGCTTGAAGAGAGCTTCCTAATAATTTTAAATGTATTTTTTATTTTATGTCTTTCCGAAGCGACGATGGTGTAATTGGGACAATTTTTTTTTTACAGTTGACACGGTACCTTTGGAAAAAAAAAATTGCTGAATTTTCAAGTGTTTTTTTTTTTTTTAAATTTTTAAACGTGCAAGTGAATCCAACGAATAGAACAAACCGTAAGCTTGTGTAAATAATTTTTCTTTTCGCAATAAGTTATTGCCAAAATCTGAAAATAGTAAAATATTAAAACGCACAATTTTATTGGCGCGACGTGTTGTGGGCCAATTTAGCCCGTAGTCAGACCCCGTAATGTCTCAACGTGAATTAAAATTAATAGTGAATATTGTAGATGATAAATAAATTGCATTTCACAAGCAATAAACTAAATATAGGAGATAAACCTTTAATCGCGTTCTGTCTTGATTTTTTTTATTGCAATTATGTAAAATTGAAACAATGTGTATATCGTCGCCTTAGTGGTGAAAAGAGCTAACACACACTTTTGACCAAATTGAGTTATGAACATCATCATACTCAGCGTTAAACGGAGATTCTAGTGGTGAAGAGATCTAAGTGATAGCTCAAATAGAAGTTGTTTTTTTCCTTCAGACTTGAAAGGAGTTAAATGAAACTAGAGCCAAAAAGACAAGAAAAGCGCACTTAAATCGAACTTCCTTAATTTCAACACATTAATTATTACCTTCTCACAAAAAATTGTTAAAATCGATACAAATAGAGAAGATAAAACAAAAAAACATTTTTTTTTGAGTGCTATCTATTTCAATTGTCATTATCTTGGAACCAGTTTAGTGTGGAATAGCTCACTTCACCGCTAAGGCGACGATAATCGATATGCAACTAATAAATAAATAAATACGTAACCAATATAATTATACACTTTATAATAATGGTGCTAGTGACAATATCCCGTTGTGCCAAAAGCGATTATTAATTAATATTGTAATAAATTGAATAGAGATGTGAAATTTGTCATTTTTTTATAATTATGATATATGTGTTAAGTGCCTTGTTGTGTTTAATACTCAATCAAATGTTGCAATTATGGAAGTTGAACAGAAATAAATGTCTATTTTACTATTTTCACCGATGTTTTTATTTAAAACTTCGTTTTTGTTTTAAAACTTTGGTTATTTTTAACCAGTTTTAACAAATTGTGCTCGCGACGCACAATTAGGCAATAAAAATGTGGCTCGCGTCATTATGTCTGTGGGGCTGCTACAATCTCCTTTACACTACACATGTATTTTGTATTAACAACTATATTAGCGCATTCAAATGTGCTTCAAGTGTGCTCGAGAGCTGCATGAGATCATACCGCCTTCCCCTTTCTTCTATCGGACATGCAGACGTACGGCTGGTTACCATCCTCACCTTGTCGAAATCCCTCTAATTCGGACCAAGCGCTTTAAAACATCTTTTGTGATGCGCACTGCTAAGGATTGGCCGGCGTCTGTATTTCCGAGCTCATATAACCCAAATCTTTTCAAGGTTGGAGTGAATAGGCATCTTCTGGGTGAGCTCGCTCCATCGTCGGCCTCATCCTTCCTACATGGATAGATGCTGGTCAAGAGCAAACCCATCTTTAATAAAAAAAAACCTCAACACTCACTTTTTGAATCCAATGAGTACTTTCTACTACTATCTCCTACATTCAAATTTATAAATTTACTTCTAAATACTAAATAATCAAAACTACCTTCATTGTAACATATTGTTTATTAACTTTTTTTCTAACACAATACATACTTATGTGACAGAGATCTTGTCAAATTAATTACTATTTACATTTTTATCATTAAATAGATTAATATTTCAATGAAGCTATACTTATATCGATTAATAGTATATCAAACACATTGCTGTAATCATTAATTAAATCATTTGTCCACATCAAACGCCTCATTGAACTGTTCCTCTGTGATCTTCCTTCTCTTCAATTTCTTCATGAGAGCAACATCCGCTGCCAGTTCATCCAATTCCTCCTGAGTCACGGCTTTCCTCTTCTTTCCCTTGCCGCCGTCCCTTGCCAATTGCTTTGACTCTTTTCTTTTCTTCCTTTTCTCTTTCCTCTCTTCTTTATCTTGTTTCGCTTTTTCCCATGGTTGCGATTGAACCTACAAGGTGAAGATTATACACTATTATACAGTACTATTTTTTTGTCCATAGCGAGTCTATGATATTTTAAAAATATTATAACCCGTCCCCCTTACAGAAGAGAACGTGTGCTGATTGCTTTTCGGTGAGTGAATAAAGGATGCCAGAGCCCATTGCCTATCCCTTCTAATCCCTTGTCTACAATCGTCCTATGGTTAGCAGCGCACTTGCAGCACCTGTGAGATGCTTGTGTTATATTTGCGATGGTAACCTCCTACCTTCAAGTGGACCGTCAGCCCATCTCGAACTGCATTTTGGAACTATGCTTACATTTTTTTTCTTCTTCTTAGAAGGCCAGACACCAGTCCTTTTAAACTCCGCCAACTTCTGCTGTCTACTGGCTTCTTTCTGCTTGTCCTTGTACGGTATACTGTTGAAATCGACTTCGTCTTTGGGTCCCGCGAATTGGTCCTTATGTTGCTGTTTTATCTCGGGCATCAACGGAAGCTTGAGCAGGCCGTAGCTGGTGGCTATGTGCCCCAGAGGCAGCTCTTTGATTTGCAGCAAGAGGTTACATTCGTGCTTCGTGTAGGCTCGCATGTGCGACACGAAGGCTCGCTGCCCTTTGTCCAACACACCTCTGTCCTTCTTTTGCAGGTCGTGGATGATACAAAGCACCTGAAAACATATTCTATTATTGGTCACACTGTGTATTGCATTTTATGAACACTTTTCCGACGTTTCAACCTCAATTTGCTAAACAAATATGTATACAAGTATATTTAAATCAAGAGAAATTAAATGGAGAGATAAGTGTCAGTCGATCCACGGTAATTATTAACATTGGTGCATACTATTCGAATGTGCAGTTAATTCCTAAAAACTCTTCGAAATAATAGCAGAATATTGGTTTTTCACAAAATTTCAGTCATAAGTAACCGCTTTTTTAAATTTTTTATTTAAGCGTCTGATACACGGTTGGAAACCGACGTCCAACCAAGCCCACCTTGGTTGTTGCTAACTGCCATTTGTCATTCCAGCTACATGGTTGGAAACAAGACCACCACTTCAGTGTGTTAACTTATATTCAAGATTAACTTTGCCCAGAAAACTACCAAATAGTGCCACCAAACCTTAGCAGAAAAAATCCAAAATATTGCCAAACTTAATAATATAATATTAGTATACATACTTGACTAAAAACCATATAATTTAACTATTATCGTTTGTTTAAAATTAAATTCTGGGGTCAAACCTGCCCAAATTGCAGGATTCTTTTTTCCATAATTACACAAATACATAATTGTGTCCCCCACTCATTGGTGAAAGCTGTCTAAGATTGAAGCAGTGCTTTAAGGTTCCAAATTAAGCTAAAATTCAAATCAAATTTAGTTCTGAATTTCTGGACCTGCCTTCTACATATAAAGTGTGTAAAATTAAAAAATCATAAGATACAAATAAATGGCAGACAATGTGAAAGATTGGCCTATAAATAAAAAAAACTTTATTTTATTTATCCATTATTTGAGTTATTTATATTATTTGAGCTGGCAATATCAATCAATAAATATTTTTTATTTGCAACTTAAAAAACATACAATTAGGCCAGCACTGATATCAACACTGATATATATCGTACAAATTTATACTCATTAATAAAAACAATAAATACAACTGTTTATTTCATACAAATGTTTACACCAATATTAACAACATTGCTTCAAAACATGAGCACAAACAAATACAGCATACTAAAATTAATTTACCTTATCTCTCAATTTCTGCGTAATCTTGATCTCATCATTGGATTTCCTCCAGTCTTTGAGCTCTACCTTCTGGTTGGTCTTGATGAATGGCACATAGGTGTCCTCGGTGGGCAGCAGGGGCAGCAGGGAACAACCGGCGGCGCCCCCGCGCGCCGTGCGTCCCACGCGGTGAACGAGCGAAGATGGACTCGTGGGTGGCTCCCATTGGAGTACCCACTCCACCTCCGGGATGTCTAAACCTCTAACCCAACAAATATATGAATTATGTAGAATTATGTAGTTTGTGGGCCTGAATATACAATTTATGTTGAATCAACTAATCACTAATCAGTTAGGATATACTAATGAATAAAATTTAAAGTGTCTATTTATAATGTCAAATAAGTGCTTTTTACTAAATGTCTACCTGTCTGTTTGTTCCAGCTAATCTCCGAAACGAATGGACCGATTGTGACTGAACTTTCGCTCGTAGATAGCTGATGTTATAATGAGTAACTAAGGTTACATTAATTTTAGAAAAAATAATATATGCAGTGTCCAGAGCCGCGCGCGCCCCACGCGCCCGCAGCAGCGAAGCGTGGCCGGGTTCAGCTGTGGTATCTTACACCATAATAAGAGTCCAAGCTTATAATCCAGGCAAGCGGTGATTTCGAAGCGAAAGCTGAAGACAACTGATTACTGCTGAATATACGTTGTTAACTGAGTCAAATTATTCAAATAAGCCATTATAATAAACCCCTGCTAGGGGCGGCTCTATCAAAGGAACGTGCGCTATTTACCAAAGGAGAGCCGCGGCGTGCGACGACTTCTTTGTTGCCCCAGGCCAATTTTAGCAATCACCTACACCTATGACCTACCTACGACATGATACACACTACCTACCTACTCAACTTGAGTATGTGCATCACACATAGTTGAGGCGTCTACTGAGTCGGTTGCTTTATAATGTTACGTGTGGGGGTGAGTCAATCTGCCGTGTAAGGGCGAAAATCAACTATTTATTTCCACAAACCAAGATGACTTCCAAAAGGGCTAAACGAAATGTCCGATAAAACCGTTAAACTTGCCAAGAGTCGTCAATGATTCCCTTATGAGTCGCTGGTTTACTGTCGCAGATAAGTTCCGAAGTATCGCTTTCGAATCACAGAATCGAATTGTGTGGCGCTAGCTCGCCACTCTCCTATTTATATTCGTCGCCAATCGTCCAGATCTTTCTCGAATTTAGTACAAACAAATACAAGTAAACAAGTATTGTAAACTTAAACACGTATTGTAAACAAGGTCATTGAAAGTTCGGGAACGCTATTTCTGTTGAATGTGAACTCTATGTTGTGTACTTAAGGACCAAATTCCTTTGACAATAACCGGAGAGTGGCGTGACTTCTATTCTAGGGTGGAACTTTCGAGATTTGTTTACAGGCGAGAACGCTTTTCTAGAATGTTCCATGGTGAGTCCTAACAATAATTTTGATGTAGTTCAAGTCTGGGCATTATGAAGAATAAATGCATGCTTTGTGGGCAAGAAATAAAAAAAATCGTTGATCTCTGTATTAGTATATTGACAAGATTGGATTATATTTCACCACTATTTACAATGCCCAGTGATGCATTATGCATATGAGGATATCTCCATTCCAAAAGACAACAATGAGTATATCTCCACTCAATGAGTATGGAATGCCAGAGCTCTGGCTCATACCATCAAATGGACCCTTGGCCTGTCTGCCTGCCTACACACAAAAAAATTACATTTCTACTAACTTTAGAAGCATACAATGAAATTATAATGAAAAACTCACCTCGCTAACAAATCGGTGCACAACAATATGGTGTTGTCTGCCTCTCGAAACTTTTCCAAAAGTTTACTCCTCTTCTGTTTCATTTTCCCATGAATAGCAAGCACTTTTATGTCCGGCAAAAACACTGGCAACACATCGGCCCAATAATCAACACATGCACAAGTCGGCAGGAAGAATAAACCTTTCACCATTTTGCGATTTCTTATGAAATTTAAAAGAAACAGAAACTTATCTTGCGGCTCGACCACTACATAATAGTTTTCAAGAAGCAATGGGGTGCTTATTGTAGATTTTTCTTTAACGCTAACAACAACAGGATTCCTAAGTCCAGCGCGCACTAAATCTTCAAGTTCTTTGGTCTGTGTCGCTGAAAACAGTCCCGTCCTTCTCTGTCTGGGTAAGTATTGCAATATTGTAGTCAGTGTCGAACTGAAGCCAAGGTCTAGGAGACGATCAGCTTCATCTAACACGAGGAAATCCTGTAAAAAGATGTCTACATTGACCACTCTGTTCAGGCATCTTTCATCTCTGTAATACACCTAATCTTATCTTCCAGTTAGTGCCTAAATGGAATTATAACAAAATAATAATTGACTAAAAATAATACATTTTTAATAAATTAAAATCAATGTATGACAGCAGTAGTCAGGTAGGATTACAATGTCAAAACCGTATATACCAGTGGATGACCCAAAATCCTATAGTCCTATTAGATTATTACCCATTGCCTCCAAAGTATTTCTTTTATTGACTCGGATACAATCCGTGATACAAGAAAATCACCTAATACCCGATCACCAGGTCGGCTTACTACTACAATGGTAACTTTTGCAGACAACGCTGCTATGGTGGCAACTCATACCCGGCCAGAAGAGGTGCCCAATGGCTTAAGAAGTGGCATATAAGGCAAATGAGGCAAAGTCTGTCAAGTCTTGTCTTGTTAGTCGGCAGCGCACTTGCAGCACCTGTAGCGTTGCTTGTGTTATAGGCGACGGTAGCCACCTACCATCAAGTGGACCGTCAGCCTGTCTGTCGACATAACATAAAAAAAAAAAATGTCACGTTCACACTCAGAAGATAAACATATCCCCCAGTACAGCTAAACAATGTAGGGATCCTCCGATCAGAATGCATACAATACCTCGACAGTGGGCATGTATTTAGACAAGCACCTAACAACATTATCATCAACAGCCTATTATGTGTCCCCACTGCAGAGGCACGGGGCTACTCTCTCGACAAGGGTGTATGGGCTATATGGTCCACCATGCTGGCCCAGTGTGGGTCGGTGAACTTCACGTCATGCACCTTAGAATTGCTTTTTTGGCATATGCAAGTTTCCTCATGATGTTTTCCTTTACCATTTGAGAGCAATCAGTAAAATGCACTTAAGTTTTTAGAATCCCATTGGTACATGGCATGACCCACTGCACCACCAACGCTAACATGGCAGTGACATGTTTTTACTAAAAGGAAACAGCTAAACCTCCAACTTAGAAAACTCTACTTGCTTTGTGGGAAAAAAAATCACAGGTCTCTTGAAAGAAGCTCCTACTTCATAAAACTATTCTCACACCTGTATGGACCTATGGAATACAACTATAGAGGACTGCTTCGCACTCAAACATACAAATAATCCAAATATTGTAAAACAATTGAAATTTAAAATATGACGTCATAAATCCATTTTTTATTAAAACCCAAAGAGAATAAAAGGATTCAAATATTAAATAAGTTATAAACTTGTACCAGATCTTTCAGTCTGCCCGCTAGGTTCAAGTGTTTCCGCTCCGCTAACAGGTCTTCCAATCTTCCCGGAGTGCAGACGGCTATGTGGGCACCCGTCTTTAAACTTTGCACATCTGCATCTAGAGAACGGCCTCCCACTAAAAGTGCGAGTGTCATGTGTTGCAACTCTGGTTCTAGGAGAAACTTTTCAATGACCTGTAAACAAATGGGATAGCTTCTGTTGGTCGAAAACTATTTTATTATGTTTAAAAATGTTAACACACAAACAGTAATGTATGGATGAGTGAAGTCCACTTTACTCAAAACTCTTTATCAATTTTTTTTTGAACATAAGAAATTCCACAGGTGCTGCAAGTGCGCTGCCAACTACTGTAGGATTAAGGATCCCTTACTCACTCACCAAAACACAACAGCACATATTCTGTTATTTAACGGCGGTCTACTGTAATGGGATCTGCAAAACGGAGTGTGCCCTGCCACTACTTTCCAGATTCAGACCAGAGTCAACATTAAACCGTTCATTTTTCAAAGTTAACCCTGTTCATAGTTAAATCATAGAACAGAGTGTAAGGCAGCACCTTAAGGGTCCTCAGCAAGCTCAATTCTCCATACAAACGTAGTTACGTCCTTATTTTAAAATAACGCATTGCATTATCATGAAATTTTCTAAATACAATGAGATAAGACATTTATCTATGCCTGAAATTAGTTAATGACTCATGAAATGTTATTAAAAAGAAAATAGAAAGAGTACAAGTTTAGCCCCTAAAACCCTGTTCAGATCGGCTGAATACTACAGCCAAAATATAATTTAGATCGAAGTCAAAATCTATTTCCGACATCGATTAATCTATGTTAGCTTCATAAGAAAAAGCATTTTTCGAAATTGATTTGTGGTTTTCAAATGAGAACGAAACTACGAAAATCAGTTAAAAAACTACAAAATTTTGATGCCAATCTGCAGCGAATCACTCTAGCGCGGGGGAACGGTATGAGGTAGGGCGGTAGGCGCCGCCCTTTGTCCTTGGTTTACGCCCTGTCTCACTCTAGATGAACAACAAAATTTTAAAGCGTTAGCGCGTGATTTCAACGCGGAGTTGAGCGCTGCTTACTGGAAACTCTTAACCACACATCCAAAAAGCTCGTCAATCATTGGTCGACATTTATTTTTTAATAAGAATATTCACTTAAACTGACTCAATTTAGGTCACATATTTTTAGAAAAACATAATGAAAACTCACTTTATATATTTGTGTTGCCAATTCTCTCGTGGGCGATATGATAACAGTGTAAACATAGTCTTTTCTCAGTGGTTCATCTTTTTCTTTTTTTATTAGCATCTCGAGCATTGGTACCACAAATGCGAGCGTCTTGCCAGAACCAGTAACAGCTTCCGCTACCACATCTTTGCATGATAGAATCAGTGGTATTACTGCCGACTGAATAGGTGTCATAGTTTTAAAACCTTGTTTCTCAATGCATCTTAACGTAGCAATTGACAACGACGGTTCTACTTCAAACCAGTTCTTTTTCACCATTGTAATTTATTTATATAACTAATTTAATTTACTGAACAAAAAATAAATGATCACAGTTTTATGTGCATCAAAATTCACTGCTTTCATTTTATGGCTTTTATGGAGCCTCTATTCACTCACACCACACAAATGAGGTTATGTTTTGACTTTGCTGACAGCACTTGACACAGAACAATTAAATATTAGAAACCGTCAGTGTACTGACAAAGTATGGCAACACTATAACATGACTTGCAGGTGAATCTTTAGATTGAAAAAAAAAAAAAACTAATCGAATTAAGATAAACCGAAAAATTGATCTAAATGAAAAGTAAAACGAAATAACTTAATGTTGTGTTGTTAATTTTGTTTTAGTCTCGGTCATGTCTTGCTCGCAGGCGATAATGGTGTCCAATGGCCTCTTCAACATTACCATTTATTACAGGAACTAATCCTTGCGAACGAGACTTGGGTTTCAAATTATGAAGTAACTTTGATGATTCAGTACGCACTTCTACCCTCAGGCGCCAATGTACAAAGTGAGGAATCCGCCTATTTCTTCTTACTACGGGCATTCTGGCGCGATGTATGACTGTGTGCGAGAGATCAAAACAACAATTCTTATGTCGTTTTATGTCGCTTCCTCCCGGGAAAAACTTTAATGTCATATGGCCAGTGTGGGCTTGATAACTTATGAAGGATTCAGATTCACGTTCTAAAATAATAGATTCCATGACGTTGCCAGGAGCGCAACATACGAGTTGTACATACCTATTTATATCAAGGCAGTCTTCTTCAAAAATGCCCGAGTGGACAAAAATTAGAGCTGGGGCTTTGAGACCACAGGTGCAAGGGTTTTTCACTGGACAATCGGATCTATAGCCTTTTAAAAATTCAAGCGCGGACCTGATAGTGTTGAAATATTTTATCAGGGAGCCTTGTCTAGGTCTGTAGTTAGGCCTCACATGTATACCACAATACAGCTGCTTAAAACTCTCCTTCCAAGCGTTTCTACCTTTGAAGTCTTCTACTTTTAAAAATTCAAATAGACATGGTGACGGATGCATAAGCGGCACGTCATACTCAAATACACTTTGATATAAATTCCTCCATAATCCAGAATCATTTGCAAGCATATTGAATTTTTTGCAAACTTGAGCAAAGTGGCAAATGTCTACTTCGGAGAGATATGACATAATATGCAGCAACAATTCATTTGGTAAAGTACACTCCAAATAATGTGATGCAACATTACCACAACTGTTATTTCTCAATATTTTTCTGGGTAATTGAGCATCACTAAGACAACTGTCCATGGGTAATTTACGTCGTAGATTGTATCGTTTTGCAGTGCTACCTTCCTCCTCTGTCAACACAGGAACAACTACATTTTTGTCACAACCTTTATTACTCTTCAACTGTCTAAATGATTTTCCTAAACGACGATTAATATTTTGGTTCCTCTTCAGTTTTTTCTGGTTTTCATTTAATTTTCGTGACGGGATGTTAGAAGAACGTGTAGACACCATCTTAAACACTTACGATCAACTGAACTGAAAAGCACAAGCACTTATATTGCAAATAAAAATCGTCTCCAAATATTGATTAGGTAGCGAAAAAAGTAGATGATGACTATTTTGTTTTACTGATAATGTCGCTAAACAGAAACGACTGTTTTTATTTTTTCAGTTCTAAAAACTAACAAATCAATGCTGCTAACAATTATATTTATTAAGTATTTATCACATTTGTATGTAGGTATTCGTGTGTTAACAATTAAAATAGTAATTATTCGTCAATAAAATAATAAACAATTAGCCACAAACCACAATAACAAAATATTGTAATATTGTAGGTTATTAGAGATTAAAATTTACTCTATGTATGTGTAAACCTTATATTTATATATTATTTTACTCTATGGTGTAAAGGAAGGAGTGCCATAAAGTATAGGATTTGAAAAGAAAGATAGACCAACAAAGACATAAAAAAATACTATACCCACAAACTAAATAGTAGCTATACCTCTCTATATCTTATAAAAACTGTAATTCCTCACTTTAAAAAACAAACGCAATATCATCCAAAGATGTTGTATTAGTCTGTACCTATAGATGGATCACAAAATGCAGTAATATTTTATTCTTTCTAACACCTTCAAATTGTCATAAGATTGAAAGAGACATACATATATAATCTGTCGGGTCGAAGTTGAGTGAATGTCTCCATTTTGACTATACAATGCAAGCTAAAGTTATAGCGTATAATAGTGCTGTGCATTTTTATTGATAACTAGATATCGTTGATATAGATTTTAAATATATGACGGATAAAAAGTATGGCTAAATGCGTTTCGGTGTACTGTTTGGTTATTCAATATAAATAAAATGTGGGTGCGTACTGGTACTCGCCGCATTGCTAATCGGTTGTATGAGATTGTATGCAACCTCTCGCATTTATTTCACCAAAATATTTCAAAAGAATAGTTATTTTTATAGATATTTAGAATCCATCCTTAAGGGGTAGAACGGGAGTAGGTTTTTATTACGAGAGAAAAAAAACTCGATAATCTTAAAGTTTTATTTTTAGAAACGATATCACAGATTGGATAATCTGTGATATCGTTTCATTTTAATCTGTGATATCGTTCATCTGTGATTCGTCAACATTTTAATTTAAAGACTTGCAGTTAATGTTGACGCTTGGGTATCCACGTATTTATTAGTAAGTTTTCTTTTTCTGGGTAATTTCTGAAAAGAAATAGTTTTTGGTTATTAATGATTCAAAAGATTTTCATAATTTTCATAGTTTGAAGCATAACTTCTTTATAACTTAATGGTTTACACGATGGTGGTAATTTTGGGAATATTGTCAGCACTGCATACGAGTGTAGAATTTTACGCTGATATCCTTGGCGAAAGCAAGAATCTTCAAAGTTCATCGAGCATATTCTTGTATATTGCGAAGCTCTCCAATCGTCGGCTTTTCTTACATTTTTTGTCCACGTTTTTTTTTAAATCGATGTCGGTGGGAAATCTGTTATAAATTGATAAAAATTACTTTCAACCTGCAGTGAATGCTAGAAATTGTCAACACTCTACTAAAAATAAATTAGTTATCGATATCGAAAAACTTATCAAGATCAGACTACAGCACTATAAAGCAAGACAAATGTCAAATATTCCGATTAACTTTGGTTTTTGTAAATTTTAGTTATAAACACCAGCTTTTCTTTAAATAAATCAACCTTAGAGCTGTGTATGCATGTACAATGATTCATTTTTAGTAAATAATTATAAAAATTTGTTTACAAAACACCAAAATTAATGAGTGCGAGCTGTGCGACTTACCGGTGAAATGATATGTTTCCATTATTCTCCTTCAAAACACCCACTCTACTTGGGCAAACGGGAACAGTACAAGCCATTCTTGGCAAGCAACAGATTTATGAAATCACACTTTCAGATTTTTAAGTATTTTAAATCACATAAAGCTAAACGCGCTTGTTAACCAGCATGATATAAACAAATATGACGTTGCCTCTTTTATGGCGCGCAGCGTTTTAAGACGTCATATTCGGCTATTGTTATCTCTTTTTAACATACGACATGCAGCCATTAGAAAGACGGGTATCGAGTATCGAAAGAATCTTCAATTTTTATTGTTCCATCTATACACTAATACAATTATCTTTGATATCATCATTCCATAGCAACGCGGTCGTAACGTAACAATGACGGGAGGGGGCATAGCAGATACGTGAAACACAACAAAATTATTTTCCACTTTTTGTGGGGGTAATATATGCACCAATCCTAACAATTTTATCACACGGGTAGTCGGGTACGTTTGTGAACTACTATAGTTCCTTATTATTATTTTTATATTATAAAAGCGCGCGCGTCCTTGTCTAATTAACTAATAGTAAAGTAAAGAATCCATCCAGGCTCTGTATGTATTACACTTTTCAGTCTGAGCTACTGAAGAACAAAAGTTTCTTCATTCGTCAATGCTAATAATGTTCCTCTCATGTATCAGTACTGAGTTACTGGCACAAAAGAAAAAGAAAAAAAAAATATATCTCGCTTATTTTCTCAGTCACACATTTTGTGCAAGTATACTTGATGGCTTTATATTCTGAACTATAATAGGGTATTTGACAGATTTTAGGAAAATATCTCAAATTGCTCATTATACCACAATACACTTGCAATTTGATTCATTCTTTGTGAAGGGAGAACACCAACACATCCAAATATTACTATGAAAGTTACTGGATTTGATGCGCGTACTCGTGCAAATAATAATAGTTTTGTTTCATAGAAATCGGGCCAGGATTTTCAAAGTTATAGTGTTGTAAGTTTCACCGCTTTTTAAAATTTGCGTTCATTCGCGCACCACTGCGTTGACGTCATACCCCGACAGTACTTGTCCGATTGCAAGTAATGCGGAGTGTTTATTTTCATAAAATTTGATTGTTGTGATTTGTAGTTATTATTTTAAATGTTTGTGTTAGCGATTACCTACTTTAAATATTATTGTTATTAAATAAACATAGTGATGAACGAGGGTTTTGTAAAAGGACAGTCGGATAACCTACCAAAAGTCGACATTTTTATGGTTGCGCGATATTTGTCTGAGAATGGTGATTATGTAGCCGCTGAAATGCGAGGAATAAAACTGAATAAGTAAGTAAATGTGTAACTTTTCATGTACTTATGTTAGTATTTCAATGAAGTTTTGTTAAAAGGCAACTGTTTGTTTTTTGTTGAGTGTCAAATGGCAGGGGCACAAACATTTTCTTAATTTCATTTTTGAATATTGCCTTTTTTATTAGGTACAAAACAAAAAGTTCATTTCATCCTTTATAGCAAATAAACTGAGTGATGTTATTTAGTTTGGGTGTGATCAATGTAAAAAGTATTGGTTGTTTAAAGTATTGCGTATCTTCTAAAGTATGAAGGTATGTTATGTAGAGTCAGGGAGTGACATCATACGTTAGCGCGGTCGCTAGTCGGATTTTGCCGCGGAAGCCGTTCTTTAACGTTTAATATCACAGTCATTTTTGAAGATAGGAAAAAAATAAAAACAGATTATTTTTACTCGAGTTACCTATTTTGTAGATATGCTGAAAAAAAAACATTGGTGTTCTCCATTGCTTTATTTTCTATGAAAATTACAATCAAAGTTTAAATGATAAATAAGACCGCCAAAACGCTAAAGACGCCATACATGTGGGTCACGTGATATCAGTACGTCACTTGCTTGTACAAGTTGTACAACAAATCGTAATACGCTCATGTACTGTGCTAAGCATCGACTGTAAACAAAGAAAATGACGCAACTCTATGAGCCCACCAAACCGCCAATCGAGTGCGTTTTTAATCAAGTGGTCAAACATGAAAATTTAATTATTTTAATAATGTTTCTTATGAAAATCGTACATATTTTTAAATACTATGTTAGTTAATTTGATTTAAAAAATAATTTACTGTTTGTTTAGTAACAATTTGTTTCATATTTTCATTGTAGTCAAATACCGTATTACATAGTTGTCTATAACACTCAATTGTCATAATGGATTGTTATTTGGTCTGTGGTCTAGTCTTAAACTAAACTCTGGCTCTGACTGAACAATATGGCGCTTATATAAAATTACAAATTGACAGCTGATTGATTTGATTTTTGATTTCACCGTCCGTCCGAGTCCGTATCCGTATTCCGTACTTCGTTTTGTCTCGCTCGACTACATACATTGTTGTAATATTGATTGTAATGTTATTACTTTTGGATATCCAAACAAACAGCAAAGTCTAAAAATGACTCGAACTTTTGTTAATAACGATAAACGTTTCTCAATTGATGACGCCTTTGAAGAGGAGACTGATGAAGCCATAAAAGTGTATGGTGCGACTGGCGACAGATCGCCTTTACAAAATAAATTTAAGGATAGCAGCGACTACTCAACAAGGTACCACTTAATTTTTTTTATTACAATATTTTTTGTAAATAATACATTTTCTTTCACATTTGTGTTCATTATGTTCTTGACCTTTTGTTTGTGAGTCATTTCCTGGGGGTAAAGGCGATTGAACTATAGGTAGGTGAGTGAACATCAGCGCTCTACAAACCCACTTCGCACTACTACGTTACTATGCCCATCATGATAATTATGTATAATTTTAGTGGTACAAACACCTCTGATTCATTTGCCATAATATAGTAATCATACTAACTAGCTGTTCATAGTAAATGCTAGTGCCACAAAGCCTAGCATAGCAGTTATCCATGGTTTTTAAAGCTTTATTGCTTTGTTGATGTATGAAAGTTTATTGTAGACTGCCTGATTGTTACGAAAATAATAATAATAAAATTAGATGGATTCCTTTGAATAGATTGAAAGTATTATAATTAAATTTTTATTATTGAAATCATCTAACAGTTTTGATATGTGAATTCATTTATCTATTTCTAGGGTATCATAATTATCCCAAATAGAGCTAGACCTGGCTCAACATTAATATCTATTAGCTATAATATAAGCCCAAATTTTTGATAGCTTGATTATTATTGTATTAGCACTTTTAAACAGAAGAGGTAAATATTTGAAATTGAGTATCAAATGTTGACAAAAGCAATATAATAGGCACAACCAGTTATTTATTTATTTTTAATTTAATATTGACAGATAAGCTGATGGTATAAATTTTATCATATTGTTTATTACAATATGATATAATTATTTAAACAAATCACATTATTTTGATTACTAACCTAATTATTTAGAATATAATTGATTAATATAACAATTCCACACATATTTTTATTAAAAATATATGTATATATATATGTATATATATATTTTTTAACAAATGTACCATTTTGAATAAAAACCATATTAATTATGGAAATATATCTGGTTGATTTATTTATTAAGCAGTATCCATTAAATATATTCGATTAATATTATTAATATATAATTATATTGGATAAATTGTGCTTTATCTTCTAGTAAAACTTACAAGTGTACAGAAGACACAACATCTAGAGATTCAGACTCACTCATACATGAATATGTGGAGGCAACACAATCAATGTACTGCTGGAATCATCCAAAAGTGAAAGAAAATTGGAAAACTGTTTGCGCAGCTGTCATACTCCTCCTGGTAGGCGTAGGCTTACTCGGAATGGGAGCTTTTGCTGTCGCCGAACCTGAGAATGGTCTTCAAGGTGCAGTATTTTTTGTGGCCGGTCTCATCTGCTTTATACCAGGTGCGTACCATGTCGTTTACATATGGCTGGCAGCGAGAGGTCAACGAGGATACGACTTTTATCATCTCCCACTATTCACCTGATTTCATTTTAGAGCATTCAATATTGACTTGATAATTTTAGTCACAAAAAATTGTGAACTGGACTTTTTAAATTTACGAACAAGAAAGAATCTCATCATAATATCTATTTTTTGTCAAATGTTAGAACTCAATCAATTTGCAATTAGGTTTTAAGAGTTCTATAAAAAAAAAACTTTATTGTTGTTATTCATTGATCTCTATTTAAATTTAACCCGTCACTTTATTTACGAGACTACTTGGCGACTAAATAAAAGTGATGGGTAGATTAATATTTCTTGCAAAATGTGATTAAAAAAAATGAATCTTTATTAAGCCGGATCTGCTGTACCACATTTTTAACAAAATATTGTTAGAAAACATAAAATAGGGACGTGACCTAAATTATTTATGTTTGCCAGAGTTGTGAAAAACAACTGATATCCGTCTGTGGGAGGAGGGAAGGGAATCATTCATTTTAATTTCACTTGGAACTAAAATAATTTTTTATTCCAAATCTGTCTTCAATTTTGATGTAGGTATGTTGAAAGTGCATAGCTGCATGTAAAGTCTGACAAATTTGTTTCTTTATCTTCTTCCGAAAACTAAATCTACCGCAGCCAACACAACGTTTCACGTCTTCCTCATCGGAGCTTTTCAAAAACTCCGTTTACTAAACAAGTCGCAGCGGACGGGAAATTTTCAATGTAACAATTGTTGAATAGCAATATTTTTTTAAAATTTTGGCGCAGAGGACTCGGCTTTACGAACCGACACATTCAAAAGCTGCTTTTAAATCCAGTGCTAAAATGCAGAAAAAAATTGTCAAAAAAATGTAGAAAAAAATTAAATAAATAATTATTATAAGAAGTATGAACCTTAACAGTATGAAATTAATAGGAAAAATTCATTCTTATGTATGTGAGAATAATAAAGTTATTTATTAACATATAGGTCAAAATACCTATTAATTATGAATTAAAATAGATCTATTGAAGTGCCTAAGATATTTTATTAGAATTTGTTTTTAGAATGTCTGTCTTACTAAAAAGGCATATATGAGCATAATAAATTATTTTGCATATATAAATATATTGTATGAAGGTATCTTCTTTTTATAAAAAAAAAAAGCTTGCCAGAAACCCATGACATGATGATAACAAGGAAAAACGATTAAATTTAGTGTACATACACATACATACCTACTTCTTTACTTTATGTGCAATTTTTTTTTAATTGATTTAAAAATGAAATTGCGTATAATTATGCTAAAAATCGATTAGAAATTTACTGTGTTAATAATGTATTTTGACTTATTTTACACAAATGAAATTTTAGATAACAGTAGAAAATTTTACATAATTTACATTAATTTATTTAAAAAATGGAGTAAGTTTTCATATTATAGTTAGGTACATTTAATGATTACATTGATAAAAAATGTCTAGGACATTTTTATTTTGTCATATGAGATTGTCCACTTGTGATTAATACAAAAAAAAATTCTGAACAGCTATTTATGTGAAGTATTGTATTAAAAAAAGCTGAGTATGATTATGAATTTATTATTACATGAATTTTAACCTCTGAATAATATTTATAGCCAAATTTTATTTTATTTTTTATTGGAAAAAACATTTTTTTATACATCAATGCTAATAAATAAAATTTATCTGTTTGTGCTAATATTAAATGAATCAAACATATATGGTACTTATAACCAAAAAAATCTTTTTTAAATTTATGTGTATGTCCATTCTGGGTGATCTCCGAAACGGCTGGGCCTATTTTGACGGAACTTTCACTGGCAGATAGCTGATGCTACAAGGAATAACTGAGGCTACTTTTATATTAGAAAAAAATATTATAATTTAAGCAGTGTCCAATACAACACGCCTCTCAGCGGAGTGTGGCCATGTTCAGCTAGTCCTATATAAAAAGTAAGACACTAATGTACATAGTTGGGTGGTTTCTCAATTATCAAATAGCATGTAATGAGTAATACATACGAGGAATTTAAATTGTTTTAAAATGAAAATTTAAAAACTTCTATTAGTTAACTGTGTGCCCATCTATCTATCAATAGTTCCTAATCTAAAAACAACCATTAGTATCCTGTCTTTGTGTGTTCTACCACTGCCTGTATGACAGTGAGCATACTGTTCAGTTGTCCCACACAGAGGTGGCGTCTGACATGGATATTCGCTTTTGTCGTCATACCCCGTGTACCTCGCGGGCGAGGACTCATTTAAACAGTTTATCTATCTATAGTGTTTCTTGCGTCCTTAGGCGACGTTATACAAAAAAGAAGCTAAAACAAGACGGGTAACCTTTTGTTTTGACTATGATACAATCAGGATATTATTTTAACAGGCGTTATTGAAATTTGGACTCTATTACAACTTGGTTGTAATAAAACGATACCAATGTAATAAATAAGATAAAGTAAAACTATTTTTACTTTATCTTATTTGTAACTTGAGTTGAGTTTGTAACTTGTATAGTCAATGGTAGATTTTATTAATTGAAATGATATGTGAAAGCACTCACTGACAACTTATCTCGATAGAAACCACGAAAATGTTAAGTGGAAAAACAAATTTAATTCATGTATAAGTGGAAAAACAAATTTAATTCATGTAACCACGAAAATGTTAAGTGGAAAAACAAATTTAATTCATGTATAGAAAAAAGTAATGGTTTCCATTTGGAAAAATTGATACCTTCTGTAAGTATGGCATCTAACTACTCTGCGGCCATCAACTTAGTTGTTACAAAACAATATATAGACAAAAAAATTGTTTTCATGTAATTGAAAAAAAAAATGTTTACCCTATTGCCATTTAGAAATTTAAAGATAGTTGAAGGCGCTTTTCCTACATCTCTTTGGTTTAAAAATAGACTGTATGTGTATGTCACTGAGACATAATTTAGAACTATTATTAATTCATTCGAAATTGATCCTATTCATTCATTATAAGGAAATTAAACATTACACTTAGCGTTAATATACTAGTTTTATTTTTATAATTTTTAATGGTTGTAAATTTTGTATTATTTATTGTTTTCTAGCTATTGCGTGACTTGTAAATTACAAATGTATTTGTTTTTTTACTATTTAGATGGAATCATTTTAGTATTATTGGGTTCCAAATAAGTGTGGTAATACTTACTATGATTTTTGTGTTTTTATTGATTGTAATTTTCATATTAATCAGTAAGAACAGCATCCTGGTCAATACCAGATAATATTCACGTTTTATAAATGAAATCGATAAAAAAATTACTTATATTTTTTTTTAATTCATATTACTTATGTACATTAAGAGATTTTTTTTTTATTGTATAAAATACTTCATTATACAAAAATCATGTTATTGTGTACATTTTTACTGTATTAAATCGTAAAGTTATTTCCTTTAAATTTGTTCCTCAAGGAATTGCTATATTTATTTCAATATATTTTATAATTATCTTAACAACTATCTTCTGTTGTGTTTTATATTGGCAATTAATTGTATAAAGGACTAGCTTTTGTCTGCCTTTTATATAGAACATATGTATGTATATCTATATATACACATATAAAATATGTATATTTGAATAGATGTGTTAGAATTTCAAATAAATCCATTGAGAAATTTCAAACAGTAAATTCTTACTTTGGAAACATTTTTTAACACAACTGCCATTTTCATTCATTTTCTTTTTGTTGAAATTTAATGTAATGTACATCTATCGTAGAGTATCTTATTATTGCTATTTTGTGTGACATTGTGTTTATGTGTGACATATCAGTGTCTATTCACTTAATAAAATGTATGTGTAATTTTAGCTCATAGTATCTAAATTACTTTGTAAAGTATATAGGTACATTTTATTTGATAGGATTTCTATAGGCAGATTAAACTTAAAAATTTGCTTACTGATCAGTTGAAAACAATTTAGCATTTGTCACATAGGATTATTATTAGAACTGGCTCTATATGTCACTTACAACAATTTTTAGTCCCTCCAAATTGATAGACAGTTAATTCTTTCCTCAGAGTAGGAAACAACCTTCACCAGTCTGATTGAAAATTATTTTATATCAAATTTAATATGTTAAAATATTGCTAAGGGGTTGGCTGAAAAATATCAGTACAGGTCCTGTACTACAATATTTATCCTGTACTACAGGATAAATATTGTTACGTGTGGGGTGAGTCAATCTGCCGTGTAAGGGCGAAAATCAACTATTTATTGTCACAAACCAAGATGACTTCCAATACGGCTAAACGAAAGGTCCGATACAACCGTTAAACTTGCCAAGAGTCGTCAATGATTCCCTTATGAGTCACTGGTTTACTGTTCCGAAGTTTCGCTTTCGACATACTTATCTATGGCGGGACAGTTCGATTCTGTGATTCGAAAGCCATAGATAAGTATGTGTATATTAGGAAATGTCCCGCTAGCTCGCCACTTCGCCTATTTATACCCGCTGCCAATCGTCTAGATTTTTCTCGAATTTAGTACAAACAAACTTGACAATAACCGGGGAGTGGCATGACTTCTATTCTACTATGGAACTTTCCAGTTATGTTAACAGGAAAAGACGCTTTTCTCGAAAGTTCCATGGTAAGTCATAACTAGAACCTTCCCTGGTGAGTCATAACATTATGATAAATTAATAATTAATTTTTTTTTAAACATTGCGCTACTGCATCTTCTATCAGACCACGCGCTTTGGCGCGTATGGGCTGGCTAGCCCTGGGACTTCGAAATATTTTCAAAAAAAATTTGACTACTGAATCGCATACAATTCTGTTAGAAAATTTTTTTTTGTATACAAAAAATTGTTGTACCAAACCATACCTAACCTAATCTTTACAAGGTTCGAGTGAATAGCCATCTTCTGGGTGAGCTCGTTCGATCGTCTGCCTCATCCTTCCTACGTGGATAGATGCTGGTCAAGAGCAAACCCATCTTTAATAAAAAAAAATATTCCAGTAAACAAACTGGTGAAGGTCATTTCCGACTCTGATCTTTGATGAATTACTAGATACAGTTTCAAAAGTTAAAAATTGTTTTCCCTCATAATTAAAATAAAATGTTCCTTGGAAGGCTGTAGCTAGTCTCACTACCTATTGAATATATCAGTTCTTGTATGGCAACTTGTAAATATTAAATTTATTAAAATAGTCAATATCGTTTTTTTACCATCAACCTCAGTCACCAATCACCATTGCTTTTGTAGGGGAATTGGGAATTTCCAGGCAGCCAATATTTAACTGTTTGATATATTAATATTCTTCTACCGCTTTTCTGCAATGTTTGGTGACCAACATGGCTATTTTAACCTTGCACAAAAGAGAATGAGTGCTCAAACCAAATCACTCTTTTAAATCCTTCATTCATAATAGACTGTTCGGGTGTTTCAGTTTATTTAAATTTTTATTTACGTTAGGCATTTTTATTTAATTTGGGATAAAAGTTAACTTGCTTAGGCTTACAGTATTCAATATTTCAATTTGATAACCATAATATTAATAAAATGTATATTTCAAGCTATTCTCATTGTTTGACTGGTCAGAAATAAGAAATTGAATAATTAATACAATTGCCTATGTCTCTTTTTGATTGTCGTAATATAAACCCAGAATAAATATGAAGAAGTTATGTTTCAATATTGAACATTTATTAATAAAAGCAGAAAACACATTTATTAACTTAGGTAACTAATAACATAAAAAAGACCTTCATTCATCTAGTTAGTTGGTTTCTAGTTATCCTTTTAAGTTTAAAATTCTGCAGATACCTCAATTCGCCGTTCCACCTTTTAAGCACCTCCACTTGCTGATGATTGAAGAGGTCGGGCATCTCCAATCCACATGTATCAAACTCTTCCTGTTCCCTTTTCCTTGTAATGTTTATAATATCTTCCCTGCTGGCATGCTGGCGCACTTTTCTCTGCCCGATTGAGTTTTTCAAAAGTATTTGTTCCAATTCTTCGTCAAATCTCGCTAAATAAGTTTGTATCAACTGTAAGATTTGTTCTTTGTCCAATGCTCCACTATCTTCGGGTATCCTCTCCTTAAACCACATGAGCTTTTCGCCGACTAGATTCTGTTTAATGTGAGTTCCTAGTTTACTTTGATCCCTTTTCTCGTGTTTTTTCATTTTCTTAGCGAGTGATATGGTCTTTCTACTGTTCGGGTGTTTCAGTTTATTTATATTTTTCTTTACGTTAGGCATTTTTATTTAATTTCGGATAAAAATTAACTTGCTTAGGCTTACAGTATTCAATATTTCAATTTGACTGCATTCAGTTACTATTACTAACTATATAACTGACTATATACTATAAAACACAAAACATAAACACGTGCGCAGCTGCAGTGTACTCTCGCTAGAGAGTAGTATATTCTTTGGTACTGTGGCTCTAGCATGAGTTTACGATACTACTCTTGCTCGCTAGCGAGAGCGTAAAACATTTATATGGAAAATTGATAATTTGACATTGACAGTTCACGATTTCCCATACAAAAGTTTTACGTTCTCGCTAGCGAGTGTAGTATTGGGGCCTTAGACAAAGTAGCATTCGCTCCGTAGCGAAGTTCGTTATCGTCTCGGAGACAAAGGAATCGACACTGTAACACGTGATACCTTGTCATGATTTCTTTGTCTTTGAGACGATAACGAACTTCGATATCGCATCGCTACGGAGCGAATGCTACTTTGTCTAAGGCCCTTGGTGTAGTAACGTAAACTCATACTAGAGCCTCTGTGTACGGTACAATATATAAAAAGTTACTCTATGTACGGTATGAATGAGCGAGAGTAGATTAGTTAGAACATGGAGCCGAGTCGAGTAAACCCGATTCAGTCTCACCGACTTGAGCGTGACGGTTCACTTACGTTTTTTCCTCAGCAAAACGCGCCTAAAGAAATTTTGACTTTAAAAAATCTTGTTTCAAACCTAGCAACAATGTTTCAAACTTGCATAAAAAATGCCGTAGTGTTCTGCGATTTCAAAAAACGACATTAAAACAATATTTTTTAGTCTGTGGTACGCAATTTTGCTTGTTAATTGTTTATGTGTTCTTCATTGGCAAATGGCAAAGCAGGCAAAGTATTTTGTCTTTGGGTTGAGCAATGTTATTGTTGGATTTGTTGGATGGAATATAAAATATAAATTATAATTTATCACAGCATAACATAATAATATAGTTAAGAAAATGAAAAGGGAGTGATTAAATTTTTTTTTTCAGTAATATAGTTTAGATATTGCGTAGTACGTACACACACTCTAGCAGTGAACAAGTTTTAAATATATTGCGATTGTCTATATTTGTGATTGTGACATCTTGAATCTTTGAAAATGTTGAAAAGACCCAAACCAGGAGAGGATGAAGAAGATATTCTCAAAATGCAAGAAGAATATCTCAGAGAAGTGAAGGCAAACAATGTAAAGCCGGCGGCTCAAGTTATTAAGATATGTTGCACAGAATCTGTACCATCTAAAAAGGCTAACACGGGTGTATCAAGTTTGCGAAAACCATCAAAATACGCCCAAAGCAAAGGACTCAAAAATTATCAGGACCAACCGAAGCGTGATGAAATTACAGATGTAGTGATGGGCGATGTATTGGAAAAGAACGCTATAGGAGTAGAGGTAGAAGATGATAAAGTATATTTTCCAACTGTAAACCCGTCTGTTTTGGGAAATATTTTAGAGAGAAATGTCAACGAAACGTTTGATTGTTCCTTTAAAATGCCACAGGAAAAAGGATTCCCCGTTGTTCCCAAACGGAATTCTAATTTGCCATCAACAAGTAAGATTACTCATTCACATTTAGGTGATACTGAAAAAATGGATGTGGAGGAATCATTAAATTTTCAAAACGAAAATTGCAATCTCCCATCCAAAAGTTACATATTATCCTCAAAAGAAGCTGATGCAATACACACTGAAAATGTTACTCTACTCAAGAAGATGTCAGAGAAGGATATTTTAGAGGAACAACATAAGCTACTTTCAAGTTTAGATCCTAAAATAGTAGCTTTTATAAAATCTAAAAGGAACCAAGCCTTAAAAGAGGATGATAAACCAGTAAAAGTTTCAATAGAAAATAACAGCGCTAAAATTAATTCAGAAGGACCTCAAACTGAAGACGATTCATTATGGGAAAATGATGTTCTTTCTCATCCTAATCTTAATCGGTGGCTTAATTTTGACTCACTGGAAAAAGATAAATTGGAATGGATTAAGAGTTTTGAAGAAGTTAAAAAACTTAAGCCAGATGAACATTATGAAGCAAGATTCAATTTTAGAGGATATTTATTGCCATATGCTGTAGAGTACACAGAAGAGACAAAGTCTCTTTTTCATCATGGCGATGAACCAAATAGACCTGGCTACACCCTCTCTGAACTGTTTGAGTTGACAAGGTCCACGGTACTGCAGCAGAGAGTCATGGCTTTGAACACTTTAGCAGGAGTGCTAGAATATCACAGCGTAGGCACTTACAAGGATATAATAGAGATACCACTTAGTAAAATATTTTTCATTATACGCATTGCAATGGATGAAAATAAGGTTATTATTCTAGAGCCAGCTTTAAAGGCTATGAGAAATTTACTATACAATAGAATAGATGAAGCAAGTTTAGATGCTTTGTTGGGTTTCGAAGAGGGCTCTACACAGCCATGTTTAGAAAACGACAAATCAGAAATAGAAGAGCTCGAATCCAAGGAAACTGAGTTCAGAGATTTCCATTTAGCGGAAATAGATATAGTAGCAGCTTTGTTAAGAACAGATATACTTCAAAGATTGTTCTATATTTTGGATACGGTGAAACCAAGTTTTAATTGCGCACAGTATGCGTTAAAAATATTAACAAGATTAGCGAGAGATTCATTAGAAACATCAATGAAAATTTTAAATACTGATCATTTAATGAATGCAATAATTAAACATTTTGTACCGACAACTAGTGTTAATTTTGCATTTGGGCCAGAAATAATTTACAATAGAAAGCCCATACTTGCCGCATTAAAATTTTTAAGAATTCTTTCATTGCAATCGGAAGAAGCGAGTAATATTCTTGTAAGCAAATACGATATCGTAAAACCCTTATCTGAATATGTAAGTTCTGGTGTGGATGGAACTTATGGTGTAAGATTACAAATAGAAGCGATTTGCATACTTTCTAATTTGTTATATTATAATGTTGGTGTTGAGAGTATAATTTCTCTTTCTCCAGTAGTTGTGACGACATTGTACAAACATGTTAAGGGAACCGATATATTCTTGATATCATCCATATTAACCGCTACTCACGCAGCTGTGCTACTGCAGTTCGTAACTATATTGTTAAATTGTAGATATGTTACAAAAGTATATAATTACAAGGTTCAAATATATCCCTTGATAAAAGAAGGCGTGCAGAAATGGGTAGCACAACTGTCTCATTCAGACAGTTACACATGCGGACATCTGCGTCTTTTATGTTCTGTATTGGACTGTTGCAAAACTATAATGAGAATTGAAAAGCTTCCCATAAAAGTTCTAACAGATTCCTTGCATTCACTGGCGTCATCGAGAGGTTTTACAAATATATTAAATAATGTCGTGCCTAGTTCAAATTTATTATCAGGCATTGAAAACAAAAAATTACACTTGGTAAAAAATTTGATGAGTTTAGGGAGTTCCGTGATAGATTCGACACAAAAAATCTTACCCATTCTTAATGTTCTATCACCACTACCATTATTGGCGGCATTGTTCAATTTATTGGAATTATTAGACAATAAAACGGTCAACCGAGTATTCATTAATAAATTATTGCCATATTTAAATAGACTAGCCGAGGATGCACCGAGTCTATGTGATAATTGGTTTACCAGGGTTGAGGTACATTTAATGTATACCGTCGTAAAAGTGGCTGCACAAAGTGACATTCCTGAAGTACAAAAAGATTTAATTTATGTTCTAGCTAACAAGTTATGTTACATTTTAAGAATAGACAAACAGAAAGAGTTACAATATTTATATGATAATATTGTGTTTAATACCAATTGGTTCACCGCTGATAGATTGTTCAATCAGATTTCTATATCGGATTATGATGGATTGTCTCTAACATCTGTTGCAGAGATAGATAGCTGTTATTGTCTAGTTGTAAAATTGAATTTAAAAAAAAGAAATTTGGCTTTAGAGCAATGGCGGGAGCCAATTTTACCCAGAGACTGGATTTACTTACCAATTCTTAAATTATATAGTGTAAGTCAGGAACGAGCCGAAGAAAATGTGGTGGAAAACTTTGAACAGAAAAAAAATATTATAAGTTGTAGTTTAAAATGGATTTTATTCAATGAATTGTGTTTTCCAGATTTGTTAAAAGATATCAGTTCAACAGATAAACTTTGTCGGATTATGTGTGTATTTTTATGTGATAATTCTCTTTTTCTAGATTGTAACATAAAATTATTGCTACAGAAGTGTATTCAGATTTTATTCAGAATAGAGAAGACGCAATCTTTTAATTTTGATAAGCAATTAATAGGACTGAGTAACTTCCAAGACCTCTATATCCAATTCCTGGAGCAATTCCAATCTGTTAGCTATGGCGATCCAACTTTTGCTGCTTGTGTTTTAGTACCGTTAGCTCAAAAACACAATATAAAATGGCGAAAATTACTTTGGTCTGAATACGCTGGTTGTCTGAGAGCTCTTGATTGTCCAGAAGAGTTACTTTGTTATGAGATGAAGGATTATTTTTATCCGGAAGAGACAGATGAATCCCTTATTAAATCATATTTTCGTGCGCTTTCTAGTAACTTATTAAGGCCTGATACCATCGCGTACAAGATAGCAGAGTTTCATGTAAAAAAATTCAAAATCCGTTCAAAATTACTTTAGAGTTACCTACATTGTTTGTATTTCCTATATTTAAATTATGAATAAAAATTTAGCCCCCCTACTTATTTTTTTTTTTCTAACGAAAGCTTCATGAAGGTGATCTGATTCAAGCATTTTTTTTAATGTTAAGGTCAACAGACAGGCTGATGGAAGTGGCTACCGTCGCAGAATAGGGATAAAGATACGGAATTAGAAAGGTATAGGGAAAGGGACTCTGGCATCCCTGACTCGCACACCGAAACACAACAGCACACATGCTATTACTATTTCATGGTGCTCTTCTGCAAGGAGGGATTGGTTACTGCCGCCAGACGGGCTGCCAAAATGACTAGTGTGCCATTCCATTAAAAACTTTTTTACCTGTAATATTATTATTATTAAAGATATGTTTTACTCTTGGCCAGCATCTAGCTGTATAGGATAGATGCAGCGAGCTCATCCAGAAGATACCTCGAACTTTGGAAAAAGTTGGGTTGTATGAGTTCGGAAATACAGACGCCGGCAGGGAGTTCCAATCCTTAGCAATGGGCATTATAAAAGATGTTTTAAATTGCTTGGTCTGAATTAGAGGGGTTTAGACAAGGTGAGGATGTTAATCAGCCGTACATCTGCATGTTCGTTAGCGGAAAGGGGAAGGTGGTATGATCTGATACAGCTCCCGAGCACATCCTCTGAAGTACATCTTATAGAACACACAGAGAGGCGAGTTTGCGTTTATATGCCAGGCTCTGCAGCTTGGTTCTTATTAGCGTACCGCCGCCAATGAACCCTCCTAGTTCTGCGATTCAGCGAGTCCAGTGCGACAAGTTGGTATTTGCGAAGCCATCCCAAAGGTGACAGCAATACTCTATGCAAGATCGGACTTGCGCCTTGTACAAAGAGAGGAGTTGCAAGTATTTAGGATGCCCAGCTTTATGGCCGCTATTTAGGCTTTGGACCTGAAAAATAGTGCCGAAGTTGAGATTTGAGCACAACCTCATGCCAAAAAGCTCGAGATCATCGGCCACAGGTATGGATGCACCTCGGAAAGTTGGAACCAAGTCGAAAGGGCTCCTTTTAGCTTGCGTTTTGGTGGCGTTAAAACCAACTAGATTCTTGTCTCCCCTACTACCAACCAGATTTGGATACAAGTTTTAAGTTTGAGTTAATTCGCTCAACCATTGCCACGCAATGAAATTCGTTGTGAGAAGAATGAATTTCATGCAGTCGCGATAAATGTGAAATACAATGTCACTACGTTACTATAGAACTTCAAATAGTTCATTTTTCAACGACAGATGTCGCTGCTCCGGCAGGTTACGCGCTATCGTTTCGTTCCTCAACGCGGACTACACTTTTCATACAAGATTTCGACGTTTGCTTTTATAAGCCCAGAGAAACCTTCTGGAGTTGCTTGTTCTAGGTACTACTTACAATAGAATTAGGGAAAATAAACACAGCGTCACCTCTGTCGTAGAGATGTAAAAGTGACAGATAACGTAACGCTTTTTAATTAACGCTTGTATTGATTTTACTCCTCATAAAATTTCCATACCGGCCGGGGGCCTTCATTATATGGAAATTTATTTTTGAGGAGCAAAATCCAAGAATTTGAAAAATTGGGGTGCCTCATTTGACTGATCTGCAGAGAGCAGCGCCAGTTGAAGCTTGCTTTAGTGTTAAACCGATACAAAAATGATGGGAAATTGTGACCAATTTGTGACGTGTAACAAACAGTGGAATAATCACATGCGAACAACGCAATGACTAAATGTCATGGTGTAATTCACTACATACAGCTTCCTCAGATCCGTCAAGCAATAACAGTAAATCACTACCTACTGTGTAGAACTCGGAACAATGAGGGCGAAACTCGCAGCAAAATAACCCCGACTCCTCAATCGATCTTTACCATTTGTGCTCCATGATAACGCAAGACCGTATATTTTTATTTTAACATTACAAGAGCTGAAGCTGTTGAAGTTAGAAGCCATCCGCCATGTTCCACTTCGCTCCAACCATTGGCTTCAACCGACAAACATTTTTTCCACGATTTGGACAATTTTTTGCACGAAAAATAAATTCTAAAATAAATTCATCGATTAGATGGTACAAATGTGGCAACGAGGTTAAATAGGTACCTCTAAGTACTTTGATTAAATAAATACCTATTTTTTATCTACAAAAAATTTTTCCAGTACAAACCGCAAATTCAGTATTGCCCACAACCAAGTCACCCACCGGCCTGAATGCGCCCTTTTTCATGGAAAATAATAAGTTAGGCAAATAATAATTGTACCTACAGACATTATAAAATATTACCTACTTAATAATATTTTTTCTATGCTATAGATCGCAATAATTATGTTGCCAAGATACCACTTTCATTTACTGTGATTTACTAAAAAAGATTAAATAATAATATATAGAATACATTTACTGCTAATTGGCAAAGCGAAGAGCTTGCACTTTAAGTATATTTTTATAGGAAAGAATAACAATCGTGTTACTATTAGTAAAAAATGATAGTTTTCCCAACTACATATTATTGGCGGGAATTTTATTTGTCAATTTGACAGTTACAAAATGATCCATCTGAGCGCAGGTGTTGTTGTTGGTTGTTGTTGAGCATTGTTGAGCTAATAAGGGTGGCTAAGGACAAGGGAAGACAAACAAGAGTACTGAAGTGAAATCTATTCAATTCATTGTGGGTTCACAATTTCAGATGCATCTTTATGTGTAGCAACGAGACAAAAATGTCTTTATAACATCGTTTGTTCGAATCCAAAATGTTTGTGGAAGATTTAAAGAATGATTTTTATAACGTACTACTTGGAAATGTATGTATCGAAATGTTTACCACTTTACATTTTTATAAACAAGATGTTTTGTAGCTTTTTGTTTTGTTTTAGAGAGTATTATTACTAGTTCATTACGACGTGGATGCAATATGCACCTGTAAAATACTGCAAGGTCTTTTCAAAAGTGACAATATATCGTATACGTTGGTTCCGATTGGCGGTATATCGGAATTAAAGAGTGCATATCAAGACAATAATGAGGAGATCAAATATGTTGTGCTGATCAACTGTGGTGGCACTATAGACCTTGTTGACATTCTTCAACCTGAAGAGAACGTGGTATTTTTTGTTCTAGACGCGCATAAGCCAACTAATATATGCAATGTATATAGTGTGGGACAGGTAAATATGTTTGTATATATTTTTTTACATAAGGTCAGCAGACAGGCTGAAAATCTAGGTGGCCACAGTCACCTATTAGCATAAGTAACCTCATAATGCTTGCAAATGCTCTGACCCCCTGATCACATGAGATGATTAATGTCGATCTCCAATAAGAGGGTGTTTATGTCAGCAGATGGTGAAAGAAGAGAGAAAAGTATGAAGTCCCATTATATTTATTTATTTTTGTAACCTCGGTTACCTTTGATTTAAAATGGTAAATTTTTAAAATGTTAACAATATGATACAATAGATGTTCACAATTCCCGTGTTCATAAAGTTAATTTAATAGTTATGTAACTCTTTACAAAAATTATGCCTTGCAGTGTTCTAATATTTTTTGTTGACCGTTTATTATATAGTCCCGGAAACTTTACTAATAAGTCAAAATTGGAGTCCCTTGGGGACATTTTTTGTATAAATTTCTAGAAGATAGCAATATAGATGTTCATATTACTTTTTTCATGAAATTAACATTAACAATGGTTAGAATATATAAGGGTTGATAGGTACATTAAAAAAAAATACAGTATGAACCCTTAACTTCTAACATCTTTAATTCTGTTAAATTTAATTTCATGTACAAAAGAAATATGAACATTTCATGTAACATTATATTCACTACAATATTTGTCTGCAAACTTTTTTTTATCTCATCCAATTTTTTATATAATTTGGCAAAAAACACTTATTTTTATTTCTTTCTACCCCTTCTACAGGATAGAATCAAAAATTTCTTTCACCCATTCATATTACATGTCTTCTAAAAGCTAATATATAAAAAATGCCCAGAGGGACTCAAATTTTTATTTGTTTTTAATTTTCCTAGACTATATACCTACATTTGTTACTGTTACAAAGATATCATTTTCTTAAATCTACTCATTTGTTTAGCTTAGTTACCGATTTAAACCACACTTGAATTTTATTATTATATCTTCATAATCAAAAAATGCCTTAAAATTAGATTTTTGTTATAAAGGTTGCAGACAGTCTACTTGATGGTATATGGCTACTGTCACTTAATAACACAAGCAACATTAGGGGATGTAAGTGCGGCCAATGCTTAAATCTACCAGAAGGCTTAAATATGAGCTCTGGCATTAGGCTCAGGGTGTCTAGTTTACGACTCGGGAATACAAAATACAATAGTTATTTTTAATTGTGGAACATCTTTAATTTGTGTAGCAAAGCAAGATTAAATCAGGAATGAGGATATTCATAGACGAATAAAAGTTACTGACATAAGCCGGTGTATCAGTAAGTTGAAGTGGCACTGGGTAGGACACATGGAAGTTCTTGAGTGGAGATGGACTGGCAAGTATAGAGTAGAAAGTCCACCCATAATGTGGACAGACGATCTGATAAGGGCTGCGGGTTGACGGTGTCTTTTTGGAAAATTATAGGAGAGGGCTATGTTCAGCAATGGATGTCCTATGGCTGATGATGGTAATGATTATTTGTAAAATAAGTGTGTAATGCAGATTGCTTATAGTAAACAGTTATGTCATGGCTATTTTCAGGTAAGACTAGTATATAGAGACAATGACGAAGAAATCCCTAATTATGAAGATTTGTACAGTGATGATGAGGATGAAGAAGAGGTAATATATTTTTAAAATTTTCTATTAAATAGAACTGTACTGCATTTGAATATTGCTAGTCTCGTCAAAACACAGGTTACGTCATTATTAGAGAAAGCGTTTAAAATCCACAGGTTTTTTTTTAAAGTTAGGTCGATGTACAGGCTGAGAGTCCACTTGATGGTAGGTGGCTACCGTCGCCTATAACACAAGCAACATGTTGCTTGTTCTATTAACAATAGTTTCCGTGCAATTTCTAATTTGTAAAAGCTTACATTCTTTTTTCAGGATAATGTCGAGACGGAGACTGGTAGACAGGGATTGGAAGCAGCTGTGGAACGTAGACGCAAAAAACGTGCATGGGAAGAGAGAAGGGATACACTCATGTTCAAATACACTCAGTTCTCCTACTATGGGAAGCCGAGCTGTCTTGTCGCTGTGGAACTGTCTCGGCTGGTGTCCCGCTGGAGTCCGGCAGTGGCTTGGGCTGCCAGCGCAGGCGCAGCTGCCCAGGAAGCCTTATGTTTGCGTCCACCTGCCTCCACACTCCTTGACAATGGAGTCCTACACAATAACCACCAGAATCAGGTAAAAGTGTCTATTAATTGTAACCGTGTGACAAGGTGTTTTCGGAAATCCCTATTTCTGCTATGGAGCTGCTAACCTATAGAGAACTCATCCGTGGCTAGAATAAAGAATCCATTTCATGTACTTATGATGAATGAACTTCCTGCCGAGATGTTTCAATTTTGCTAGGAGTCTGCTCTGTTCATTGAGTTTTGTTGTTTTGTTCCTACAGTGGGCTGTAAAGACCATTATTACACCTTGATTGATTATTTATTTATTTATTTATTTTATTAGGAAGCCAACGCAGTATACAATCATCCTTATACATAAACACATTTAAAAATTCATTTATAAAATCGTATACTCCACTTATAGGCTAATAATTTATTGATAACTCAAATACTTTTTATGAAATATCTTGTACATCTCTCACTTGTGTGTACAATGTGTTTTGATAAGTTTTAGAGAAAGGCTTAATCTAGTCTTCTGTAACTGTTTCGTCTTTAAACTGGCCGCTTTGACGAATTGCATTGCAGGACGCAAGCGTGCAAGTGGTTGTAGAGAAGGACGCTTGGCTGCCGTTGTACCGCTCGTGGTCGGTGGAGGGAGCGCTGCGTCACGCGCCGACTATGGCGCCTCACCTGCGGCTGCACACGGCGGCGGGCGGCGCGCGTCTGCGGCAACTGTTGGCCGACATGGGGCTGCCGCTGCGGCAGGCGCGGCAACGTTTCGGCGCGATGGACGTAGAGCTACGCAAGGGACTGGTGGAAGCGCTGGAGCAGGCCGCGCAGCGCATGCGCCTACCGCCGCCCACGCGAGCCGCGCTGCTGCTGCGCCGCACGCACCGCTCCACCCTCGCGGCGCTGGACTTGGTCTACGGCATCATAGCGCTCATACATCACGTAAGCATCACAATAAAACTGAAGCTGTACAGGGATAGTAAGGCCGGGACTCCACTAAAGCGGAAACGAGTATTTTGGGCAGCTCGTTTGTGGACAGTGACCTTATGGAAGAGGTAGTGAGTAAGGGATGTCAGAACCCCTTTGCCTATCACTTCCCAATCCCTTATTCTTAATCCTACTAGTGTGTTATGGGCGATGGTAGACACCTACCATCAAGTGGACCGTCAGCATGTCTGCCGAAACTTAACATAAAAAAAGACGAGACAAGAGGAGACGAGATGTGTTGAAAACAACTGTAAACGCATTACACAATTATGATGTACTCCTATGTATTACAAACACAAAGGAGGCTCTGTGTGCGACTTTCAGGCAGTGTTGGACCGAAAAAACTACTGAAAATAACTTTATAACATTGAGAGAGCAAAAGTTGGACTGTACATCAATATATTCCAAACAAAACAATTTTGTATTATTAATACAAAACAATATTCGTCTTTTACTCTAAAGCCAGTCAATTACGAGTATTCGTCAATTCGCACGAATACTCGAACCCGCAAGGCAACATTCGCAAATAATTATGCAAAGTTTTCGCTGCATTCGCAGTACATTTTTCATACTAATTCGCAGCAGAGCGACCTGGCCGCCAGGTCGCACGGGTGCTTATACGAGTCTTAGAAATGGTATCTTTAGAACTTTTCTCTATAGTTGCATACATTTGCTGTCCCATCTCAATGGACTACTACTTACTCATGCCTTATTTGGTCCTTGGAACTGAACACTACTACTGCAAAAAAAAAACACAAAGATACTATCCTACAGCCCCCGTATTCTCAGAACTTGACTCCAATTACTATTTTTTAAACTACCCCACTATATGGGAAGTTTTTCGAGTGTAGGCCACAGATCGGCAAGCATGTGATGGTACGAGTTATGAAATAAATATCCTAACTATCGCCACTAATGATTGTCAGGAGAGCATGCCGGCCGCGGAGGGCTTCCACGTGGCCCTGCGGTGTCTGGAGATAGAGAGTGGCGCAGAGGAGCGGACGCGAGCGGCATCTGCGGCGCAGCGCGCGCTCGAAGCTGTCGCGAGGATCGTGCACGGCGCGTTGGCCTCGGGTGCGCTGCGCCTGGCCGGCCCTTTCGCCTATCTCATAGTGGGCGAGGGGCCCGACGCCTGGGCCGTCAGAGGCCCGACGTGGCTGGCGATCGCGGCCCGATGGGTGGCCCCTGCGGTCGGCGCCCGGCCCCTCCTCGCGAGCGTCTCCATTGATGCCGACTCGTGTCTGCTGTTGGGCGTGCCGCCAAATTTCACGGACGAGCCGAGAAAGTACTTACTTTTCGTTGGTTATTGTTTAAATGGTCTGCTAAATATTTGGGTTTTTGTCAGATGTCAAATTATTTCTGTTTGTATTATAGTCGCCGTCACGAGAAGCTGTAAATGATGTAACCAAACAAATTTGCCACAGGGCAATAGGGGAGCGGACAAATTTTCAGAAAGTGTTTTAAATTAATCTTCATGGATATTAATTCCCATAAAAAATACTATTTTATTTATTTATAGCCTTTTAGGTACTCAAAATCGTGTTTTAATATTGTTTGTTTGAAAATGCCGCCAAAACGCCACGATAGTTCATCTGAGAGCGCGTAACGACATTTGTGGTCATATCATAACAAAACAGCTGCATTGGCATAAGACAATGATTGCCCACAAATGACGTCACGCACTGTGATCGGTGTTTCAGTTTAGATTAAAAATATTGTAAATAATAAAATTTTATTTCTTCATTTAAAAATATTTAAATGAATTATATTAAATTATTATTCGATAAATAATCGTAAAAAATTATATATTTTCGTTCTAAGTACATTTTAGATTTTAATCTGATTACTGTCCGATCCCCTATTATCAAGGAACATATCTGTATAGACCATACTTCGACGCTCGCAAGCAACTTAATTTGACTGGGTTATAAACAAACGAAAGTCCGCAATTTTGACAGGTCGCATTCGAGTTTACAACGCACATGGAGTTGCTTGCTGTTTTTGCTGTCGTTTTGGTTAGGTAATTGTTGTGTTACATATAATTATTATTCAATCCAAATGTTGTGAACCCCTGGATGTTTGTTTTACAGCTTGTCGTGACGGCGACCATAGTTTGTTAGTAATTACTTAGAGCCAGTAATTGGTATAAAATGTCATCTTGGACAGCTTTAAAATTGATTTCATAGCTGGATTAGCTGGACATGGACAGCACTTAGATTGCAGTTAGCGTCCGCTAGCAGTTAGTGCGGTAGGTCTATGCAACTATAGTCCATTTATTTAAGAATGAACAAAAAGGTAAACAAACAACTCACGACATGGTTTTTTTAAGTTTTAGCCTTAACCGCACCTTTAAATATACACGTATTCATTTACACTCACTAAACATAATATTCTTTACGATATTTATCCAAAATTATTGCATATATTCAGAGGAAAATGCAAAAAACTCGATAAAATCGTCATATAACCTACGATATTACTGGACGTCACAATGAGATTTTGTCTATGGTCTAGAGACGGGATGTACACGACCTGAGGCATTTTGTATCATATGAGTTTTTGATTGATACATAAATTATCAAGTTCACAATTCTACACATATTTTAAAGTTTTAGTTTACCATAATTCATAACGAAAACTTTATGAAATTATTTCTGATTAAAAGGTATTAATTAAAAAGATAAATCATTAAACAATACGAACAAATTCTAAATGAGTTACTCACTGAGTCAACTCTATTTGATATGCATATTGTACAAATCTCATCTTATTTGTTACCTTTTTGTTCAATCTTAAAAAAATGGACTATAGCATACAGTTGGCGTGCAGCCATTTATTAAAAGTTATTTCAACTGCACCGAAACCGCATTCAAACTACAAATACGTAAGCTTGCATTTGAAAAGAAGAGGCTCAGAGCAGAGAAAATATCAGTTAACATTTTCCATACATATTGGAATTTCGATTCAATTTGTGGGTTAGTTGTTTTGGTGGAATTATTTCACCTGTAGATAGATAGTAATTTTCTTAGTTACATCTGCCACTAGTTTTGTCCGCTCCAAACTGTCGTCAGCTTTTCTCGTAACGGTCGTAACTGTAAAGACCGTAAGGGCAGTAACTTGGTCTGTGAATCAGATTCTTCCAACCACCACCAGCTTCTCTAACAGCATTTCTTAATAGCAACAGTTATCTGTTTCCATGCGGGATATGTGCCCAATTTATTTGAGGCCCTTTGATAGCATAGGTGGCAGATATTCTTGTTCGAATTGCAAACTGTTTGAGGCTGTCCATGGTATACGCAACACCTGTCTCTCACCACATGGCAAAGGCATCTTGCACTCCAGAGATCGAATCTTCCAAGACTCAGATAAACCTGTAACTTATTCTATGCCTACAGATCAGATCAATAGATCAATTTATTTCCTTTTCCAGCTTATTTGGCACTGCGTTCGAGGAAGCGGCAGCTCAAAGTGGAGTCACTTTGTCTATGGACTATATGGACACGTCCATAGTGAGGCTGCCTACTTCACAACGGGCAAAGTTTCTCGACGCGCTCACCGCTCTTCTCGCGTGACAAAAGATGGCGCTTAAAGCGATTCGAAAATACTGTTCAAAGTGTATGTGTGTGTTTTAAAATAGACAAAAAACCTGAAAAGTAATGCTAAGGTAGTAATAAACCAAATCAAAGAATTTGACTTAATTGTAGATTGTACAATTAGATTTCTTTGCCTTAATTAGTGTGTATGAATTAGACAAATTCTATTTTAAAAATAGGATGTTGTTTAAAATTGGTTATGAAATTAATAATATGTATGTGTTCTTATGGTTGATTTAATTATTGTTCTGTGAATAGGGTTTGTATAATATAGGACGGTTCCTATAAAACTAGCTAAATATGCAGTGCATTATTTGCTTTTCTGAAAGTGTTATAGAGACCATTTAATGTTTTACCATATGTAATATATGAAGTCATGACTGAAATTATTTTTTCTGTATATTTGTGAATTATAAGATTTTTTGCAATGTAAAGGTCGTCAGACAGGCTGACAGTTCACTTAAAGTAGGTGGTTACCGTCACCACAATCTAACCATACTTACGTCATATAGTCGAGCAACTGCAAACTGAAGCGAGTTCGCCGAACATTGCTCTACGCAAGTACATTCGTTGCCTGACTGTATGACGTGTATGGTTAGACTGTGCCGTCGCCTATCAATACATGCAACGCCAAAGGTACTTCAAGTGCGCTGCAGACCTTAGTAGGCTTAGAATTAGATACCTTAGAAGGATAATGAATTAAGAAAGGATTAGGAAGGAAAGGAAATGGGCTCTCATTATCTTTGCTGTAGGATGTGCAATGTTGGATGGACATAGGCTATCCCCACAATTTTCCAATAGAGAAATCATGGCTTTCTCTGTAATTTTTGTACTTTTGTTCTGAGGACCTAAACTATCGGACAAACTTGAGACGCTTAGCCCTGGCAAACTAAATACATAGTAACTTAATATAAGCAACCACCGGTGGCAGAAATGGACCCGTCTGTGGAGGTTGCTGGGGGATGCGACCAGTATATCATTATACCTAGTAGTTGGGTTCACCTAGGGTCCTTTTGCACTAGTTACGTTCAGTTTTACCTGCAAAATTATTGGTAATCAATAAAATGGAGATTTATTTTAATTGCAATTTTACTTCATGAATTCCTTGCTGCTTGACGTTTTTTTCATGCTCTTATTTTTATTTTACTCTATATATAGCGAATTCTTGAGTCATGACTTGCAACAAGTATGTAGGAAAAATTTAATTTTAACAATTACCACCAGACCTATTAATGAGAATTACTGGATTCTATTCATTTCGTAAAAATATAATATTAATAATGATTTGTTATCTATGTTCACACAAAAAGTGTTGTTTGAATAGTAGGTTATGCGAAAATGTAATTTAAAATATATGTTTACATGATATTTATTGTAATTTTGTTTTAATCTTTGATTTCAAGAAGGTACATTTAGAGAAACCAGCATTTTTTAATCATATTGCATTGCTGAGACAAGATAAATCTCGCTAATTACTTCTAACAGGTCGAAATTAATGCAATTTAAAAAAATATTATTTGAGGAATATATATATTAAAATTAAATGATTAGATATTTAAATAACTGTGCGTAATTTATAATGAGACCTAAATGCTACTATAAATGGCTAATACTATTCAAAATGCTAAAAAAAAATTTTTTTTTCAATGATAAGTTCTGGAGATAACCTTGTGCGTTTAGCAAGTTATATTTTATATCTATACTAATATTATAAAGGGAAAAGATTTGTATGTTTGTATGAATAAACTCAAAAACTACTGGACCAATTTTAAAAATTCTTTCACCTAAGTATAGAAAGCTGCATTATCAGGGAACAACATAGGCAACTCACCCTCTCCCCTTTACCCCCCCCCCCCCTCCATACAAAATTTCCCTTTTTCACTAAAAATTTTTAAATAAACTAATTTTTTTTTTAAAAATAATTTCCACCCATGCGAAGCCGGAACGGGCCGCTAGTTATTAAATAAAGTAAAAATTGATTAAAATGATTTAGAATAAATCTAGTGGATTTGGCTAATCTCGCTTTTGTAAGGTGGCAACACTGACTGCTATTTTACAAAAGCGAGACAGTTGATTGGTTGAAAAGAAAATTCTTGTCTATACAAGATGTATATGACTCTTTTATTTATTACAAAAATAACAAATTACAAAAGACTAAATACATTTTTTATTTTTAGTAAAAGAAATAATTGATACCACAGCCAATGTAATTTTTGAACAATTCATAAAGAATATAAATTTTATGAAATGTTCATATGAGAAAATTTCGTTCAGACTTATGACTTATTTAAAAATTAACTATTTCTAATAATTAATAAAAATCTATAAAGTGTTCTTTATAAATCTCGAAATCATGTCGAATGCCCATTTGGGTTGATCTTTTGGTACCATATGTCCGGCATTTCTAACGAGAACTTCCGTTAGATTTCCTGCCCTCTTAACATATCCCGCTATATCATTGTCAACCCTCCAAATTCTTCTTTTGGCTTTCTCATATTCATCAGAAGAAGGGAATTGCAAGCTGCGTAGAAAGCTCTCGGTTAAAGGATAAGCAACAATAATGTCCAGTTGGCCATTATAAAAGAGTATTCTGTAATGGGACAGTAACTCGGAAACATAGGGAGCCACAGATTTTAACAGATCATAGATTAGATGCAGTTGCACTTGCTGCCCAGAGTTAAACGGTAGACCACCAACATGGACACTCTTTCTTATTTTATCATTTTTAAGTAAGTCCATCAGAATGGACATGCTATCGTCATCATTTTTTGTTTGCAAATAATTATAATACTCATTGAATCCCGTGAAGTTAGTGAAAAAAGAGAAGTTCGATGTTTGTCCGTCCATTAATTTGTCCATCAGAATGCAGGCAGCCTCCCACTTTTGCTCATTTATGTTATTAACAATTTCATTTTGTATGTTTTCAAAAATGTCACGTTGATTGAAATCTATTAAACCATGTTGGTATAAATAGTTTCCGTAATCAATTTGGTTAATGGGATCGCAGTAGGCATCACCCATGGCTAATCCTTCTAAGTTTATTTTTTCTTGATTTTGAGCGTTTTGACGATGTATCTCAATGCCCAATGAAGGTATGTACTTTCCGGCATAGGACTCTCCAGTTATAAAGAACCTATTTTTCCTTAATTCAGGAAATAGTGTGAAAAATTGTTGCAAGGCATTGAAAAGGCCTTTTGCAATGCAACTTTCATCTGAACAGTAGCCTTCTTCGGCTTCGGTGAAGCTGAATCCAGTTCCAACTGGGTTGTCAATGAAAATGAGATTATAATTAAGTGCCCAGTTGTATTTTCGCAAGATGAAACCGCCTTTGACAGGTTTCAGAGGGCCAATTTCATCGAAGAGTCCGAACAAGGAGCTTCCACCCGGACCGCCTTGCAGCCAAAGAACAACCGGCGCCATAGTGTTTCCGGAAATCGGCGGAAAATACCAAAAATATAAACTAGAGTTATATCTCTCATCAACAACAAAAAAGCCGGCGTGACTTTTTATTCCCATCTTCTTTGTCAGAGTTACTTTCGATAGATTTTGAGCTAACGATATAGAACCGTTCTTCAGGTACGGTGTGAGTATCAACGGACTTCCGGCGTTTTCGTACGGTTTTGCTTCCAATTTTATTCTTGGATAGGGAAAAATAAATGAAGTTCCACTCGTAAATAAATATGAAAAGGTGTATAAGAATATAAACGTCTTTACAATATTTGATGGTTCCATTTCGTGTGCATAAAATTGTCATTAAAAAACGAAACTTGTTTTTACAGTTTTTTCGATGGATTACAGTTTCATCATAGTTCACCTTGTTTATCAATTTAACTACAAGAGTACAGAAAAACAAAACAACATTCACGAAAATGCATGCAATGAAAGTAAATGCAATAAGTAAATAAATATAATTTGTAGCTTTGCTTGCCGTATCAAACATATAAAAAGATACTCTGTGGTATCAAACAAAACAAACAATAATAATAATAATAAAAATAATCTATGGTTTCTATTCGACGTTTTCAGTAAAATTGCTATTAAAAAAATTCTATTATTGTGGACACAGAACACTATATAGCATAAAGGTACAGCAGATACACATGCTTTTTAATAGCACGCTAAAAGCACACCTCGGTCACTTGTGATCAAATGTATAACAATCAAGTTAACGTTAGCGAGTAAAGTAAACTTTAGTGAGACTCATGGTGCGACATATTTTGAAAAATGCTCGTTTATTCGCTATCGACTAACGTAAAGTAACGGAATATTTCGATAGCAACTTAAGGTAGTGCTACAGTTAAAACGTATATGAACCATAATGATTTCCCCAATTATTGGCTAAAAACCGGCCTTTATTAAGCTGCGTCCACACAGGGCCAACGAAGGCCAGCGAATGGGTTTCGTTGGCGTTCGTTGGTCCGGTGTGGACGGCTTAGCGAACGCCAAAGATCGTTCGTTGGCGTTTGCCGGCGATCCGAAGCGTGGCGGTACTCGAACGACGCGGCGACGCGGCGTGCAGTACGAACTGCAGACAGACAACAGAGTACCAAAAGTACTCTGTGGTTCCGACTGACGGTAAATAGATGAGCATTGGATGAGAGAATGAACACATAGAGCAACTTTCTTTGCAAATGTCATTTCATTTGATTGATTGATAATCTTTCTTCTTATTATTATTATCTCATACCGATTGTTCCGTCAGCAGTCATTGCTTTGAGTCATTGGACTTTAAAATTAAAATGTTTTGATTTTGATGACAGTAATTTGTACATTAATCAGCATTCAGCAATGATACACAAGTCGGGCCCGCCATTTGTAGACAGATAAAATGGCGTGCCGCATGTGGTGGTTAGTGTTAGCTATTCAAATATTATCAGTTCAATGTTTTTTTCACCGGTATCCCAAGATAGAGCTTGGACAGCCTGACGGTGACGACCCTGGTAAACCTTTATTCCTAACTCCGTACATAGAAAACGGTAACATCACTGAAGGCAGACGTTTAGCCCGGGTCCCCTTCACCGAAGCTCTTAACATCAAAAGCTATTCTGGATACTTCACAGTCAACAAAACTTATGACTCCAACCAGTTCTTCTGGTATTTTCCAGCAATGATACCTAATCAGAAGGATGCCGCTGTGCTGGTATGGCTGCAAGGTGGTCCCGGAGCTACATCTCTATTCGGTTTATTTACTGAAAATGGTCCTCTTAAAGTGCGCAATGGAAAATTTGAAAGAAGAAAGTATAATTGGGCCCTCAATCATCATATTATTTATATTGACAACCCAGTTGGAACAGGATTTAGCTTTACAAAGGACCCTAGAGGATATTGTACTGATGAAACTCAAATCGGTGAGCAGTTATATTCAACATTGATACAATTTTTCAAACTATTTCCTGAGTTACAACCGAACAAGTTCTTCGTTACCGGCGAATCCTATGGTGGTAAATATGTACCCGCATTAGCATACACCATACATAAGAAAAACCCTGCAGCAAAAGTGAAAATAAATTTAAAAGGGGTAGCAATTGGAAACGGACTGAGTGATCCTCAACATCAACTTCTCTATGGAAAGTATTTGTACCAAATGGGTCTCATAGATTGGAATCAAGCAAAAGTTTTTGAAGAGTATGAAAACAGAACCGTTAATTATATAGTTAATAATAAATATGAGGAAGCGTTTGAGACATTTGATGAATTGTTAAATGGAGATCTGTTGGAAAGTGGTAAAAGCATATTTTACAATATGACTGGATTCAATTTTTATTTTAACTATTTGCATACCAAGGATTACATTGGTTCCGAGTTTGGCACTTTGATTCAGAAGAGTAAAGTACGGAGGGCTATTCATGTCGGTGACATGCCATTCAACAATGGTACAGAAGTAGAAAAACATTTAAAACAAGATGTAATGAAATCTGTTGCTCCGTGGATTTCAGAGTTGCTCGACCACTACTATGTAGTCATTTATAATGGACAGCTAGACATTATTGTGGCTTATCCGTTGACCGAGAACTATTTGCGAAATCTAAATTTTACTGGTGCGGATGAATATAAAACTGCAAAAAGATACATTTGGGAGGTGGATGGAGAAATTGCAGGATATGTGAAGCAAGCTGGTAAACTAGTTGAAATAATGGTGAGGAATGCTGGTCATATGGTGCCGAGCGATCAACCCAAATGGGCTCTAGATTTAATTACAAGGTTCACTCATGAGAAAACCTTTGTAAGTCATAGGAAAAACAAGTTGGCCCATGGAAAATTATGAACTGAATACTTTATAAGAAAGTGAAGTTGATTAAAAATCTCATGAAGTTCCTTGTTATGTTTGAATACATCAAACAATTTGAGAAATATTTTTTCACATAATAAATTTTGTTTTAAAATTGGCATTGTTGTTTTATTTGTTACCAGCAACCAGCCCCCCGCTTCTCACCTTTCTTGACGTAGTTTTGCCTGTGTGTTGATAGCCAGCCAGGACAAAAGTTTTTAAGTACTTATAGATTAAGTAACTAAGATGTTCTCCATCGCTATTGATGTTTACTCAGAAGCCTTAAATCAGAAGTTCTTAACAACTTGGCATTTGGATTAAAATCATTGGTATGGGTGTTAACAATTTGCATTATACAAATGACACTTCTCGTGACAGCTTCGGAGCGTGATCTACAAAATAAAGTCAATGAGATTACTTGAGACTGAGGCCAAGAATTAAATCCCAGATTGAACCAGCCCAAGTCTCTTTCAATGAAATGAGAAAAATTTTGTGTTGCCACACTTAAGGATTCGAGTGAGGTTGGGTCCCATAATGAACCAACCTGGTGAATGAATGAGGTAGGCCAGATCTATCATAATAAACGGCTGTGAAACATGGACTCTCAAGGTGAACACCATCGAACGTCATGGGCATTTGAAATATAGTGCTACCACCAAATGCTTGGCATTATATAGCTGAACACACATAAGGTCAAAAACAGTCCTCCAATGTGTCAAAATACCCCTGTCAATCTTCAGTTAATCATGATGGGCCTAGGTGGAAGGGAATAGACGCGCTAGGTGAAGGAGTTAGTCATGGTTGAGAATCATCCAGGAGTAGACTGGAATGCTTCGGTTGAGCAACTGTTCCAGTTGGCTCTTGACAGAGACCAGTTAGGGAGTTGACCTTCAAGACTGAAGAAGCACTGAGAGAGAGAGAATCTTATAGAGAATTAAGCTCAAGACTGTCTTTTGTTCTTGTTTAAAGGCACTAAACTCGGAACTAGCAGTCCAGAATAAATCTTTTTGCAATGTTCACAGAAGCCAGAGTTTTACACAATGCGAAAGAGATTTGCGTCCCTGGTTCCCCAGCTGTGAACTCGACTGCATATAACTAAACCATTGCTGCTGGCTTTCTACTGCTGTGGGATTTCAGAGCAAGCAGTTTACACGAAGCTCTTACTAGTATTTGACTCTAACATAGGAAGGTTTATTTTACTAACAAATAATGTTTTCATTTGATATCCCAATTGTTGTGGAAGTATACAACTCATAGGAGAATACTAATGGGTGGGTAACTAAGGCTAGCCACCTGAGAACCGAGCAGAGTTGAGACGTGCATGCTTGTCGTAATTGTGGCATAGCTTGCAAGCAATAAAATAAAAAAGATAGTACTTTAGTATATAAAAAAGACAATTAAGATATTTTTTCTGTTTTTCAATATGTCTGTAATGCCACAGAATACAATAATAGTACAAGTAGTAATGCTTTTTGTATAGAAAAAACACAACATAAGTTAGCAGGGGCGGATCCAGGTTTTCATTTTGGGGGGGCCATTCTGACAAAATTCGGAGTTAGGGTTAATATCACAAGTAATTTTTTTGTGTATTTTTTTTACTAGTTGAGATGCATTATGGTTGTATTGCAAATACTTTTAACCCGCGTAATCGCGTATTTGAACTGTCTCAAATGTCTGACATGAATTATGAAACTTTCGATAACTTTGATTGATATGGATTATATTATTCTACATTCAGTTCATATATGAATTGAATTGAAAAGTTAAGTCAAAAATATGGAATTCCTGGGTCTTTTAGGGGGGGCCATGGCCCCCCCCCTGTATCCGCCAATGTAAGTTAGTCATTGTGAATAACAATTGACAAGAATATTACGTTTCTGTTGTTTAATTATTATAAGGAAATTAAAACAAAAAGTACCACAGTTACAATGGTCATTATTTAAGTCTTACAGATAAAGTCCTTTGGGCATTAAGTGCACCTTACAAACCAAACTTATGACTATGTAGAAATACTAAAATAAACTGTTATTACAATAATAACTATGTCTAACTGGTATACAGGAATTATTGGCCTTATCGGCCCTCTATATACGTAGACAACTCAATTTCTTCAGGTAGTTCAGTGATGTTGACATCGAATCTGTCTTGGACTTCATTCAAGATCTTAGCATCGTTTTCATCCGATACCATGGTAATGGCGAGGCCCTTTGTACCAAATCTACCAGCTCTCGCCACTCGGTGCAAGTATGTATCTGAATCTTCGGGCATATCATAGTTAAACACTATGTTTACTCTTTCAATGTCCATTCCGCGTCCAAACAGGTTGGTAGCGACTAAAATCCGCTTCTGGAAGTCTTTAAACTGTTGATAACGGGACAAACGGTCATCCTGAGTCATGTTGCGATGAATGCCAATAGCGGGGAAGTTTTGATCAGTCAGTAACTGGGCGAGCGCTATGCAACGCTGTACAGATTTGACGAAAATTACAACTTGGTTAAATTCTAAGACATCCAGTAGTTCAAACAATTTCTTATTTTTTTCATTTTCTTTAAGTTTCACATAATGCTGTTGAAGACCATGCAAAGTGAGCTTGGCCTCGTCGTCTACGTAAACCTCCATAGGGTCTTGCATGAACTTTTTGCACACTGGTCTGATTTCTTTGCTCAGTGTAGCAGAGAACATCATAACCTGTTTCCCATGCGGGGTATTTCTAAATATCTCCTGCACGTCCCTCCTCATGTCGAGGGATTCCAGCATTTTGTCACATTCATCCAGAATGAAGTGTTTCAAATGCTTCAAGTTTAGCTTCTTATTGTTGACCAGAGCGAGGATTCTTCCTGGGGTACCAACGACGATATGAGGACACGCAGTTTTAAGTACTTCCTCGTCTTTCTGAATCGGCATGCCGCCGAAAAACACACTGACTTTGACACCAGCCATGTATTTAGAGAAGCGTTCATACTCTTTACTTATTTGGAAAGCGAGTTCTCTAGTATGGCACATAACCAGAACGTAGACGTGGTCTTCGGAAGGTTCTAGCTGTTGGAGAGTGGCTAAGACGAACACAGCAGTCTTGCCCATACCAGATTTTGCTTGACAGAGGATGTCCATACCGAGAACAGCTTGCGGGATACACTCGTGTTGCACTTCTGATGGATGTTCAAAACCACAATCTACAATGGCTCTTAAAATTTCAGGTTTCAGGAGGAAATCTCTAAAGCCAGAGCTGTGAATTGATACATATGATCCTTTAACCTCTTTTTTAGGAACCGCTTCGTTTGCTCCATCTGCCGCTTGTTGGTCTGCCTGTTCTTCATCTTCATAATCCAAGAGATCATCATTGTCAGCCATGTTTTTGATTATTGGTTTATTTATATAAATAATAGATTATTAAATTAATCACGTGAAGCGCAATGTAATACACGAATTTCACAATAATTTAATAATGGCGTCTTTTTTGCCTGCTTGGTGGCGTCAATTTCAATGTTGCCATTATTATATTAATGTGAATAATGATGAATAACAATTATAACAAATAAATAAAGACTATTGACAATTCTTTACACAGACTATATACTATAGGGTGATATATATTACAATACTCTTTGGGTGAGATCTTATTCAATACGATATAAAATGTTAAATTTGTATAAATATACCTTTGAAAGATTACTGTTTTAAAGCGTAATTTTAATAATTAGAATATTAATAAAATTTGAACTGTCAGTGGATACTCAGATCTATATATCAATATATGTAATATGTATTTATTCGAATTTTATTTATGAGAATTTGCTTAGGATTGAGTTGATAAAAGATCAATAATAACACATATATCTATCAACTATACGTTATGGATTGATTTTGAGATGTGGCATATTGTTTAATGATTATTATAAATGAACTCATCCACTAAAGTTAGAAAATTGTGTCAAGTGTATGAATAAGAATATAACAAAGATGTTGTATTAGTCTGTACCTAGAATATAATGTATGCCTGTGTGACTGAAGCATGACTGAATCACAGACTATGCCAGACTGGACTGTCAAAAGATAAGAAATATGGATATGCCTTTTTTATTATTATTTTCGTCCTTTCGGTCCTTTTGTGTACACATATCCATTACAATGTTATAACGATTTTTTTTAGTGGAAATCGTGCAAAACTAAGATCTTTATTTTAATTACCTGTACGGTTTTAACTCCTTATTTTCAACCGGCTGGGAATATAACAAATTACCGTGACAAATTAAATATAAATCGCACATGTATCGTCATCCCACCTGCCAACTTTTACATAAACAAGGTGACTGAGTAGTACCATATTTTGTTCTTTATATTTACGTTAAGATTAATATCTAAATAATTCTACCGAACTGCACCGGTAAACCTCGAGCGTTTCCGACTCGGAGGTCACCACAGAGTCATGCGCCATTGTGCTAAATCGCTGCCGATAGCCGATGTTGGCTTATGGTCGAGATTGGTCCAATGTGTACTGGGGTATGTTTGAGCTCTCCTTCGGCCAAGGCTAATTTTGCTCTAACCGCGGATACACGCCGTTCTAGCACTCCATTCGAGCATAATTATGATCTGGACAAGATTTGATCATACCGGGCGACCTGTCAGAGCTAATTATGCTCTACCTGCCGGAACGTATATGATCAAATGAAAGTAGAGCAAATTAACCCTGGCTGGAACACACCCCTGGGACCTTTACATTATCTTGCGAGTGCTTTAAGTAAATATATCGGGACGCCAGGACAGAGTAAATGTTTGCTGTATGAGTTGTAGGTTTCCGGGATGATGGCCCAGGTCTGGAAGAACTCCATATGAGTTGTGGAAGAACCTACAACTCATATGGTACAAGCCGAGAAAAACTACATTATACTAAATGTTTACTGGTTATAATCTTTTCAAGTTTATTCGAAAATTTAAGTACTTATGCTTTATTTTCGACAAGTAGCTATAACCCTTTATAATTAATTAAATTTTTGTAGACATAATAAACAAGTCAAAACAACGCTTAATTTATAGAATAGGTGATGACAGGCCTTTCTTTTCCACCCGACATCATTGAGGCTCCCTAGCTCCTGCCAGATTATTATTAAATAACCAATTTTATCGATAACTATTGCTTTGAAAATGATAAGTGGAGCAATAATAAAGATGGAGAAAATAAATTTTGCCTATTTCCATAAAATACTCCTTTATCATAGTTATAGGTTCTCCATTATTCTAAAGTGCCCAGAGTCACCAATAGGTTAGAGGCGGCCCTAGGTAATGAATAATCGGTGTTTCGAAATGTGCCGGAAATTGAAGAATTTAAGACGGGAGATATCTTCAAAAATATGGAATAGAAACGTGTTGTCATTTAATTGTGTGATGATTTTTTATTTGGTTCAGATCGTTTAAGCATAAGGATTGCTGCTGCACATGCTAACACGAATAAGTTAATAAGTTTTGTTGTAAAGGTTTTTAAGGTGTAGTTTTTTTTTTAATTAAGGAACTTACTTAAGGCGTTTATTTTATACGGTTGATGATGATTATGATTGAGGTCACCTAGGGATATGAGCGTCACCAAGGGAGATTCAACCTTACAGGAATTTATTTACAGCTGTCGTAGAAATATCTCGGCAGGGATTTTAATCCACAGATCTGTTTGCCAAGATGTCACCTAGTAATGAGCATACCCACTTCACAGTACAGAAATTGCTGATTTTGGCTTGGTAAGGAAATGAAAAAGAAATAGCAAAAGTATATACTATGATTTCATTTATTTAAATAACTTATAGTAATACAATAAAAAAATGGATCACAGATTTACAAAAGTATCAAACGTAATAATGTTTCAGCTACAACGTTCAGCACACGAACCTACTATAGGCGCGCCACCGATCAAGTCCCGCGGCTTAAACTTGAACTAGAATTGGCACAATAGAAAATTAAATGGCTATAGATATAAATAGACCGCTTAAATGAATCCTTACCCGCGCGGTATAGGGGCGCGGGGGTATGACAACAAAGGGGAGTGCGATAGGTGCGGCCGAAGACTCATTTGAACGGTCCATCTATAGAAAACAATATTTTGCAATTCGATGACTGCGATACGCAATTCGATGACTGCAATGCAATACGATGCAATGCGTACTATAAATATCTATTCTACGTTTAAAAAACGAATTGCAAGAATAATGACCTTAGATTAGAATAAAACTGACGGCCATGTTGCAAAAGCAATCCTAATTTTAAATTTCTTTAAAATTAGGGTCGCTTTTGTATTTATCTATTTAATGTTGTTCTAACTTTTCTACACACTACTTTTTCAATTATTTTTTTATTCCTAATGATCTACTATAATGTACGCAAACGCTGCTGGCGCACGGGGTCGTAAACCATTCAAGCGCTAGGGTTGTGCATCTTCACTAGGTGTGCCAGGACCTTGTCGTGGTGGGGGGGCTTACCCTAAGCAATCTGGGCGATTGCAGGGGTCGGTGCTTTCCTCCTCACCGGCCCTTGCTCGACCGATCGGATTGGTTTTGGGGACCAACAAGGCACATACCGAGGTGGGCTACGAGCGGGCTCTGTTTAGCAGAGCTCGTGGCAGAGCACCCCATAGAGGAAGGCGACCCCGACGGAGTTTGCCAGAGTAGAAGGACCTCAGTTCAGGGTGGCCTGGGAGGTCTTAGGAGGAAGGGCCCCAGGCATCCTGATCAGAGGTGTTAGGGACCGGTAGGGACTGACCACTGGGAGGACTGGACCGCAGTCAACGGGAGTCCCCCCAGGCTAACATCGTGTAGGCGGCAGCACGATGCTGGGTGGCCCAGCCGAACTACTCGGGGTATTACGAGGCGTAGTAAGCTGGGCTTCGGTCTCGGACTGCAAGAAGGTCCAAACTGGGTCGAAGCTGGTTGACGTCTTTGGTTGGTTGTTTGGTGACGTCGGCTGGTTGTTCCGGGCGTCAGAAGAGGACATCTGGCGTCTGGGACTTAACTGTAGGTGTGGCTTGACCTGCAGATGTTCCAGCGGGTCGCCACCAAAACTTTCTATGCGGCTTGCCGCTACTGAGTCGGGTCCGCAAGGACACAGCGATGCGTGGGGCCTGGGATAAGGCCTGGCTGTGACTCCGGATCCCATTATCTCTGCCGATGGTGGAACATGGAGGGGTTTTAGTGGGTAGGACCGGCGGAGCGGTTCATTCCGTCCGGGTGAGTCCCACACACCCCCTCGTCGACCGTTCTCGTCGGCGAGGGACAGTGCGTAAATGATATTTCCCCTTTTTAATAAAAAAAAAAGGGTTGTGTATATTCCGCACGTATTATGGATACTTTGAGTATCTACTTATTGAGTACTTATGGAAAATGTTGCAGCTGGATATACATATTATAGCGTTAGCGACCGTTGTGCAAAACAAATGTAATTCATCGCCGATTCTTAGAACTATTTGTAAACATTTCGAAAAATCGGTTCGAAAAGGACAAAACAAGTGTGAGCCAACAATAAAATTGGCAATGCTGCTCCAACGTTTTATGACCCCGTGTGCCAACAGCATCGGCTCATACAATAACCAAGGTATTATGACGCCATTAACATTTTTCACTATAAGGTTTCAACGGCTTAAAATCAGCATTTCCGCTCAAGTAGGAGTCAACAAAATTTTGTACCGAGTCTGTGGTAATTTCATCACCATACTTCATAGTGACTAGTTTTTGTTTTGGAAAATCCACGGCCGTCAAGAGAGGGACAGCGTCGTCTAACCCTATGTGCTCTCTCAGCATGTCCGCGCTGTCTGTCCCGTCGATGCCTATGTAAAACATTACATGCTTGAATGATTTCTTCTTCATTTTTGAAAGAGACCGTGACGTAGGGTAGTCAAAGTCCATAGTCTCGTCGTCTGACGAGTTTTGGAATGGACAGAAGCCTGGAAACTGAATGCTACATTCTTCGTAATAAGAGTCGGCAGATGGCGTTAAGACGGACTCGGCGAATTCTATTTCGGAGTCTTCGTCATCTGAAAAACAAAGAATATATTAATTTGTTTATAGCGTATCATTATTGTGACGAGAATATCACTTATCTAATTTTAACGTCTAATTTGCATAGGGGTAGTATATCTAGAGGAGGCGAAGTATAGGAGCGTAGTAACGGTAAACAGAGATAGAAAGCTTCGGAGAGTAGCACTGTCCTTGTCTTGCCGCATACGGAATGCCAACATGCTGCGCGCAACCGACGTATCGTGTTCTAACCTAAAAATATGCGGGATCAGACAAGGAAGCGACTATTCTCCGGATATCTTTTTCTCTTTCACAGAGCATACGCGTTTCTGGCTGGCTCACATCCTCTAGGTATATTAGCTTTATGCTAATTTGACACAAAAATGCGGGGGGTTATAAGCTCCGTTCACGTGGTTCACGCGCCTTGCCGCCATTTTGATGACGTAATCTCGTGACAAACTCTGCACGGTCAGTTTTGTTTGCTATTTTTTTATGTTCTGTATTTAATGTTTCTTTTTTTGTAGATATCGTCAAAGAATGTTAATGTGAGCATTAGCAATTTGTGGTGATTATTTATACCAGAATAATTTTGTATCAATATGGCGTTTGTATGAATAAGAGCATATGCACAGAGTTATAAACTTGGCAGCCCGTCTGGTCTGGAGGGTCACTATCTTTGCAGATGAGATTGTGTCTGCTCTCATACTTCATTACGTGCGTAAAAATGTCCTCTAAGATTGCTTTTGTTGTCGTAGGTATCTTATAAAAAAAGATGTTCAAATTGTCAAACAATACATTATCCATACAATAATAAAATATTTCATTTACCTATTAATTCATTTTTACAACGATTTATTATATTAACTAATTTTATTAATTAATAACTAATTTACTGCTAGGTTAAAAATATTATGCCTTTACGGCTACCATTTTGACATGTCATTGCCAGGGGCTATATAAAGTGGTTGGTGTAACTAGAGCACTTGTTCGTCATGAATGCTATGGTAAATAAAGCCTGAAAGGTTCCGTGTCAGATATCAGACAAAGATTTCTTCTTCAAAAAATGGCAATAGACAAAGATTTTCAACTGTATAGATCGGGCACGACGAAAGAATCCGTAATGTGACATTTAGAACCACGTGGTACAATATCGTCAACTTTACAAGGCTATTTAGCTACGCCATGGCCATTCTGATTACGGCGATCAGGATGATTATTTTTGTAGGAAAAATTTCCCAATACCCTTCTATATATTTAATCATTTTGTAAAGGCGTAAAAGCGTAAAAAACCAACAAACTAACTTTAGCATCTATAATATTGGAATAAGCAAGCAAGTCAGTCAAATCCAAGTGGGAAAATTTTCCCAATTCCCTCTCTATATGTTTAATTTTTTGATTTCAAGCAAAATCACCTTTATTGTTGGGTAGGTATACTTAGGTCCATTTCATACTAATAAGTTTCGCCATAACCCTTTTATGTTTTCATTGGTGCATGTAAAGATGATTGTATAAAAAACTAGTTGGTAAAATATTTTACCGATAAATAACACAACAGCCGGATGACGCGCCATTTTTAAAAGAGCTTGCTCCGTGAGAACTGACACCGGCCGCTGCGCCCATGGAAAATTCTGAAACAATATTTATAATTTATATCACAGTAGGGTGAGTAGAACTTTCGCGAACTTTAGAACAATCTTCCGAGGTGTTTCCACTTAAGTATAATATGGGCTCAAGCGAGCCCCCCTGGTGTTGCTTATATCATTAGGCGACGGTAATCACCAAACAACCACCAAGTGGACCGTCACCCTGTCTGCCAAGTGCCACCCTTTATAATATTAAAAAAAGAGAAAAAAAAAAACACGATACGTAGACATAACAAATAAATAGATATTCATTACCAAATAAATATTTATATTGTTATGACTCACCATGGAACGTTCCAGAAAAGCGTTCTTGTCTGTCAACAAATCTCGAGAGTTCCACCCTAGAATAGAAGTCACGCCACTCTCCGGTTATTGTCAAAGGAATTTGGTCCTTATGTACACAACATAGAGTTCACATTCAATAGAAATAGCGTTCCCGAACTTTCAATGACCTTGTTTACAATACTTGTTTATTTGTACTTGTTTATTGTTTGTTTGTAGCAAATTCGAGATTGATCTAGACGTTTGACGGCGAATATAAATAGGAGAGTGTCAAGGTGGCGGGACACAGTTCGACTCTGTGATTCAAAACGATACTTCGGAACTTACCTGCGACAGTAAACCAGCGATTTATTAAGGAATTCATTGACGACTTTTGGCAAGTTTAACTGTTTTAGACCTCTTGGTTAGACCTCGAACAAGTTTAGACCTCTTGCTTTGTGGCAATAAATAGTTCATTTTCGCCCTTACACGGCTGAAGTCCCACGTATCCTCTATGGGCATTTGTTTATAGGGTATCTTTTGAAGATTTCTCCCCTCGTAAAGAATAAAAAAAGGGAATTGTACTCACCAGCGCCAAAGGATCACCGGCCAGATGCTGACGTCCATTGGCAGTCAGCACCTTCCCGTTGCCGTCGGTGATGACTAAAGCCGGTATACCGGCGACCCCGAGAGCCGCCGGCAGCGTGTTCCTGGCGTCTGACGCGGACCACGGAACGGAGAGGGCATCGATTGAAGACACGGATTGCACTGTGCGGTTGTAAGACTGTTCGCTTCTGGAATTAAGAAAAGTGCACATGTTATTTAATAAATAAACAAACACGACAGTCTCTTATATTGCGACACATTCCCAGTAGTACCACTGAGCAGTACCATTGATGGTACTACTGGGATTTAAATTCCCATTAGTACCGTTAACTGTGCTAGGGAAGTCGAATTTCCCTAGAAATATATGAGACTCACTATATTCTAGATAAAATCTATAGACATAGAAATTTCTTTAAAATTCTTTTCTATTTCTTTAAATAATGCCTCTAATTTATTATTTCAAAGAGTTTTTGTGTAGACAAGAATTCGCTTTATAGTAATCATTACCAAAATTGTAGGTAACTGTACAAACTGGGTCAAAGTATGGTTGATGGTTGAATGAAGGAATAAAGGACACCGCCAATCTCTCATACATCGCGATGACCCGTTACAAGTTCCAAATTAATTAAGTTACAAGTTCCAAGTAGCATAAATCTGATAAAAATATCAGATTTATGCTACCTTAGTTTCAATTTGATTGTCAGTTGCATAATCAAGATATATGGGCTCAAATATAACTATGATGGTTAGGTTACGTTAGAGATTGTGTTAGTTAAGTGTGTAGTATTATCATTTTAGTATTGTTTAGACGACTAATCCTAAACTCTAGGTACATTTCCATTAGATTATAATGTCTTTATAATTGCAATAAAAACACTAAACTAGACATAGACAATAAATAAAGACTTGACTTTGTCTTTTTTTAAAGTTTATTTCATGACGGCTCGAGCACAGATACTCACAAGATGAGACAAGATCTCTAGGTAACAGAACACACAACATTTAAAAAATATTTTTTTGTATTTAGCAACTGTAAAATAAAATTATTCTTCTGTGATTTTAGATTAATAAAAAATAAAGTAGGTATTTTTTTCCGCCATTTACTATCTCTGTAACAGGTTGGGCCCGAAAGTTGGCAATCCCCTTTGTACAAGATACTTTTTTCATATTGAAAAAAAAAAAACTATGGCAGTTATGTTGCAGATGTGCTTAAAATATCTACCTTTATTCATCTATCCAAAATGGTATAAGTGGCGTTTAATTCATGTAGTGGCAGGGTGCATAGCATTTTCTTTTATTAAATCAAGGTAGCGCTTGACCACTATCTCACCTGATGTGAGGTGCAGATGCGGCCAAAGGTGGACCACGTTTACCCAGTAAATGCCCATTTACCCTGGTTTTGAAGACCCCGAGGTTGTAGTTCTGTGGGAACAGAGACGCAGGCAATGAGTTCCAATCCTTAGCAGTCCGAACAAGGCAGGTGGAACTGAAACGCTTCGTGCGTGATCGGGGTACATCGACCACGAAGGGATGAAACCCTTGCCCACGCTTAGTGGTCCGCACTCATACTGTGTGTATTTCGGTGAGTGAACGGATGTACTTTATCCTGTACCTACTAAGGACGAAAGTGGACTCGTAGTAAGTACAAGTGACATTCTTTGTGTATGGTAGCCACTTATGTCAGCCTGGCTTCTGACCTCTACATAAAAAGCGTAATCATTCTTAGATCTATGATTATATGTATCTACTTCTAAAATGGCTATAAAATTTTCGAGCGACCCCTTTAAAAACTGTGGAGTAAATGAGCGAAGAAAAGAGTGCATTGTGTCGTGAAGCGACGAAAAAAAAAATGTCATTTTCAATGAATGGGAGTCTGAAACGCGGATGTATAATGGATGGCGACGTTTAACGCTGAAAAGATGTACGCCCCAGTTGCCACTTCTTGGTCTATAGGGGCTTCTCATACCATCCACCTTTGCACAGACTCTTTTAGGTATAGCTACATATAAAATCTAAACATCATATATGCTTGAATATATAAGACAAAAACAATCTGAATATGGAGCCACTAAGCAATCCTTACTAATATTATAAGTGCGAAAGTTTGTTTGTAACAGTTTCACGCCTTAAATAGGAGCTGGCCTTAACTTAAGTAGGGTAGTTTAATAATTAATTTAAGTCTTAAGCACCGCAAGTAGGTAACAGAAGCGAATATTGTTATGAACGAGAAATAAAAAAAAATCGCATACACGTTGTCAGAGGTACAAAAGGTTAAGTCAAGGTATAAAAACGAAAATACTGTTCACGGAATTATTTTTTAAATTTCATGTTAATGTCGGCAGCTAGGCTGCCGGTCCACTTGATGGTAGGTGGCTACCGTCGCTGGAAATGCGCTGCCGACTACATACGATTAAGGATAAGGGTTAGGGAAATGGGCTCTGGCATCCCCTACTCACAGAGACAAAAGAGCACGCATGCTGTTATTTCACGGTGGTCTTATATATGAGGGTGGTTAGTGCCGCCAGACGGGCCGCCCAAATGACTGCGAAACGCAGTGTGCCCTGCTACTACTTTTCAGATCCAGAGCAGAGCCAACTTTGAAAACTTCATTTCCACAGTTGACCCTGCCTGGAATCGAACCCGGGAACCCTAGAACAGAGCGTTAAGGCAAGCACTCTAATCACTAATTTAACGGACTAGTTATAAAATAAAGTCGTTGTCTCCTTCTGCCTGTTCTCCACGATCTTCTTCTAAACTAGCCAACGGATTATGATCTGGTTTTCACTAATAGAGAGAGAGAGAGATAAACAGGATGGAGCGGTAGTAACATATAAACGTTTTATATCAACACTATAACTTAATCGCTATAATAATAATTATTAAAAAAAACACCATGTATGCTTCATGTACTTACAGACTGTATAATTCATTCATACATTGAATCGGGTCGCCTCCGGGAATTTCAGAGCGCAATCCCGTACCTTTTCCGGGATTATGGGTTAAGTTAACCCGTAAAAACGACATTCTGCTATTTTATGCGTGTGCATTACCCGGATATCCGGTTGTACGAGATTACGAATTTTGGGTTCAGCTGATATTTAAAGATATATGCGAAATCAAGTCAGATATTAAACGGGTTTTTTATACAGTTCCTTCAATGAACTTTTCAAATTTGGCTCTGGTCTGGATATGGAAAGTAGTGGTAGGGCACACTGCGTTTCGCAGTCATTTGGGCAGCCCGTCTGGCGGCAGTACGCCCCCCCCCCCCCCCCCCCTTTTAGAAGACCACCGTGGAATAACAGCGTATGTGCTGTTGTGTTTCGGTGAGTGGGTAAGTGATGCCAGAGCCCAATTCCCTATGCCTTGTTTTGCAAGGTAAGGTTTTACAAAGATCCTTTCACTAGTTTTTTTTAAAGTAGTAAAGGGGTGAGAAGGGAGAGGCTGAGTAGCCTATGTTACTCGATGATAATGTAGCTTTCTATAGGTGAAAGAATTTTTAAAATCGGTCAAGTAGTTTTTGAGTTTATTCATCACAAACATACAAAAATTCCCATTTCCCTATCTACTCCTAATCCCTTATCCTTAATCCTACTGCAGTCGACAGCGCACTTGCAGCAGCTTAGGCGTTGCTTGTGTTATAGGCGACGGTAGCCACCTACCATTAAGGGGACCGTCAGCCTGTCTGCCGACCTTAACATTAAAAAAAATACATAAAAAAAGTATAAGTACAGATTTATAATATTAGTATATAGTCCTTACAATTCTTAATAGGTTAATTAGGATATCAGACGAAAGCAGTTCAAGGCATTCGTGCAAACAAAGCTTCCAGTTTCTAGCAAATAACGATCTTTGTGTGCCATGTAACTTTGTCAACTTGTGTCATTAATTGTCAGTATAATGTCAATATTCATGTCAAGAGAGCGCTTGTTCGCATTACAAACTAGCATTAATGCGATAAGTTTGTTTGATCCGGTAAAGTTTTGGGACAAATAGGGCGCTGGGTTCCCCTTCGGTAAATAGCGATAAATAAAATTATATACACATCAACAAATAATACTTTATTGCGATAAAGCAGTTATGTGTCGGTCTTTTGAGGATATCGATGATGCATTTTTGACGAATTTTCATTTTTAATATGCATTGTAGTATTTTCACTCTATGATGATATGAGTGACAGTTCGTAACTGACAATTTTAGTGATGCAACCTAACGACATTTAATAGATTGTTTGAAAATATCGAATCAGTTGGCAAAGCAAATGGAATCGAACTACCGGTTTTAGATTTTCAGATTTAGAAATAAATTCTTTAATCTTAAAAAACAGGTTATGTACCGGACACGTTACCGGCACCGTTTGCTGGGATTGGAGGAAAACACCACGTAACTAGATCAATGTATTCAGAGCGGGCTTAGGCTCAGAGTCTCAGCGGGAGCGGTCTGTTCGTGCCACTTCGCGTCCTATACCCCGACTGGTTGCCTACTACGCGCACTACACTATTCTTCCCGGTCTCTTCATACGACCGCGTTGTTCAGGCCTCTTCATACGGCCAGGAATTCACACACACCTTTTCTTCAGCCTTTTCGCGGCTATTCTTCGGGCCTCTTCATACGGCCAGGTCGGTGACTCCTTTGCGATCGTGGAAGTGGAAGTGAGTTTGGCTAGGAAGTCGGCGCGTTTATATAGAGCGTATTCCCACCAAGATTCTCTCAATTCGCGGAATTATCCCCACTCTTCCTAAGCCCGCTCTATGTCTTTATTCATTATTTACATCTGTGCGTTTCATTTTTTATCTTATCCTAATGAAATTTCTACAGGATATTTCCCCTATCTTATTCTACATATTTACAATTTATTTACAAGAAATATCCGTTCTAAGGACGTGTAGCGAGACGGCAAAGGTAAAGTTTAGGGTCCCCCTGTTGCCGTCTCGCTCTAACCTGTTGTCTTTTTATTATTATATTTCGTCTTTTTATTATTATATTTCGTCGCGTACAGGTTATGTTAAATAAATTATAGAATACAATAGTATAAGAGCTAGCAACGTTTTTGAGAATGCATTTTAGGTCGATTAGTTTTTCTATATTTCTCATCCATACTGACTGTCGGTAGGAATGCAGTACGTCTGGCACCTGGAAGCGGTTGCGTTTACCAGTGCGCATCACATCTGTACAGGGAAAATTGTGCATTTTGGAATTATTTTAAGACAAATTTTATTTTTTTAATAATTTTATATGCCTCCTTAGCAATATAAATTTATGGTTGCCAGACATTTTTGCCGTTGCTAACATTGCCCCAGATACAATTTTAATAATTAAGAAATGATAATTTTCAAACATTTTTAGTATGTCTGTAATTTTAATATAATATCGTTCTATAATCAAAGAATATAATATTAATTTGCCAGATAGAAATTCCGTTGCTAATTAGAATTCAGATCAATTTAAGTATCGGGGAGAATAGGTGAGTTAGAAGAGTGCGGCAACTGAATTGTATATTGAACTTTAAAACAAAATGTTATTTTTAATTAATAACATTAATAACATTCTTCGCAATTAAATCCTGCATCAAAATCATCGTCACTGTCATCGTTGTCATCATTATTTATATCATCATCATCATCGTTTGTATCAAATGTATCGTCGGTTTCTAGGACCTGAGTATCTGTACAAAAATATATAATTTATTAAAGATATTAAGATTTTCTAGTATGTCATCGTTATCAGTACCAAGATTTTGAAATGCTAATTAATAATCTCCCGATTCTCTTAATTATTTTGAAAGGTCGCAGTTTGCCTTTACGGAAGAAAGCTGGCGTATAATCACATCCGGTTAATGCGTGGAAGTCCGGTAAAGCTTTACATTTATACTATTACCCAGTATAGCATACAGTTCATTGATGTTGATATATCGTTGATGATTTCCACCGCCAATATTTATCCAGAGCTTTAAAGAAGCACTCAGATGGTCCATATTTGCAAGAAGTATAATTATAATGTCAGTGTCCGAACACCTTAGTACAACTTCAGCGTCAAAATCAATTTGAATCAATTTGACTGCACACGATAGTGAATCCTCTTTGGTCATGATAACCTTGTTATTTTAACACGATAGCAATAACACTCATCTAAACTCAAGTAAATAGTTTTATTACCAATAAAATGTGCCATATCATCATTACACCAATGACTGATGAAAAATTTCACTATTGCTTCTTTAAACTTGTTATTTTTCAGCTGAGTATTTAAACCACTATTATCAATAATTGCATTATTGACTTCATCAAGAGCATTTAAATCACTATTATCAATAATTGAATTGTTAAATTCGACGATGGGTGTAACATCATCTACAGTAGTGTCATGAACATATATAGAAGAATTTGACTGTGATGAACTAATAACTTCAGCACGCGATGAATGGTTAGAAACACATACATTACGCATTTATACTCACGTGGACGACGCCACCTTAAAAATAGCAGCTGTGAATATAGTTATCTTTCTCATGACGCTTTCTATCGCAACTGTCTCTCTCACACAACCTACGAATCAGTTGCCGCACTCTTCTAACTCACCTATTCTCCCCGATACTTAAATTGATCTGAATTCTAATTAGCAACGGAATTTCTATCTGGCAAATTAATATTATATTCTTTGATTATAGAACGATATTATATTAAAATTACAGACATACTAAAAATGTTTGAAAATTATCATTTCTTAATTATTAAAATTGTATCTGGGGCAATGTTAGCAACGGCAAAAATGTCTGGCAACCATAAATTTATATTGCTAAGGAGGCATATAAAATTATTAAAAAAATAAAATTTGTCTTAAAATAATTCCAAAATGCACAATTTTCCCTGTACAGATGTGATGCGCACTGGTAAACGCAACCGCTTCCAGGTGCCAGACGTACTGCATTCCTACCGACAGTCAGTATGGATGAGAAATATAGAAAAACTAATCGTCTTAAAATGAACTTTTTCGTGATGTTGCGAGCTCTCGTACTACAATGCAGTCTGTTTAAAATATTAATTTATTTATTCATTACTCGAAATTTGACAACTCGTATCAGGCTTAGAACAAAATTTACTTTTGTTTTATTGTTATTATTAGTCAGCTTTAGTTTTATTATCAAAATACGATGTTTTTATAAATACATACAATAGAAAAAAACATTTGTTAAATCTCCGAATATCCTATGGCAAACATAGAGTACTTTTGATATATCGAATATACTTAAGTGAATATCCCTAGTGTCAATCCCTATTAACACAAGTTCCATTCCACCCATTTAGCTATTATAATAATAAAATAATTATAAAAGCGATAATTCCTTTTGTGTTTTTCGAATAGATAATTTTTTTTGTACATTTGTTGTTATTTTTTTTGTGCTAATTTTTTTTTTAGTTGAAAACAGTATGCGTTACATGATAAAGTGAGAACTGTCACGCATATCATCATACAGTGAAAATACTATAATTGAAATATAGAAGGTAAGTGGACCCTACTTGCGGTAGACCCTATTGTCGCTATGGCGCCCATTAACGTAAAAGCAAGTGAGCTGAAGATCGATAGGATAAAAAATACCGAAGGAATAGCATAGGCAATAGTAAGTTATTAAACTATTATATATTAGCATTATTAAACTAGCTGAGCACGCAACTTCGTAGGCGTGGTATTCGGTATAGCGCGTATCTTTTTCGTTTGTAAACCTACTGGAATGAAACAAACACTAAATGTTACGGGAAGCTTGCTACAATACATCAGTGAAAACCGAATTCAAATCGGTTAAGCCGTTTCAGAGATTAAGCGTTCACAAACGCACAAACAGACAAATTTTAAAAACTATTTATTTGACCTCCGTGACATACGAGTAAGTACCACGTGTACAAATTGTTTTTTTGAAAAAATATTTTATGTACCGTTAATAGTATTTTGAAACAAAAAAATCAAAATTTCTAAATATCTGAACATTATTTTACTAAACATATTTCAGTTTTTTATGTCGCATGTGATCCGACTCCTAAAATAATATTTATTTTATTTGACCTCATAACTACTTTAAGGTTATACACAATAAATAAATAAACGAGTGACGTAAAAATTTATTGTTGCATATAAAGCGCTAATAAAAACGGGTGGATTTTATAGGGTAACACGTTTACCCGGATTACCCGGGTGCTGATATCAGGACCGCGCGGGCCCCTGTTTACTGTGTGCTCTCAGCTTTATGACCTCATGTATACCACTACATGTATAGTAGCATTGTGGGATAACTCTGTATCAGGTTAAAAAGACCGAGTTTGGTAGAAAATATTTTGGAACTAGCTTGAGGGTATCCCATGTCCTTTACTGTAGGTATCTTTCAAAACGTATATGCAAAATTTCATGATTATTGATTGAGTACTTAGGTTGCTACTTGTGTATTGAGCTTTGGCACCACGGCAGGGGCACAGGCCTACCCTCTAACAAGGGCGTATGGGCTATATAGTCCACCATGCTGGCCCAGTTCGCGTTGGTGGATTTCACACGCGAATCATGCGTGTCGGTGTGATTCTGGCCGCTGCGGGGTTGACCAAATCCTAACAAAAGCCTTGTATATAATTGGCCGGACACGACTGTAAAAAGCCGGACATGTCCGGCTAAAGCCGTTCACCTGGCAACCCTATACCCGGACGAAGTCGCGGGAAAAAGGCAGTTGTAAATACGTAGGTAATAGTGAATTATTTCCAAGAGTAGCTACATAAGTAAGTATCTATATATCTACTCTGTTGTATAGTAAAGTAATTCCATTTCACGATCCTCGAGTAATGGCGCGCGAGAGAATTATAGCGAGAAAATATTATCGTTCCCGCCATTCCAGAGAATTGGCAGGCGTCTGTCGGCACAATTCGCCGGGATACCTTGGATATTCCCGTTATTTATTAGACATGACTGAAATAAGAGCGAGACGATTAATGAGGATAAGTCGGCGTGACCTTTTGTCTGTTTCTCAGAAATTTTTCTAAATCAATGATGCGGTTTTTACTAATGGAAAGAGGACCAGCCCGTTGGATGAGTGGTTAGGGCGCTTGTCTTAAAGTTTTGTTCTAGGGTTACCAGGTTCGATTCCCGGCAGGGTCAACTTTGAAAAATTATAACTTTTCATATTTGGCTCTGGTCTGGATTTGAAAATAGATAATTATAATGAATGAACCAGTTGATCCATGTTATAAAAACATTAATTCTCAAATGAGTCCTTTTTAAACAATTGTTATCATAAATAATTGTAAGTACTCGTATATAATAAATTATTTAAATAATTTAAAAAAAACAGTCAACTTGAACCCGTTGGATGAGTGGTTAGGGTGCTTGCCTTGACGCTCTGTTCTAGGGTTCCCGGAGGGGTCAACTGAACTTTTCTAATTTGGCTCTGGTCTGGATCTGGAAAGTAGTGGCAGGGCGTTTCGCAATCATCCCTTACTCACTCGCCGAAACACAACAGCACACGTGCTGTTATTTCACAATGGTCTTCTGAAAGGGGTTGGTTACTGCCGTCAGACGGGCTGCCCAAATGACTGCGAAACGCAGTGTGCCCTGCCACTACTTTCCACCTTCAGACCAGAGCCAAATTTGAAAAGTTCATTTTTCAAAGTTGACCCTGCCGGAATCGAACCACTCATCCACGGGTTCAAGTTGACTGTTTTTTTTTAAATTATTTAAATAATTTATTATATACGAGTACTTACAATTATTTATTATAACAATTGTTTAAAAAGGACTCATTTGAGAATTAATGTTTTTATAACATGGATCAACTGGTTCATTCATTATAATTGTCTATTTTTCAAATCCAGACCAGAGCCAAATATGAAAAGTTATAATTTTTCAAAGTTGACCCTGCCGGGAATCGAACCTGGTCGCCCAGCGCTTGGGAATACCCACTAAAACTCCCCGGTGTCTCCTTGCCCTTTAAGGCAAGCACCCTAACCACTCATCCAACGGGTTTAAGTCGAGTGTTTTTTTAATTATCTAAAGAATTTATTATATATTTAAATTAATTATTTATTATTAAAATTATTTAAAAAGGACACATTTGAGAATTAATATTTGGACATGGATCAACTGTTTCATTCATTATAATTATCTATGTTTTTTTTGTCAATAAATATTTTTTTAAAAGACATTCATACGCTTCCATTATACTAAAGGTCAGTGAACATCCAAGTGTAGGTATTCACGGAGAGGGCTACGAGTGTATTTGAGGAGTACGTAGCGACAGAACGGCGATCACAAAGCTCAGGGTTGCCAGTTTTAATTTATTTCAACGACCATTAGAGTGAATTAGGCTCTAGTCAGCTAAAGGGTAGCTCGGGCAAGCCTTTATTTACAAGCAGCTTAGTGACGGTAAGTAGTAGTATATGTATATAATATAATAGTATTTTTGGTAAAGACTAAAAAATTAGACCTTTTTGAAATAGATAAAATTCATGACTGAAATAGGTATTTTTTTTTTGAAGTTATCGCAAAAAACGTTTTTTTTTAAATTAATTTCGACAGAGCGCTCCATTGGATTAATCATTCTAACTAATATTATAAAAATGCGAAAATGTTGTTTGTTTGTTACGATTTTACGCCTTAACTACTAAAGCGATCATCATGAAATTTTGAATAAACTTTGTCAGGGCTACATAAAGGAACATAGGGTATCCTTCATCCAGAAAAAAGTACTGTTCCCGAGGGATTACATAAAAGTAAAAATTTCAATGCTTCACTAAAATATATGATCAGTAAAGATTGAATAAACGGCGTGGACGAAGTCACGGGCAAAAGCTAAAAATATTATAAATAAGAAAGTGGGTTTTTTGAGTTTACTCCCGGTAAGGAAATTTTATGAGGAGTAAAACTAACACAAGCGTTAACTAAAAAGCGTTACGTTATCTGTCACTTTGACATCTGTGCGACAGCTGACGCATGTATTTATGTTCCCAAATTCTATTACAGTATAACAAGTAACACCAGAGGGTTTTTCTGGGCTTATAAAAACAAACGTCGAAATCTTGTATGAAAAGTGTAGTCCTCGTTGAGGAACGAAACGATAGCGCGTTATAGCAGTGACATCTGTCGTCGAAAAAATGAACGTGTAATAAACGTAGTGACATCTGTGTATATCGAACGTAACTAACATAACTTTTGTTGGCATCTGAGTAATGCAGAATGTAACCAAATAATATAAAGTAATTAGGTATCTAGTTATCTATTGACACGAGGAAGATTTTACACATTTAAAGGTGTAAACTCGAGGCGTGCCTTGTAGCTGACACACACACACACACACTTTTTTGTTTGCTACGCTTTCACGCCTTAAGTATTGTGTATATTGTGTAGCAATCGATCCTAATGAAATTTTGAATACACATTTACAGGTGTACTTTTTTTATCAGGGGTAAATTTTACTAAAAAGGAGCAGGGTACTTTTCATTAAAAAAAAAGTATAGTTTCCGATTGCCGCGATCGAAGTCGCAAGTAAAAGCTATATGAATCGAACAAAAGCTCGACATATAAGATGTATCTGTGGTACGAAATACTGAAATTCTATATTTAAAAAAAATAAAACATCAAGTGCGAGTTGAACTCCCGTGAAGAGGGTTCCGTACGATGTTACCTATCCGCACAATATTGAGTGATTTACCATGTTATTTTAATATCATGGCATGGACTTCTTATAGGTTTTCTTAAAACTAATTTCTGTACTTTTTTCAAAATTTTAGGTTCAGTACTTTCGGAGATAAGGACCCCCCTTATCTCCGAAAGTACTGAACCTAAAATTTTTGCCTATTTTCTTGAATAACTTGGAAACTATTTATTTTAAAATTACAAAAAAGATCTTCACATTAAGACATTTAAGATACATTTAAGATCTTCACAACAAGACCTTCCATTTGATATGTCACACGATGCAGTTATTCAATTTTTTTTTTAAATTTTCCACCTTCCTCCCAAAGCCTGGCACATAGACGCAAAGTTGCCTGTCTGTGTGTATTCTATAAGATGTACTTCGGAGAGTGTGCTCGTGAGCTGCATGAGATCATACCGCCTTCCCCTTTCTTCTATCGGACATGCAGACGTACGGCTGGTTACCATCCTCACCTTGTCGAAATCCCTCTAATTAGGACCAAGCGCTTTAAAACATCTTTTGTGATGCGCACTGCTAAGGATTGGAACTCCCTGCCGGCGTCTGTATTTCCGAGCTCATATAACCCAAATCTTTTCAAGGTTCGAGTGAATAGGCATCTTCTGGGTGAGTTCGCTCCATCTTCGGCCTGATCCTTCCTACATGGATAGATGCTGGTCAATAGCAAACCCATCTATAATAAAAAAAAAAAAAAATGACCTCTAAATATATACAGATTTCATCTATTGACGTCACAGAAAATGATATGTGTACCAAATTTCAACTTAATCAGTCTAGTAGATTCCGAGGTAATTGACTGTGACAGACGGACAGACATACACACGAGGGATCCTATAAGGGTTCCGTTTTTTTTATTCGGACGTACGGATCCCTAAAAAAAGCAAAAAATGTTAACGTGCGCCCATAAGAAGACTGTCACTTTGAGTGATCTGTTAAAGAATTCCATGTACAATTTTTAGCGAATAATTCACCTTATTGGCTTTTTTCTATCTGCAACCCTAAAAATGATATACCCTATCGTACAATGTTAGCAACGCGTCGCGTGCTCAAAGCAACTTAGCTGCTAATGTAGCCATTCTGAAAAAAGGGTGGGGTGACGGCCAGACTTATAGTCGCGACAGGTGTCCCCATAGTGAACCCCGACACCCTACTAGACTAATGGAAAGGGTGAATGGGGCTTACATGTAGGTACTCTTTGTCAGAATTAAATTCTCAGTGGTTGTACAATATTTTTTACAATTTAATAACTAGCCCATAGTTATTGAACTTCGTAAGAAAGCTTAACGTCGCTCAAAGGGCTATGAAGAGGGCTATGCTCGGGGTTACACTCAAGCTCGGATGAGCAGCGTTCGGGAAGCTCCGAGACATCTTCTCATCAAAAATTCCTCAGTATCCTAAAACAAAAGTTTTCTACCAATGTGTGTTGCCAGTTATGACATATGGCGCTGAAATATGTTCTCTAACTATGGGTCTCGTAAGAAAGCTCAACGTTGCTCAACGAGTTTATGGAGAGGGCTATCCTGGGGGTTACACTACATCCTAGGAGTTAATCAGAAATGACGAGATTCGTAGAAGAACGAAAGTTACCGACATAACCTGGAGAAAGTGGCAGTGGGTAGGACAGATAGTACGGAGAGCCGACGACCGCTGGGTCCGGAAGGTTCTCGAGTGGAGGCCACGGCCACGGAACGGCAAGCACAGCGTAGGACAAGGTTGACAGACGACCTGACAAGGGCCGCGGGTTGACGGTGGATTCAGCCTGCTTCTGACCGGTCTTTTTGAAAAACTAGGAGGGAGGCCTTATTTCCAGCAGCAAACGTTTATGAATAGCAGTAGAATTATGAAAGCTGAACATTGCTCGACGAGCTATGCTGGGAGGGCTACGTTCCCACTATGCCGGATCCAGCTTAATGTGAGGTGTGAACACCTCACATTAAGCTGGATCCTGCATCATCGATGTTTAGGGTCAGTATAAATATATTTCACGCTTCGCTACTAAATTCAAAGCGGCGGACGAGCAGGAGACAAGAGATACCGGTGTGAGCTCGTTAACATTATTCCGGCGTGAGCGGGCGTTTTATCCAGAATAGTGTGACTAGCTTCATATAAATTGTACAGTCACTGGATTTCCTGGCAGTTTTACTGGCCCGATAAATTCGTCGATCCGGCGTAGTGGGAACAAAGTCAGTGACTTGTCCAGGCCCATCAGTAAGTTGAAATGGACAGACGACCTAATGAGGGTCGCGGGTCGACGGCTACAGGCTGCTTCTGACCAGTTTTACTAGAAAATAATACAGGGTGCTTATATCCAGCAACGGCTGAAATGATGATGGAGATGAACTTGGCAAAAAAAATAATTATCCTTGATTCGACTACAAGAGTAGCCGTTAATAACAAATTAACTAAAATAGTAGAATGTAGGTTTTCTCGGCCGGTATCCATATGAGTTGTGGGTTTCCGGGATGATGGCCCAGGTCTGTTGGAAATTCTTTGGAAAGAGAGGGCATTATAACCCCTCTCCTAGTGACCACACCCCACCAATTCAACCACGGGGTGGGGATATAAATTTAAGTTTAAATATAGACACATTCCAGTCGACAAATCAGTCTCGCTCGAGAAGTCGAAAAGTGCAGAAGTGAAGTGCAGTGATGTGATGTACTTTTTCTTCTAACTCGGACTACACCACTGAGGATGTCAACCGCAGTTGTTGACGAAACGTTTGGAAGAATTTCCAACAGACCTGGGCCATCATCCCGGAAACCCACAACTCATATAAATTAACTAAAAAACAATTCCACCATGTCTGATCCCATAGATGTTATTTTAAAGAGAGAAAAACATAGAGATACACAGAAAGACGTAGGAACAAACACAACAGTCAACCAGCCCAAACTCAGTATAATGCAAGCTGGTCTTCCTTTAGAGCCGATTTAAATAGCATTTGATCCTACGTTAATTGCTCCTTAAATTCAATTTAAGTTAATCACTTAACGCTACATTAAAGGCGCCACATCACAAACTTCGATAGATGTATCTTACTTAAACCCATAAATAACACAACAACCATGCTATCAACTCGCTACTTATCGAAGATTATCCCTCAGCTTAGACATACATATAACCGACTCGTTGACACGGAGATTGATGGCGCTGAACTTTGTAGTGGAACTGAATGGATCATCTTTCTGTCATGTTAAAAAAATAATCAGATCAAAAGAACAAATTATTTAAATTATTGACTATGCAGTTCTCTCATGGTAGAATAGGGAATATGCGTTTAATTCAAAAGAGGGTTAAATTTTTTTAATGGACATTATTGCTTTAGAATTATGTCTATTTTTTAATGTTATTTCATTAAAAACATTATTGAAAACATGCTCACTTGACCGAGTTGATCCCTGTCTAGTATCTCACTCTCAGACCCCTGCGATACAAGCTTCGCTTAGTGCAAGGGCCGCTGGTAACTCTGAATTGGATAGTCTTAAGATAAAAAACTTTTGTATTTATAAACATTGTTAAATTGTTTGGCAATAAAAGATTTATTATTATTATTATTATTTTTCGTTAAGAACAATGATATTATAATATATAAACCGATTATTGGTTAAGAAGGTTATTATATTGGTTAAGAAAGTTATTTAAAACTAGTTGTGCCCGCCACTTCGTACGCGTGGTATTCGGTATAAAGCGTAACTTTTTTGTTTGTAAACAGATTGGTATGAAATATACACTAAATATTGCCGGAAGCTAACTACAATGGAAACCACATGAAAATTGGTTAAGCCGTTTCTGAGATTAGCGTGCACAAAGGCATAATAGGCAAACAACGATATTATTACAGATTATATCCACCAGTGTAAGCTGAACCCTATTTAATAACATTGATCATATAGATCTGAGTTCAACTTACATCAGGAAGCCTCAAAATCACCTAAAATGTCCGTTTTTAACTTTATATAAACTTCAATCGTCATCGTTTTACGGATGATAATATACAGGTGGTAATTTGAGATGGGTCAGTAAGGGCAGCTACCTAAACCATTCTAGCTAGAACAAAACACTCTTAGGAGACTATCCATTATTTTAATAGTTATTTCCATCGGCATTCAAAGATTTTGGAAAAATGGTACAGTCAGCGAGAAAAAGGTCAATTTTCACGTTTTGTTTTTATAATGCCAATCGATTCTGTTACTTATAAGGATCAATTGACCCTATGGGACCACCTGAGGTTAGAGTACTAGAAACGTCAAAAAACTCAAAAAACTACTTCCATACATTTCTTACAGAATGAGATTGAAAAATAAGTTCAAACATTGTTTTTGATTAAAAAAGGCGGCAATCACTACAATGAAAACTGGCTAGGCAATGTTTATTTTAAATTAATTTTAATTTGGAAGGAAAACATTGTTTTAGAAACAAATGTTATTTATTATTATTCTTGCATGTCAGCTAAATTATGAAAATATTGAAGTAAAAATGGTTTCAAATTTAGATCGCATAGATTTATTAGAAGCTTATTAATACCCTATGCCCTATATCAAAAGTTATAAAAAAATCTCCTAAATATTCTTGTAGAGTGTAGCTCCTTTAAGAGAAATCCTTACGACAACAATGATCTTGATAAAAAATAGCGGTTGCAATTTTAACACTCGTAGAAGTCGGTAGAAGCTTTGAAGTCGCTGCCGAAGTACTCATTTCCCATAACCAAGTTTTAAAGACATGGAAAAAGTACAAATACAAATGCTGTCGTTGTGGTCGTTGAGACCTCTTGATATTTTTTTTGGGATATCTCAAAAATGGAATTTACAAGAAAAATTAGGTACATTACAGTTCAAGAATTGTCACTACAACGGTGTATGGAATTAACGCAAACAAAATATCAGCGGTTACACGCTCATTGCAGAAACCGTCCAAACGGCAAACAAATAGAGCAACTACTATCGTAGATTTATTACTTACGACCTTTACTTGTTTTTAAAGATTGGCAATTGTAGTGATTGCCGCCTTTTTTAATTAAAAACAATATTTGAACTTATTTTTCAATCTCATTCCGTAAGAAATGTATGGCAGTAGTTTTTTGAGATTTTTGACGTTTCTAGTACTCTAACCTCAGGTGGTCCCATAGGGTCAATTGATCCTTATAAGTAACAGAATCGATTGGCATTATAAAAACAAAACGTGAAAATTGACCTTTTTCTCGCTGACTGTACAATTTTTCCAAAATCTTTGAATGCCGATGGGAATAACTATTAAAATTATGGATAGTCTCCTAAGAGTGTTTTGTTCTAGCTACAAAGGTTTAGGTAGCTGCCCTTACTGACCCATCTCAAATTACCACGCTGTATAGTTAACTGAAGTTTCAGCCAATTCAAAGAAGAGTTATTTTATTGCATTTTCATCGAAAAAATGTTGGACGTGATTCTCTAAATTTACATAACTTTTTTGTTTGTAAACCTTTTGGAATGTAAAAAACACTAAATGTTACGGGAAGCTTGCTATAATGCATGAGTGAAAACCGCATTCAAATCAGTTAAGCCGTTTCTGAGGTTAGCGTGCACAAACGCACAGACAAACTAACAAAAATTCTAAAAACTATTTATTTGACCTGGTGACATACGAGTAAGTACAACCGTGTATAAATGGTTTTTTGAAAAAAAAAAAAAATTTAATGTACAGACAAGGCTCGTTTACGATTTTATTATATGTATTGAAATGCAAAAAAATAGTGGGTAGTTCAAAATACTTGAAACTCACTGAGGACATAATGACAGTGTCAAAAAGCGAATAGTTGATTTGTCATTTTTTAATATTTAATTAAAGGTTGACTTGACATGACTGACTAGTTTTTGGAAAATATGTCTTTGATTTTAATTTTAGTTTTGCGTTTTTTACAAATGACAACGGCAAAATCATCGGAAAAGATTGATGGAGCCAAAACACACACACACATATATATATAAGACTATTCGTCTTTTAGTAATTAAATTTGGTAATTGCTCTTGACCAGCATCTATCCATGTAGGAAAGATGAGGCCGACGATGAAGCGAGCTCACCCAGAAGCTCCCCATTCACTCGAACCTTGAAAAGATTTGGGTTATATGAGCTCGGAAATACAGACGCCTGCAGGGAGTTCCAATGCTTAGCAGTGCGTATCACAAAAGATGTTTTAAAGCGCTTGGTCCGAATTAGAGGGATTTCGACAAGGTGAGGATTGTGCCTGCGTCTGTGTTCCCACAGAACTACAACCTCGGGGTCTTCAAAACCAGGGTAAATGGGCATTTACTGGGTAAGCGTGGTCCACCTTCGGCCACATCTACACCTCACATCAGGTGAGTTAGTGGTTAAGCGCTACCCTGATTTAATAAAAAAAAAAAAAAAAAAAAAAAAAAGTCTGCATGTCCGTTAGAAGAAAGGGGAAGGCGGTATGATCGCATGCAACAGGCAATTTTGCGTCTATGTGCCAGGGCTAATTCCCTATTATTATAAAATAAATATCAATTGTTTTAATGTTGGTAGTAATTAATAACAGCGGGCAAAGTCTGTCGAAAGTTTTGTTGTGCTTTTCGTTAAAAAAATTGCATACCAATAAAATTTAAATTTCCCACCCATGCAAGAACCTAAAGGATTCTGCCCATTCTGCATGCTGACCGTTCGTCCATCTGTTATTGAACGGTGGCGCCCCCTCGTACAAAAAGATAAATTATTGTTTTGACACGGGCACATTTGTCTGCGGTCCACTAATGGAAAAATAATAAATCTTCCCGAAAAACGGGGAAAATTTCCGATACTACTTAAATGGAATTAGAGAAGCGGTGTTGTTTCAGTTGAGCTCTCGGTCGTTCAAATATGTTTGGAACTAACTTTTGCTCGCGACTCCGTCCGTGCCCCTCTTTTTTAGGAGTTGAAACATTTATTCAATCTTTATTGCTCATATATTTTTGTCAGGCGTTGATTTTTTTTAATTTTAATTTTTAGATGATCCCTCGGGAACAATACTTTTTTCTGGCTGAATAACTTTCAGCCAGAAAAATAGGGATATAGAATAGGACATACGGTAACCCGTATGTCCTATTCTATATCCCAAGGTGCTGTTGTGTTTCGGTGAGTCCATTTCCCTAATCCTTACTAATCCCTTATCCTTAATCCTAAAGTAGGACTAAGGATAAGGCAGCGCACTTGACGCACCTGTGGCCCTCTTTTTTAGAAGTTGAAACATTTATTCAATCTTTATTGCTCATATATTTTTGTCAGGCGTTGAATTTTTTTATTTTAATTTTTAGATGGTCCTTCCGGAAAAATACTTTTTTTCTAGCTGAAAGTTACCGTATGTCCTATTCTATGTCCTAAGGTTTATGCAAAATTTCATGATGATCAATTGAGTAGTTAAAGCGAGAAAGCGTAACAAATACGCTTTAGTAAATTTTAAATTTGTAATTTATATCTATACTAATACGTATATTATAAAGAGAAAATATACTAATACGTATATTATAAAGAGAAAATATTTGTATATGCATGTACGAGTATGTACTAATAAATCAAAAATTCTGGACCGATTTTAAAAAAGTCCTGTCTAAACCTGTTCAACCGTTTCTGAGATTAGCCGGAACAGACAGACAGACAGACAAAAATTTAAAAAATATATTTTTTGTTATAAGTACCGTAAAAAGCAGTTATTTTGACATTACAGACATTTCAATTTTATTTATTAGTATTGATACACAATCTTTTTTGGAGGGCTTTTTAAAATAGAATTTACCCTTCTATAATAATATCAATAGTATTGATATTATAATAAAATCGTAAAGCAGCCGTGTGTGTACGTTAAATATTTTTGAAAAATTCTTCGTTCTTCTTATGTTAAGAAAAATAAAATAGATTTTTGAATTTTTGTCTGTTTGTCTGTACAAGCTAATTTCAGAAACGGTTTAACCGATTTGCATGCGGTTTTCACTGATGTATTGTAGCAAGCTTCGCGTAACATTTAGTGTTTGCATTACAAACAAAAAAGTTACGAGCTATACCGAATACCACACGTACGTAGTTGCGGGTTCATTTAGTTTTTAATATAATCATTTGTTTCTCAGACAAATTAGTCCATAGTCATTACTAGACCGGCCATTCTCTCCTGTCAAGCTCTAACTTTCATCCCGTCTAGCCAAATAATATCGTTTACATCTTTTTTTTTGTTTTGCTACAAAAACTTTTAAAGCGTTATACATATATGGACGTGTCACCTTCATATTAATTTTCATCAAAGTTACGTTGTCCTGTACAAAAAATACAAAATAATTTAGGTACAAAAAGAGGTGTAGGGGGCCTCCTATTAACTATAAGATACTTGTATGAGGAGATACTAAAATCCAAAGAATACAATAAAGTGTGTATGTGTGAATGAGTGTGTGAATGAGTATGTGAAGTAGCATTATCTATATGAGTTAAGTGTAGCTTTTACATAATCAAATGCGTTCCACATTCAAACAATACCAATCAACCCGTTAATATTAACAGTTAATGGCGTTAATAACTTCGTGTCCTAGCTCTTTCAATTGCAATAAACCGTTTTACTAATAAATGTAATACTAATGTAATAAATGTAATCAAATTAATGTTTTGATAATAAATGTTTAATTTAGTTCTGTTATTAATTTGTTCTGTTATTGTTGTTTAATTTATTTTCTGTTTCTGATTACTTACATTATTTCTAAGACAAATCAGATTTAATTATATTTTATTGGTGATTTGTGTATTATGTTGGATAAATCCATATATCTATCCATCCATATGTCTATTTCAATGCATTAAATTTCGTTTTTCCATTATTTAATGATCGCCTTTACGAATTGTTTTTTTTTCATTTTGAGAATCTTTTTGGCTATTCCAAAAAAAAATATAATTTTTCACTATTATTTAAGCTAATTTACGCGTAAGTCGTGAAACCTGGAGGGAGGGCTGTTCGTATCTTCAGACGGAGCTATTAAAAATAATTGCAAAACCACCCCCTAAACAATAGTTACAAGGAGGGACTTGAGGGTTGTAATCCGAAACGTGTGGGGGAACAGACAAAGACATGTGTTAGGGTTGACGACTCGAAGGATTACGTTTTTGTTTTAATAAATCTGCAAGTAAGTACATAAATGAACCACGGGTAAAATAAGTTGTAAAGTAACTAACTTAAAAATATATTTTCCTTTTTATGAGTGTATATACAAGCGCTGCACTAGTCCGAGATTCCGCTGGCGTTATCTATACTAATATTATAAAGCTGAAGAGTTTGTTTGTTTGTTTGAACGCGCTAATCTCAGGAACCACTGGTTCCTATTGAAAAATTCTTTTTGTTTTGAATAGTCCCTTTATCGAGGAAGGCTATAGGCTATATAATATCACGCTACGATAAATAGTATTATATATAAGCAGTGTCCAGTACCGCGCGCCCCATGCGCACGCCGTCGCCGTATGGGCCGCAGCGCAGTAATGTACTATTACTATAGAACTCGCTGGCGGTGGAGACAATTCAACAGGCCTAGAAATGGTGTTTTTTTGTTTTTACCATTAGAACAATACGCAAAAAAAATTTTTTATTAATACAATTTTTTAAACTGACATTAACTTATTAATAGGTACAGGATTGATATGCGCGCAATAAGCCGTTTTTGAAAGAATTTTCAATAAAAGTCAAATTGTTCTTGTGTTCTAACTTTTTTTTTGTGGAGTTTCTATTACTTTAACGAAAATTCTAATTAATACAATTGGTTCTTCACATGTTTAAGTATAATATATATAAATATATTTCAAGGCAATTGTCTTGTCTATTTCTTGTAACATCTTCATTAAACAATGGATATTTTTAGTATTTAGCGTTTGTCTCCACCTTAAGTAGTTGAACTCGTCAACAACTTCGAGAGTTGAATTTCCAACTGTTACTGGGGTGGGCACAACATGGACATCAGCAGACATAGCTTTCCTCTTGTCCATATTCATCTTAAGGCCGACCCTTTGGGAAACTCGGTTCAGACCATCGAGCATCGGCAAACCGAAGGTGAGCGATATACTCGCCGTTAATGTTGATTCATACGCCGTCCTTCGTCCTTGCCATTTCATGAGCTTAAATGCTGGCAAGTTGGCAGTGACAGTATGTCTCCTTGTCTTACACCTTCGCAATGGAATTGACTCTGTGCTCTGCTCCGGTACTCGAAGTGTAGTAGCACAAAGTATAGTAAATTAAATTTACTATACTTTTGCTCTCTCCATAGCTCACTGGTAATTTGTGAACGCGACTTGTTACTAAGTAAGTGTGACCATCATCGTGGAGAGTTTAGTTTCGTCTAGGTAAATCTTTTCACAATTTAAAAGGTAACATTATTCCAATGCATCATTGGCTAAAATGTTCACAGGCGAAACCGGAGCGCGTCTGTCTAGATTAAAATGATAAAAAATAGGAAACAACTATAAAACAAACAATATGCATTTTTTTTAATCAAAAAAGCTACCCCTGTAATACCGAAATCATTCTGTAAACAAACGGCATACAATGAAACTAACAATGGCCACGTATCCGCTTTGATACTATCAAAGAACGAATAGAAAGCAATATTCCGGACGTGAATCCAATTTAATTTACGATACTTCGAGCTTAATTTGTATTTTTTTTTATAAAAACTACTTAGGTAATAAAGTACTTGATGTTTTCTTTAGGAAAGAAACCTCGAGTAACCCACACTGTCCCTGTGGTTTTTCTACATTTCGCTAGCCAGAAAAGTGTATGTAAATTTTGTTCACGTTGGTAGCGTTATAAGTTTTAAAATATTTCCCTGGTCTGGTTACTTGATACTTTAGTTCATATAACTCTTAGTAAGATACCTTGTATATTAAAAAAAAGATTACAAAATGAAATAGCCTTTAAGGCGACGCCAGCCCCTAATGATTTCCTTTTAAATTATCATAATAATTATAATTTAAAAAAATACTCAAATCATCTGCAGGATATATGAAAGGGGATCATTATAATTATTTTTTAAATTATATTTAATTATATATATAAAAAAATTACTAATTTGCTGTCTAATATCGATGTTGGAATCGTGCGATTTGCTTAATAATCAATATTTTAAATAGCTAATTCTTAAGATAAATTTTAAGATCCGCTATCTGAAGGCTCATCAAAAGAAAAATTTGAATTATACTTTATTTAATTTTTAAATAGATATTTCCGAGATTTGCAAGTAGCGACTCCCCCTCAGCAGACCCGTCAATTCAGTACAGAACGAGTTATGCGGCTGGAGTCGCCTTAACTACTTCGGTTATTATAATTAAAATCACGGAGTTTAACTAATGTTTATGAACTTATTAGTGTCGAAATATTAGTTTTATTATTATATATAATATCCGTTATTTTTTTAAACTTTACTCTATTCTACACTTTATCTATACAAATCTATCTATATATATAAAAATGAATCCCTATTTCCCTCGCGTGAACGGGTAGACCGATTTTAATTCGGTTTTGACTAATGGAAAGAGGGATAAACGGGGAATGTTTTAGTATATAAAAATTGCACCACGGGCGAAGCCGGGGCGGGCCGCTAGTATGTAATAAAATCGTAAACGAACCGTGTTTTTACATTAGAATTTTTTTTTCAAAAAAAAAAAAAAAATTGTACCGCTGTACCTACTTATGTTACCGAGGTAAAAAAAAAATAGTTTGTAGAATTTTTGTCTGTTTGTCTGCGCGTTTGTGCACGCAAACCTCTGAAACGGGTAAACCGATCTGAATGCGGTTTTCGCTGATGTGTCGTAGCAAGCTTCCGTGTTTGTTTTATTCCAATCTGTTTACAAATAAAAAAGTTATGCGCTATACCGAATACCACGCGTACGAAGTTGCGCGCTCAGCTAGTTATAAAACTATAGTTGTATAGTTATAGTTATATTATATAGTTATAGTTATAAGTCGTCCGCCTCTGTCTGCTTCTCCACTAACTTCTTTTAACGACTCAACTGATTTCTTCACTAATAGAAAGGACAATAAACGGGAACCACGTGGTACAAAATCACTCAGTCCATCGCTAACTTTACAAGGCTGTTTAGCTACGCCATGCCCATCCTTATTATGGCGATCAGGATCAATATTTTTGTAGGAAAATTTTTCTATTCTTATATATTTAATCTTTTTGTTTTGGACGCTATGTCGCTATTTGTGACGAAATAATTTGCACACAATTTCTTTATATACAAGCAAGGTAAGGAAATACGTATACATACTTGTTTTATTAAACTTTATTTATAACTAGCGGCTCACCCCCGGCTTCGCCCGGCGGGCAAATTTTTATATACCCTAAAACATTCCCCGTTTATCTCTCTTTCCATTGGCGAAAACCGAATCAAAATCGGTCTACCCGTTCACGCGTGATGCCGTGACCAAGGGAAATGAGGATTCATTTTTATATAATAGACTAGCGACCCGCCCCCGGCTTCGCCCGGCGTGAAATTTTTATATACCCTAAAACATTCCCCGTTTATCCCTCTTTCCATTGGCGAAAACCGAATTAAAATCGGTCTACCCGTTCACGCGTGATGCCGTGACCAGGAGAAATAGGGATTCATTTTTTTATATATATAAGATTAAATAAGACTTAAAAAATATTTATTTGATATTAAATGTTGTGAAAATTGTATAACATGCTATTTTATCATAATAGAGTACAGACGAAACGGCTGACAGGCCGTTCATATAAGATCCAAAGATAATTAAAAAGTATTAAAATGACGCATGAAAAGCGCGGGAAAATGACGTTCAAAATGGCGGTAACGCCAGCTGTCTTTCATTTGCGCCACGTTAACTTGTCGGCTTAATTTAATTGCAGATTTATGCGTACCCACGATTTCCCTTTTAAACATTTCCCGTGTACACGTGGAATTTTCATTTTCTCCATCGGTGTTGCCGATTTAAAAAAAGATTTACTAAGGAGGCTTTATTTTATTGCGTATTTTTTTCCTCTTCTTTCATCAGTAGAAAGAAACATCGAGAGCTCGCTCTCGTTATGCACCCCACAAGGATGGCTGAATACAAATTTTGCGTTTCATTTATGTATTACCATTCGCATTTATTATGTATTTAATTTAATGAACATTAAAAATGCCTCTTTTTGCAATGAACTCTTTTCTTTCTGACATTTTTTTTTATTATAGATGGGTTTGCTCTTGACCAGCATCTCTCCATGTAGGAAGGATCAGGCCAAAGATGGAGCGAGCTCACCCAGAAGATGCCTATTCACTCGAACCTTGAAAAGATTTGGGTTATATGAGCTCGGAACACGGAGCATATACAAAGAGGAGATGGCCTAAACAACTGTGCACTGATTTCAAACTAGGTCCTGACGTCATTTTTTGTGGGCGTGGTCTTGGTCAGTCTGCTGTCGGCACTGGTCACGGTGTAGCGGCGCTTGTTTGTTGTAGACTACAGTCAATTTTCATTGGCAATTTAAGATAATTGGGCGGGGTCTAACTTCCTCCTTGCCCCGCGCAGTAGTCACGCGCCGCTCTATAGAAAAATTCAATAACAACATCTCCTCTTTGTATATGCTCCGTGGCTCGGAAATACAGACACCGGCAGGGAGTTCCAATCCTTAGCAGTGCGCATCACAAAAGATGTTTTAAAGCGCTTGGTCCGAATTAGAGGGATTTCGACAAGGTGAGGATGGTAACCAGCCGTACGTTTGCATGTCCAATAGAAGAAAGGGAAAGGCGGTATGATCTCATGCAGCTCTCGAGCACACTCTCCGAAGTACATCTTATAGAATACACACAGACAGGCAACTTTGCGTCTATGTGCCAGACTACATAACTAACTAACCATCTACATAACTGTATTTTACAAAATGCGTAAGTTTGTCTGGATCAAAGATTTTCAACTGTGTATATTCTATATTTTTAATCTTTTTGGTCTGGATGGAATGGTTGGATGGAAGGTATGTTTATATGGATGTTTTACGCAAAAAACTACTGAACTATCTTTTTTTAAATTAAAGGTGGGGTTTGATCTATCCGTCTATAATCCATTTTTTCAAGAATGATCAAAAAGGTAAACAAATATGGCGTCTCCAGTGTCACTGACCTGTTTTAGAGATGGGATTTGTACAATAGGCATTACCTATAAAATAGAGTTGTTTGAATTTCTCGTCTTTTTACTTGTTATTTGACACAATAAAACATCACAACATTTTTACCAATATTTTACCATTTTAGTAGTGCAGGGCACACTGCGTTTTCGCAGTCATTTGGGCAGCCCGTCTGGCGGCAGTAACCACCCCCTTATAGAAGACCACCGTGAAATAACAGCACGTGTGCTGTTGTGATTCGGTGAGTGAGAAAGGGATGCCAGAGCCCATTTCCCTATCCCCTCCTAATCCCTTATCCTTAATTCTATTGGAGTCGGCAGCGCACTTGCAGCAACTTTGGCGTTGCTTGTTTTATAGGCGACGGTAGCCACCTATCATCAAGTGGACCGTCAGGCTGTCTGCCGATCTTAACATAAAAAAATATATTTAACTGTGTAAGCTTTATTATGATAAAGATTTGTTGAGTGACAAAGAAGATTACAAAATTGGAATTTTCTAGTTAAATTCAATATTTTATTCAGTGATTGAATGTCATTTTATTTATGGTATTACCTATTGATGGCAATGGCAATGGGGAGGGAGGGGAGGGAAGGGAAATGAACCTTGGCCACTGAGTTTCTTTCGGGGTTTCTTCTCAGGATCGTCATCTTGGCTTTCTTCCGAAACCCTGGTAAATTTAAATTTAGCTGGTAAATCTAAATGACGATAATAAGAGTTTCTTGGAGAAACCTAATTGATAAAATAAATATTTTGATTTTGATTTTTGTACCAACTTAATTGTTAAATAAAAGTTTGTAAGCAAAGTTCCAAATACTTTATTATTAAACTACAATGAAAGGTGAATGTTATTAATATTGTCAGATACAATCACAAATAAGTGTACATGATCTCTAAATCCTATGATTTAAATCTCATTTTTAATCTCAAAATCTCATTTTGACTAGTTTTTTTGCATTTGATTACACGTAGGCTGTAATTTATAAAGATCATATCATATCATATCATATCATATCATATCATATAATATCATATCATATCATATCATATCATATCATATCATATCATATCATATCATATCATATCATATCATATCATATCATATCATATCATATCATATCATATCATATCATATCATATCATATCATATCATACCATATCATATCATACCATACCATACCATACCATACCATACCATACCATACCATACCATACCATACCATACCATACCATACCATACCATACCATACCATACCATACCATACCATACCATACCATACCATACCATACCATACCATACCATACCATACCATACCATACCATACCATACCATACCATACCATACCATACCATACCATAGACCATAGAAGGTACTTGCGCTAATAAATTTAATAAGCGAAGTCGTCGGGCTCAATTAGTCAATTGCAAAGTCATTTACGCCTCCCTAACTTATCTCAAAATTAAACTCGTAAATTTTTGAAAGGTTTCAGGTGCGTTTTGAAGATAGGGAAGGAGAAAATGCAAAAAAGTATAGGGGGAAGTCGAGACGCATTAAAATGTTAGACCCGGAGCAATTTATTGAAATAAGTGTCAGACGCGATAGAGGGCGTTGCCTTCTGTTAAGTGCAACGTTTGTTTTGCTAACCGTATCAAAACACAAGCAGTGAAATGCAAATAGAGTCGGTTTCTTTGTACCTATATATAACTACAAAAAGATTTCAAAGAGATTTTGAATAGAGCAATGGATTTCATATTCGTTCTTTTATTCGATGGGTATGAATATTATAGGTATGAATGTTTTATTGTGAATGTTATATTATGAAGTGAAGAGATAAAATTTACTCTTGGTATGAGTTGTGGGTTTCCGGGATCATCCCGGATACCCACAACTCATATGGATACCGGCCGAGAAAACCTACATTCTACCTCTTGGTATTATATATGTCGGCGGCCGATCGTATAATCCGGCAGTTCATGATGTGCCTAGCTAGGCAGATCGTTACATATGGCGCCGTTTCATGAAGGCTTATCCTCCTAATCCTTTATCCTTAATCCTACTGTAGTCGGCAGCGCACTTGCAGCACCTGTAGCGTTGTTTGTGTTATAGGCAACAGTAACCACCTACCATCAAGTGGACCGTCAGCCTGTCTGTCGATATAACATAAAAAAAAAAAAAAAAAAAAAACAATGAGATCGTTCGAAGCCTATCTTTCGACTAATCGTCAAACGTCATTCGTTGATCAATTCTCCCTCAATTTTAATTAGCCTTTTCATGAATGGGCTAGGCTAGGCATATGTATGCAAATGGTACGAATCCAATTCGTAGAAGACAGATGAAATATTTTTTCTATAATATTATTATAAAAAAAAATTATTTTCACAAACCAAGATGACTTCCAAAATCACTTGTCCGATGAAACCGTCAAACTTGCCAAAAGTCGTCAATGATTACCTTAACGAGCCGTCGGTTCACTGTCGCAGGTAACTTCGCAAAAGGTTCGAAGATTCGCTTTCGAATCGCTGTTATCGCACAAACTGACTCACACTAGGCCCGCCGCCCCTTATTTATACTTGGCGCCAAACGCCTGAATGTATTTCGAATGTATTCAACACCGTAAACAAGCCATTGAAATACGTGAATGCTATTTCTGTTGAAATGTAAATTCTATGTTGTAAACATGAGGACCAATTTCCTTTGCAATAATCGGAAAGGCACGTGGCTACCATCGATAGGGTGGGACGTTCGAGACTTCCGGCCGGCGCGAACGCTTTTTCCAGAACGTTCCATAGTTAGTTGTAACAATATAATATTCCCATTGGTAAAAAAAGTTCACATAACTGAGAATGTAAGAAGTGACAATTAGAAATTGAATAAAGTTATTTTGATTTAATTAAACGATTCGTCTGTACTAGAGTTGAATTGTTTACAAATTGTTTTTGTTTGATAATAAAAAGTTTTCCAAATGCCTCTAGTTTCACGAAGAAAATTATTTTCCTTCTTCAAAACAAGTTTCAAAGATTTGATTGATGTTAGGCAGACGAAGAGTAATGTTAGTGCTGTTAAGAAGACTTTATACATGGACTTGAGGCCACCGATTGGCTAGTTGTTTGTATTATAAGTAGGTAGTTGAATATCCTACATATAATAAAATCGTAAACGAGCCTTGTGTACATTAAATATTAAAAAAAGAAAAACAATTTTCACACGTACTTATGTTATCGCAGTCATAGATTTTAGAATTTTTGTCTGTTTATCTGTGCGTTTGTGCACGCTAATTTCAGAAGTGGCTTAACCGATTTGAATGTGGTTTTCACTAATGTATTGTGGCAAGCTTACCCTAATATTTAGTGTTTGTGTCATTCCAATCGGTTTACAAACAAAAAAGTTACGCGCTATATCGAATACCACGCGTACGAAGTTGCGGGCTCAGCTAGTTTAGCTACATAAATAAAAATTTTGGACTATGATATGACTTATTTCAATTGATATTACTCATAAGCTTTGTAAATTACTAATTCACCTGGCCGCCATTTTGGTTACCTAATCTTGATACACACTCAGATGTGTAAAGCCTAGTACACATTTGTAGACAATGTTGTACGATTCTGTCTCCCATTTGATTTTTGGTCTCGTAACAGGCCCGTAAACGAGAATTAGTCTATAGAAATTAAAAAAAACTGGAAATGTCTCAACTAAAAAAACTTATAAACTTTTCTTTGTTTGTGCTGTTGGTGTACCTTTAAAAAATAAATAAATAAATAAATAAACTATAGACGACGCGACGTACACACTGTCAAAATGTTGCGCAACTTGTCTAACGTTGCATTCTGTCTCCCATTTGATTTTTGGTCTCGCAACAGGCCCGTAAACGAGGATTAGTCTATTAGACATGGCTTTGTAAACAACCCAAGACACTAAAATCGCGCAACATCTCTACTAGCACGATCTAACCATACGTGATACAGTCAGGCAACGAAAGTACTTGCGTAGAGCAACGTTCGGCGAACTCGCTTCAGTTTGCAGGCTCGAACATTGAGCGTTGCTCGACTGTCTGACGTAAGTATGGTTAGACTGTGCTACTAGTGTGGACTAGGCATTAGCAACACTGTCCGGTGAGTTTGTAGTTGGGGATGACATCATGTGTATGTTGATGTTAGCAATTTGCAGGGATATTACATCATTATTTTAAATATTTCTTTTTAAAGGAATTTCAAAGTAATATTACTTTAGAATATTACTTTGAATTCAAAGTAATAGTAAATTTTCAAATATTCTTACTCAATTAGGAGTAAAAGTAACTTTAGAGTTAAAGTAATTGTGCAACCAGCTAAATTTAATCAATTTCTCCATTAGGAATGAGTGTGTCCAATTTTAGAGGATATAGGATAAAGGAGACATTAGCCTACTGTCAAATTTATGATAAATACAATGTTTTAACATGCTCACCTGTCACTGGAAACCAGAATGAGTTGTGTGTTGGCGTATTTGGAGCGACGTTTCCTCACGGCTGAGAGCGCTGTGCAAACACTCGGAGCGAACGATCGGCACGGTGGACACTGAAAATGGCAATTACTTTATAAAATTAATAAGTTAATAATAATTATTATTATTATAGCGAAGAGGCTCGACCAACATCTCAAGAGGCTCTCGCTAGATGGCTGGATCAAGGGGCAGATGCAGCAGAAGGCGGTACTTCTGGACACGGCACGAATTGTCAGGAGGTTTCTCACTCTGCAGCCCTAACCACCGGTAGCTTATTGGGCCTTACCCCGCTACTAGTGGATAAGATATCTAATTTTAAGATTTTTATAATATTTATTGTTTTTATATACATATTGTAAAAAATTTAGAATTAAGAAAAGAAATGAATAAAATATAATAATAATAATAATTTATTTTAACCAAAAAAGTATAACAAACTCAGCTTAATTAACTATAAATCCACAAGAGTTCTAAGTACTGTCATCTTTCAGTGTTTTATTTATCAAAATTAAATAAAACACTGGAAAGATGTTGCATAAATTAACATAAATAGTTACATTAAGCCGATATACTAGTGTCTAAACTAAGCAAGGCCTGTATTTTAGACACTAGCTTTTCTTCCTATGTGGGTAGATAAAAACTATCTACATAGTTTACTGCATAAGTTATAACTTAAACAAGTATTTATATATTAATGAACTAGCTGAGCCCGCAACCTCGTACGCGTGGTATACGGTTTTTGTTTGTAAACCGATTGGATTGAAATAAAGACTGAATAAATGTTACGGGAAGTTTGCTAATATACATAAGTGAAAACCACGTTCAAATCGGTTAAGCCGTTTCCGAGATTAGCGTGCACAAACGCACAAACAGACAAAATTTCTAAAAACTATTTTTTTAACCTCAGTAATAAACGTACAAAGAATAAGTACATTTTTTTTTGAAAAAATATTTAATGCGTGAACACGTTTACAATTTTATTATATGTACAATACTAGCTGACCCAGCAGACGTTGTCCTGCCCGAACCCGAAAATAATTTTCTAACCCGATTGTGGCGCCACCTATCTTTTTTCAACCCATATGTCAAAGTGACGCGACACTTCAAGTCCAATCAAAGACGGAATTATTTAAGTGGTTAGGGTGCTTGCCTTAACGCTCTGTTCTAGGGTTTCCGGGTTCGATTCCCGGCTGGGTCAACTTTGAAAAATGAACTTTTCAAATTTGGCTCTGGTCTGGATCTGGAAAGTAGTGGCAGGGCACAATGCGTTTCGCAGTCATTTGGGCGGCCCCGTCTATCGGCACTAACCACACTCATATATAAGACCACCGTGAAATAACAGTATGCGTGCTCTTTTGTCTCTGTGAGTAAGGGATGCCAGAGTCCATTTCCCTTTCCCCTCCTAATCCCTTATAGTTAATCCTATTGACCCAAGAGACCCAAGAGTCATTTGCCCAAGAGTCGTAAAATCCAAAAGAGTTAATTTATTCAAAATTAAACATTATTGTAATTATTAGCACAGAATAAATAATAGTACTAGCTCTAGCGTACAGAAGTTGCACTCTTTTCACATTCAATGTGAGCGACGGACGGTAGTGACCACGGAGCATATACAAAGAGGAGATGACCTAAACAACTGTGCACTGATTTCAAACTAGGTCCTGACGTCATTTTTTGTGGGCGTGGTCTTGGTCAGTCTGCTGTCGGCACTGGTCACGGTGTGGCGGCGCTTGTTTGTTGTAGACTACAGTCAATTTTCATTGGCAATTTAAGATAATTGGGCGGGGTCTAACTTCCTCCTTGCCCGCGCAGTAGTCACGCGCCGCTCTATAGAAAAATTCAATAACAACATCTCCTCTTTGCATATGCTCCGTGGTAGTGACACACACGGAGTGACAGAGGCCTGTTATTAGTAAAACAATAATTACAGAACACGTGTGTAGTGAATTTCCATCTTACCCAATGAGCGGCGAAGTAAAAAACCTTAACACCATCAGTTGGCAGTTCCTCGTACAGCTTACTTTCTCCCGCTCCCTGCAGATGTATGCCTCTGAGCACCTCCTGCAGCGGCGGCGGTGGCCAGGGGAATCTTTCCCCTGTCGGGTCACCGAGAAGAGCGTCTCTTACCGCCCTTCCCCTGATGACTAGGGTTGGTACTCCTACTGCGATGCTGTATTTTTGTGTGAGGCGCCGCTGAAACGAAAGATAATACGTTTAATTGATAAATTTTTTAATTATCTCTTTGTGGAATCTTTACCCGTACTTTTTTTCAAGTATGGGGCGGCAGCCGAACTGGTGTTCTACTTTATGTTAGGGGAGTTTGTTTATTTCTGCAAAAAGATTCCTACAGGCATTTAGGCATTTCAAGGTCCATGCCGGAGCGGTGTGGGCGTCTAGTTTACAAGATTTCGTGTGGCATGAAGATAAAGGAACTTGTCATTTCCATTAGCTGTTTAGTATTCCAGACAGATCCATTCTTAGCGCAGCCGTCTACGTGGCCAACATAGAAACACAATATTAACCGAATTTTTATTTCAATTTTATATCGAATATATACATACATACATACACACACACACATAAATATATATATATGGAGGTAAAGGCGGGAGATGGGGGGGGGGGGGATGGTGATTAGCCTGGGGCCTTAGACAAAGTAGTATTCGCTCCGTAGCGATGCGATATCGAAGTTCGTTATCGTCTCAGAGACAAAGAAATCATGACAAGGTATCACGTGTTTATCACGTGTTACAGTGTCGATTCCTTTGTCTCTGAGACGATAACGAACTTCGATATCGCATCGCTACGGAGCGAATGCTACTTTGTCTAAGGCCCCTGTTACTCGTTGATAATGTAGCGTTCTATAGGTGAAAGAATTTTTAAAATCGGTCCAGTAGTCTTTGAGTTTATTCATTATAAACATACATTTGTATGGAAGAGGTAAAGGGGGGGGGGGAGATGGGGGAAAGTGAGAAGGCTATGTTACTCGCTGATAATGTAGCTTTCTATAGGTGAAAGAATTTTTAAAATCGGTCCAGTAGTCTTTGAGTTTATTCATTATAAACATACATTTGTATGGAAGAGGTAAAGGGGGGGGGGGGGAGATGGGGGAAAGTGAGAAGGCTATGTTACTCGCTGATAATGTAGCTTTCTATAGGTGAAAGAATTTTTAAAATCGGTCCACTAGTTTTTGAGTTTATTCATTACAAACATACTTACATACATACAATATCTTCTCTTTGTAATATTAAGTAAGTATAAGTATAGATATTTATACATATATGTATAAATACTATCTGTGATTCAAAATGTAATCCAGTGACAAGCAAACATATCTAGGGATGTCGTATAAACTTGTTTTAATTTGAAAAAATACTCTAGATTTTTGCTCCCAATAGGCCTACGAGAGCTGGGATCAAATGAAATGTTCCACAAGAGTGCCAATTAGCTTAAAATTGTTAAAAAAAATCACGCCTCTAGAGGGAAAATTCAGGCAATTATTCCCATTACGTATGGCTTATAAAAAGCAAACTTTGTTTTGGCTCGTTCGAAACCGCTGTTCAGACCCATTGAGGTATAACTAAATTTTTTTTAATTAGACCTTCGCTTGTTCTGAATTAAAGTTTTATGACTTTTTTATTTCACAGCTTTAAAATCTGATTTTACGTTTTTTTTTATGTTATGATCGGCAGACAGGCTGACGGTTCACCTGATGGTAGGTGGCTACCGTCGCGTCGCCTATAACACAAGCAACGCCAAAGCTGCTGCAAGTGCGCTGCCGACTATAGTAGGATTAAGGATGAGGGATTGGCAAGGGTTAGCCAAATGGGCTCTGGCACTCACCGAAACACAACAGCACACGTGCTGTCAAAGCAAGATGTTAGTCATAAGAAGTCTTCATAGTACTTCAGTCATAAGAAATATTTATTATTGGGTATTGTCAAAATAAGTTATAATAACTTTATCCATAGGGTCAATCACAACCGTTGCTTAAAATGAATGCTTTTTATAACGGATAGGGAAATCAGCTCTGGTATCATCTAGTCAAAATGACTAGAAGGCCGACTAAAAGTCAGATGTATTTGAAAGTGGTGTCGTCGAGAAGATATTAGAATCTTTCAATGGAGTATTTAGCATGTAGATACAAGAAGTCCCAAGAAGTCCGGAGGTACAAGGACCTCCCTTCCTTACTCACCGATACACAACAGCACACAGACGGGATGCCCAAATGATTCCGAAACGCAGCGTTGACTCTGTACTGGGTGTTTTATTAGCCCTGTCACTAGTAAAACACCCAGTACAGAGTCGATACTGAAAAGTTTTTTTTTTCTTTTGGCCAAAGTTGGCCCTGTCGGGAATCGAACCCAGGACCCCTGAGTTAGAGCGCTAAGCACCTCCGAATATTGCCCAATGCGACTGTATTCAATTGTGTGTTGAATCAGTCTAAAGTAATTCCTAAGCCCACTCATCTAGATTGTTTGTATAGTAGACTAAGCAAAATTGTCGTCTAGTCCTGCCTCTGCCCTACGGTCTACTAAGATACTAAGTCATCGGCAAATCGCAAGTGATAATTACACATAAAATAAGTTTAAATTTCTTTATGCAAAAAGTATAATTCAATTGGGTTTAACTTTTCGAGTTTACTCCTTAAGAGTCAATTTTCATATAGGGCCCCCTGTATGGAAATTTTATGAGTAAAATTAATACAAGCGTTAACTAAAAACCGTTACGTTATCTGTCACCTTGACATCTATGCGACAGCTGACGCATGTATATATGTTCCTTAATTCTATTATAGTATAACAAGTAACACCAGAAGGTTTCTCTGGGCTTATAAAAACAAACGTGGAAATCTTATAAAGCAGTTCTACTCAAATCCGATAGATATCGCTGCTTCACCTAATTCTATTGTATTGTAATAGATGGCGCCATCAATATTTTTATATTTTTGGAGTTCACGAAGCAGTTCTACCCAAATCCGATAGATGTCGCCGCTTCACCTAATTCTATTGTATTTTAATAGATGGCGCCAACAATATTTTTATGTTTTTGGAGTTCACCAAGCAGTTCTACCCAAATCTGATAGATGTCGCCGCTTCACCTAATTCTATTGTAGCATAATAGATGGCGCGTTTATTGCATTTTAAAAGACAATCGTACCTATCAAGTACCTATATTTTCTTCTGAGTTTGCGCAAGGCTAACTAACATAAAATGTTTTTAGTGCTGTTTAATCTTTTGCCGTTTAAGGGCTTCACTGAGGCAAATGACATTTACTATAGAACTCGCCGGCGGCGGATCCAATTCAACAGGCCTAGAAATGGTGTTTTTCTGTTTTTACCATTAGAACAATACACAAAATTAAAAAAATTATTAATACAATTTTTTAATCTGATATTAACTTATTAATAGGTACAAGATTCATATTCGCGCAATAAGCCGTTTTCGAGAGAATTTTCAATAAAAGTCAAATTCTTCTTGTGTTCTAACTTTTTTTGTGGAGTTTCTATTACTTTAACGAAAATTCTAATTAATACAATTGGTTCTTCGCATGTTTAAGTATAATATATATTTTTTTCAAGGCAATTGTCTTGTCCATTTTTTGTAACATTTTCATTAAACAATGGATATTTTTAGTATTTAGGGTTTGTCTCCCCCTTAAAAGAAAAGACCTAAATAAAGCTGTGTATATTATTAAGAGTTGACGATAGATACGACAATGAGAAAGACTTTTTAAATATTTATTTTCACCGCATTGCCTTGCGCTGAAATACTTCATTCCAATCTATTTACAAACAAGAAAGTTACGCTCTGTATAAATACCACACGTACGAAGTTGCAGGCTCAGCTAGTTTCCAATAACTATTAATTTAAATTTGATAGCCTTTTCTTATACCTGTTTGTCTTGGGGACGATGAATCTCGAAGGCAATACATTTAAATAGCATACTTGTAATCTAAAGAAGAATGTTTTAAAATAAATGGTTATTAAAAAGACGATTTTAATAATGCACTTTCCTTTCAGGTAAACGAAATATCGTTCAAGCTTTCCGGGTCTGTTGATTACCGACACCCCCGGCCACGAGTCCTTTAGTAATCACACACGGCACTGTTTTATTTATACATAGATAATTTTAAAATATTTTTCTGCGTAGGATATTCTATTAGCACATAACAAATTTGCATAGAAAGGAACGTTTTGGATTGAACCAAATGACCATGTACGACAGTTTTGTAATGTTGCTATTTTATAATTTTAAAATAGCAACATTTGGTTGCCTATAGGTTGCCTAACATGCGAAGGTTTAACATTATTTGAGGCAGTGTTTAAACTGTGAAATTGTTAACAAATGTCATTAGACGCTGTTTGACAAAACACGTGTTGAGACATAGTTTAGTAATTATTTTTGTAATAACAAAAATAATTACTAACTCCTCAACGCCAAAGCTGCTGCAAGTGCGCTGCCGACTAAAATAGGATTAAGGATAAGAGTGGAAAGGGATAGGGAAATGGGCTCTGGCATCCCTTACTTCACTCACCGAAACACAACAGCACACGAGCTGTTATTCCACGGTGGTCTTCTGTAAGGGGGTGGTTACTGCCGCTTGACGGGCTGCCCAAATTGGGCGGATCTTAAGCTAAAACTCTTAGTAGCTCAAAGTGAGGATGGTTGAGTGCTCTGCCACAACTAAAACCCTAATAGGTTGTAGTGAATATTTTTTATTATATCCTTATTTAATATCCCAAATGGGGAAGTGAATTTGTTTGTTTCACTTCCACGCAAAGGATTTAGGGCTAGGGTATCTTTGATCCAGAAAAAAGTACTGTTCCCGAGGCAGCCCTGGATTTGTCAATAGGCCGTATAGGCCGCGGCCTATGGGCGGCACCGGCCTGGGGGGGGGGGGGGGGGATTTTAGATGGTTTTCGCATCACGCTTGCGGAAGCCATCAAATTCTTGTGCGATAATAAATATGCAATAATAATAATAATTACCTCATAAAGGCCTAGGTATACCACCTAGGTCACGAGGAAGAGGCGGCACAACGTGAAGGGGCCTATACTCAAGAAAAGTATAAATCCGGCACTGTCCCGAGGGATCGCCTAAAAAAATCAACGCCCGACAAACGCAATGAACAGATTGAATAAATTATTGGTCATATCTTTTTGTTAGGAATTGAATTTTTGATTTTTTAATGTTACCATCTGACCGGATAAATCCGGTCTTGACCAGCTTTTTAAGTGATAGACCGGACCCCGCCCGCATTTTTATAATGCGGCAACAGCCAGTCTTTTATAATAGGCATGATGACGGTATTAAATAATCAAAGAATAAATTGTTTTGGAGAAAAATTGAGATTAATAAGATTTTCAATAAAATAGAAGTATAAATAACTGCAATCGGCCATGTTAACTGAAACACCAATCAGAGCGAATAATGTCACGCCCAGGTATGTGCCATCGTGTTGCTTGACTTTGCTTTGACAGAATGAAAAATCTAATGAGATGTCGGTGACGTCACGGTTCATCAGACGCGACGCCATGACACCTAAGAGCGTTTTCGCGAGTAATTCAAAATAGATTTAAAAACATTCAATAATTCGCGTTGAAATTTAGTTTTTTGCTGAAATATTGTTTCTTTCGGATACGGTAGACGTGTATCTACATTATGGAAGGGAATTTCAAAATCTGTCATCATGCCCATTACAGAGGAAACAGGTTTAAATAATTTCACAAAGGATTATAAATATAAACTAAAATAAATAGCAAAAAAATGAATAATTTCAAAATAAGAACTCGTTAATTTGTATCTGAAACATGCACCAAGTTATAAATAAAAAGCGTGTCCCCGGCCGGAAGCTGTGTTGCCAGCGTTGTTTATTTTTAACACTGTTTAAAGTTAAACAGTCACCTTTTGTTGACACACATTGACCTGTAGGTATGTATGTTTGTACATTTCTTTACGCCTTACTGTTCAGTTATAATGCAAGAATTTCGAGTACCTATACTCTGAGGGTATATCGTTGGCAAATATTTTTTACCTTTACTATGAACACCGTATACCGGTATACTTATATTCGGTATATATATTCGGTATAGCGCGTAACATTTTTGTTTGTAAACCGATTGGAATGAAACAAACACTAAATCTTACGGGAGGCTTGTTACAATATATCAGTGAAAACCGCATTCAAATCGGTTAAGACGTTTCTGAGATTAGCGTGTACAAACGCACAAATGTTGTGTGAGTGGTTAGGGTGCTTGCCTTAACGCTCTGTTCTAGGGTCCCCGGGTTCGATTCTGGGTCAACTCTGAAAAATCAACTTTTCAAATTTGGCTCTGGTTTGGATTTGGAAAGTAGTGGCAGGGCACACTGCGTTTTCGCAGCCATTTGGGCAGCCCGTCTGGCGGCAGTAACCACCCCCTTACAGAAGACCACCTGAAATAACAGCACATGTGTTTCGGTTTTTTTTTAATGTTAAGGTCGGCAGACAGGCTGACGGCCCACTTGATGGTAGGTGGCTACCGTCGCCTATGACACAAGCAGCACCAAAGCTGCTGCAAGTGCGCTGCCAACTACAGTAGGATTAGGGATAAAGGATTAGGAGGGGATAGGGAAATGGGCTCTGGCATCCCTTACTCACTCACCGAAATACAACAGCACACGTGCTGTTATTTCACGGTGGTCTTCTGTAAGGGGGTGGTTACTGCCGCCAGACGGGCTGCCCAAATGGCTGCGAAAACGCAGTGTGCCCTGCCACTACTTTCCAAATCCAGACCACAGCCAAATTTGAAAAGTTGATTTTTCAAAGTAGACCCTGCCGGGAATCGAACCCGGGAACCCTAGAACAGAGTGTTAAGGCAAGCACCCTAACCACTCATCCAACGGGCTCGTGAGTGAGTAAGGGATGCCAGAGCCCATTTCCCTATCCACTCCTAATCTCTTATCCTTAATCCTACTGCAGTCGGCAGCGCATTTGCAGCATACCATAAAAAAAAAAACAGATAAACAAACAAAAATTCTAAAAGCTGTTTTTTTACTGGTAACATAAGTAGGTGTACAAAGTGTTTGTAATTATAATACCGTTTGTAATTAAGTATTTTAGTTTCACTTGGATTCAGGTTAATTCCTACTTTTTTTGCTGTCGGTGTTCAAATTTTGGATCATTTGTTCCAGGGGCCCTAGCCAAGGTGCATACGCTTCCTTTGCGTACTTACGAAAGAAGAAAGAAGATTGGTTGTTGAAGTTACAACTGTTGCAACAACCAATCACCGGGCTTTCTTTCTTTCGTTTCGTAAGTACGCAAAGGAAGCGTTTGCATCTTGGCTAGGGCCCCAGTTCAATCGTCGACTTTGCGAAAAGTATATCATTTTTTCGATGTTAGGCGATGACCAAGTGGAATCTCTTCCAATACAGCTATTAAAAACTTTGGCGATAAAGGATCTTCTAAAGCCTTTTTCTATTTTTATTTTCTCACCTCTATTCATAAGAATAAATAAGAACACGTAGAACGGAAACTCCCGCTCCGGATGCAATCAAGGTCACGATATTAGACTACACGTTTAACGGGATACTCAGTCGCGGCATCTCCGCACGAATAAACTCACTTAATAGTTTCACATGAGCCTGTATTTTTTTTTATTTTATATTTGTAGCTAAGTAATACTTACTTTAATGGCTTCATTTGGTATGGTACTGTCTTATAACTTATTATTTATAAGTACATTTAATGTAGGTACGTAACATAATAATGTAGGTAAGTATTTACAAATCTCATATTTTATAAAACTAGAATAAAATAATGGTTTCAAAGTAAAGAAAATCTTATATTTTAGCGATATTATCTTTATTCGAATGCAATATTTAACAATAAGCAACAGTAACGACGTGAAGGGGAAAGTAGTTATATAAATGGCGGCGTTTGGGACTCGGACAAAGAAGATTCCGTTCTACTTGTTCTTATTTATTCTTATGCCTCTATGCTCTAATCTGACTCTGCTGACACTTTTATGGTAGTTTACATACGTAATACGTATTATTTATTCTGCAGGTTTTTAGTGCTATCCAGATAGACGAATGTGTGACACTGTCGAAAGCTTTTGTCTAATCGATGAAATCTACATAGAGAGATGGGTTAAATTCTTTGTATTTCTCAAGAACGTGGTCTAAATTGTGTATTATAGATATAGAAATGTTAAAGGGAACGAAGAGATTGCATAGTATTTTGTACCATTCACGTTTTAATGGCATAAAATAATGTTTCGACAAGAAAACCATGGTAGTCATGGTGGTAAAAGATTACCTAGTAAGTAACGAGACACAGACACCGATGCGGTAGTCGGCTTTTAGCCGATTGCTTCCCGCCATTGTGAATGCGAATGACAAAATCGATATTTAGCACCACAACACGACAAACAGCATTCGGTTTTACTTCCATTATAACCGATACAAAGTTCTGACTGACACGTAAGTACATAATGATGTCAATTCTTTAATTCGACGGATGGTACGATATCGAATCCATTTCTTCTGAAATTTTGTCTAATAATGTAGACTTATGCATCCTGTATTAGTTGACCTAGCAGACGTTGTCCGAAAATAATTCCGTAACCCGATTGCGGCGCCACCTATCGGGCCTAATTTTATTTTCAAACCATTTTTTTTTTTTTTTTTTTACTATAGATGGGTTTGCTCTTGACCAGCATCTATCCATATAGGAAGGATGAGGCCGAAGATGGAGCGAGTTCACCCAGAAGATGCCTATTCACTCGAACCTTGAAAAGATTTGGGTTATATGAGCTCGGAAATACAGACGCCGGCAGGGAGTTCCAATCCTTAGCAGTGCGCATCACAAAAGATGTTTTAAAGCGCTTGGTCCGAATTAGAGGGATTTCGACAAGGTGAGGATGGTAACCAGCGGTACGTCTGCATGTCCGATAGAAGAAAGGGGAAGGAGGTATGATTTCATGCAGCTCTCGAGCACACTCTCCGAAGTACATCTTATAGAATACACACAGACAGGCAACTTTGCGTCTATGTGCCAGGCTCTATGTGCCATATGTCAAAGTGACGCGTCACTCACCTCAAATGAACGACGGTTAAATAATTTGAATATTCTTCATACAAAAATACTTTTCTCAAACACCTGAACACCGCTAATAGATTTTAAAATTGCTGGATCAGATCAAGTAAGACCAGCAGACTTTGCAAAAGCAACGAAGAAAACCCAATTTAAAGAAGCACTCGTCGACTTTTTTTTATTATAGATTGAGTTAGTGATGAAATTACATCATTTCTAGGTAATAAATTGATCTAAAATTACTATTCTTACAAAGTTGTTGATGAAAAGGTTCAATCAAATACTATTCGATCTCTGTTGTAATTTGTACAGCAAAATAATTTTTCTTAAACATGCTCGGAAATGTAGGCATTCTTGTACTAAAAACAAGCCACGAAGTTTACAATTTTTGGTTCATGCATTTCTTTCTCGGCCTAGGCCAAGAATGTTGTATGAAAATTCATTCCTGGCCGCTGCTCAGCCCGATGAAACCCGAAGTTTCACGAGTCTTCACGAACGCGCCCGCCGCTGTCACAGGCGTAGTAGGCGGGGGCGAGCGCACGCTCTTTTCATGACTGGGCTGTATGGCTGTTTCCTTTGCACTCATTGAAAATAAAAAATAAAAAAGGCGGGAAAGCAGACTTTTTTCAGTACCTACCTAAATATTTATTGCTTTTAGTAAACATTTGCGTTTGCTTTATTCTAAATAAAACTGTGTATATGTGAATTAATTTTTTAATAATTTTTTCATAATATACTATTTTTTGCATTATCACGTGTTTCATTATTTCCTCACATTTATTGAGAAAAACACTATACCGTCCTCGACCGGAATGAGGATTGCCGGACTCAGATCTTTATCAAGGCCTCGCTTCGTCCGGCGATCCTTCACTTCCTGGTCTGTGCAGTAATGTACTAAAAATCGAGATTAAAGAATGGGGGGTGGGGGTAGGAGGGTGAAAAATACTCTACGACCTATTCTCATACCTACCAAATATACACCCAAAATTTCATAAAAATCGTTCAAGCCGTTTCGGAGGGGTATTGTTACAAACACTGTGACACGAGAATTTTACATATTAGATTTTAATCTTCATAATTCATCAGACACGCTGTTGAAGGTAATTGCTGGGAAGATGGACTGCCCAATAATAAAACATTGGGTGATGTCACACATCACCCTTAATAGAAAATGATAGGTTCTATCATTTTCTATGATACTTGCACATTATGTATATTGTTAGTTTATATTTTAATTTTAATTTTAATTTTCTACAATGTATAGTAATATAATTTAAAAAGCTATGGACACAATGAAGTCTGAAATAAAGTTATTATTATTATTATTGTTATAAACTTTTTGATGTAAAAGTAGTAAGTTTAACCCAATTTATTTTTATTTTGTTTCAAGGGTAAGAAAAAACTACGAACAGATAGGAATTTGGAGACAGACAAAAGGCAGGAATTCCCACATCAAACATTTTTTTTAATGATAGTCTCTTTCGTAATGAAGACAATCAATTGAGTGATGTTATCGTAAACAGTGTTGTAGCAATCTCGACGTAATTTACTTATTTGTGGGGTGACCAGCAGAGCGAAATAAATAATAGAGAGGGGCAACATTGGGTCTTCTTGTGGACAGGGTGTTGTAAACATTTTCCTCAGGGGGATTATGTCTTTATTTTAAATAGTCTCTTTGTTATACGGTTTTATTTTTGGTCACGGCAACGGCATGCAAGATTACCTTTGTCTTCAATAACTCCTCGTTGGAGGCCATATAATAATAAATAAATAAATAAACTCCTAGCTACTAACATTTAGCTCTCAATTATTACCTAGACAGAGTAGACAAGCTTAACTTATTCAGAAAATCTTTAATGACCAAACACAAACTACAAAGAAGAATGCGTGATACTGCTAGATTTCAATCAGAATATCAGATATGCTGCTGCGATCGTCTGGATTGTCCAGCACTTCGAATCGAACTGGGTTAAGTGCTGCTACCTAACCTAAGCCCACTCGTCTAGATTATTTGTATAGTAGACTAAGCAAAATTGTCGTCTAGTCCTGCCTCTGCCCTACGGTCTACTAAGATACTAAGTCATCGCCAAATCGCAAGTGATAATTACACATAAAATAAGTTTAAATTTCTTTATGCAAAAAGTATAATTTAATTGGGTTTAACTTTTCGAGTTTACTCCTTAAGAATCGATTTTCATATAAGGCCCCCGGTATGGAAATTTTACGAGTAGTAAAATTAATACAAGCGTTAACTAAAAAGTGTTACGTTATCTGTCACTTTGACATTGGTGCGAGAGCTGACGCATGATTTGTGTTCCCTACTTCTATTCTCTGGGCTTATAGCAAACGTCGAAATCTGGTATGAAAAGTGTAGTCCGCGAACGATAGAACGAAACGATAGCAGGTTATAACCTGTCGGCGCAGCGACATATGTCGTCGAAAAAATAATAATTTGAACTTATAAAACGTGGTGACATCTGTGTATACCGAACGTAACTAACATAACTTTTGTTGGAACACGTGACATCTGAGTATGCAGAATGTAACTAAATAATATAAAGTAATTAGGTATCCAGTTATCTATTGACACGAGAAATTTTTTATACGTCATGCGTCGGAACTGACATTCATTTTTTCCAAAGATATTGATGTGTTTAGTCCCAGATTAAAAACACCTTTAGATCGAGATTTATCTAAAACCTTAAAACTTAAAAATTAAAAAAACCTTTAGACGAGCCCGTTGGATGAGTGGTTAGGGTGCTCGCCTTAACGCTCTGTTCTAGGGTTCCCGGGTTCGATTCCCGGCAGGGTCCACTTTGAAAAATGTACTTTTCAAATTTGGCTCTGGTCTAGATTTGGAAAGTAGTGGCAGGGTACACTGCGTTTCGCAGTCATTTGGGCGGCCCGTCTGGCGGCAGTAACCACCCCCTTACAGAAGACCACCGTGAAATAACAGCACGTGTGCTGTTGTGTTTCGGTGAGTGAGTAAGGGATGCCAGAGCCCATTTCCCTATATCTCCTTTCCCTTCCTACTGTAGTCGGCAGCGCACTTGCAGCAGCTTTGGCGTTGCTTGTGTTATAGGAGACGGTAGCCACCTACCATCAAGTGGACCGTCAGCCTCTCTGCCGAAAGAGAATTAAACTGGCCACAATGAAAAAGTAGATACAATCGGCTTTTATGTGTCTATAGATTATGAACATTAATTCACTCACTCATTGAAACACACAAAGCATACACATTATTTTGATTTTCCTTTTATTTTATTTGATTTTTGATTTTTTTTATTTGATTGATTAATTGATTATTTAATTTTCTTTTCATTTTATTAGGTAACTATGTATGTTCTAAAGTTATTTAGTTACATGTAAAGTTACAAAGTCATACCACTTTATAAAACAAAGTCCTCCGCATTGTCTGTCTGTCTGTTCGCGATGACCTTAAAAACTACTGAACGGGTATTGATGCGGTTTACACCGATATTTGACCCGTGGGAAGTCTGTAGCGGGTCGCTAGTTACTAATATAATAAATCTGAAAAGTTTGTTTGAACGTCCTAAATTCTGGAATTACTAATAGGATTTAAAAAAATCTTTTTGTATTTCATGGTCCAGTTCTTGAGGAAGGTTATGGGCTGTTTATCATCACGCTCTGACTCTTAGAAGCCGAGCGAAAAGAAGAATGCTAAGCGAAAATAAAGTAAATGTGGCGATGAATGACACGCCACGTTGGTCAGCGTCGAGAATTGAACATTACCAAAAAAAGCCAAAATGTGCATGCCGTTGTTAATTTAAATTAAATCGCGAAACTGAGCTAGTATGAAATAAAATAAATTAAATTAAAAAGATAAGGTTAGGCACAGATTAGTGAATAAATAAATCGATAACTCGATCGTCTCGACTTTCGTCGCAGCACTATTTAAACCCAAAGCACCTTTAGTATTAGTAGACCGTGACTTATTTAGGGTAGGGCAAGTTTTGGGCGTTTTTAGGTACTTACCTAGGGTGAGAGATTACGAGAATTTATGCACAATTGCAAGGCCCAGATGGGTATACAGCAAATGTGTTATTATCGAATCAAAACATAATTGAAACTTTTGGTGTAAAGAAACGTTTCATGTTTTGTTTTTAAAAACGTTTATTATAAATGTAAATGTGCACATATAAACTGCATATATAAATTTTAAAATATTTATTATAATATAATGTTATATATTTTATATATATAACATATATTATAAAGCCGAAGAGTTTGTTTGTTTGTTTGAACGCGCTAATCTCAGGAACTACTGGTTCGAATTGAAAAATTGTTTTTGTTTTGAATAGTCCATTTATCGAGGAAGCTATATAACATCACGCTACGATAAATAGTATTATATATAAGCAGTGTCCAGTACCGCGCGCTCCATGCGCACGCCCCGCCGCCGTATGGGCCGCAGCGAAGCGTGGCCGAGTTCAGCTAGTATTTTATATACTCATTCGATTATAAGGAAAAATAAATAATGTAAAAGAATCGATGTATACAGAAATTTGGTCATCTTCTTCTATTCTTTCTTATATATAAAAATGAATCCCTATTTCTCCTGGTCACGGCATCACGCGTGAACGGGTTGACCGATTTTGATTCGGTTTTCGCTAATGGAAAGAGGTATAAACGGGGAATGTTTTAGGGTACATAAAAATTGCACGCCGGGCGAAGCCGGGGGCGGGCCGCTAGTTTGCAATAAAGAATAAATGATTTTTTTTTCTAACAATGTGCAATACATATATTAAATATTATAAAATATATTATTGCACATGTATTTTATAACATTTTTAAAAATATTATAAAATACATAAAAATAAAATAAAAACAAAAAAGCTCACTACAGATAATGTCCCACCCATTTTTCATAGCTAACAAATAAATTTTAAATATATTTTCTCGTTTTCTTTTTATGTTAAGATCGGCAGACAGGCTGATGATCCACTCGATGGTAGGTGGCTAACGTTGCCTATATTTTTAAAGTTGACCCTGCCGGGAATCGAACCCGGGAACCCTAGAACAGAATTAAGGCCAGCATAATAGCTCACTGGTTAAGACGTAAGCACCTTTAACCACTCATCCAACGGGCTCGTCAATGTCGTCATGTTATTTATTTTACGTAAATAATAAATAGGCAAATTAATTGAAGTCCTATTATTATTAAAGTATACTAAGCAATAGGCTTAGGTACTAATTAAATTTAAAGTATAAGCTCATTTAGTAAAAAAGACATGTTTTTTCTCCTAAATGAATTGCATTAGCGGACAAATAATGCGTTTTACAGTTTACTTTTTCATTTATAATAGTTTTTTTAAAAAAAAAAAAACTATGCTTACCCGCCCCATAGCTGCTGCATAGTATCGTTGATATACCCTCTTCTCTCAACGAGAGTTTTTGCAAAACGGAAGTGAAAAGAGCCTTTTGAAGATCGCTCTGAGGGTCCTTGTGGAGACGTCAACCTGCGCTAACCCTGTGTATTTGCTATTTTGTTAAAAAAAATCCACCTAACTTAATTTCCTAATACATTTTTTACTTTGTTACATAAGACAGAAGACCACCGTGAAATAACAGCACGTGTGCTGTTGTTTTTCGGTGAGTGAGCAAGGGATGCCAGAGCCATTCCCTATTCCCTCTCAATCCCTTATCCTTGATCCTACTGTAGTCGGCAGTACACTTGCAGTAGCTTTGGCGTTGCTGGTGTTATAGCCGACGGTAGCCACCTACCATCAAGTGGACCGTCAGCCTGTCTGCCGATCTTAACATTAAAAAAAGATAACATAAGTAGAACTTTTTATATATACACCACAGCACATAAGTTATTCGAGAACAACTCAAGAAAATACCTACCTACAACATAAATAAAATGAAAACTGAAAATTAACTGTGATTTGAGGAGCCCAATGGTTAAGTGGCACAGTTCGGATGAGTAGAAACTTTATCCCACGGACGAACTTAGCAGTAGAAACTTATCCACTGCTAAGGAGTGGAACTCATTGCCTGCGTCTGTGTTCCCACAGAACTACAACCTATGGGCATTTACTAGGTAAGTAAGGTAAGCGTGGTCCACCTTCGGCCACATCTGCACCTCACATCAGGTGAGATAGTGGTCAAGCGCTGCCTCGATTTCATAAAAAAAAAAAAAAAAAAAAAAAAAAAAAAAAAAAAAAAACGAGCGAACTTTGGAACAGTCTCCCTTCTAAGGTGTTTCCATCTAGCTACAATATGGAGTTTTTCAAGGGAGCAATTAACAAATGCCTGCAAGCATGTACACCCCACGGGTGTTGCTTGTGTCCTTAGGCGACGGTGGCCACCTACCATCAAGTGGACCGTCAGTCTGTCTCACCGTCAATAATATAAAAAAAATTTTTTAACTAATCATTTTTATTTGATTATATTTCTAGAAAAACTTAGCAAAAGCCTTATTATTATGTAGTAATATTGTAGGTTTTAAAAGTAATTGTCTAGTTCCCTGCTCCCACGCGTCAACAAATGGATTCAGTCACAAAACGTGAACGTTTGTCAACACGGAGACATTACAGACAGACAGATCGTGCAATGCATTGTGCTATAGCGGACATTTGGTGCAGCGATGTGCATTGTTCGTCCGGCATTGTTACCGGAACATGCCCTCTCTGCATTCCAACGGCCATAGCTCATGCTGTCATATAAACGCGAAATTTCACCGTATAAACGCGAAAGTGGGTTTCACGCCTTAACTACTCAACCGATCTGCATGAAACTTTGCAAACACGTCGTCAGTGATAGAGAAGAGGACATAGGGTATCTTTCATTCGGAAGAAAGTACTGTCACCGAGGGATCTTCTAAAAATAAATATAAAAAATTCAGCGCCTGAAAAAGTTATACGAGCAATAAACACCGAATAAATCTTTCTCTGTGCGCTTGTGCACGCTAATCTCCGAAACGGCTTAACCGATTTGAATGCGATTTTCACTGATGTATTGTAGCAAGCTTTCCGTAACTTTTTTGCTTACAAACAAAAAAGTTAGGTTAATTTAAAAAAATGCGTCTAGCATTTCTTCGATAAAAATGCAATAAAATAAATGTCTGAAACTTTAGTTAAGTATATATTATCATCTGTAAAATGATGATGATTTGAAGTTTATATAAAGTTAATTAATTAAAAATGGACAATTTAGGTAATTTTGAATATCCAATGTAAGTTGATCTCAAATATATATGATCAATCATATTATGTAGGATTCAGCTTACGCTGGTGGTTATAATCTATCTCTTTTTTTCTATATATAAAAATGAATCCCCACTTCCCTTGGTCACGGGTAGACCGATTTTAATTCGGTTTTCACTGTGGGTAGTTCGATTATTATATAAGTAACGGGGCGGCCACTCGTCGCGACAAGACAGTTTCATACAATTTCAACAGCGGATCGATTATTCTGAAATATTAGGATTTTTTAAATGTTCCGTAGTACTTGTTAGTTTTGTAAAAAAAAAACAATGCTCGTCGCGAAGAAATAAATAAAATCGCACGTCTGAAGGCTGTTGCGAGCTGTCAATTTTTTTTATTTCTGAGATCGTATGGACTGACATAGAGAAATGATGCCCTTTTATTTTAATTGTTGTCCGCCATCCAACAGCAACCGTCCCTTATCGCAAACCCTATGTTTGAAATGATTTACGTGATATCAAAAACACATGCGATATTGCTGATATTGCGAATTTGTGATATGCGACACAGGCACGTATCCAGACTTTTGGTTCGGGGGGGGGGGGGGGGGGGGGACAAACATTGAAACAACCATGTGAACTGTGTAAAAATCGCTGTAATCACTGTACTTTACTCTAATTTTTCTGAAAAATCTTTCACAGGTTTTCACACAGAGAAATCAAGAAACTACTCTTTTTCGTCGCAGCTATGAATGTAGACGCAGTTTGGGCAACAGTTCTGTTTGTGCAGGATAGTTCTCTCAATGTAATGACAATAGGTTTGAGTAACTCAAAAAATACATTTATAGAGTCGTGACGTTCTATAAATCTAGTGTCACACATGCCGACCACTCTTTTTTTCTTACTTTCTGAATGAATGACATCTATCGTTTTTTTTTTCAGTCAGATTTCGGGGGGGGGGGATAAATCCCAACTATCCCCCCCTCTGTATACGTGCTTGATGCGAGATTGTGATATGATATTGCACAATTTGACACAAACTTTTCATCTGTCGCACAGCAGACGAAGTTGGATACGTTGCCGGCTGATTGGTCGCGCGGATGAAGCATTTGAGCCTGAAGCGACTTTAAATCTAGTGCTATGTAATAAGGTATATTTTAATTAATTAATTTAATGGTCCTATCTGCATCATGCATTAAAGAAAGTACGAATTAAAATGTATTTTTAGCTTATTCTACTTTTCGCCCAACTCGTCTCTTTCCAGCTACTTTGCCCATCATTAGCAGCTGAAGCAGGTTGAATCGCTCATGTCCAGGTGGGAAACTTTACGCCTTTTCACCGCAGCATGAGGTTGCGCTCCCAACCTTACAGACCATCTTCAAATAAAAGTTTGTGTATTGTGATTGTAGTGGCAGAGGGCACACTGCGTTTTCGCAGTCATTTGGGCAGCCCATCTGGCGGCAGTAACCACCACCTTACAGAAGGCCACCGTTAAATAACAGCACGTGTGCTGTTGTGTTTCGGTGTGTGAGTAAGGGATGCCAGAGACCACTCCTAATCCCTTATCCTACTACAGTCTGCAGCGCACTTGCAGCAGCTTTGGCGTTGCTTGTGTTATAGGCGACGGTAGCCACCTACCATCAAGTGGACCGTCAGCCTGTCTGCCGACCTTAACATTAAAAAAGTAAGGTATGTCACAGCCCATTTTCCTATTGCCTCCTAATCCCTTAAGATCTGGAGAACACCTGCAGCACCCATAGCGATGTTTGTGTTAATAAACGAACAAGTCACCTATCATCAAGTGGACCGTCAGTTTGCCTGCTGAACTTACATTTAAAAAATTTAAAATTACTGAATATTTTGTCTAGATCCGTATCTATTGTCAATTTTCATCACAGAGGTATACCACCTCGAAGAACCGAGATGGTATACCCCCTTAAGGCGACTCCAGCCGCAAAACTCGTTCTGTACTGAATTGACGGGACTGCTGAGGGGGAGTCGCTACTTGCAAATCTCGGAAATATCTATTTAAAAATTAAATAAAGTATAATTCAAATTTTTCTTTCGATGAGCCTTCAGATAGTGGATCTTAAAATTTATCTTAAGAATTAGCTATTTAAAATATGGATTATTAAGCAAATCGCACGGTTACAACATCGATATTAAACCGCAACTTAGTAATTTTTTTATATATATAATTAAATATAATTACGATGATCCCCTTTCATATATCCTGCTTTGAGATATGATGATTTGAGTATTTTTTAAATTATAATTATTATGATAATTTAAAAGGAAAATGGTTACAAATAAGTGGATTTTTTTATCATTAGGGGCTGGCGTCGCCTTAAATAAGTGTAAGTAAAAGCAAGTTATCGATCTTAATATCTTTTATGTCCAATACTCACGACAAGTTCAACGAACGTGTAAAGCAGACAAAGTTGGACATTGAAGGGAAAATCAATGAAAGACTCGCAGAACAAACTTAGAACTTTCTTTAAGTCAGCACCTTGAATTAATTACTTTTCTGAGAGTTTCTGGTATAAGTAAAAAATATTAGACAATCAATCTGATGAAATTTTAAAATCTAGACTTGCGCTCCGACTTCGTCTGCGTTGAAACTGAAGAATGGAACCTTCTCCACTGAGAACTTTTTGTGATTTCATTCGCAATTGAAAAAAATGTTTTTGAATTTTGCTTACTTAACTTTCGGTATATGAAAATGAAAATATTTATCCTCACATCATTATGAGCCTTATGTATTATGAGGCTATACTATAGATGGCAGCTATATTAATAATATTAGCTACGCAGACGACATGGTGTTGCTGGCACCCTCGATCAATGCCCTTAGAACACTATTGAATATATGCGAGAAGTACGTTGAAACCCATGGGATAAGGTATAATACCACCAAGAGTGAGCTGTTAGTGTTTAAAGCCGGGACAAAAAAATATGACTCAATTCCGCCAGTATTACTGAACGGTGTCCCGCTTGTTAGGGTGAGCCAGTTCAAATACTTGGGCCACTGGGTTACAGAGGACTTGTCGGATGACATCGACATAGCGAGGGAACGTAGGGCATTGGCGGTGAGATGTAATATGATGGCCCGCACATTGTTCTGATGAAGTGAAAATAACATTATTTAAGACATATTGCCAGTCTTTTTATACATGTAACCTGTGGGTTAACTACACTCAAAAATCGTTTAATGCCCTGCGCGTCCAATACAACAATGCCTTCAGAGTGTTTCTGGGGCTGCCGCGCTACTGTAGTGCATCGGGGATGTTTGCAAATGCAAGAGTTGCACATTTTTACGCTATAATGCGAATGAGAATAGCATCTCTGATGACTAGAGTACGGGGCAGCCCCGACACGCTGTTGAAGGTAATTGCTGGGAAGATGGACTGCCCAATAATAAAATATTGGGTGATGTCATACATCACCCTTAATAGAAAATGATACTTGATGATACTTGCACATTATGTATATTGTTAGTTTATATTTTAATTTTAATTTTCTACAATGTATAGTAATATAATTTAAAAAGCTATGGACACAATGAAGTCTGAAATAAAGTTATTATTATTATTATTATAGAAAATTGATGTCGCGTCTGTTTGTCTGTATATCCACTAACATCTCCTAAACCACGCAATGGATTTTAATGCAGTTTTCATTATCAGTTAGATAAATTTTTATGAAATGTTTACGAGTATATCTTCTTCTCTTATATATAAAAATGAATCCCCATTTCTCCTGGTCACGGCATCACGCGTGAACGGGTAGACCGATTTTAATTCGGTTTTCACCAATAGAAAGAGGGATAAACGGGGAATGTTTTAGTATATAAAAATTGCACCACGGGCGAAGCCGGGGGCGGGTCGCTAGTATAGAATAGAACCTAATTGCATGCTGCGAAGCCGCGGGGGCAGGCCAGTAGTTTCTTAATAATTTAAATTAAGTTGCATTCGTCTATCTTTACATAATATAAAACAAAGTCTCTCACCGCGTCTGTCTGTGTGTATGTTCGAGGTAATCTCAAAAACTATATTTTTTACTTGCTGAGCCCGCAACTTAGTACGCGTGGTATTCGCTTTAGCGATTAACTTTTTTGTTTTTAAACCGATTGAAATGAAATAAACACTAAACGTTACAGGAAGCTTGCTACAATATATGAGTGAAAACCGCTTTCAAATCGGTTAAGTCGTTTGTGAGAATAGCATGCACAAACGCACAAAAAATCTAGAAAACATTTTTTTGACCTCGGTAGCATAAGTAAAACGTGTACAAATGGTTTTTTTGAAAAAATATTTAACTTACAGAGACACGGCTCCAACTAGTAACAACAATAATAAACAAAATAATAGAATTATTCTTAATTACTGGCGACTTTACCATTGAAAATGAAAATCTCTCGTGTTTTCCTTATAAGGGCTTCACTTGGGCAAATGACATTTTCATTAGAACTCGCTAGCGGCGGAGACAATAGGCATGACGACGGTATTAAAGAATCAAAGAATAAATGGTTTTGGAGAAAAATATATGTTGAAAGGAGTCTAAAAAATTACTCATTTTTTGTATTAAAATTGAGATTAATAAGATTTTCAATAAAATAGAAGTATAAATAAATGTAATCGGCCATGTTAACTGAAACACCAATCAGAGCGGATGACGTCACGCCCAGGTAAGTGCCATCGTGTTGCTTGACTTTGCTTTGACAGAATGAAAAATCTGTTGAGATGTCGGTGACGTCACGGTTCATCGGACGCGACGCCATGACACCTAAGAGCGTTTTCGCGCGTAATTCAAAATAGCTTTAAAAACATTCAATAATTCGCGTTGAAATTTAGTTCGGACGCGTTATTATTTTTTTCGGATATGATAGACGTGTACCTACATTATGGAAGGGAATTTCAAAATCTGTCATCATGCCTATTCAACAGGCCTAGAAATTGGGTTTTTTTGTTTTTACCATTAGAACAATACACAAAAAAAAAAATATTTATACAATTTTTTAAACTAACATTAAAACTTATTAATAGATACAGGATTCATATGCGCGCAATAAGCCGTTTTCGAGAGAATTTTCAATAAAAGTCAAATTCTACCTGTGTTCTAACTTTTTTGTGGAGTTTCTATTACTTTAACGAAAATTCTAATTAGCACAATTGGTTCTTCACATGTTTAAGTATAATACATATATATTTTTCAAAGCAATTGTCTTGTCTATTTCTAGTAGCATCTTCATTAAAGAATGGATATTTTTAGTATTTAGCGTTTGTCTCCACCTTAAATATTTTGCCCAGATTTTGCCTTTGTGTGAAACGTCCAAGGATGAAAAAAATAAAAATATCTGTGAGAATGGTTCATATAATTTTATATTCCGCACAAGCTTTTACCTCATCCAAATGCGATTATGCGTCATTTTTAATGCACGCCATTATACGCATATTAATAAAATTGTATAGTCGGTGACATGTGCATACAGCATATGCGTATTAAATTTAACAGTATACCGACTGAGTAGTATGTAATCTTTTAAAGTACGAGTACAATCCTCCTAACATTATAATGTGGGATACTAGATGAAATGAAATGAAATTTATATAAATACTAGATGAAAACCCGGCTTCGCTCGGGTGTAATGTGTCTCATAACACATGTAGGTACAAAATGTAGGTAGATATTTCTGTAGTTATCGGTTTTCAAGGAATATTAAAGGCAAAGCGGCATAGATTTCGCTCAATGTTTGCGGCAAAGACGTTTCGTTTTACACAGTCATATGCGCTAGTATGAATGAAACGGAACGTTTATTAACCACTCAAGATGTCACAGGTGTCACTGGTGTCAGTGACGTTTTGCTAGAGTGGCCAATATGGCGACTGCGATTTGTCTGTCAGCACCATTAGAATTTAACAAAATACTTGACAATCCGAATTTTGCGGATATACGTTGTCGACTCGAAATTTTTATTTTTTAATGTTTTATTATTCAGGTAAGGTTTCAATCGAATCTACCGTACCCCTTGACGAAAGATAGTTTATAGATCAGAAAAACAAACAGGCCAGTATTTATAAAGATACACAGACGAAGTCGCGGACAAAAGCTAGTTATAAAAGATTTTCTATAACTAGTATATTTTTCTAAAATGTAGGCATTTCAAATGAGTTTGAAGTGTTTGTCTGTGTATCTCGTGTGTCTCTCTATGGCATCGTAGCTCCCAAACGGATGGACCAATTTTGATTCAGTTTCTTTGCTTGGAAGCTGACATAATCGAAACGGTTCTTAGCTATAGTTTATGAAGATCTGTTCAGGCGTTTGAAGATCATCAGCCCATTTCTTAGTTGACTAAGGGATTTCACTAACTTATCCACAGTTTCGATTCATGTGAAATTTGGTACACTGTTATTTCGGTGGTATTTCCATGATATGGTAACCTTGATCTGATGCTGCAGTATCGAGTAGTCTGCAACAACTTACAGCAGATATAGTGTGTTTGATCTCAATATTGTAATGTATTGGATTCTCAGACTTTATCATTACGACCATTCATCATTTATTCTGTACTAGTGACTTCGTCCACGTTGATAAATGAAAAATATAACACCTGAGAAAACATATCTACGTTAATCTATATACCTACTAATATATTAGGTTGAAGAGTTTGTTTGTTTGTTTGGTTGAACGCGCCAACCTCAGGAACTACTGGTTCGAATTGAAAAATTCTTTTTGTGTTGAATAGTCCATTTCTCGAGGAAGGCTATAGGCTATATAACATCACGCTACGATCAATAGTATTATATATAAGCAGTGTCCAGTACCGCGCGCCCCACGCGCACTCCACCGCCGGCCGTATGGGCCGCAGCGAAGCGTGGCCGAGTTCAGCTAGTGAGTAATATAATGCCTGACATCTTTATCGCTGTGGCGACGGTGGCGTCCACGGAGCATATACAAAGAGGAGATGGCCTAAACAACTGTGCACTGATTTCAAACTAGGTCCTGACGTCATTTTTTGTGGGCGTGGTCTTGGTCAGTCTGCTGTCGGCACTGGTCACGGTGTGGCGGCGCTTGTTTGTTGTAGACTACAGTCAATTTTCATTGGCAATTTAAGATAATTGGGCGGGGTCTAACTTCCTCCTTGCCCCGCGCAGTAGTCACGCGCCGCTCTATAGAAAAATTCAATAACAACATTGTATATGCTCCGTGGTGGCGCCCATTTTTTTATGTTTTTAGACGATCCTACGGGAACCTAACATTTACCAGGAGAAAAAGTATCCTACATGTTAATCCTGGTAATAAACTATCTGTGTGCCAAATTTCATCTGAATCCGTTTAGCCGCCTTGGCGTGATTGAGTAAAAAACATACAATTTTTTTTATATTTATAATATTAGTAGGATGATAAGTTAGTTTTCAATATTTTGTAATAAATAAATCACAGTTCATAAACAAGTTTTTGTCTACAATAATTTTACAATACATCCTTATCGATAAAAAAGCTCGCGAGGCTATTTATGTCTGACTATTTATTGAATAATAATTTTTTGTTCATATTAGTCAATCAAAATACGAGTAAAATCGAAAGATGACACCATTCGTATCTTGTTTGAAAAGGTTGATTATGTACTTAAATTATTGGAATCGGATCTTTCGTTTAGAATACTTTAGAACCGTAGTTCCCAAAGTGGTCCAGGTGGACCCCTGGAGACTCGACGGGGGTCTACGTTGGCTAAAAAAAAAAGGGGGTTCACAGTTCGTAAGCGGGGGGTCTACGAAAATTAATCTGCTTTCGACAGTGAAGAACTAAAGTTTTGGCAAGACTTCACCTATCAATGTAGGCAGATAATTTACGAATCTCAGCGACTGTTAATTTTAAGCAGCACAATCAATTAATTAATTAACCAATCAATTCTAACTTATTACATTTAGAAAACTCCCCATTCGTGGTTGGAACTCAGCCGCAACGCAAATTTCCATAGTTAGATCTAATCTTCACATTTTTTGTCGAGTTTTGGGAATATGGTAGAAATGTAGCTGCAGGGGGTCCACCGGAACCAGCTAAATTTTGAAAGTGGTCTATGAGAAAAAAAGTCTGGGAACCTCTGGTTTAGAAGTTAAGACGGATACTTATAAAAATCTTAACTTAAAAGAAAAAAAAAAACGCCGCGCATGAATAAACAACCCTATGTTTTCTACACATTTTATTTTTCGTTTATTTTATAATATTAGTTTATGTTATTATTATAAGATTACACATTGTAGATTATAAGATTGTATGTCGTAACTTACATTACATTTGTAGCCAAAACAAAACAGTTCAGTGCACAATGTTCTCATAATCATGCTCATATCTGATATACTGCGATGTTACGGTTGCCATGACGACGGCCCCCTTTCCCATGAGGCGCATTAAATTTTAATCGGTATGAGTTGGCAAATGGCAACGCGTGGGCAGACGGCCGGCGAACTGTCCGTCGGCTCAAACAAACCTTCGACGAGCGTATTTCTGTTTATTTATTCATTTTATATGCGAATGGAATCAAAAAGCGTTTTGGTGTATTGTATGTTCCCGTAGATTTCACAGGACCCCTTGCCTCGACATGATACAATAGGTACAGCAACATATTTTCCCTAAATAATTTTATATACATTTTGATAATTACATATTTTATATCTTCCTATTTTGTGCAGTTGTCTCATAGTTGTACTAGCTTTTACCCGCAACTTCGTCTGGGCCCCTTTTTCTTAAGCTTTAAAAAATAAAAAAGTTTTTTTTTATGTTAAGATCGGCAGACAGGCTGACGGCCCACTTGGTGGTAGGTGGCTAAAGTCGCCTATAACTAAAGCAATGTCAAAGCTGCTGCAAGTGCGCTGCCGACCACAGTAGGATTAAGGATAAGGGATTAGGAGGGTATAGGGAAATGGGCTCTGGCATCCCTCATTCACTCACCGAAACACAACAGCACACGTGCTGTTATTTCAAAGTGGTCCTCTGTAAGGGGGTGGTTAAAAAAGTGTGTGAATAAACTCCGACGCACGACTAGAGTTTACTCCTTTAAACGTATATAATTAAATATTATATGTCATTTTCCTCGTGTCAACAGATAACTGGATACCTAATTACTTTATATTATTTAGTTACATTCTGCATACTCAGATGTCACGTGTTCCAACAAAAATTATGTTAGTTACGTTGGCAGCTGATAGCTTTAACAGTGGATACAATAGAACAGAATTGAAGCCTCGAAAAGCCTAGACTTGAATAGAATAGAATAGTGACCTACATCTTTCAAATGAGGACTATAAAAGTGACTCATATTCAATCTAATGGTTTCAACAGAAAATCTCTTACTTACTAACATTATAAAGAGTAAAGATTACATCTTTTGTAGGTTTGATGGATAAACCTACAAAAGATACAAAAGTCTACAAAAGTCCTACAAAAGTCCTTGGATAAACTCAAAAACTACTTAACGAACTTTAAAAAAAAGCCTATAGAAAGTTACATTATCAGCGAGTAACACAGGTTGTATTTTTTAAAATGTTAAGATCGGCAGACAGGCTGACGGTCCACTTGATGGTATGTGGCTACCGTCGCCTATAAAACAAGCAATGCTACAGGTGCTGTAAATGGGCTGCCGTCAACAGTAGGATTCAGGATAAGGGATTAGGGAGGGAAATGGGCTCTGGCATCCCTTACTCACTCACGGAAACACAACAGCACATGTGCTGTTATTTCACGGTGGTATTCTGTAAGTGGGTGGTTACTGCCGCCAGACGGGCTGCCCAAATGACTGCGAAACGTATTGTCCCTGCCACTACTTGCAGCACCTTTGGCGTTGCTTGTCTTATAGGCGATGGTAGACATCTACTAAAGTGGACCGTCAGTGTAGACCTTAACGTTAAAAAAAAATAAAACATCAAGTGCGAGTTGAACTCGCGTCAAGAGAGTTCCGTGCGATGTTACCTGTCCCCACAATATTGAGTGATTTACCATGTTATTTTAAAATCATGGACTTCTTATAGGTTTTCCTATAATCTATAAGTAGAAAACTAATTTCTGTATTTTTTTTCAAAATTTTAGGTTCAGTAGTTTCGGAGGTAAGGGGAATGGTCAATTTTCGTCTATTTTCTTGAATAACTTGGAAACTATTTATTTTAAAATTACAAAAAAATACATTTAAGAACTTCGCAACGAGACCTTCCATTTGATATGTCACACGATGCAGTTTTCAAAAATTTTTTTTTTTAATTTCCCACCTTCCCCCCCAAAAATGACCTCCCATATACAGATTTCATCTATTCACGTCACACCTCTGCGTTTGGGTGACAGAAATTGATATGTGTACCAAATTTCAACTTAATCGGTCTAGTAGATTCCCAGATAATTGACTGTGACGGACGGACAGACAAACACACGAGTGATCCTATAAGGGTTCCGTTTTTTTATTCGAGAGGAACGGAAAACATGCACTATATTGTGTTTGCTGTATGTAGATATAATATTTTAACCGTAGACAAAACGTCATCGCACAACATCTTCAAAGGGAGACGCGTGTTGAGTAAGTTTTAAGAATTGTAGAGGTAGAGTAAGCGAAAGCAGAGGCCTTTGGAGGCGGGACCTCCCCTTAATTACGACGGAGAGGGGTTGCCACGCGTCAATACACTGTATTACCCTAAATTACTTTCTACCCCATACTTTCATGTAGGGGTGTCTTTTAGATAGGTATCCAGAGGTGTGAGTAGTTTAGAAAGCTTCATTCGATACAAGATCTTGCTGGCTACTTCGTCCGCGTATCTTTATAAATCACAGCCTATGCGTTATTCGAATGTACAAGCTATATTACTGCAAAGTTTCAACGAAATCTGTTCAGTAGTTTTTGCGTGAAATAGTGAATCATCTATATATAAGTTTATATATAAGTTATCTATAATTATATAAGTTGAGGCGGCTTAGGTAAGTCCGGGTCTTCCCTGTCTTCCTGCGTTACTTTATTTTAGTTAAATAATGACAAGCATACAATTCAAAATTCACTGATCACAACTCAAAATCCTTTTTAATTTACGAGACTACAAAGATTCTATAATCGGCAATTTTTTATAAAAGAATCCAACTAATATAAAAATGCGAAAATTTGTGAGGATGGATGTTTGTTACTCTTTCACCCAAAAACTACTGAACCGATTTGGATGGAATTCGACACACACATAGGTTTATATAGGATACTTTTATCTCGAAAAAAATTTTATGCTCACGAGCGATCGTTTGCAAAATCACCGTCGCGTCGGCACAGCGATAAAGATGTCAGGCATTATTTGGGTATTTTACATTTTTCAACACAGACTATAAATCCACAGTCTATAATGTTTATCTATGGATATTATGTCTATGGATATAATTTGGAGAGTAGCAATTGCAATCTTCGTCCGCGTCTCTTTTAAAAAATACCTTTACAAAATATATGATCCCTCTAATTCGGACCAAGCGCTTTAAAACATCTTTTGTGATGCGCACTGCTAAGGATTGGAACTCCCTGCCGGCGTCTGTATTTCCGAGCTCATATAACCCAAATCTTTTCAAGGTTCGAGTGAATAGGCATCTTCTGGGTGAGCTCGCTCCATCTTCGGCCTCATCCTTCCTACATGGATAGATGCTGGTCAAGAGCAAACCCATCTATAGTAAAAAAAATATATATATGACCATTTTTTTTTAATTCTCCCTCGTGAACTGTACTTTTTTTTTGGATGAAAGGCACTATCTGTATCTCTAACCATTATAAAATGAATCCCCATTTCCCTTGGTCACGGTATCACGCGTGAACGGGTGGACCGATTTTAATTCGGTTTTCATTAATCGAAAGAGGGATAAACGGGGAATTTTCATATATATAAAGTCTTATAGTCTTATATATAAAAATGAATGTTAAAGCATAAAAAGGTAACAGACAGAGTTATAATATGAATAGAGAAGTATAATAGCAATTTTTACGGTTACATGGACTGTTTATAGTTTTTTTGCTTAGATACTATAAAAAATTATTGCTTTTTGCTTGACTTGATTTTAAGTTGATAGGTACAAATGAGGTATCAATGAACATTCACACAAAGATACATGACACTATTTTATCACTTATGACAAGTATTGTTAGGTTCGAAATTTATTATATCTTTTATTATAGTGATAACAATGGGGAAAAAGAAAAATACTTAATAGTTAAAGAGTTGGTACAATTACGTTTGCAACACACCTATACACCTATATATTTATTTATTATAAAATAAATAAATTATTATACAAATTATTTACCTTAAATAATTTATACCTGCCTATACGTAAAATGAAATAAGATTGAGTAGTTTATGTCATCTTTATTCAAAAGAATTACTTAAGTTATGCGTTCTGGAAGCACAGATTTGATTTTTATAGCAATAGGTAGGTATTTTTTATTTTATTTTTATTTATTTATTTATTTATTTAAATTAATTTACAAACAGTTAAATTACAATACCACAAGTCATCGTTGACCCCCACACTAAGCTGTGCTTGTATCGTGGGAGTCTACTACAAATACATGAACTCTGCATTTGCTTACTACAAAACAAAAATTTATAGAATACTTAATAATAAATAAATATTTAAACACAAAAATCAAATAAATTTAAAAACAAAAATCAAATATCTCACTGTGAAGTCAATTCCTTGCCTTTATCGTGAATATACGAAATAAAAAAAATAAAATAAAATAAAAACAATATTGTCCGTTTTTAGATCGCGTTCGAAATTAGATTGTGGCAAACGCAAGTAGGTAAGGTATCGAATTTGTATTAGGGCTTCGAAAACCGATTATATATATTTTTTCAGATTCAATATATTTTAATTTTCAAATCAAAGTTCCATTAATTTTCAATTTTTTTTTTCAAAATTTTTTCAAAAAAAAAAAAAAAATAGATTCATTTATCCGTATAAACGTCTGTCTCGACGACAAGACAGAATTGCTTTGTAATATTGTGCGGTACCACCTATAGCATAGGCAGTTAAATTTACCTTGGTGTCAACGTCGTGGAAGGGAACTGCAAACCACGGCTTCCCAGTCAAGCTGCGCCGAAAACCAGCTTCCCTCTCGACCGGCCCTTCCGGAGTCCCGACGTGCGCCCACAGGACTACTTGAACCACTTTAAGACGGGGATGCACTTTATTGTAAACTTCTTCCAAACGAACCCCGAAATCGTCACTAGTGTCGCTTATGTTGGCGAACGAGAAGTAAATACCACAGACAACTCCTTCGCCCTCCTCAACGCAATCGGCCAGGGCGGTCAAAGTTGGAGTATTCTCGAACTTCCCGCTTTGTGTTCCCGGCGAGTCGCATTTCACGAGAACTTTGCCGAAAAGTTTTTCGCGCCAATCCATTTTTTTACACCTCAACACTGAAAACAGGTGGCAACCCTAGCGAAGGTGCAACATTGCCGCACTTATGTTAATTTCGTCCTGTACGTATATATGTTAGTCAAAATATAAGCAGTTCTCAGACGAGTGTATATAAATGTTTAGATATTTATGAGTTTAATGAACTTTTACAATTTTAATTTAAACTAATTATAGGTATAGTTTAATAATCGAAACAGTTTTACGTGTAATGTCACACACGTTCCAAACACTAAGTCGAAAAGACGATTCGATACTTTTATGTTAATATTCGTAAATTGCACGCGTTGCTATGGGACACAAAAACCGACCGAACGCCCTCACAAACAAAGGCAGACTGAATGGAGTGGAGGCGGAGGGAAAATGGCAGGAGCAGGAGCCCTCTTTCATAGACTAAAAAACTGGTACAGACAGTTACTTTTTAGATAGGCATTCGAAGTAGAGATATAATTTATTTATTTATTCAAAATCCACATTTCTTTAGGGATTTAATTTAATTACCACAAAATAAATCTTAACATAAAGCAAGTTATGGATTTTACATCTGTAAAGTTATAAAAAAGTCTCAGCATCTGATTTGATTATACCTAATATTAATGTTGGCACCACATTTAAAACCGCTTTGGCGTTGCTTGTGTTAGTACGTGACGGTAGCCTTTTAAAGTTTTAAATAATAAAAGTCAAAATAAGAAAAAAAGAACTAATTATTCGAATGTCATATTGTCATGTTACATGTAGGCATTGTAGGTAAGTAGGAAATACAATTAAGGCCTTTGCTCCTTGAGGTAAGTACGTAACGATTCTACTTAAGATATTTCACATTTACTTAAACACTTACAAATAAATGTAAAAGTAATATTAAAAAGAATAACTGTAAATAAATATTATTATTTATTAGCTGGTGCCTGCGACGTTGTCTGCGCTGAAAAATTAAAAATGTAATACCTAAATAACGCCTGACATCTTTATCCCTGGGAACCTATCATTTTTTCAGGATAAAAGGCATCCTATATGTTTAATCTAGTTAATAAACTATCTGTATGGCAAATTTCATTAAAATCCGTTCAGTAGTTTTTACGTGAAAGATTATAATAGGATAGATTATAATAAGATTATAATCACAAAATATTATTATTATTATACATTTATTCATTTCTTTTCTTAATTCTAAATTTTTTACAATATATATGTATATAAAAACAATAAATATTATAAATCAAATCAAATCATTTATTCATCAATTAGGTTTACAATAAACTCTTATGACCGTCAATATAGGTATAATTTACCAGGGTTTCGGAAAAAAAAAACAAGCCAAGATGATGACGATCCTGAGAAGAAACCCCGAAAGAAACTCAGGATACCACTCTTTTTGTCATCTATAAAATAATAAATATGACATTTACAATTATACACATGTCAAAGTATATACAATACTGAACATAGTATGAGCACAGAATCCTCAAGTCCAGGCTTCATTATCGCTTAAATAGTCAGCGATTTTATAATAACTTTTGGAAAAGAGTTTGGTCTTAATTACACTTTTAAACCTATTTATAGGTAAGGCTCTAATTAACTCAGGAAGTTTATTATAAAACCGTATACATTGACCCATGAAGGAATTACTTATTTTATGTAGTCGCGTCTTGTGTAAATTAATATCATTTTTAAATCTAGTATTGATATTATAAGTATCACATTTTTTATTAAATTGACTAATATTTTTATGCACATAAATTAAATTTTCATATATATACTGGCAAGTAACAGTTAAAATCTTAATTTCCTTGAATTTTTCTCTGAGGGAAGACTGCGGACCCATTTGATAGATGGCTCTTATGGCCCTTTTTTGAAGAATAAAGATAGTATTTATGTCCGCAGCGTTGCCCCAAAGAAGAATCCCATAACACATTATACTGTGAAAGTAGCTGAAATAGACCATTCTAGCTGTGTCGATATCTGTTAGGTGTCTGATCTGTTTAACGGCATAAGCCGCAGAACTAAGCCTTTTACTTAGTATTTCAATATGAGGACCCCATTGTAATTTAGAATCTACAGTAATACCTAAGAAAACTGTCGATTCTACGGGCTTCAATTTTTCATTACCCAAAATCACATTCGTCCCAATATCTTTAACATTAGGGGTACTGAATTTAATAAGTTTAGTTTTCGTAGCATTTAAAAGGAGATTATTTACACTAAACCAATGCACTACATTTGAAAGTGCGTTATTTATTTCATTATAGCACCCAAGTTGTCTCCTAATCTTGAATATCAATGAAGTGTCATCAGCGAACAATACAATGTCATGTTTGTTCACAGAAAAAGCCAAATCATTAATATAAACTAAGAACAAAAAAGGGCCAAGTATTGAGCCTTGAGGGACACCTATTTTAACTTCAGAGCCCAGAGATTTTATACCATTTATATCAACCCTTTGAATTCTATGGCTCAGATAGGAAGTGAGAAGATTAAGAGCCTTATTCCTAATTCCGTAATGGTGCAATTTCCTCAACAATGTGTCGTGCTGCACACAGTCAAAGGCTTTGGACAAATCGCAGAAAACACCTAGAGCGTCCTGCGAGTTTTCCCATGCCTCATATATATTTTTCAAAAGTTCAACACCTGCATCTATAGTAGAACGACCCTTCGTGAAACCAAACTGTTTTTTAAAAAGTAAATTATGATCATTAAAATGTTTTAGCAGTTGACTTAAAATAATTTTTTCAAAGATTTTACTAAGAGTCGGAAGTATTGAGATCGGTCTATAATTAGCGGGATTAGTTGTATCATTCGACATAAAAATAGGCACAACTCTGCTAATTTTCATTAGATTAGGAAATTCACCACATGTAACACAACAATTGAAAGAACAATAAAAAACTTAAAATTAGATATCTTATCCACTAGTAGCGGGGCAAGGCCCAAGCTACTGGCGGTTAGGGCTGCAGAGTGAGGAACCTCCTGACAATTCGTGCCGTGTCCAGAAGTACCGCCTTCTGTATCTGCCCCTTGATCCAGCCATCTAGCGAGAGCCTCTTGAGATGTTGGTCGAAGCTCTTCGCTATAAGACCGTTCGCCGAGACGACTATGGGGACGATAATTGTCGAATCGACGTCCCACATGGTGGTCACCTCGTGAGCCAAGTCGATGTACTTGGTAAGTTTTTCTTTTTCGGCTTTCACGAGGTTTTCGTCATGCGGGACAGCGATATCGACAAGTATCGTCCGGCGCTGGGATCGGTCAATAACCACGATGTCAGGCTTATTGGCGACAATAGTCCTGTCCGTGATTATGGAGCGATCCCAGTAGAGCGTAGCATGACCATTTTCGAGAACGGGCGCAGGCACGTACTTGTAGTAGGGCACCTCAGATTCGATAAGACCGTATCGAATAGCAAGTTGCTGATGAATGATCCTGGCTACTTGGTTATGTCTGTGCTACTGATATTATTATTATTATTATTATAAACCACACTAGCTTACCATGGAACGTTCTAGAAAAGCGTTGCCATCTGCTAAAAGTTCCCGAAAGTTCCACCCTAGAATAGAAGTCGCCCCACTCTCCGGTTATTGTCAAGGGAAATTGGTCCTTATGCACACAACATAGAGCTCACATTCAACAGAAATAGCGTTCCCGAACTTTCAACGACCTTGTTTACAATACGTGTTACTTGTTTTACTTACTTGTTTACCTACTTGTAGTTGTTTTTTGTTTGTTTGTACTAATTTCGAGAAAGATCTAGACGATTGGCAGCGGATATAAATAGGCGAAGTAGTGAGCTAGCGACACAGTTCGATTCTGCGATTCGAAAGCGATACTTCGGAACTTACCTGCGACAGTAAACCAAAGGGAATCATTGCCGACTCTTCGCAAGTTTAACGGTTTTATCGGACCTTTCGTTTAGCCCTTTTGGAAGTCAACTTGGTTTGTGGAAATAAATAGTTGATTTTCGCTCTTACACGGCAGATTGACTCACCCCACACGTAACAATATTATAATAGGATATTAAAATGCTAATTAGTTATTTTTAGTCGCTACGGATTTTTTTAAAACAAATTCTAAATTCTCTTTACTTATTCAAAAAAAGAACATTGCAATATTTGCATACACAAAATTGTGAATCACAAAAATACTACTACGAGTATAGTGATGCCACAAAAATTTACCTAATAGATTTGGTCGTTCTGCGTCTATTTTATAATCTTTGAAAGTGCCCTCCTATCTTTGTGAAGCACTCAGATTGCGAAAGGCTTGAATTAATTCGGCATTTGAAAACAAGGAGACAGAAAAATTACCCTGCAACAATAAAAATTTAAATAAATTTCGTATTTCGTGGACAACGCTTTTCGTTGTTTTTGGATTTTATTTTTGGTTCTTTAACAAATTATACAGAAGCACTAGCTGTGCCTGCGGCTTCGTTCCCGGGGTTCTAGAATAGCGAGTGTTATTTCAATTAACTTTACTTTTTGTTTGTAAACCGATTGGAATGAAACTAACACTAAATGTTACGGAAAGCTTGCTACAATACATCAGTGAAAACCGCATTCAATTAGGTTTAGCCATTTTTGAGATTAGCGTGTGCAAACGTACAGACAAGCAGACTAAAATTCTATTTTTTTCCCCCCTCGGTAACATTTTTTATTTTATTTTATTATAATGTATTAATGATTTATACCTTACATATAAATAAAATAGGGGATCGGACAGTAATCAGATTAAAATCTAAAATGTACTTAGAAAGAAAATATAAATTTTTTTACGATTATTTATCGAATAATAATTTAATATAATTCATTTAAATATTTTTAAATGAAGAAATAAAATTTTATTATTTACAATATTTTTAATCTATACTGAAACACCATTTGTGGGCAATCATTGTCTTATGCCAATGCAGCTGTTTTGTTATGATATGACCACAAATGACGTTGCGCGCTCTCAGATGAACTATCGTGGCGTTTTGGCGGCATTTTCAAACAAACAATATTAAAACATGATTTTGAGTACCTAAAAGGCTATAAATAAATAAAATAGTATTTTTTATGGGAATAAATATCCATGAAGATTAAATTAAAACACTTTCTGAAAATTTGTCCGATCCCCTATTGAAGTGTGTGTTTCTAATGTCAAATTAACTGCTTTTTACAAATGTAGGTACTTATACATATAAAAGTCTATATGGTACTTATAACAAAAAACCGATTTAAATAAAATTTTTGTCTGTTCCGGCTAATCTCAGAAACGGGTGGACCGATTTTGACGGGACTTTCACTGGCAGATAGGTTCAGCTAGCTTCTATATATATATTTTTAAATCGTTTAAGTAGTGATTGCCCAGAGAGAGCAGTGCTATTGTAATTATAGTAATAACGCTCAGAATTCAGTCGTATACTATCTTCCTAAATCATAGAATGACAATTTTCTTCGGCAGATTTGTTCTGGTATCTCTGTCACCCGCTCATCCGCCGCCGCGCGCCGTTTTGAATTTAGTAGCGTGAAGTATGTTTATACTGAAACTAAACTGCGAAGATGCGGTGAACGCCTACGTCCGGTGTTCACATTCATTGCTCTTAGCCAAAAAGATTAAATAATATAGAATATATAGAGAGGGCATTGGAAATTTTCTCCTACAAAACCATTGATTCTGATCGCCGTAATTGGGTTGGCCACGGCATAGCCAAATAGCCTCGTAAAGTAGGCGATGGACTGAGCGATTTTGTACCATGTGGTTCTAAATGTCACATTACGGATTCTTTCGTCTTGCCCGATCTACACAGTTGAAAATCTTTAGTCTCAGCACTGGCATCATTTTAGCTAATTAGTGATATATGTATAGTATTTATAGTAGTTATCTTTTTACTCTTAAGCCTTAAGTAAGTCTTAAGTCTTAAGTAGGTACACTGGCAGTTGTAAGTGAATGTGTGTGATTAGATTTACCTATTATTGAAAAACAATTTGTACACGTTCACTTAGAATTTTTGTCTGTTTGTATGTGCGTTTCTGCACGCTAATCTCACCTAATCTTAAATACTGTTTAATAGATTTCACTGATGTTTTCACTGATGTAGCAAGCTTCCCGTTGCTATAGGTGGTACTACAAAATATTACAAAGCAATTCTGTCTTGTTTATTGCTGTTACGTTACGTTTATACGGACAAATGAATCTATTTTAATAATCATATATCATATATCATACATGAACATAATATAATAAAATCGTTGTTTGTCTGTGCGTTTATGCATGCTAATCGCTAATCTCTGAAACGGCTTAACCGATTTGAATGCGGTTTTCACTGATGTATTGTAGCAAGCTTCCCGTAACATTTAGTTCATTCCAATCGGTTTACAAACAAAAAAGTTACGCGCTATACCGAATAACATGCGTATGAAGTTGCGGGCTCAGCTAGTTACAAAATATATTTATGAATAGGTACTTATCATACAGTTTTAATACCTATTTTTAATATTCATGCTGAACTTATGAAACGCTTCCGAGTTATAAATCTTTCAACGCATCAACGTCATCAACCCTCGAATGGTACCATAAATTTGAAATAGGCACGAGATGAAGCTATAAAACGCTTATTGGGAGACTTTCAGAAGCGTAGCTGTATTGATTTCCCATAAAATTGGCATATAAATCATCCACACACAACCGTTGTACGTTCCATCAGATTCCAGTTAGATTCTTAAAACATTTTAATTAAGTTAGATATGATTCAAATAATATGTTTTGTATGATAATAAGGTAGAATTTACCATATAAAATAAGCTATATTACTAACTGAGCCCGCGACCTCGCCGCGCGTGGTGTATTCAGATGTAAACCGATTGGAATGAAATAAATATACGTACTAAATGTTACGAGAAGCTTGCTACAATACATCAGTGAAAACTGCATTCAAATCGGTTAAGCTGTTTCTGAGATTAGCGTTTACAGACATTTTTTTTTCGGACATTCAAAACATTTTTTTTTAACTCGGTAACATAAGTACAATGTGTATAAATTGTTTTTTTGAAAAAATATTTAATAATCGTTATGATTTTATTTTTTTATTATATATATTAGATGTTAGACAATAATATACTTTTAACACAATTAGAATAGAACTAACAATTAAACAGGTTTACGTAGGTATTATACAATGCTCATTCGAATTATAATATTATTAGAAAAAAAAAACTTTTTAGTTTAGTGTACTTAAGTATTGCAAAACAAAGACTTGCTCCTCGTGAGTGCCACAAATTCCACTTTCCATGGCATTGCGATTTCATGTAGGTATTTTTAATAATTTTCCGTGTGTCTGATTTCCGTGTACTACCTAATATTTTCCATCACGCTTCAACCGTTATGATTATTGTGAAGCAAGAATTTAAAAAGTGATTTAAAAAAAAGTTTATCAAAAATAACAATTTTCAAATTAACTGCTATAATAAATCACAATCCAATATTTATGTACATATAAACTAGCCTTTGCCCGCGAATTCGTCCGCGTCATAGTTTTTCTGGAAACTATGAAAGGTCGCTATGTCCTTTTCTGTACTATGACAACGTGTACTTATGAAAAATTTCATGAAGATTGCTTGAGTAGTTAAGGCGCAAAGATTAATTACAACTGTATAGATCGGGCAAGACGAAAGAATCCGTAATGTGACATTTAGCACCACGTGGTACAAAACCCGCCAACTGTACAAGGCTATTTACCTACGCCATGACCTGTTGATGTATTTGAACATAAATACTGGCAATATATATTTATATAGGTTTGAGTTTAAAATAAGAATGTTTTAAAAATATATGTAAGATGTCATTGTGAGAAAAATTAGTAAGAAGGTGTTGAAGTTTAGAAACAATATGTAAAGGATAGAATTTTATAGTGTTATTTATTTTAAGGTATATTATAAGAAATGGATTAATATATGTGCATGTATATAATAAATTAAATGAGTTTAATTTAAAGAAAGAAGATTGGATCCCACAACAAACCAAAAATTTTTAACAGGTCATGGACCCAGGCACGCTTCCACTGCGTAAAGTAAATTATAGAGAAGAAAATTAAAATTATAGAGAAAATGTTATGGAGAGAAAATGTTTTTAAATGAAGAAAGTATTGAAAATTATATATGATGAAAAGGAGATTAAAAGATGGCTACGAAAATTGAAAATTTATTGATTTGACAATTGATGACATTTTTGTGAAAAATTTTACAAAATTGATTTTGAAAAGAATAAATGATTAAGTAGAAATTTTAATATGTAGGAAAATGGAATATATATTTTGAAAGATTTGATGGAGATAAAAATTATTTACGAAAGGATTCAGGAAATTTAGTTTGATGACTGATGGCTGTATTGAAGGAGACTATTAGCAAGCAATATCGAGAGTTGGTGAGAAGAGAGAAATATAGAAAGGATTATAGATTCGAGGGGGAAAATGTTAAAATAAGAGATGGCTTGAAGTTTAAAGATAGAGGAGTTTTATATAGTGAAGTAATTGAAGGTGAAGATGTTTTATACGATAAAGATAGAGGAGTTTTATATAGTGAAGTAATTGAAGGTGGAAATGCTGTTGATGATGATCTTCATATAAGATGAAGATAAAGTTCAAGGAGAATATAAGTGTTTTATATGATGAGTTAGTGTTTTATAATTGATTGTGATGTTTTTATATTTTAGGGGGTTAGTTTGTTGTAGGTATTAGTGTTCTGTTTGTGGTAATGTATTTGAAGATAGGTATGGAGTAATGTATGTGATGGATAGATATTATAGGTGATAGATAGTACAGTCAGTCAGCTTATTTTGGTGAAGTACAGTCAGTCAGATTATTTTGGTGTAGTACAGTCAGTTGGGGTTTTTAGAAAAGTTTAATATAGTCAAATTCAGAGGGGATGTTAGATGAGAATTTTAATTTAATGAAGATGTTATAGTTTCATAAGTTATGAAGTAGATTTAGTATTTAAAGTTGGTGTAGTATAGTGAGCCAGTATTTAAGATTCAGAGGGGATGTTGATGTATTTGAACATAAATACTGGCAATATATATTTATATAGGTTTGAGTTTAAAATAAGAATGTTTTAAAAATATATGTAAGATGTCATTGTGAGAAAAATTAGTAAGAAGGTGTTGAAGTTTAGAAACAATATGTAAAGGATAGAATTTCATAGTGTTATTTATTTTAAGGTATATTATAAGAAATGGATTAATATATGTGCATGTATATAATAAATTAAATGAGTTTAATTTAAAGAAAGAAGATTGGATCCCACAACAAACCAAAAATTTTTAAGATGACCATCCTGATTACGGCGATCAGGATCAATATTACAAAAATATTCCCAATACCCTTCTATATATTTAATCTTTTTGTTAAGGAGTAAAAGCGTAAAAAAACAACAAACTCACTTTCGCATTTATAATATTGGGATAAGCAAGCAAGTCAGTCAAATCCAAGTGTCAATCAGCAAAAAAATTAATTATCCCATCCACGGACGTATAAATCGCATACGTCTCAGTGATGATCTAACGTTGTGAATATAGTATTCTGTGTGCAGTTAGTTGTCTGTTGTCGATGGTTGAAAGTAGGTACAGACTAATACAACATCTTTGGTTGAAAGCAACTGATTGACAGATGACAGACAGACTGACAGATTGGATGAAAGAAAGAAACAAAAGGATTTAAATCTCAAATACTGGTTTAGTCAAAGATAATTGTATTAGTGTATAGATGGAACAATAAAAATTGAAGATTCCTTCGATACTCGATACCAGTCTTTCTAATGGCTGCATGTCGTATGTTAAAAAGAGATAACAATAGCCGAATATGACGTCTAAAAACGCTGCGCGCCATAAAAGAGGCAACGTCATATTTGTTTATATCATGCTGGTTAACAAGCGCGTTTAGCTTTATGTGATTTAAAATACTTAAAAATCTGAAAGTGTGATTTCATATATCTGTTGCTTGCCAAGAATGGCTTGTACTGTTCCCGTTTGTCCAAGTAGTGTGGGTGTTTTGAAGGAGAATAATGGAAACATTATCATTTCATCGGTAAGTCGCACAGCTCGCACTCATTAATTTTGGTGTTTTGTAAACAAATTTTTATAATTATTTACTAAAAATGAATCATTGTACATGCATACACAGCTCTAAGGTTGATTTATTTAAAGAAAAGCTGGTGTTTATAACTAAAATTTACAAAAACCAAAGTTAATCGGAATATTTGACATTTGTCTTGCTTTATAGTGTCTGATCTTGATAAGTTTATCGATATCGATAACTAAATTATTTTTAGTAGAGTGTTGACAATTTCTAGCATTCACTGCAGGTTGAAAGTAATTTTTATCAATTTATAACAGATTTCCCACCGACATCGATTTAAAAAAAACGTGGACAAAAATGTAAGAAAAGCCGACGATTGGAGAGCTTCGCAATATACAAGAATATGCTCGATGAACTTTGAAGATTCTTGCTTTCGCCAAGGATATCAGCGTAAAATTCTACACTCGTATGCAGTGCCGACAATATTCCTAAAATTACCACCATCGTGTAAACCAGTAAGTAATATCTATAAGTTATAAAGAAGTTATGCTTCAATCTATGAAAATTATGAAAATCTTTTGAATCATTAATAACCAAAAACTATTTCTTTTCAGAAATTACCCAGAAAAAGAAAACTTACTAATAAATACGTGGATACCCAAGCGTCAACATTAACTGCAAGTCTTTAAATTAAAATGTTGACGAATCACAGATGAACGATATCACAGATTAAATCGTTTCTAAAAATAAAACTTTAAGATTATCGAGTTTTTTTTCTCGTAATAAAAACCTACTCCCGTTCTACCCCTTCAGGATGGATTCTAAATATTTCTACTCAAAAAATAACTATTCTTTTGAAATATTTTGGTGAAATAAATGCGAGAGGTTGCATACAATCTCATACAACCGATTAGCAATGCAGCGAGTACCAGTACGCACCCACATTTTATTTATATTGAATAACCAAACAGTACACTGAAACGCATTTAGCCATACTTTTTATCCGTCATATATTTAAAATCTATATCAACGATATCTAGTTATCAATAAAAATCCACAGCACTATTATACGCTATAGCGTTTAGCTTGCATTGTATAGTCAAAATGGAGACATTCACTCAACTTCGACCCGACAGATTATATATGTATGTCTCTTTCAATCTTATGACAATTTGAAGGTGTTAGAAAGAATAAAATATTGCTGCATTTTGTGATCCATCTATAGGTACAGACTAATGCAACATCTTTGGGTTTAGTGGTTTATAGGTTATTTTTTGTTTATGTACAATAGAAATGAATTTTCAATAATTTTAATTTAAATATATTTCCTGAAATACATTTTAATATCACTGTTACACATAAGTATATAAAGAGTTCAAATCATAATAAGTACCATACAATAGAAAGCATTCAAAATAATATACGAAGGATCTGTAAAATTATATTATGCAGTGCAGAAGAAGATAAAATAATAAAAGAACAAGACGTGTAACACGAACGAATTACTGGTACAGCTTAGAATAAGATATAATTCCATCATGGAGAGCGATACCCTGTTTGATCATTTAATGCAAACGACCACATCGTTAAAATCTAAGGATTCTGTCGGGGTGCTCTCATGCAGCGGCTCAGAAGCGCCTACGTTCATAACTTCCAGTATCCAGTCTTCAAGTAGTGGTAGCATAAACAGTTCGCAAAAATCTAGTGTTAGCAATTCTTCTACTTCTAATACTCGAAGAAAAACAAGAAATGACGGTGTGTATAATGTTTGATTCCATTTTTCACATTTTTCTTTGTGTTAAGGTTGACAGGCAGGCTGACGGTCCACTTGATAGTAGGTGGCTATCGTCGCCTATAATCTGCAACCCTTCAATTGCACAGATAAAATCTAAATGAGTAGTTCAACAGAAGCACCTCTTTTAATATTAACCTGGATAATGGTTTTTCACATTATTTGATTGTATTCGCGTTCCAGGTGATTTAGACAAGTTAAAGAAGAAGAGTGAACATTCTGATAAACAGAGTAAGAAGCAGAAGTTGATGGAAGAGAAGACAGTAAAGAAAGTTCTAAATGAGTTCAATAAAATGTATAAACCTGGAGAATGTATGAAGGTTAGAAATTTATTTACATACCTATTTATTTACTTAAATTAACCTATGCACTTAGGGTTGCCAGGCCTCAAAATCGAAAATCCGGACACAGACTCATATTTAGCTGGACAATTTGCCACAAACAAAAATTTGACACACGGGTTTTTAAAAGAAATAGTTCTTTTTATTTGTGCATTTATTACTTTAAGACTAGCTCTACTCTTTATTATGTATCACATAATGTTTTCTTAAAGTAATTTGTGAGATTGCGAATCATGCATGTCTGTGTGATTCTAGCCGCTGCGAGGTTGACCAAATCCTAACAAAAGCCGGACGGGCCGGACTTGTATATATTTGGCCCGACACGACTGTAAAAAGCCGCACATGTCCGGCTTTAGCCGGCAACCCTATATGCACTATTCATTTTGACAAAACATATTGTTACATTAATTTTTTTGGCCTATGGCACTGATAGTCCAGTTGTCGGATATATATTCGTCGTCGTTGCGGATTGAAGGCAACAGTCCAAACGGGTTTCTTTGCTTGAACAAAGTGCAAAGTGGTTCAATGTTTAGCGTAGTCGAGTTGTCTGTGGTTCGAATTCATTCACGAGTGAAAAACGATTGATCCGTTGGAAGGGGTGATTTGTGGGTCCCCCTAGCGGCCACTCTGGAGACTCGCGCTCTTTTTGGCCCAGCAAATCTCGAAGCGAATGGACGTGTGAGTCTGCGTGATTAAAATTTCACTTTGGACAATTATTTAATCTGCCAAATCTTAAGGCAATATTTACCAAATTAAAGCCTCGTCGTAATACGGCGGGGCTTTTTTTTATCCGTAAGTTTTAAAAAAATTTTGATAACACCAAAATTGGAGGAAAGGCGAACAACCGTCGAGTAGCCGAACCAGAAGGGCCGCTCGAGTACGCTTGGCCAGCCCGGGAATCGAAAGAACGTCCCCGCGGAAAGCCGGCAGCCCTCCGTATCGCCGAGCTCGGTCGCATATCGCGCCCTCGACACCAAGTTTGCTCATTCATTTTTTTTTTAAATTTAATTAGTCATTAATTTAGAAAATACCTAAATTTAGAGTCATTTATATTTTATCACGTCGATGGCTCTCCTTCCGTGGCAAGGTTTCTTCTAGTATTCTCCACAAAGTCCCTGGAACTTTTTTTATTTTTTTTTATTATTTTGTATGTTTTTTTATATGTGCTATTTTTATATGTAGGAAATGTGATTCCTCTTTTTTTATGTAATAAATGTTGTTTGCCAGTAGCACATATTTTATTTCTCCTTTTTTTTTATTGTCCGCCTGTCCGCCTCAGACTGCGGAAAAGGCGTAACAATATTAATGCCATACATCATAATTATGTATTTTTTTAATTTAATATATAATTACTTAATAACTTTAGAACAACATAATTAGTAGACTGGCCTGTCTTAAGTTAACTCTCTCGCTCTCTGTCTTAAGTTAAGTTTTTTTCTCCGAAAAAATAAAACAGAAATGCTGTTATTTCAGTGTTGTCTTGCTTAGACCAGTTGTTACTGCTGCCAGAATGGATAAAAATAATTTAGTTTACATGCTATATCATTATGCCAGTCGAAATGCTCTTGGCAGAGTGGTCGAGGCCATCATCTCCGAGTTGCACTTGGCACCACTGGCATGTTTAGGCACGGAACAGCTCTATGTTTTATAACATGTTTTTGTATAATGTTTACTCATCTTTACTTCACCTGTGACACAAGATCACAAGTGTTGTTAGTGACAAAAGTCTACAGTAAGTGGTGGTTACTGCTATCACATGGTCTTCGTAGGTTTTCAAACCTTTTATTACCTTAATTTAAAATTATTTTCACAGTACATGAAGGTAGAGATGCACAAGAATCTGTCTGAGGCTTGGTATATGGCAGATGTGGTCAGAGAAGTGACAGCTATCGGATCTAAGTTGTGTTTGACGTCAGATATATTTCATACATCACTCGTCATGTGGAGGAGGGATGTTCAGCCTGTATTTGCAGCTAGAGACGGACAGGTTGGTAATTTTTACATTTAAAAAAAAATCTTTTTGTTGCTGAGTAAGTTTGGTTTTTGAATATTTTCATTTGTCATGCAGATTTTTTGCCAAAAAATACAGAAAAAATGTCAGCCTTAAATGAATCTAAAAAAAATTCTTGGCAATATATCTCTATATTCTAAGTATAACTGACAGTTACAATTTTTAGCTCTAAAGGTCTTCAGACAGGGTGACGGTCCCCTTAATGATAGGTGACTACCGTCGCCAATAACACGAGCATAAGGTGCTGCAAGTGCACTGCCAACCATAGAAAGGCGATAGGGAAATGGTGGGCGGATCGTGAATTTGTGGGGCCCTGGGCTAAAACAATTTAGGGGCCTACCAAATTACTCAACTAATAGCCATTTTATCAAAAAACTGTTTTCGATAGTGATGTAGATGATGTAGATATCGCCTATTGTTTTTAGTGGGGGCTGGGGGCCCTTTGTATCCACGGGGCCCTGGGCTACAGCTCAAAAAGTTCTTAAGTAGATCCGCCCCTGGGAAATGGGCTCTGGCATCCCTTACTAACTTACCGAAACTCAACAGCATACATGCTATTATTTCACAGTGCGCAATCACGCAACTTTTCAAAAACATTCAACATATAATACGCGGCACGTAAGTTGAACCATGACCTTGGATGCGCAGTGACACATTTTTGGGTCTCAATCATAGTGCGGTATGAGGTGCGACGCGAGGGACCGCGTGTAACCATAGCAACGCGGCAACGCTTACCACCACTCAGTCGCACTCCCCCTCGCGCTGCCCGCGCACGCTCTGCTTGGCCCTGGAGTACAATCGCGCACAAATTTCATTAGTTTTTTGATTATTCAATTTCATTTCAAGAATATGACTCGACCACAATCAACTTTAAGGAGGCAGGAAGGATGGTATTTGACGTTTATAATTATTTTTTAAAAGAAAATAATATAACTGATTCTCTGAAAATTTTTATGACATTTGATTTTCCGTTTAACTTGCGTTTAATTAAATTACTTCACTAAATTTTCCCTCTTTTCAAAAAACTAGGTATTTAAATACGACGATATCACGGTTGTCTCTTTAACCACGGAGCATTCGTCTAACACTTTTGTCCATAATTTTACCTGCGCGGACGACCGCCATTTTGGTTCAACTTACGTGCCGCGTATTTTACATACATTTTGACATTGTTTCTCTATTAACTATATTTTGACTTTGCTTGTGCCATAATCTATACATATAATAAAATCGTAAATGAGCCACATCTCTACATATATTAAAAAAAAAAAAAATTATACACATTACCAAGGTAAAAAAAAAATTGCTTTTAGAATCTAATCTGTGAAACGGCGTAACCGATTTGAATGGGGTTTTCACTGACGTTTTGTAGCAAGCTTCCCATAACATTTTCGGTTTACAAACATAAAAGTTACGTGCTATACTGAATACCACACGTACGAAGCAGTGCTGCTATATTTTAGACATGAATTATGAACTCATTCCAGAACTATAGAGAATTGAATTATTCCCACCGGAAAGCATTGTTGGAAAACTTTGTCTAATGGCCAGTAAAAACAACCGGAAAATCTCTACTGTCCATTAATAATTACTGTCTGCTATACCTTTTCAGATAGAATTAACATCGGAGCGATGTGATCATGCAGTGTATATTTTACCAGCAGACGAGGTGGCCACTTATGTGGCTGAAAGGACTTTGGCTAAACATCTCGAACAAGTCAAAGTTATGTCAAATTGCAGAATAACCCTCATCGTGTTTGGTGTTAAGGATTATTTCAAGTGAGTACCTTTATAGTTCGTTGCTCCTTTTCGCCTAGACCTAGATTATTTTCGTTTTAGTTATTTCCTGAGCTTCTAGATTTCTTCTCAGGATCGTCATAATCTTCGATAGTTTTTTTCTTCTAAACCCTAGTAAAAATAGACTGATGATTAAAAGTTTATTTTCTTTGAAATCTATTTAATAAGTAAATTGAAAAACAGTGTCAACCACGTAATATTCTGTATTTCCGAGCTCATATAAACCAAATCTTTTCAAGGTTCGAGTGAATAGGCATCTTCTGGGTGAGCTCGCTCCATCTTCGGCCTCATCCTTCCTACATGGATAGATACTGGTCAAGAGCAAACCCATCTATAATAAAAAAAAAAAAAAAATATGTTGGGTGATTCAGGGGCCTTAGACAAAGTAGCATTCGCTCCGTAGCGAAGCGATATCGAAGTTCGTTATCGTCTCAGAGACAAAGGAATCGACACTGTAACACGTGATAAACACGTGATACCTTCTCATGATTTCTTTGTCTCTGAGACGATAACGAACTTCGATATCGCTTCGCTATGGAACGAATGCTACTTTGTCTAAGGCCCCAGAACAGCTGATGATACCTACAGTTACAAATGCATATATTTTTAGTGTTTTCAATTCAATGCCATATGGAATTGTCACGTCTTAAAGTTCACTTCAAACTTATATAAAATATCTATTAGGATTCACTAGGAATTTATCCGCTAAAAAGGTTCCGAGTGTATAAATAACTGTTTCAGTTAGTGATAAATGATATTTTTACTTTATCTTTTTTTTTTTTTTATGTTAAGGTCGACAGACAGGCTGACGGTCCACTTGATGGTAGGTGGCTACCGTCGCCTATAACACAAACAACGCCTAAAGCTGCTGCAAGTGCGCTGCCGACTACAGTAGGATTGGATAAGGGATTAGGAGGGGGATAAGGAAATGGGCTCTGGCATCCCTTACTCACTCACCGAAACACAACAGCACGTATATGCTGTTATTTCACGGCGGTATTCTGTAAGGAGGTGGTTACTGCCGCCAGGCGGGCTGCCCAAATGACTGCGAAACGCAGTGTGCCCTACCACTACTTTTCAAATCCAGACCAGAGTCAATTTTGAAAATTACATTTAAAAAAAAAAATCTTTTTTTGTCCAATGATGTTAAATCTTAAGTTAAAGTATGTATTAGTTTAGTTGACTTGACTATCCACACATTTGACTTTATAAAAACAGGACCACCGTTAATTAACAGAATGTGTGCTTTTGTGTTCTAAGGCATTCCAGAGCCCCTTTCCCTAACTCTTCCAAATGCCTTATTCTTAATCCTACTGTAGTCGGCAGCGCACTTGCAACAGCTATGGCGTTGCTTGTGTTATAGGTGACAGTAGCCTTGAAATAAAAATTAAAAAAACATTCGGATGAGTAGTTTCAAGTAATGCCTACCTCAACGTTTTACCACTGCGCGTCAGAGATGCGAAGTTTATCCGCATTGCTTGGATAAGGTTCGGTGCCGCTGAGAACAGTTCGCAGGAGTAGAAACTTTATCCCATGGTCGCGCGAACTTTGGAACAATCTCCCTTCTAAGGTGTTTTCATCTAGCTACAATATGGGCTTCTTCAACAAACAGTAAACAATGTAATGTAATATTTTAGGAAGTCTGGCCGGAGGACTGTGAGAAGTAATCCAAACTTGATGACCGAAATTGAACTTGAAATGGCTGTTACAGGTAACATTATTTTCTGTCAATTATTAATAATAAAACTCTTTATTTCGACCATGACTTATCATTTTTGTTAGTGACATTCGACTTATAGACTTGCGTCTATGTGACAAGAATTGTCGTCGCGCGGTTTCGCTGTGTTGATAAAACAAGCTCTCTTTAGTAATAGGGGATCGGACAGTAATCAGATTAAAATCTAAAATGTACTTAGAAAGAAAATATATATTTTTTTTACGATTATTTATCGAATAATAATTTAATATAATTCATTTAAATATTTTTAAATGAAGAAATAAAATTTTATTATTTACAATATTTTTAATCTATACTGAAACACCAATCACAGTGCGTGACGTCATTTGTGGGCAATCATTGTCTTATGCCAGTGCAGCTGTTTTGTTATGATATGACCACAAATGACGTTACGCGCTCTCAGATGAACTATCGTGGCGTTTTCGCGGCATTTTCAAACAAACAATATTAAAACATGATTTTTAGTGCCTAAAAGGCTATAAATAAATAAAATAGTATTTTTTATGGGAATAAATATCCATGAAGATTAATTTAAAACACTTTCTGAAAATTTGTCCGATCCCCTATTGCGTAAATCGAAACTTCATTGAAATTTTGAATGTTGTTGCCTAATCAGTAGAGTTTAAATTTGCTTCGAATGAACACGAAAATTTTTCGCGTCCGTCCAACTGCAGGTTAGGCTGTCAGTACAAATATTTTTTAATTATTGTCTCTTAAATGGTCCAAATTTCTTTTTACTTCGAGTTTTGTTAGTGTTTAATCTAGTCACTAAATGTGTTACCAGTGATGACATATGACTCTGAAACGTGGTTTCTAACTATGGGCCTCGTAAGAAAGCGCAACGTTGCTCAAAGAGCTTTGGAGTTACACTGCGAGATCGAATCAGGAATGAGTAGATCCGTAGATGAACAAAAGTTACTGACATAACCCGGTGGATTAGTAAGTTGATGTGGCAATGGACAGGACACAAAGTACAAAGAGCCGATGGCCGCTGAGGACGGAAGATTCTCGAGTGGATTCAGGCTGCTTCTGATCGGTCCTTTTGGAAAATTAGATGGCATGAATCTAGCGATTCGTGCTTATTTTAAGACAATTACCAAGTGTCTTATTCAGTCTTTTAGACATACGTATTTCCATATGATATACTTCATCATTAGAACGAGCGATAGATTTGCGAATTAGAAGAAAATGAATCTTCCTTACAGATGCCTTAGTGAATCCAGGCTGCGATACAATAATGGTAAACACCCCGAACGAAATCGCTCTAACGATTGCCCAATTCACGAAGGCTATAGCGGAATCACCGCACAAGTGAGTTTCATATTTAATCATATTATATGTTAGTGCCAATTTTGTAAATCACTGGAACTGCTGCAACTATTTGAAAATTTCTCTCCTGATGGACGTAGGCTACTGTTTATGTTACTAAGCCCTAGTTTCACTCGAGCGATGTCGCGATTATCCTTTCCTAATCTCTTAACCTTAATCTTACTAGGGTCAGCAGCAGCAGCTTTCAGCACCTGTAGCGTTGCTGTGTTATGGGCTACCGTAGCCACCAACCATCAAGTATCTTTCAACTGTCACGCTCACGCAATGAAACACTACAGAACTCTTGCTGATATTCTTTGTGGAGTTTCTATTAATGGCTAAATATGACTGTCGCCAGGCCAGTGTTCCTCAACGCGGACTACACTTTTCATACAAGATTTCGACGTTTGCCTTTATAAGCTCAAAAAACAAAATTGGGGAACATAAATACATGTGTCAGCTTTCGCACAGATGTCAAAGTGACAGATAACGTAACGTTTTTTAGTTAACGCTTGTATTAATTTTACTTTTCATAAAATTTTCGTACCGGAGGCCTTATAAGAGGAGTAAACTCCAAAAACAGTTTTCCTTAGAATTCGTCATTAGTGCTCATACATTTTTTTCTATTTGTAACACAGTCATGTCATATAAAAGTCAGTATTATATTTTATCTAAGACACATAAAATACTTTATTTAGGTTCGTATATGTACTCATGTTGACGCGCGACGCTATGTACGTGATTGTATGTAAAGCTTGTGTAAATAAGTGATGTGTGCGAGACAGGATTGTGTGTGTTTGTGTGATGGTGAGGCGCCTATCACCTGAGGCTCTAGTATGAGTTTACGATACTACACCAATACTACACTCGCTAGCGAGAATGTCAAACTTTTGTATGGGAAATCTTAAACTGTCAATGTCAAATTATAAATTTTCCATATAAATGTTTTACGCTCTCGCTAGCGAGTGTAGTATCGTAAACTCATGCTAGAGCCACTGATCACCTCACTATCACACAAGCCATAGTTGTATACACACGTGCGAGTGAGAAGTACACGCACACATAGCGCCGCGTATTGAACTATGTACACAAATTTACTTCTAGTAACGTATTGTATAAAAGTTAATTTATTTAGGTTATTAATACTTTTGTTGTAAAAATATTTCAGTCATTATTGGTCTTCAAATAATGAATTGAAATTCTCATTACCTACCTTGAAGAAAAAAAATTAAAATTATGGCGATGCTGAGATGCGGACAATGCCTATATTTTAAAATAAGATAATACTATGTATTTCGATACAGAAAATTGAAGCGATTGTGCGACGAGCAAGCTGATTTCTACATGAGAGGTGACAATAAGAAGTGTGTGCCCGTTGACAAAGATGGTATGTGAATTTCTATTTGACTACGTCCCAATACTTGAAAATACACACTATCGACATAAATGTCCCTGACTATGTACGTCGTAGTCTCGCATGATGATGGTCTCCCGAAGGTTGAACAGCAAAGAAGAAATACCTTGTCCACGGAAATATTCCCAGTCGTTTTGTGACTTTTGGGTGGAGAGACGAGGTTAAAGCGGAAACAATACTATCTTAATATTATTTATTACTAGTCCTTTTTAACATTAACATCCACGTGACGTAATCCGCAACTAAAAACTTGCCGGCCAGTGTTGCCAACGGTATGAGCATGTCACGGATTACGTCACCAAAATGGCGGCCAAATGACTTAAAAATACCTCTGTAACTATATTTAGTTTGTATTTAACACCAAATATGTTTCTGTTTAGGTCGCGGCCTAAGCAGATTGTGGCAACAGATGGTGGCTATACTTCCGTCGTCGAGTTTAGAAACATCAAGGACGCTTTGCTCTCAGTACAAATCGCCGCTTGCATTATTTGAGGTTATTAATTACAGTTTTTCTATTTTAAGATTTCAATGGTTACATCCATTTAAATAGGCTCATTCAAACCGCCTAACGGGTTTTTTTATGTTGAGATCGGCAGACAGGCTGACGGTCCACTTGATGGTCACCTATAACACAAGCATCGCCACTGATGCTGCAAATGCGCTGCCGACTACAGTAGGATTAAGGATAACGGATTAGGAGGGGATAGGGAAATGGGCTCTGGCATCCCTTACTCACTCACCGTAACACAACAGTACACGTGTTGTTATTTCACGGTGGTCTTCTGTAAGGGAGTGGTTACTGCCGCCAGACGGGCTGCCCAAATGACTGCGAAACGCAGTATAACCTGCCACTACTTTCCAAATCCAGACCAGAGCTAAATTTGAAAAGTTCATTTTTCAAAGTTGACCCTGCCCGTGAATCGAACCCGGGAACCCTATTTAATAAAACTTGGCACACTCGCACTTCATGTGCTAGATTAAAATAAGAACTTCCCATGGGATAATAATTCAGTATTAAACTAATAGCTACTGGCATCTTTTTTTTAGTTAGAATGAGGCTGTCAATCTTTGAACCAGTTAATTGTACATCCTAAACTTTTTGAAAACATGTACCGAATATCTTTGTGATGATTATTTGGGTGAGTCAAGAACGAGGGACTTGTCACTATCACTTTTTTTGTCACTTCATCGATGTAAAGTAATAGTTACGTTGACCAAATTCACCAGTGCATACTAATATTAGTCTGCAAAATGTTGGTATAGCGAGTGTTGAGGTGAGGACTGCGATTTTAGTGAAATATAGCCGACGATGGATGTGATTGGCATTCCTAAAGACTCTTGGCGACAGATACTACGAGCAGCTCACAAATCGATGAAGTATGTACCGATGTCTCCGCACTCTCAATCTTATCGCCAATGAAACTGATATATTCGTCTGTACTCTGAGTGAATTCTCAAGGATAGCTCTGTTTATTTTATGTTATAAAAGTGTAGTTAAGTAAGGATATAATGCAGATATTATTGTTTATACAAATAAGCTACGCTATTGTATTGGGTACAAAACCTGTAAAAATAGTCGTAAGTTTTTGGAAATAAATAAATAAATAAATAAATAAATAAATAAATGTTCTTAGCTATAATGCCCGTGGTCACAGTCAACTGGCAGTCAATGGTCTATGGTTCTCTATGGACAAGTCGCTTGGTCTATGGTTCTCCCCAGCGCGATCATATAAATGAAAACATAAATAATAACAATAAATAATTGTTTAGGCTCTCCAAACGACGGATGGTGTTAACGAGTTGTCGAATCTCGGGGTGTCTCGTGCGGCAATTCCCGGATCAAAAGCGCGTCGCATCGGTCGGGAGTTCGCTAAAAAAATGCATCTATTTCTAACGTCCACCGACGGAAGTGTATTATTAGATTGATTTATTTTATGACTGACTATTTTTATATGGCTTATTTAATTTATTGCGTGGTGATTATGTAATGTTACTCATTTATTTTATTATGTGAAGTTAATATTAAATTTGCTATATTTAAAGTATTTTAATTTTGTTTTAATTTCTATTATTTAACGCCACTTAGCGATTCCTTACTTCGAAACCACGTCATATCCTCAAATTGTTACGATATCTGCTAAAAAGTCAAGACATAAGTTTATATAAACGTCATGACGAGACATTACGTGTTTTGATAAGGTAAGAAAAAAGCGTGAAATCGTAATGGTCATACAGAATAGAGGCCCTGATGGTCTCCCAAGTTCAGATGTAAGGTAATATTCTGTGGATCCAAAATTTACTAACACCGTATGATTTGAAAAAGGTTTAGAACTTACCTTTAGAAACGGGGCTTAAAAAGTAGTGAATCTTAAATTATGTAGGTATAATGTTTATTATATATTTCTCGTATAATAATATTAGACTGAAAAGGCTGTTTAGATTAAAGGCTGATATTTATTATGAACTGGTTTGGATAGCAGATCGGCATAAGTCTTTAATCATAAGAAACACCAAGGGGTATGTATTATGTGATGTGATAAGTGCGTGGATAAAGTGACAATTAATGCAATTATAGGAGGAACTGACTGTAATAACATTTAATCATTAAAAACCTTTAACTGGTGGTTTCTTGCACCAGACAGGTGTAGTGTAGACCACCTGTCTACCTGTTCATGGTTGCGGAACACGTGCAAAATGAGTAGGTACCTAGGTGAATTTACTTTTTTTTTGGTAATTGTAATAAAATATATGTATATCAAAACATGTCTACTTAATATTGCAAAAAAGTTTAAAAATGAGTGTGTTTCCATTTATTATTACATCGAAAGTTTTTTTAAAATAAACAATGTCAGCTAACAATGTTCGTTTGATGGTAATTTCAATATACAGTGTACTGTGTATTTAATTAATAGCAACATTAACCGACTTGTCTCTTTCAGTACTATGTAATTGTCAATGTCACTCACGTTATTGTCAATGTCAATTAGTGCTACACATGACAATTAAATGAATACAAAAGTTCAAAATAGCGCAAAATCAAATACAAATTTTTCTATGTATGTTATGTACCCATTTTTTATAGATAGGATGGTAAGATTCATGTTGGTAAGATTAATTATTATTTTGTAATATATGAAATATAGTTCTATTATAATATAGTTTATATATAGTGTAAATAAACTTCAGTATGTCGGTGTTTTTATCAAGAATTGCATTTTTTCGTAATCATTCAAAAGTTATAAGTTCAAAAGCGCTCAGAAGAAAAGGACTGTTAGTTCCTTCTACTACGAGTGTATTTAATATTGAACAATATTTGGTTACCCGAAGCCAATCATCTGACGCCATACAGCCTACTTTAGCTTTAGACAATGCTACGATCCCACTAAAGAAAACTATTTACAAGAAACCGGCTCTTGAAGACGTGATTATGAAAGAAGGACACTACTTAACATTGGCATACGTGACGGCCAATTCCTACGACTTGAAAAGCCTGAGAGAGGCGCTAGTGCAACAAAAGATATACGAGCCTGAAACGTAAGTCTCTAAAGTTAAAATATTCATTTTTTAGGTAAAGATCGTTAGGCTGTCGGTCCACTTGATGGTAGGTGGCTACTGTCGCCTATAACACAAGCACACTTGATGGTGGGTGCTGCAAGTGTGGTGCCGGCCGTAGTATGGTAAGGATTAGGGATTAGAAAGGGAATCCCTAATTTTATAATATTAGTATAGATTAGGATTGAAGTACCTAGTTATCTCTTAAGATGGCCAAATAGTTTGAAGCTAGCCTTGAAAAAAGAAGTGATACAGTAGGTAATAATAATAATAATAGCCTTTTATTCCTAAACATAGGGTTACAAGAGGTCCCTAAGTTCAGTGTGCTTTTTGGCATAGGCCTCCTCCAATTCCTTCCAATGAGTCCTGTCCCTTGCTACTCTCAACCAGAATGGTCCTGCTGTCTGTTTCAAATCATCTTCCCATCTCCTGACTTGACGACCCCTACTTCTTTTGCCGTCTCTTGGTTGCCAGAGGGTGACTTGCTTGCTCCATTTGTTAATGGGGTGGCGTAGCATATGTCCAGCCCATAAGAATATCTGTGAGTTTTGTTCTTGTCCTTAAGTCCTTATGTCTACGTTCCTGACTGATATAGTAGGTACTATCTAACAATGACTGTTGTATTTGCTAAAATTATTTTATAAAATTATTTGCTAAAATTACAAATAATAATCCAAGTTCCATCATAACTGTTATTGCTTTCTTTTGGATATTATGAAAATATCCAAATTATTTTAATTATAATCTATACGTATAATAAAATCGTAAATGAGCCCTGTCTGTACATTTGTATACATATTTATGTTACTAAGGTCAAAAAATAGTTTTTAGAATTTTTGTCTTTGTCAGTTAGTCTGTGCGTTTGTGCACGCTAATTTCAGAATCTTTTTTATTGAATCATAATGCCATAATTAAAATATCACTTTAACAAGTATAAATGTTTATTTACAATACAAGTACATAGGCACCTACAAATATAACATTTGATCCAATGATGTTTTTAAAAATTAATAAAAAAACGAAGTCATTTAAATTCTTCTAATGTTCGTAAATGAATTTTGATTGTTTGTTATTTATCAGGAAATTAAAAGCCCAGCAAGTGGGTGATGTGGTGATAGCAAATGCGGTGTACAGTGTTGGGGCTGAGCCGAGAGAGATTCTGTTCTTCAGAGAGGGAGCCGTTGTGTTTTGGAACTGTACACAGTTGGAAGCGAGCAATGTATTGGATTTTGTTAAGAGGTAAATATTTTTAGTATGCGAGAGTCAAATTATCACTTAAGATGGAATGTTCCTCATCAAGTTCAGGCAGATCGAAGTGGCGGCATCTATATCATAAGTAGGATATAGGAAGGCAATAGGATAGGATGAGATTTTTTATTTTTTTATTTTAAGATCAGCAGACAGGCTGACGGTCCACTTGATAGTAGATGACTACCGTCACCTATAAAACAAGCAACACCACAGGTGCTGCAAGTACGCTACTGACTACAGTAGAATTGGGGATAAGGGATTAGGAGGGAATAGGGAAATGTGCTCTGGCATCCTGTACTCACTCACCGAAACACAACAGCACACTTACTGTTATGTCATGGTGGTCTTCTGTAAGGGGGTGATTACTGCCGCCAGACGGGCTGCCCAAATGACTGCAAAACGCAGATTGCCTTGTCACTACTTTCTAGATTCAGACCACAGCCAACTTTGAAAAGTTCATTTTCAAAGTTGACCCTGCCGGGAATCGAACTCAGGACCTCTAGAACAGAGTGTTATGGCAAACACCTTAACCACTTATCCAACAGGCTTGTCAAACATAATAGTGGAAACATCTTCAATTGCAGCAGATGGCTTTGCCGCTAACTTATTCTTGAAGCAAACTACGTAATAACCTTACATACATATTTTAAACAAAGTCCTCTGGTGCGTCTCTCTGTATGTATGTTCGCCATAATCTCAAAAACTAGTGAACGAATTTTCATGCCATTTTCAGAGTGATTCCTGAGGAATCTATTTTATTTTTAGGTTCTTGAGGGTTTGCGAATTGGAGCATACTAGGGTGTGTTCCAGCACTCCTTTGGCCAAGGCTAATTTTGCTTTTCTGTCACTTAATCATACCCACTCCAGGCAACCTGTCAGACCTAATAATGCTTGTCCGGATGAAATTATGCTCGAATGGAGTGCTGAAACGATGTGTAGAGTGATCAGACCTCTATGCACAGGTGTATCATCAAGCAGTTGTACCAAAATCCGATAGATGTCTCGTTTCATCTAATTCTATTGTACTATAATAGACGACGGCATCAATATACAGAGCCGTAGAACAAATGTTAGGAGAGAGGTTTGTTTATTAATTGTCTCTTGTGGGTAAAATTTGACCAGATGTCTTCTATACACGTAGGTAGTTACTGCATGTAACTAAATCGTAAAAAAACTCACAAAACATTCACCCTCTTACAGAAGTCCTTCCTGAAATAACAGCGTATGTGATGTCAATTTGAATTTAACTAAACCATCCAGGGACCCACTCAAAAACACTCGAAAAAATAATCAAAAATGTTTCTCTGTTTCAGTTATGAAATAGAGAGTTATCCACGCGATGTTGTCGAAAAGGAGAGAGAAGTCATGTCTTATGTCTACCTGCCGAATGCGTGAGTTTTATTCATAGTTGTAATATCTTTTAATTTTTTTTTTGTACTGGCAACATTGTTCCATACAGACTGGAGCACTACCGAGCTTAAAGTCACTTCGGAGAAATTATTTAAGTGCCTAATTAATTATTTTTTCATTGGATGAATTTTATTGATAAATATACATGCATTTTCAATCTATTCATATACTAGCTGAGCCCGCAACTTCGTACGCGTTGTATTCGGTATAGCGCGTAACATTTTTGTTTGTAAACCGATTGGAATGAAACAAACACTAAATGTTACGGCAAGCTTGCTACAATACATCAGTGGAAATCGCATTCAACTCAGTCAAGCCGTTTCTGAGATTAGCGTGCACAAACGCACAAACAGAAAAAAATCAAAAAACTATTTTTTGACCTTGGTCAATGTGTACAATGTGTACAAATTGTTTTTTTTTTGAAAAAAATTTGAATGTACAGACACGGCTCGTTTACGATTTTTTTACATGATGTATAGATTATTAATATTCAATTTGATTTAATGCAATTACTGATATTGATAAATATTAAACATAACTAGCGATCTGCCCCCGGCTTCGCCCGGCGTGCAATTTTTATATACCCTAAAACATTCCCCGTTTATCCCTCTTTCCATTAGCGAAAACCGAATTAAAATCGGTCTACCCGTTCACGCGTGATGCCGTGACCAGGAGAAATAGGGATTCATTTTTATATATAAGATTATACATAAATTTATCGATAACATTTTAAATTTGTCCCTTATTTTTATTTGTCCCTTATATCCTAGAGGTATCTATATAGGCCATTACCTATATAGGGTAATGGCTCTACCTAAATAAATATGGCCAACACTTCCTTAACGGAGTGACGAGTAAAGGTTTTTTTTTTATAAATCATAACCAAAATGCATGAAATATCATGTCATTTTAAAAATATTTCTTGAAACGTTATATTTAATGTTATCAAAACATGTTTTTTAAAATATTTCTTTTTTGTTTTACAGGAAGAAATGTAATTTTCAAGAGTCACATTTCTCGTTGGTACCCGGCAGAGATAACTCCTTGGAGAAGTATACGTTCAGGTAAAAAATAAATGGCGCAGTTTCATATAATAGTTTCGGTTTAATACAGCAGGTGGTTCTGTTTTTTATTCTCACATGGAACTGAATCACAATGTCAAACTGTTATCGATCGTTAGGTAAATATGGAATGATTTTGATCGAATCAACGTATTTACTTTGGTAGTACGTATGTATACTAAAATTGGAAGATTAAAATTGTCATAAGGATGACACGCAGTGATTCAAGTTTTTTTTATTTTTCCTCTTTTTTTTACAATGATTTTTACTATTAGTGTTTATTATAGAAACCTTATTTACTAGGGGAGGTCAAAAAGTTTGCGAAATGGAGGGGTAGGTTTATTTGCCCTAGCAGACACAAGTTGAGTGACTCATAATCAGTATATACACCAAGTTTGAACCTGATTGCCTTATTAACTTCAGAGATATCAACGAATCAGGAATCGGGAAGATACCAGTCAGTACGGAGAAAATCGAACACCGCGCCGTGCTGTAACAGCTTGTTTGATGAGGATCAAACAAGCTGTTAGCTGTTATGGAGACTTTGCCTCTGGTAAAACCATGGTGTATAAATGGCATGAACTTTTTAAGGTGGCACTGTACGAGCGTGGGAACTCAGTAGTAGGTATTTGGAAGAATTTGTTGTCTCAACTTACTACAATGCGAATAACCGCAACACAACACATTCGCGCCACTTAGTCAACTCGCGAAAATAATAAAACAATTCCAATATTTTAACAATATTTTCATTTATTCTTAAACACTTTTCTAGTGGTTAAAGCTAATTTGTGATATTTGATTTTATCAGTCATGCGATGACGCAATCTGCACGCCTTGGGGCCTGGGAAGCTCGATTGGAGGCTTTGGCCGCTTCCGTCAGAGCCCACACGAGGTCTATGGAGTTAGAGGGAACAGCATATCTTGACAAAAAGGAGGTCAGTATATTATATGACGCGTGTTCAGTCCACTGTTGGGCAGAAGTCCCCCTTGCGTTTACCCAATGCAGTGTGCAGGTAGAAGGCAGGGAAATCCGTTGTTGGTGATTAGATACAGTATGTTTTCTAGCGTCTCGTAGCGACATCTAGTCTCGCATCGCATAATCAACTTGTTACAATTATTTTAAACATATAGACATTTTAAATTGGCAACCTTAATACCGTGAGAATTTGAATTTTTTTTTTGAGACCAATTTAGAAAATATTTTAAAGATAATTTGATATATTTAAAAAAGAAATTTTTGACTATACAAAAGTTGGAGTTTTCAATTGAAAAGCTCACTATTAAAATTGCTTACTTCCTAATTGTGTCTTTAAATTAAAAAGCCCAGTTCCTTTTACCGCACATAATCATACATATTTTTTATGTAGAGGTGAGCAGGCAGCGATCCACTTGTTGCAAGTGTGCTGCCGACCTTGTCAGGATTAAGGAGAAGGGATTATAGGAAATGATAGGGGAATGGGCTCTGGCATCCATTACTGACTCACCGAAACACAAAAGCACACATGCTGTTATTTCACGGTGGCTCCTGTAAGCGGGTGGTTACAGGTTGCAGCAGTCTGCTATACTACTACTAGAAGCCTGTAGTTATTTATGATATTAGTTTAGCGAAGAGTTTAGTCTTAGGACTTTAAAATTTTCCCCCTTTGACTGATGGTTGATTAAAACCATATACCATATCATAATACTATACTATACTATAATCCTCACCTACACACTTCATATACACTTATTCACGCATTCATTCAGAAACGCACACATTAGGTACACAATATACACACTAGTGATTTCTACACTTATAGTTCCAGTTCATATTTGTTTTTAATATAAGAAAGAAGTCCGTTATTGGAACTAGGATTCATAGTATGCTATGAGATCAAATTTTGTTGACGAAAATTTTTAGTGAGATTATGGATAACATACTACTTCGGGCCCCTTGTGGCCCGGAGGCCCCGTGTAATTGATTGGTAACTATGTCCCTAGCTTAATATTAAGTGCTGTGTGACTTTGTTTAAATAAAAATGAAAGAAATAAAATAAAATAAAAATTCTTTGAAATTTACACCGAGAATTTCCAAACAGTGCACCTTCGGTTACTGCATGTTTGATGTAATAAATAGATGCTGCAATATATGAATTGAATGACTAACGGTCATCAAGAGGTGCTCCATCACATTTCTACGATTAGAGGGTTCTGCTGGGACATTGGCTGATACAGTTAATCTATCGTTTACGATCAGGTGACAAGGAAACTCGGTGAGCTATTCTCACTCCGTCACCGGCTGAATGTGGAGTCTGACCTGCTTGACATACCAGACTTCTACTGGGAACAGGAAGAGTTGGAGAGGCTCTACTCGAACACAGTCGCCTACTTCACTATACCCAGGCGGATCAGGGTAAGTGCTGTCCCTCTGTCTGTTTTCACTCAACAGAACATCATGGAATTACGGTTCCCCAGGGATCATCTAAAAATAATAATAAAAGTATAACAGCACATGTGCTATTTCACGGTGTTGTTACTTATCTGGGTGAGCTCGCTCCATCGTCGGCCTCATCCTTCCTACATGGAAAGGCTATTATAAGGTTACTGATTATTTAAGTGACAATGAAGCCTGGAATTAAAGCCTGGATTCGGAGCTCATACTATGCTCACTATTGTATATTTACTTTAGGTATTAAGTGTATGATTATAATTATTGTAATTTTTTTTATATTGTAAAGATGACAAAAAGAATAGTATTCTGAGTTTCTTTCGGGGTTTCTTCTCAGGATCGTCATCTTGGCTTTTTTCCGAAACCCTGGTAAATTTAAATTTAAGTGGTAATTCTAAATGACGATCATAAGAGTTTCTTGGGGAAACCTAATTGATAAATAAATATTTTGATTTTGATTTGATTTTTGAGTACTTCATATTCAATCTAAGTTCATTTAATCCTTGCAACCAACTAGGTGCTAAACGAGCGACTCTCGCATTGCGTGGAGCTGCTGCAGCTACTGTCGTCTTGGGCGGCAGACAGACACCACGTCCGCCTCGAGTGGATGGTCATCGCCCTCATTTTGGCCGAAGTCTGCTTCGAGCTGCTGCACTGCTTCGAGCGGTACTACTTGGACAGCCGGCAAGTCTTACCACCTCCCTAACCTCGTACCTTATCACATATCACGACCCCAGCTGTAGCAGCGCTACGTAATCAGCTCATCTTAAGTGCATTTTTTCTTCTTGTAGTTCTTATTTTTATATACTTATTATTTCTCCGCTTACATAAAAATATTTATTCTCATATAATTTTATGCAAAAATCATGTCTGTAAATGTCTTTATATATTTTTTTTGTTTGTATCTGTAGTTTTCGCACAATAACTTTTTTGGAATTTTATTATTAATAGGTTGGGGAAAAAGTTTCTTCACATTTTATATGAAAACTCAAGCCTTTTTTCAAAGTTTATATACATTTAATTACAGTAAATACATATGTGCCATTTTGTTCGATGACTTTTTTGCCATCTTGTCGGTAGTAGTGATATGATCCCGTTGCTGTAGAACTTTTGAGACTTATGATCAAAAAAACGCGACAGGTAGTTTTGATGTTAACTAAAGAAGTTTCTGCCTAAAGAATTCTGAAGAGACCGAAACAGGTCGAAATCTGAAGGCGCAAGGGTCAGGGCGTGGAAGGCGTGCAAGGCAGGGATGCGTTAACACCTCCCAGCTAAACTCTCTTAATTTTTGCTGAGCGGCTAAAAATGTGTGTATAGTCTAGCGTTGTCGTGATGAAAGACCACACCTTTCTATTGATCAATTCCGGCCGCTTTCTCTCAACTTCTTGCTTTAATCTCATCAGTTGTTGGCAGTAGAGATCCGAATAGATGGTTCTGCCAGGCGGTAAAAGCTCATAATGAACAACACCCTTCAAATCCCACCATACACACAGCATTACTCTATTGCGAGTTAACCCGGGTTTTGGCACAGTCTGTGAAGCCTGACCGACCTTTGACCACGACCTTGTCGTACGTGATCCACTTTTCATCACCAGTTATCAATCTCTTCAAAAACGGATCGGTTTCTTTACCTCCCAATAAAGAATCGCAAATGAGTACACGATTCATAAGGTTTCTTTCAGTGAGCTCGTGTGGCACCTAAATATCAAGCTATTTTGCCAGTTCTGCAGCCGTGCATGTCGTAACTACTGATATGTTGATCTTGCTCCATTTTTTCAAAAATGGCGTCCATTTTATTCGTAACAGAGCGACCAGAGCGAGGTGCATCTTTGACATCAAAATTCCCGGATTGAAAACGCTTAAACCAACTTTGTGCTGCTCTTACTGACACTGCATTTGGTCCATAAACGTCACAAATTTTTTTCGCGGCTTGCGTTGCAACTTTTCCTTTTTTGTAATAAAATTTTAAAATGTATCAAATTTCTTCATTAGGCAGAAAGAAAAACAAATGAAAAATAGCTGGAAACAGCATTTTACTAATTTGTTTCTTTTTTTGAAATGTAACATTTTTAATGTCTTCAAAACCAGCCAGATACAAATAGTACAGCCAAAGAGATTTTATTACAAGTTTATACAAGACTTTTTCCCCGATCTAATATTATATTTTTATTACCAAATATTGTGTAACATTATATATATTTATATTTTGCCCAAGATAGAGTTTTTCTCTTAAATTATTTCTTTTTCGTAATTTTCCAAGAATTTAAAAATTTTCAGAGCTTTCAAATTGAAAAGTGGGCTCCTGTGCCAAAGAGAATCCACTTAGAATTAGCTTATCGCTTAAATAAGTAATGTGAAGAATTGTTCTAATGGGGCTATTTGTTTAGATCGAATTTCTCAACGAATATAGCTTTTTTTTCTGTAAAAAATACAATCGAAATGTTTAAAATTATGTATAGTGAAGTAGCGTTAAGCCTATTTTTATTTTTTGTAATTGTGTATGTTTGTTTATATGTCGTTATTTTTTAATTAAATATTATTATGCTTTTATTGTTTTTTTTTTTAAATTTTTATTTATGATAAAAAAATTAAAATATAGTTACTTCTTATTACACAAATAAAGGTGGTGATTTGGATGGTACATTTAGGGCGGCCATACACGGGCAGCTCGAGCTTTTAGTCATTGAAGATCATACACGGACCGCTCGAACAGTCATAGTCAACTGCTTGAGCAGACACTTGGCAACTAATGCAGCAGTGGTAATTTTCTTACTGCAGCAGTAAGAAAATTACCAGTTGCAATATTTATTCTGTCGGTGTGTCCGTGTCTGTGTATTAAATATTTTCTTCCCCTTCTTTAATAGGGGGGAGACCTTTACCCAGCAGCGGACATCATACGCCTGAGATGATGAGTAGTAGGTACAATGTACTTACTGTTCTGGGATTTGAAGAAATGCAGAATAAGTCATTCATGTACTACAATATTACTAGTTTATTAATTTCCATGCAATTTGGTCAAACAAAGCGAAAAACAGGAATGATTGGAAGCAGCTGGTGGAGGCCTATGTGTCACAGGACACGCTGAATAACCTAACCGAAAAACCCGTTGTGTGATTATGTATTGTATAACATATTTAAAAATTTAAATTGTTTTAGTTAGTATCAGCAATAAAGGCTTAATTAAATTAATAAAAAAAAGTTCAATGCAAATAGGGGAGAGTAACCAATATTGAACCGGGCGCTTAAATTGGACCACATTAATCAATTAATTTTATCTTAATTTTTCCGTCACAGTAGTAATATCTATCAACGTCCATACAAAATGACAGAGTGTTAGTGGCTCTGCGATCGCCTGTTTTTCTGTTGCCAGTGAAAAAAAATATGTCATTTTGGTAGAAATACCGCAACGGTCCAATTTAAGCGCCGGCTCAATATTGGTTACTCTCCTATATTCTCAGCTCACTATAGTTGCTTAGTTTGTATATTAAGCAACATGTACAACTAGCGACCACCTCTATTGCAAATCATGAAATTTTTATCGTTCTTTTTACTAGTAAAAACGGTATCAAAATTCGTTATGTCGTTTAGAAGTAATTAGCGAAGAAACAGACACAGGCGGACGGCGACTTTAAATTTTTCGCGACTTTGTACGCGTGGTATTCCGAATAGCGCGTAACTCTTTTGTTTGTGAACCGATTGCAATCAAACAAACACTAAATGTTACTGGAGGCTTCCTAAAATACATCAGTGAAAACCGCATTCAAATAGCTTCATCCGTTTTTGAGATTAGCGTGCACAAACGCGCAAACAAACGATGATTTTAATATACAATATGTACAGATACAAGTGTATAACATGTATGTTTACAGAAGTGTGCCTCGCCCCGCCCCGCATCGCTCGCCCCACCCGCGCCGCGCCCCTTTCGCATCGGACGTCGAAGAGGCTGTCTTTCAAGAACTGTCGATACTTGATATTTAATGGATAAGACGGACAAAGCCAAAGTGTTCTCTAAGCGGGACACTAAGTACAGTCAGCGTCTTTACTTACCCAAGTAGGGTTTTCAGGCCTCAAAATCGAAAATCCGGACACAGACTCATATTTAGCCGGACATTTTGCCACAAAAGCCTGACCTACGGGTTTTTAAAAGAAATAGTTCTTTTTATTTGTGCATTAAGACTTCCTCTACTCTTTATTATGTATCACATATTGTTTTCTTAAGGGGGAGACAAACGCTAAATACTAAAAATATCCATTGTTTAATGAAGATGTTACAAGAAATAGACAAGACAATTGCTTTGAAAAAAATATATATTATACTTAAACATGTGAAGAACCAATTGTATTAATTAGAATTTTCGTTAAAGTAATAGAAACTCCACAAAAAAAGTTAGAACACAAGAAGAATTTGACCTTTATTGAAAATTCTCTCGAAAACGGCTTATTGCACGCACATGCATCCTGTACGTATTAATAAGTTGATATCAGATTAAAAAATTGTATTGATAAAAAAAAATTTTTGTGTAATGTTCTAATGGTAAAAACAAAAAAACACCATTTCTAGGCCTGTTGAATTGTCTCCGCCGCCAGCGAGTTCTATAGTAAATGTCATTTGCCTCAGTGAATCCCTTAAAGTAATTTGTAAGATCGCGAATCATGCATGTCCGTGTGATTCTGGCCGCTGCGGGGTTAACCAAATCCTAACAAAAGCCGGACGGGCCGGACTTGAATATATTTGGCTGGACACGACTGTAAAAAGCCGGACATGTCCGGCTAAAGCCGAACACCTGGCAACCCTATACCCAAGCGTAATATAGAAATTTCCAAATTTATTAATTGTATTACACGTGCAAAAAACATTTATTCAATTTTTATTGCTATTGTAGTATTGACAGGCGTTAAATTTTATTTCTAAATGACCCAAAAATCCCTATGGCGTTTTCTGTATCTCTGTTAACGTGTTGCAAAATTTCATGATTGAGTAGTTAAGGCGTAACAAACAAACAAACTCACTTTCGCACCTATTATATTAGATAGGATTACTTTAGTAATAGCAAAGAACTTTACATTCATAAACTATCATAACTGGAAATCCTTTGGTTTGGTCTGTAGAGAAGTACTGTTTTACGTGGATTTGTCTGCTTCCATGTGTCACAAGGGATGCCAGAGCACATTCCCCATCCCAACATTAATTCTTATAATAATAATAATAATATAGCCTTTATATCCCGAAGCTCCTTATTTCATATAAAATGTTACTCCTTTCCCATATATATTTTTGTTTATAATATGTACCGAAGTTCGGTGTGCCTCCTGGCAAAGGCCTCCTCTAACGATTTCCACTGTTCTCTATCCCTTGCAACTCTTCTCCAGTTGTATCCTACTGTCAATTTGAGTTCGTCCTCCCATCTTTTGCGTTGTCGACCCCTATTTCGTTTTCAGTTTCTAGGGTACCATTCTGTCAATATTTTGCTCCACTTATCATGAGCTCCCTGTAGCATATGAACATTAATTCTTATCCCTAACTAATAAGTGGTATTATTATAAGTTGAAATGTAAAAAAAAAGAGTTTTAAAGATGGTTTTAAATGAAAGTATTTAAATACAAAATGCATCTTTCACGTTTCGCCTGTGCGGCCTTATAATCTTTTTAAAAATAGTCTTTAAACAGAAGCAGAACTCGGTATTATATTTAAAGAGTAATTTTTGAATCGATGAAAAACATGAAATATGAATTGAAAGATTTAATTTGAATTTCATGAAATGCTAGTTAAGTATTTATATAAAGTTTATTTTTTTATGTTAGGGTCGGCAGACAGGCTGACGGTCCACTTGATGGTAGGTGGCTACCGTCGCCTATAACACAAGCAACGCCAAAGCTGCTGCAAGTGCGCTGCCGACTACAGTAGGATTAAGAATAGGGGATTGGAAAGGGTTAGAGAAGTGGGCTCTGGCATCCCTTACTCAACTCACCGAAACACGTGTTAACGTTTATCCTATTAAGGTGAAGTTTGAATATAAATACATGATTAAGTCGAATTAAAACTATGCTGACTGTACATTTTGTATTGCAAACATATAGAAGCTATTTTTTCAAGTGAATTTGTCAAATTAAATCATACTGTATTTGTCAGAAATAAATCAATATAATTATTACTAGCGATATTTTATTTCACGCCTGCAAGTATTGTGATAGCAACTTGTGCTCAAAATGTGTCTTTGGTTTGTACTAAATGGCTACTATGGTTACTACTACTAATGGCTCGTGAATACTTGTGCATTATACAATAACGATTATATAATATTATGATAAGAATGTTATCTTCGATTTCGAATCTTTCGATTTTACCCGTGTTTCGATTGACTTGAATAATAGTAGACATATAGCCACGCGAAATTTTTTATGGGTAATGTATATGCAGTATAATGTATATGTATATGCAACCTATATGCAGTTTTCCCCATGGTTTCCCCAGCGCCTTCACCCTCCCCCTTCGCCTCCCACTTATTATTTTATGTATCACCAATAAGGTATTTTAGTCTATATGAAAAAAAAATCTAAAAGTATATTATTGAGATAGCTTAGGCAAAAAGCAGTCGGAAAATGTTAGTTTTAGTTCGTAAAATAACAAAATAAATTTTAAAATTAAATTCAAAGTTTTCAGAATTTTTAGTCTGTTCTTAAACAAAATGAAATAGTAGCCGCCATGTTTACGTCATACGGTTGTGTAAACAAAAAAGTGTCAGTCAGTGTCATGTCAATTACCGGCGCATTTGTTTACACGGCCAACTGACGTCATGACCACAGAGCAAAATGGTTTCCAGCGTTTTCGTCAAATTACGCGCGAAATTTGAAAATGTAAATTTTAAATGCATTTTTATTAAACTTATCGATTGAATAAAAATTTGGAATTTTTTTTAGTGGTTCATTAGCACTACAGAATCTAATTGAGACACTTGTTAAAAACGGGTGTAATACCCTATTGTGTTAGCACCGACGCCATCAATTAATAACCTTTATAGACAAGTCTTTGGGGTACATTATTGTAATATTCTTATATATCCTATTTATTTATTTTTAAGTTAATGTGCGGCCTATGCCACTCGCTGATAATGTAGCTTTCTATAGGTGAAAGAGTTTTTAAAATCAGTTAAGTATTAGTTTTTGAGTTAATCCATTAACAAACAAACAAAAATGCAAAAATACATAATTCGCCGAAACCCCATTTAGGAAACAAAAAAAATCTTATTGTGACAAATGAAGATTTCCGGTAGGACTCTAATGACATTTATTGGGTACTCTCAGTGAATACTTAAGACCTAAAATAAATAAACGTATTAACCACCGTCATACTAACCGAAGTTGGGCCGGGTGGCTAGGAAGAAATAAGTGAGGGCTACTGGCGGCACATCACGGGGAAGATGTGCCGTCAAAATATGTGGTCCGGGATCGGACAACACGCCACGCGGTCGGGAGTGTTGCCGAGAGTTGGGGGAGCCGCTGGTGACAGCGTCTTTCCCCTCCCCGAGGGGAAGCAAACAACGCATCCCCGGGAGGCGCCCCACCGTAACTAACGGGGGGCACAGCGGAGGGGGGCCCTGGCGCGCTAATGCGATCCCAGGACCCTCCTTCGACCGCTGAGGAAGACCGCCGCGGGGTTTTAGTGGGTATACCTCTCTCATCAAGAGGGAAGGGAGTCCCACATAACCGCACCGTCTCCCCGGACGTGTGTATGCGTAACGCATTTTTGCCCGCGTAAAAAAAAAAAAAAGGAAGAAATAAGTGAACTTGAAAGGTAATTTACCGATTTTGTGTTTATTCGAACCGTATTAAAATTTCATAGGCGATACCTTACTTAAATGTTGCTGAGGTCGTCCTTGGGTGAATGAGGTGGACTTCGACCAGTACCAGGGTAATTCCACATACCAAGTAAGGGATGAACCATTCCAAAGCGCTCATAAAAGCCTATAGTCGAAACGTGACAAACAATGGCTATGTCGCTTAGTAGGAGCAATTTGTGTATGCTAACTAGGGCACTAACGGGGCACTGCCGCCTCAATAGGCACCTTAAAATAATGGGGCTCACTAGTACGGGAAAGTGTCGCTTTTGCCATGAGGCAGAAGAAACACCAATGCATATTCTTTGCGAGTGTGGCCCCCTGATGCACAAGCGCAGTCACATCCTGGGAAGCCACACAATGGCTTGTGAAGATGTGAAGAATGTCTCTATCAAAAAATACTATAGTTCCTTAACGTGGTAGGTATAGGTAGAGAGCTTTAGTTTACGTGGTGATCACAATATTTCAGCAATGGACGAAGTGATACTGGTACTCTAGCAGACAAAAATAGCGACTAAGAAGATAAAAAAAAGAATGAAAAAAGTACGTCAAGCCCAGATGTGAACTCCAGATTTTATTGTAGTATTGAAAAGTGTTTTGACTTGACGGACCCGTTGGATGAATGGTCATTTATGACGTATTCAAGTTAGCAATATAATTTGAGGATAGGCATAAAGAACAAGGTAATTGATAAGGGATGGATTCTGACATCTCTTGATTGACGATTTGACGAGCCCGTTGGATGAAGTGGTTGTAGCCACAGTAGGAGGTTATCTGTGTTAGTAGCCCGTCGACGAGGAATAGTCCGTAAATGTGATTTCCCCTCCTAAAAAAAGGGTGCTTGCCTTAACGCTCTGTTCTAGGGTTCCCGGGTTCGATTCCCGGCGGGGTCAACTTTGAAAAATGGACTTTTCAAATTTGGCTCTGGTCTGGAGCTGGAAAGTAATGGCAGGGCACACTGCGTTTCGCAGTCATTTGGGCAGCCCGCCTGGCGGCAGTAATCACCCCCTTACAGAAGACCACCCTTACACAACACCGAAGCTGTTGTGTTTCGGTGAGTGAGTAAGGGATGCCAGAGCCCATTCCCTATCCCCTCCTAATCCCTTATCCTTAATCCTACTGTAGTCGGCAGCGCACTTGCAGCGGCTGTGGCGTTGCTTGGGTTATAGGCGACGGTAGTCACCTACCATCAAGTGGACCGTCAGCCTGTCTACCGATTTTAAAATAAAAAAAAAACGCTCGTAAATTCAAGGCTAAAAAGGTTAAACATTCCGCGACCAGTCTGCAATAATGAATAAAAGTTAATTAAATTGTGTTGGTTGTGCGATGGCACGCGCATAGCGTCTTTGTGCCGAGATGCCAAACGCCTCGACGCATCACGATGCTATCGATAAAGGGCACATTTTCGATGGTTACGATAAACTAAATAAATATGTCAATATGTAGATAGATTTAATGATATTGTTGTAACTTTATTTCCTGAGTGGAATTCGTTTATTGGGCGAGTGTTTCAAACACTGCTCCATGTTGAAAAATATTTATATTAATTACTAGCTAAGCCCCCAACTTTTTTGTTTGTAAGCCGATTGGAATGAAACAAACACAAATGGTCAAGGGAAGCCTGCTACAATATATCAGTGAAAGCTGCATTCAAATCGGTTAAGCCGTTTTTGAGATTATCGTGCACAAACGCACAAAAATTCTAAAAACAATTTTTTGTCTTCGGTAACATAAAATACAATTGTTTAAATACAGTTATGACAATGTTTTTTGAAAAAAAAAAAAAAAAAAAATAATGACAGACACAGCTCGTTTACAATTTTATTACATGTATTGATGATTACAAATTTTAATACTGTCAATCCTAATAAAATAGGCTAATATAAAAATTTAAGTATTTTAATATGCTTGTAAAATTTAATTTAGAAGGAAACCCATTCCTGATCTAAGAGGAAACCTAAGTAAAAACGAAAAAATAGTGTGGGTGGGCGATTCAATACAATACGTCGGTAACCGAGCATTACCGAGAGTGGACGAGTTGTGCTTAATTTAAATTAAACGGCCACTTTAATTTAAATAAAATTAAAGTGCTTAATTTATTTTAATTTAAAATTAGTATAAAGCCAGTTTTTAATATACATTTCTTTATGTACTAAAAAATAAAGTTTCCTTTAGACTGCGTGCTTTCAAAATGTCCCTTTAATGAATTTTTGCGTAGATGCATGACATTTTTAACACTAGAAGAATGTCTGATTTAATGTTTGTTTGTGCAGTTTTAATTAAAGTCGAAATAATAAAGTGAAAAGAATTATGTGAACATTTTATTAGTACCTCGCCCACTATAATTATTTGAAGACATTATAGGTCAGTAATAGCAGCGCACTGGGCAGCCGGTCTGGCGGCAGTAACCACCCCTGGTCACGCTAAGCAATTATAAAAGTGGACTGTATTTTTCTTTGGTCGCACACGTAATCAAAGGACGAGGACATGAAGGAATTCCGTCACCTACCTCGTGAATCACCAAGTCCTTCGTCCTCCGGCGACGTAGATTGCAACGGGCCCGTCACACAGAGTCCGAAGCTCCAGCACTTCACCACTTCAAATGATTACACTCGCGGAATGTCTGCGCGTGTTATTGTTGCATAAGATTTTTTATTTCATCTCATTATTAGCTGTATGAAACCTTCATTATGTTTGAAAATCCCCTGAAAGCTTTAAACAATGTACAAAGTCTTTGTGATATCATTGTAGACTTGCTATATTTTCTTTTCTAATAGGTGATTAGAGTGGTTCCTGGAAATGCACTGTCTTTATAAACCCACCGAAACTAAGTTATTATATATTACATAAAAATAGGCTCTACTAACTATGGAACTATGAAACTAACTATGGAACGTTCTGGAAAAAGCGTTCGGCGTCGGCCGAAAATCTCGAACGTTCTACCCTAGCGATGGTAGCCACGCCCCTTCCCTACTAGTGTCAAAGGAAATTGGTCCTTATGTTTACAACATAGAGTTTACATTTCAACAGAAATAGCATTCCCGTACTTTCAATGGCTTGTTTACAATCTTGTTTACATTTTCTGGAAAATTCGAAATATATCGAGGCGTTTGGCGCCAAGTACAATAGAGTGCGGCCGGCCGAGACGAGTTAGTGGTGCGACAATCAGCGATACGAAAGCGACTCTTCGGAGCTTTTGCCACTTTTGCGAAATTATCTGGCAACTCTGGCAAGTTTGACGATTTTATCGGACAAGTTTGGTGATTTTGGCAGTCATATTGGTTTGTGAAAATAAATCGTTCGTTTCGCCCTTACACGGCATTTTTAACTCACCCCGCATGTAACAGTATTCATAATAATTAAAAAATATCATTCGTGGTTACATATTTACAATAGAACCTCTCTCATATTATGATTTTGTACCCACAAAAAATACAGTTTTCACTATTATAGGTAACAAATACAGTCCCTATTGTCCTAAAATGACAAGTGGACACTATGCATTTTGAAACACGGAATTCATGTAACATGAATGCATTGTTTTCAACTGTCGTGTCTATAGGAAACAGGTTGTGTTACGTGATTCGAGTCTGTCCTAAAGGGACCTGTAAACGAAAACAAGCTAGATAAGTAATTAACAATATAGTACCACGTGGTTCTAAATGTCACAATACGGATTCTTTCGTCTTGTCCGATCTATACAAACAACGCTAAGTACGGCCTTAGTAGGATAAAGGGTACCTAAGGGATTAGGAGTGGATAGGGAAATAGGCTCTCCAATTACAGATTTCCTCTGGCTAGGCGGTAGGGGTATGTGGGGGTCACCAGTGCTCCACACTATGCTAGGTCATAGCGGCACTGGTACTACCCAATAAAACTCCCCGGTGTCTCCTTGCCCTACGAGAGGGATGGACCGGGCTCTGCCGAGGCAACAACTCCTATCCACCTCAGGGCAGCCTAGCCATAGCTGGGTAGACTAACTCCAAATGGGGGATTGCCCGGAGGGGACTTTGTGCAGGCACACACAGCTAGCCAGCCATGTGCGCAAGTCCCCTAGGACATTAAAAGGCGGGCTTGATATGCCCGCTTTCTCCTGCCCAATCGCCTGCGTCTGAGGGAAGCGAGACCGGCCTCTTCCTCTCGCTCCCTCTTCTGTGACATGACGTCTCCGCAGAATGAGGCAATCGTTTTCCAGGTGGTCACACTCTCAATCATGGCTCTTACCATGATTGGCAGTGTGACCTCAGGGAAATGGGCTCTGGCATTGTGCATTGTACCGTGAAATAATAGCACGCGTGCTGTTGTGTTTCGGTGAGTGAGTAAGGGATGCCACCATCTCCTTTCCCTTCCTACTGTAGTCGGCAGCGCACCTTCAGCAGCTTTGGCGTTGCTTGTGTTATAGGGGACGGTAGCCGGCCACCTACCATCAAGTGGACCGTCAGCCTGTCTGCCGATCTTAACATAAAAAAAATACTTATTAGGTATATTACTTATGTACATTGTATACTAAAACGTTTGATTGATACAATTTCACGACTTGATGATTATGAATTTTGTATACACTTTGTCAGGGATGCAGGAAAGCAGATACCTTCTATCCAGAAAAAAATACTGTTCCCGAGGGATCGTCTTTAAATAAAATTAAAAAATATATGAGCAATAAAGATGGAATAAGAAAACAATAACCTATAAGAACGAAGGCGCGGACGAAGTTGCGGGCAATTTTTTTTTATTTTTAATTAAAGATGGGTTTGCTCTTGACCAGCATCTATCCATGTAGGAAGGACGAGGCCGACGATGGAGCGAGCTCACCCAAAAGATACCTATTCACTCGAACCTTGAAAAGATTTGGGTTATATGAGCTAATCTTAAAAATATTATAACCAGTATTATAAATGTAAAAAGTGACTTACTTACTTATTACTTATTACTTATTACTTCTTACTTATTACTACTTATTACTTATTACTTATTACTACTTACTACTTACTACTTACTACTTACTACTTACTACTTGCTACTTGCTACTTGCTACTTGCTACTTGCTACTTGCTACTTGCTACTTGCTACTTGCTACTTGCTACTTGCTACTTGCTACTTGCTACTTGCTACTTGCTACTTGCTACTTGCTACTTACTACTTACTACTTACTACTTACTACTTACTACTTACTACTTACTACTTACTACTTACTACTTACTACTTATTACTTATTACTTATTACTTATTACTTATTACTTATTACTTATTACTTATTACTTATTACTTATTACTTATTACTTATTACTTATTACTTATTACTTATTACTTATTACTTATTACTTATTACTTATTACTTATTACTTATTACTTATTACTTATTACTTATTACTTATTACTTATTACTTATTACTTATTACTTATTACTTATTACTTATTACTTACTACTTACTACTTACTACTTACTACTTACTACTTACTACTTACTACTTACTACTTACTACTTACTAAAATATTATAACCAGTATTATAAATGTAAAAAGTGACTTACTTAGTTATTACTTATTACTTATTACTTCTTACTTATTACTACTTATTACTTATTACTACTTACTACTTACTACTTACTACTTGCTACTTGCTACTTGCTACTTGCTACTTGCTACTTGCTACTTGCTACTTGCTACTTGCTACTTGCTACTTGCTACTTACTACTTACTACTTACTACTTACTACTTATTACTTATTACTTATTACTTATTACTTATTACTTATTACTTATTACTTATTACTTATTACTTATTACTTATTACTTATTACTTATTACTTACTACTTACTACTTACTACTTACTACTTACTACTTACTACTTACTACTTACTACTTACTACTTACTACTTACTACTTACTACTTACTACTTACTACTTACTACTTACTACTTACTACTTACTACTTACTACTTACTACTTACTACTTACTACTTACTACTTACTACTTACTACTTACTACTTACTACTTACTACTTACTACTTACTACTTACTACTTACTACTTACTACTTACTACTTACTACTTACTACTTACTACTTACTACTTACTACTTACTACTTACTACTTACTACTTACTACTTACTACTTACTACTTACTACTTACTACTTACTACTTACTACTTACTACTTACTACTTACTACTTACTACTTACTACTTACTACTTACTACTTACTACTTACTACTTACTACTTACTACTTACTACTTACTACTTACTACTTACTACTTACTACTTACTACTTACTACTCACTACTTACTACTCACTACTTAATACTTATTACTCATTACTCATTACTCACTACTCACTACTCATTACTCATTACTCATTACTCATTACTCATCACTCATCACTCATCACTCATCACTCATCACTTATTACTTATTACTTATCACTTTCACGTTTTCCTACACAATCGATTATCATGAAATCTTGCATGCACTTTGTCAGAGGTACAGGAAAAGATTACCTTTCACTCAGAAAAAAATAATGTTACCGAGGGACGCGGACGAAGTCGCGAGCAAAACTAGTAAAGAATATATCGACTATTCAAGTTGGATTAGTTATAATAATTTTTTTTTATTAAAAGTTCTTTTAATATTTTAATCAAAAAAGTGTGTAAGCTGCCTATACAGGTGTCTTTACACGTGTCACGTGCATGATGCAAGCCGTAGTCGTGTGAATGCTTTTGTTTTGACGTTTGACAACTGTCTTGTTTTTTTTGTCTATTAGCATTCGCGTTTAATTAAAAATGTAAAATAGGTAGTAAAGAAATTTCCCTTGGCCGTATTCCAGTGAATCATTGAAACATCTGTAGGGGTTGCTGGCGTTCGGCCAGAATTATTATTACTTCCTTTGAAGAGTGAACATTTATTCCCGACCAAAGATTTTCGAGTGAAAGATCGGACAAAACGAAAGAATCCGCAACGGGACATTTAGAACCACGTAGTACAATGTCGCTCAGTCCATTGCAAACTTTACAAAGCTACGCCTTGGCCATCCTGATTATGGCGATCAGGAACAATATTTTTGTGGGAAAAATTTCCCAATGCCCTCTCTATATATTTAATCTTTTTTGTTCCCGACCAAGTTTTTGTCTAGCTAGATCTGTTTTTGCAGCAATAATTTGATGAAATTATTACTATTACTACTTATTACTTATTACTTATTACTTATTACTTATTACTTATTACTTATTACTACTAGGTTGCATTTGATTTGACCAGTATTATAATATGATATTTCTGAAGAGAAATTTTTTCCGAACTCTGAATAAAACACAAAAGGGTTCTTGGCTTAAAATTTCATAATCTTTAATAATAGCTTAAAATAACAGTGTGTAACTTATGTCACCGAGGTCAAAAAAATTGATTTTCGATTTTTTGTCTGTTTGTTTGTGCGTTTGTGCACCCTAATCTCTGAAAAGGCTTTACCGATTAGAATGCGATTTTCACTGATGTACTGTAGCAAGCTTCCCGTAACATTTAGTGTAACAAAAAGTTACGCGCTCTACCGAATACCACGTATACAAAGTTGCGGGCTCATTTAGTTTTTAATACGTATAATATAATCTATCTAAATAAAATAATTTATATGTCGGATAGTTCTGAAGTGGGTCGATCTCCATTATGAAATTTTTGCTGAAGAAAAGGCGACTGGTTCTATTTTGTAATGCTTATTTACAATGGAATGCAGATAAGATGAGCCGTTGGTGCGGCGAAATTTTAATAATAATAATAATATAATAATATAATAAATCATTTATTCAATGTAAGTTTTTTACAAAACATTTATCTTCGTCAAATATTTCTAATTTTAATTTTAAAGTACCGCCAGTTCGGTATGCTGCTGCTAGAGGGAAGAACTCGGCAAGAAGCCCCCTCTTGCTCATTACATAAATCATTACATAATTCAGCAATTTGCATAACATTGTAATATTTTAGTAGTGGTAGGGCGTTTCGCAGTCATTTGGGCAGCCCGCCTGGCGGCAGTGACCACCCCCTTACAGAAGACCACCGTGAAATAACAGCATATACGTGCTGTTGTGTTTCGGTGAGTGAGTGAGGGATGCCAGAGCCCATTTCCTTATCCCCTCCTAATCCCTTATCCTTAATACTACTGTAGTCGGCAGCGCACTTGCAGCACCTGTAGCGTTGCTTGTGTTATAGGCGACGGTAGCCACCTACCATCAAGTGGACCGTCAGCCTGTCTGTCGACATAACATAAAAAAAATAATTATAATTTAACTCCAAGGATGTTTATTATTTATATAATCCAATATTTTATAATATCCCTTTTTGCATAGGGTTTTCTTAATATAAACTTTAAATTTATTCCTAGATAACTGTTGCATATTAGCACAGGAAGTCCGTTGTAAAAGCTCACAAAAAAGTTGTCAATTTTGTGGAGCGGAGTTATGCTTATTTCGAGTGCTTAAACTTGCTTGCGTCGTAGCCCAAGTTATACGAGCTGTTGGTGCATATTTGACTTTGATTTTGAGATGATTTTTGAACTGATGATCTTTAATTAGGAAAGTGTTGAGTTGGTGATGATTTGGATGTCGAATAGGCTTAGGATTGTCTCGGAATTTGTGGGTAGAGGCAATTATTTCATGTCGACAGCTTGCATTCCTAACTGTGACATTGGCGGATACAGGGGGGGGCCATGGGGGCCATGGCCCCCCCAAAAGACCCAGGAATTCCATATTTTTGACTTAACTTTTCAATTCAATTCAAGTACAATTCAATTCATATATGAACTGAATATAGAATAATATAATCCATATCAATCAAAGTTATCGAAAGTTTCATAATTCATGTCAGACATTTGAGACAGTTCAAATACGCGATTACGCGGGTTAAAAGTATTTGCAATACAACCATAATGCATCTCAACTAGTAAAAAAATACACAAAAAAAATACTTGTGATATTAACCCTAACTCCGAACTTTGTCAGAATGCCCCCCCCCCCCCCCCCCCCCAAAATGAAATCCTGGATCCGCCCCTGAACTGTGAGCTTTGTTTTGTACGTGTCACCCTTGTTAAATATCTATACTACATTATATGTAAATGTGAAAGTAACTCTGTCTGTCTGTCTGTTACCTTTTCTCGCCTAAACCGCTGAACCGTTCATCATGAAGTTTTGCATACACGTTGTCAGAGATGCAGGAAAGGACATAGGGTATTTTTCATTCAGAAAAAAAGTACTGTTCCTGAAGGATCATCTAACGCCTGGCAAAGCTATAACTGAAATAAAGATGTTATGCGTTACATTGCCCATATATTAGCAAGAGCGGGCGGAGCCGTGGGCGCCAGCTAGTTTTGAATAACTTCACATAATTATGCGACACTTCGCAGAAGAGCACCATGGTATTGCAAACGTTGCTAGACAATACAAGTTATTTCTCTGACCAGCTTAGAGATTGAATGAATCTCGAGTAAAAATCACAATTAAGGGATTCACTGAGGCAAATAACATTTACTATAGAAGTCGCTGGCGGCGGAGACAATTCAACAGGCCTAGAAATGGTGTTTTTTTGTTTTTACTATTAGAATATTACACAAAAAATTTTTTTTATTAATACAATTTTTTAATCTGATATTAACTTATTAATAGGTACAGGATTCATATGCGTGCAATAAGCCGTTTTCGAGAGAATTTTCAATAAAGGTCAAATTCTTCTTGTGTTCTAACTTTTTTTGTGGAGTTTCTATTACTTTAACGAAAATCCTAATTAATGCAATTGGTTCTTCATATGTTTAAGTATAATATATATATTTTTCAAAGCAATTGTCTTGTCTATTTCTTGTAACATCTTCATTAAACAATGGATATTTTTAGTATTTAGCGTTTGTCTCCCCCTTAATACATTTATTCAATCTTTGTTAATCAAATATTTAGTTAGATATTGACTTTTTTTTTCTTTTTAGATAATCCCGCGGGAACAGTAGGTACTTTTTCTGGACGTTCGTCAGTTTTCAATTTAATTCCTTTATCAAGTCGTAGGTAGACTCTTATTGCCTTTTGAAACTAAAGCACTAAGCAGACAAATGACAGACGTTTGAAATGAAATTTTCGCATGATTGATAACTGTCCTGGTGCAAGCGAATGTCGGCTTTCAGGTGACGAACCTTTTCTTACCCTCACTTTACTTGAAGACTTGTATGAAAAATTTCATGATGATCAGTTTCATGGTTAAGGCGTGAACGCGTTACAAACAAACAAACTCATTCACGCATTTATAATATTAGCATTAAGATAAGGATGAGAATGACATAGACGAAAGATTCCCTCCCCTCTAAAATTTATACATTATGCATCCCTAAAGCCCGGTTTACATTGGTCCAGTGTTTTAGTGAAGTAGCGAGTGGCAAGTACAGTGACGAGTAGTGAGTCTTGTCAGTGACTGTTTACACTACGGCCAGTAAGTGGCATTTCTCCGGCGAAATGGACGAGTCACGTCGAAAAATACGTGCGCTACTAGGCAGAATTCTCTCCATTATTATGCCCATGTTTTCGTGTATCTGGTTATATGCCGTTTCCCTGGCATTTTTAATTTTATACGACGGGCTTTCGCAGTTCCATAAACATTCATGGCTTATGTATTCATTCACAAGCGGCATTGTTGTGACATCGGACCATTTTCCCGCCTTTTTTTAAAAACAGAACACTACGAACGAACACAAGACGTCATGGAGACGCTCACTTATGCACTGTACTAAATTTTAGTGTTTACACTACGCAAGTCAAGTGTCACGCGGGGGGATCACTGCCCAAAAAATAGAACGCCTTTCAATTTGGATCCACTTGAAAGTCAATTTGAAGGCAAACTTGAATCGCCACTGTCCGATCGGTTCACACCATTGTCCTTGCTCACTGTACTTGCCCACTTCGCTAAACACTTGACCAATGTAAACCGGGCTTTACACTACAAATCCCGCATCCCCTTTCTCGTGTTATCAGTGCGGGACGCATGCGCGAACTTCCACTGAATACGTCAGCCATATTCCATGCAGTCAGCTGTCAAGCACGGGGTAGTCCCGCCCGCGTCATTTCACGCTGCTTTTTATAACAAAAAAATAAATTTTTAATACAAACGTTTTTGTTGTTATATGTTTTTGTATAGATAGTGAAGTGTTTAATGAAGTATAGTTTTAAATGAACTGGTTGGTGAAGATGGCGAAGTTGTTACTAATAGATATAATAATAACGCAATGCGGCTGTGATGTTTGCAAATTGCATTAACAACTCCTTAATAGGTTGCATTCGAGTTATTGAGGGCTGTGGTGTTTTTGATGTGATTTACAAAATGTGTAGTTATGGTGTGAGCCCTTGAAGACCATTGGTGAAAAAAGGAACAACCTAAATTGAGGTTAGTCAGAGGATAAACGTATTTTAATAACTAAGTTATAAGTAATTTAAGCTTTTTTCTATGTTATTATAGAAAAAAATTAGGTTATTTTAGAAAAATTATATTTTACAAGGGGAAGCGACTTGCACTCCCTTTATGTTGCTTTTTTACGTTAAGATCGGCAGACAGGCTGACGGTCCACTTGATGGTAGGGGTTATCATTGCCTATAACACAAGCAACGCCAAAGCTGCTGTAAGTGGGCTGCCGACTACAGTAGGATTAAGGATAAGAGATTAGGAGGGCGATACCTTGCTCTGGCATACCTTACTCACTCACCGAAACACAACAGCACACATGCTGTTATTTGACTGTGGTCTACTGTAATGGGATCTGCAAAACGGAGTGTGCCCTGCCACTACTTTCCAGATCCAGATCAGAGCCAAATGTGAAAAATCGAACCTGGGAACCTTAGAACAGAGCATTAGGGCAAGCACCCTAACCACTCATCCAACGGGCTCGTGTCCTTGGGCGACGGTAACCGCCTACCGTCAAGTGTACCGTCAGCCAGTCTGACGCTCTTTACATAAAAAATACATGCAACTCTAACGCGCAGGTACCTGCCGTGGTGCCGTGAAACGCGAGTATGAATTATATGGTGATTAAATAAGCCGCTAAAATATTTTTGATGAGCCAAAAAAGGCCGCATACCTTTTTATAATATCGCCGAAAGCTTAAAGACTTTATAAAAGCTTTTGCAAGTTGAACCGTGACTTGGGCTTTTATTATCTCTAACGATATTAACTAAGCCTGTGTGGTCCCGGAAGAACTGGATTTGTGCCATGGAAACATAGCTGAATAATTATTTAATTATCTCTGAACTTAACCTTACAATATGTAGCTTAAACTACTTATGGAATAGCTTTAGCTATAAAAAATAGCTAACCTAAGTAAGTAATTGGCAGGTACATATGTAACAAAATATATATGTAGGCTCAGTAATCTAAAAATGCCAAAGGGATATCACATCTCCCTGTCAATCTACAAACGCCCCATCCTCCACATCTTCACATACTTGGCACCGTTGCAAGTATTCCAGAACGGCCCAGGTTTCAATTGAGTCGAAGGCTTTCTCGTAGTCCACCAAGGCTGCGCACAGAGGCTGATTAAGTATACTCGCGGTTTTTCTCTATAATCTGTCTCAACGTGTGTATGTTGTCTACGGTGGCTGCTCCGGAGGCTGAAACCGTCGAATTTTCGGGCGAGACGATTTGTTACGAGTCTCGAGGACAAAAAAGGAGTGAGGATCGGTCTGTAGTTCTTGAGGAGAGTTTTATTAAAATGAAAATATTAAAAAAAATAAAAATACTAGTATTTTTGAACATAAATAAAAATCCTAAATAATATTATGAATACGAAGTGAGTTTGTTTGTTCGTCACGCTTTTACGTTTATTACTAACTGATCATAATTAAATTTTGAATACACAATTTCAGGGGTATAATGAAGGAAGGACATAGGGAGCACCTTTCATACATAATTTGCAGAAAAAATTGCACCCGAGCGAAGCCGGGGCCTATTTGGTAGTATTATTTAATTATGGTTATATGTAGATATGAACCTGTCCTAACTGTCGTAATAGGCATCATGACGGTATTAAAGAGTCAGAGAATAAATGGTTTTGGGGAAAAATATATGTTGAAAGGAATCTAAAAAATTCCTCATTTTTTGTATTAAATTGAGATTAAAGAGATTTTCAATAAAATAGAAGTGTAAATAACTGCAATCGGCCATGTTAACTGAAACACCAATCAGAGCGAATGACGTCACGCCCAGGTAACTGCCATCGTGTTGCTTGACTTTGCTTTGACAGAATGAAAAATCTGATGAGATGTCGGTGACGTCACGGTTCATCAGACGCGACGCCATGACACCTAAGAGCGTTTTCGCGCTTATTTCAAAATATATTTAAAAACATTCAATAATTCGCGTTGAAATTTAATTTTTTGCTGAAATATTGTTTTTTTCGGATATGGTAGACGTGTATCTAAATTATGGAAGGGAATTTCAAAATCTGTCGTCATGCCTATTTGTATGTGAGGTAGGTTGAGTAAACTCTATTTCAAAAATAGAATGCGCTTAGAAAATGCGCTAAAAGTGGTCGGTGCTTGTGCGAGTGTGTGCCTCGTTTAGTAAAACACTTTTTTGTTCGTTTTCTAAAGCTCTTGTTTGGTCTGGAGCGCACGGCCTTTCGACACAGGTTAACACGTTAGGAGTCCGCATTGCGTTTTAGAAACGAAATAGTCGTAACGTTTCTTCGAAAAAATAAAAATAAAATGAAAACGCATTTGAGAAATAATCTCAAGCAACAACACAATGCTGAGAATGCAATTGAGAATATTATATTATATATAATATTGGGATAGCTCAGCAAAATACCAACTTGCCGCACTCGACTCGGTGGATCGCAGAGCTAGGAGGCTCATTGGCGATGATACACTAATAAGAACTAAGCTGCAGAGCCTGGCACATAGACGCAAAGTTGCCTGTCTGTGTGTATTCTATAAGATGTACTTCGGAGAGTGTGCTCGTGAGCTACATGAGGTCATACCGCCTCCCCCTTTTATCGGACATGCAGACGTACGATCCTCACCTTGTCGAAATCCCTCCAATTCGGAACAAGCGCTTTAAAACATCTTTTATAATGCGCACTGCTAAGGATTAGAACTCCCTGCCGGCGTCTGTATTTCCGAGCTCATACAACTCAAATCTTTTCAAGGTTCGAGTGAATAGGCATCTTCTGGGTGAGCTCGCTCCATCGTCGGCCTCATCCTTCCTGCCAGGATTGATGCTGGCCAAGAGCAAACCCATCTTTAATAAAAAATAAATAAATATATAAATAGGTAAAGTTAAAACAGGTCAGTACATTTTTTGTTTGGACGAGATACATGTCTTGTTTTACTGTGACACTTTACTTACTCTGTGTACTCGTCAATAAAATGCGTGTCTAATATCGTTCAATGAATCAATTTTAATTATATGGACAAATTTTAAGTTTAACCACTCGACATTGGTCGAGTGGTTACCACTACCTACCATCAACTTGATGGTAGCCACCTACCATCAAGTTGAGCGTCAGCCTGTCTGCCAACCTTAACATAAAAAAGATCTCTTATTCTTTCAACGAAACACACGCTGTTATTTCACGGTGATCTTCTGTAAGGGGGTGGTTACTGCCGCTAGACGGGCTGCCCTAATGACTGCTAAACGCAGTGTGCTATGTCAAAATTGTAGGAAAAATTGAAATGGGTAAAGAAAATTAATTATTAAATGCCAAGTCAGGGTAAGAAAAGGTTCGTCACCTGAAAATTGACATTTGCTTGCACCAGGACAATTAATCAGTCATGTCAAAATTTCATTTCAAATGTCAGTCAATTGTCAGTTGTCTGCTTAGTGCTTTAGTTTAAAAAGGTACTAAGAGTCTACGATTTGCTAAATGAATTAATTTGAAAACTGTTAAACGCTCCTATGTTTAACAGTTAGTGATCTTTGAAATTGTATGAATGGTTAAAACCCTTAGGTACCTCACACCTTTTTAATTGCTCTGAAATTAATTTCTTTTATAATGCTCTCAGAAAGGGCTAGAACCAGACGGGTGGCGGGGTGTTTGAGGTGGCTATAGAAGGACGTCGAAGGGTGCGACGCAAACCGGCGTCTCACAGAACGTCCAACATGAGAGGAAATTGAATCGTAAACCTGGAACCCACTCTTTCATGGAATTCTTTATTTTACTACTCGCTTGGTATATTGATATCTACTATTTTTTTATTCGGATTCGATCGTGTCGCCTTAATAGTGGCAGAGCATACTCAATCGTAAACTGGGCACCCCATTCTTTCAACTTCTTAAATAGTATATATGTGCTGTTGAAGATCGGAGAGTGAGTAACAGTCCATTACCGTGTACTTTTCAAATCCCTTATCCTTAATCCTACTATAGTCGGCAGCACACTTGCAACACCTATGGTGACGTTGCTTGTGTTATAGGCGACATCCACTCCAATGTCCTACTATAAATTGGGTAACCCATTGGGTAACATAAGACCACCGTGGAGAAACAGAGGTGCGCTGTTGTGTTTCGATGAGTTAGGCATCTCAATGCCAGAGCTCACTTCTCTGTTCCCTCCCATCCAGAACCTATGGCATTGTGTTGTTATAGACGACGGTAGGTATCATTAGGTAGACCGTCAGCATGTCTGCCGACATTAACATTAAAAAAGGTCGATGTAGGTAAACTAGTAGACATATAAAAAAGTTTGCAGAATAATTTAGTGCGAATTTAATATCAGGTTTTAAATTACAATAGGAGCAAGTTTAGGTCGTCTATAGATTCAGGCTATTCTCAGAGAGACTTAGTTTTACCATGGTGGTCTTATTTAAGGGGATGAGTCTCGTCAGTGGCGTAGCTACACTTTCAGCGCCCTGGAGCAAATTTTTTCAAGCGCCCTCTCTCATTTTTTGAACGATCGATTGTAACATTGTAACTTCGCGAACTTGTGACTGAACATTGCATGCATATAGTTATTAAAAGTATTATTATTATCAAGAAAAATATGCTGAAAGATTACAGATTCATTATCATTATTGATTAAAACTGAAAAAAATTCATACACAAAACTCCAGATGATTCATTTCTCACGTGCCCATATGAGAGAATTATGAGACCATTTGAAAAATTTTGCCCCAGGGCGCTAAAAGTAAAGCTCATAATACGCTTCTTTGCTTTGAAATTGATTTCAGTTCCGTTTTCTGCTACCTTTTCTGGAGTATATTTAATTATTGGCTATTTGTATCATTTATATAATTATCTGTTCGAAATTAAAATATTCCGAAAAAGTGAATAATGATTATTTATAATTAGGTGGTCATTTTCGATTGTCTATTGATAAAAATTTAAGAAAAAAAAAATTTGCACCCCCCAGGCCCCGGCGCTCTGGAGCAACTGCTACCACCCGCTCCTCGACGCTACACCCCTGAGTCTCGTCTAAGGACTGCCAGACGGGTTACAAATAGTAGGACGCCCTGTAACATTGGAGTGGACGTCGCCTATAACACAAGCAACGCCATAGATGTTTCAAGTGTGCTGTCAATTGATTAATTCAATAGAATAAAATGTTTTCTTTACTAATAAATTGATTCGATTCAATTGAAATCAAGTTAAGGGTGACCGTTTAAATAATGTAATCCGTCAATTGTTCTAAACATTCAATTACTACTCCATTCGACCGTCGAGTAGTGTTCGTAAAGTCTTTAAATGCATTCATATACATTTCCGCCGCGCCCTGCACTCGCGATTGAATCAGTGACGCGCCTGATTAAAAATACTATCTATCGATAAGTCGATAAGCATCAGGGTTGAGGTGATAAAAAAATCTATGTGCAAAAGTAAAACACATTGATTTTTTATAAAGTTTTCTCTCCTGTGGCTCTAGCATGAGTTTACGATACTACACTCGCTAGCGAGAGCGTAAAACATTTATATGGAAAATTGATAATTTGACATTGACAGTTCACGATTTTCCATACTAAATTTTTACGTTCTCGCTAGCGAGTGTAGAATTGGTGTAGTATCGTAAACTCATACTAGAGCCACTGTTTGTCAAACGATTTCTTTTTTGGTTTTGTAGATATTAAGAAGCTTTAGCTTTTTTTTTCACATTGAAATAATCGAATTCATCTAAAGCCATGTTCTTAATTGAATTGTTCTCATATATATAAAAATGAATCCCCATTTCCCTTGGTCACGGCATCACGCGTGAACGGGTAGACCGATTTTAATTCGGTTTTCACTAATGGAAAGAGGGATAAACGGGGAATATACAAAAATTATATATAAAAATTGCATCCCGGGCGAAGCCGGGGGCGGGTCGCTAGTGTTCAATAATTTACTAAGCACATTAATGAAGAAATTAACACAACATAAACTTCAAATGTCGTTTCTTTGTTTACATGTATGTGAGCGTGTTTTTCAAAAATATAATCTAGTTCGGGGCTCCAGTGGGATTTTTAGTAGTCTGTATTGTAGGGACACGCTCATTGAACACGAGAAGGTTCCTTATCAGTTGACTTCACCAATGACGAAGCCTGCCTGTTCAGATATTTTGACTCGCTTCGCTACACGGAACTACTCAAGGATACAGTTTACGAACCCGTTGGATGAGTGGTTAGGGTGCTTGCCTTGGGTTCCCGGGTTCGATTCCCGGCAGGGTAAACTTTGAAAAATGAACTTTTTAAATTTTTCTTTGGTCTGGATTTGGAAAGTAGTGGCAGGGCACACTGCGTTTTCGCAGTCATTTGGGCAGCCCGTCTGGCGGCAGTAACCACCTCCATATCTGTGACCACCGTGAAATAACAGCTCGCGTCCTGTTGTGTTTCAGTGAGTTAGTAAGGGATGCCAGAGCCTATTTCCCTATCCACTTCAAATCCCTTATCCTTAATTCTACTGCAGTCGGCAGGGCACTTGCAGCAGCTTTGGCGTTGCTTGTATTATAGGTAACGGTAGCCTCCTACCACCTAGTGAACCGTCTGCCGAACTTAACATTAAAAAAAAAACAGTTTATAATAGATATTAATGTAATTTAAATGAAAGGATTAAAGCGGGATTAGGTATTAGAAAGGCACATAGCGTAGGGGTCCTATTATGCGGTATTGTTACTCTGCAGATACACGGCAACGTGTGTTTCCATATGATCTTATCCCCTTATCACGCGGGAAAGTTAATATACACATAGAATGCGTTCATATATTGTGCAACAGTGAATAATACCCTGTTAATGAAATGACTGAATGATCAAAGAGACATTGGCAGGTATGTCCGCTTTTGCTCACGCTTGGTGGCGCTGGTGTTGTTGGAGGTCACACCATTTTGACAGCTCCCTTAATCGCGTATAGATTTTGTGTGTTTACTGTTTGTTTATTATTTGTTTTGAGAAAAATGGCAGAAATGTACGGCGTTTGGACAGTTTGTGAATTGAAAAAAGAATTAAAGAAGAGAAACGCTAGAGTTACAGGGAAAAAGGTAGAACCTGTGTCCCGATGTTCTCGATGAGCACAAAGGCACAACACAACACCGAGGCATTTTATTTACACAAAATATTTAATATTCTTTCCCTCAACTGATAATTGCATTGAGTTTGACAGATAGCAAGACCTCCAAATACACCATCGCCATCTGCTTTGAGCTTTCGAGATTAGCCGCCATTAAATTATATTTCAACATTTTAAATCTTCCTTTGCAAAGCGACAGGAAATAGCTTTTTTTAAACCGAAATAGTAACTATTAATTTAGTATCTAAATGAATAGTGAAACCATCTTGGTTAATGTTGTGAATTAGTTATTTATATCGACAAGGGTAACATGCCTTGTCGCATCACTATAGGAAGCAGTTAATTCGTGTGATCGACTCCTCTCCGGGTTAGTTATTGAACTGTGCCCTCGGCTCTCGGCTGCAAGTAAGGTTCATTGTTTTGTCGTATGTATCGGCTCGGAAATGGGTTATTATGTTGTTTAACTTAAATTGATTTAAGCAGCTGTTTCGAGAGACTTCCCTTTTAGCACAGAACACAATATTCTGTTACATAGAAACAATAGCACAGAATTCATAGCACAGAGTACTTTTAGTCCAGTTTGAGCAAAATAATTTTTTTTTCAAAGTGTGAGTAAAAATAAATTTTATTCGCACTATAACATTATTTATTGTGTTTGTTGTAAAGATACTATAGATGAGTTTGGTTGCAAGAGATAAATTTATAAATAAATAAATTATTTACAATACATTCTGGTAAATAGCAGGCAGCCAGTCTGGTGGCAATGACAACTATGAATAATAGTTGAATAATTATGAAATAATAGCAGATTTGCTATTGTATTTTGGTTAAATAGCATCAGAATGTCTAATGTCCTATACTTGAATGCATTCCCCAAATAAATATTGATTTTACAAAATATAGCGGGATGAATATATCGCTCCCGGTTTAATATAAATAATAAATAATAATAAATAAATTAATTTTGTTTCACAATATTAACATATACGTAATGTGTTATTGTAGTAAACAGCTTAAAAAAAGAAAAAGGTAAATATGTTAACATGGTAACGGAAATCATTATTACAGTGATCTCCACATTAGGCGAGGCCTGTCCTAGATGATCTATGTCTAATCTAAGGTTACCAAAATAGTTCATAAAAAAGCAGTGTATGTTTTGTTAAAAGTGAAAATAAATAAAATATTACGTAATTAATTCACAAAACTTATTGCACAGCTTTTATTATACTATAGACTAGCTGAGCCCGCAATTTCGTATGCGTGGTATTCGGTATAGCGTGTAATTTTTTTGTTTGTAAACCGATTGGAATGAAACAAGCAATAAATGTTACGGGAAGCTTGCTACAATACATCAGTGGAAACCGCATTCAAATCGGATTTGCCGTTTCTGAGATAAGCGTGCACAAACGTACAGACAAACAGACAAGAATTCTAAAAACTATTTTTTTGACCTCGGTAACATAAGTAGGTACAACATGTCCAAATTGTTTTTTTTTTTAAATATTTAGTGTACAGACACGGCTCGTTTACGATTTTATTATATTGTTATGACTCACCATGGAATGTTCTAGAAAAGCGTTCTCGCCTGACAACAAATCTGGAAAGTTCCACCCTAGAATAGAAGTCACGCCACTCCCCGGTTATTGTCAAGGGAAATAGGTCCTTATGCACACAACATAGAGTTCACATTCAACAGAAATAACGTTCCCGAACTTTCAATGACCTTGTTTACAAAAGTTGTTTACTTGTATTTTGTTTGTTGTGTGTTTGTACTAAAATCGAGAAAGATCTAGACGATTGGCAGCGGGTATAAATAGGCGAAGTGGCGAGCTAGCGACACAGTTCGATTCTGCGATTCGAAAGCGAAACTTCGGAACTTACCTGCGACAGTAAACCAGCGACTCATAAGGGAATCATTGACGACTCTTGGCAAGTTTAACGGTTTTATCGGACCTTTCGTTTAGCCCTTTTGGAAGTCATCTTGGTTTGTGGAAATAAATAGTTGATTTTCGCCCTTACACGGCTGATTGACTCACCCCCACACGTAACAATATGTATAGATAGGTACGATTTTTACTATAGCTTGTAAAAGCGTTAATTTAATTGTATATAATTTACTTTTATAATAATTTCATTGACTTTACAAACGTGATACCTAGGATACCTGAGTTTGTAAAATTCAATTAAAAGATGTTTTTAATAATTGTTATTTGAATTTGATTGTCTGGAAATTAATAACCCTTAACATGGTATGAGCTGTTTTTAAAGACAGGCTGACGGTCCACTTGATGGTAGGTTGCTAATCAAGCCACAGTTGCTGCAAGTGCGCTGCCAACCGTAATAGCATTAAGGATAAGGGACTGGAAAGGGATAGCAAATGGGTTCTAGAATTCCTTACTCGCACAGTGCTGCTAATTCACGGTGGTCTTTCTTAAGAGGGTGGTAACTGTAGCCACATTGGCTGCTCAATCCTTCCACTACCAATTGCCAAAACCTTACTCACTTACGAAAACATAAAAGCACACATGCAGTTAAGTTACGGAGGTCTTATGTAAGGGTTCGGGGTGTTACTGCCTCACATTGCGTAGCAGTCGTAAACTGTGGCTGTCACACAATGTTTCCTGCGACTGTTAAGAGGATAAAGCATTAAGAGGGGATAAAGAATGTCTTTTGAATCCCTCACTCATTCTCCAAAATATATTTATTTTATGGTGGTCTTCTGGTGGTTACTGCTGCTAGATGGGTTGCTGCTAGATGGCTGCTAGCTAGATGGTTACTGCTGCTATGTCACTAGTAAATATATTACAAAGAGAGAGAAAAATGTATCCCATACATTCTGTGAAAGCTGATTTAAAAACATTTACCAAATAGGAGTGAAAATGAATAGTAATGACGTGTCGGACGGCACGTACTCCATTAATTTACGATAACATAATATACGATTAGTAACATCTTTATTAGTTATTGTTTTCGATTATCGATAAGCCTTATCGATTTTTATCTCGAGTTGTAAATTACGAGGAACAATTCTCGGACAAGGATCTTGAGAAATCGACACGTTGTTTTTCCAAAAACACAATTTATTGTATATATACGTATACTAAAGTAATTTAAAGTTTAAATTTTTGTCACAAAATAAAATGGTACAGTCGTTTGGTTCGAAAAATAGTGGTTACCTGGAAAATATTCCGGGAGTTTTGTAAAATGGTAATTTTATAGATTTTGAGTGCTCTTTCCGAATTTTGACTTTGCCACCTGTATTTTTGCCGCTCGCGCCGCCACATTGGTAAAATGGCGCCTAAAAGCAGCGTTTTGACAATACCTCCTTTTCGACTTATTTTACGATAAAAACAGTTATATACTAGAAACTAGAGACATCTTCCGGTTACTCCACGCGTGTTGGAGTACACTTTGCGGCGCTCGTACGCCAAAACTGTTGATTTTATGAAAAAAAGGTATAAACACAAATTGTAGGTAATTGTCTCTAGTTTCATTTCGTCATCAGATAGGCTGACGGTCCACTTGATGGTAGGTGGCTACCGTCGCCTATAACACAAGCAACGCCACAGCTGCTGCAAGTGCACTGCCGTCTACAGTAGGATTAAGATAAGGGATTATGAAGGTGATAACGAAAGGGGCTATGGTATCATTTACTCACTCACAGAAACACAACAGCACACATGCTGTTATTTCACGGTAGTCTTCTGTAAGGGTGTGGTTACGATTCCGAAACTCAGTTTGCCCTGTCACTTTACAAATTGCCGAAGTTTTATTTAATAACTTAATATAATACTTAACAAAGTTATAACAGAGTAAATTATTTAATTTTACATTCATGGCTGATGATACATGAGAGGTATCATCATTGTCTATGGATTATGATGGCCTTGCAGTATCATGAAATATTTGGTAACCGTCACGGGGGTAAGCTAGAAAAAATAAACCAGTTAAGTTGCTGGCCAAGTTAAATGCACCATATGTGTAAAATACCACACAAAGTCTACCTTCGCGATATACATACAGACATTAATATTATCTTCTATTGTGTACCGTGCGTAACTCAATGCAACGCGTAGCGCCCGTTCTATTTTAACTCGCCAAGTTCATTAACGTGCGTCTTAATATTAGTGATGGGACACATGCACTATGGAGTTGTCTATGAGATATTATTTTATTTACACTGTTCAGGTGTCATAAATACATTTAACTGTCATTGTCATATTCTGTCAACTGGCAGTTAAAAGAAACACTGTCGTCAACCAATAACTTTAGTATAAATGCTTAGTTAGGACTTGAATTGACTTCTTCGGACTTGACGGACCCTGTTTTGGAAAATTTAAAGAAAATGTTTGTACTTGACTGACTAGTTTCGGGATCTGCTACTTTTGATTTTAATTTGAATTTTGAGTTTTTTATACTGCTATTCTTACAAGTGACACTGGCAAAATCATCGGAGAAGATCTGATGGAGCCGTAACCAAAATAAGAAGGAACCAATTCAAGAAATAGTGTTATTTTTTCCTTGTGTAAAGGTCGGCATACGGAATGGCGGTTCACGTGATTGCATATAGTATAGGTACAGTCACGAGACTATTAAAACAGGCAAAGATATAGAGCTTGAGAGTGCTAGTTTATAGAAAAAAGGTGATAGGCCCAAAATGACATTTTTGGATCCCTCACTCAGGGACTATTAAATAGGGCTTGCGAGTGCAAGTTTATAAAAAAAAGGTGATAGGCCCAAAATGTCATTTTTGGATCCCTCACTCACTCGAAGAAACCGAATACGTTCTGTAATTTCTTGGTTTGGTTACAGCAGCCAGATGACTGCCCAATATATATTATAACTGCGAAAAGCTGATGATTTTCCAGATGTTATACTTTAAAATTTTAATTACAATTTAAATACTCTCTTATAATTTAATTGTGGTTCCGTTCAAACGACGTCATAAAACTAGAGATAGAAAGTAGAAACCGTTCCGTACGTTAGAATTAAAAAACGGACCCTTATAGGATCACTCGTGTGTCCGTCTGTCCGACCATTACCCCCCTTATCTCCGAAACTACTGAACCTAAAATTTTGAAAAAAATACAGAAATTAGTTTTCTACTTATAGATTGTAGGAAAACCTATAAGAAGTCCATGATATTAAAATAACATGGTAAATCCCTCAATATTGTGCGGATAGGTAACATCGTACGGAACCCTCCTCACGCGAGTTCAACTCGCACTTGTCCCGTTTTATTTCTTTTCTATTCCCAATTAAGAACAAAATAATACAAGAAAGACATTCTTCCAAAAACAAATTTATAAATTTGCTACTATTGCTACTATTACGGTGATTTAAAAAAATAATAGGGTAAGGTAATATTCAACATTTGTCGATATTAAAAGTATGTGTCAAATTTAAACTTAAAAAAATAAGATAAAATATTAATATTACTTTGGACATTAATGAATATTAATTTTTGCATTTAAAATATTTTATATTAAGAATTATATAATTCCTTAATTAATTAGTAATATAACTCATAGGTATCGGTTAGTAAAAACTTAACAAAATATCTACATTTTATTGAATACTAGCGGTCCGCCCCCGGCTTCGCCCGGCGTGCAATTTTTATATACCCTAAAACATTCCCCGTTTATCCCTCTTTCCATTAGCGAAAACCGAATTAAAATCGGTCTACCTGTTCATGCGTGATGCCGTGACCAGGAGAAATAGGGATTCATTTTTATATATAAGATTTACTAACTAATATAATTTAAATTAACTAATTAAGCAAAATTAAAAGTCAAAAAACTCTCCAACCGACTTTTTACGGTTTTCCCCAAAAAGGCAATAAGTACCGCTCGTGCTATTCGACGTTGCCATTTAAAGAACTTTTTATCTCTTAATCAACCTTAATTAAATTTAACATGAATCGGAATGATAATACCCTAAATTGTACACAGCAATGGTACTGCCGGAACCGGAAACGGCAATGCCGGAAGAAAATGTCTGACATTAAAACATAATATAGGTTAATCAATGATAATTCATCTCGCTCAAGTGACACCTCAAATAGTGACAGCTGTTCAAAGGCAATCGACTCAGCATAACAGTGTTGAATTATTCAAAGCATTTGCATATTATTCAAGAATATGGTCCTTATTTGAACATATTTATAAACTAAATACAAAATAGGGACCTTGTTTATGGTGTACATATATATTAGGCATATATGTATTTACGCAAGGTCTCAAAAGTGTGTTCAATCGAACCTCAAAACACTAATAAGAACTAAGATAAAGAGCCTGGCACATAGACATTGCCTGTCTATGTGTATTCTATAAGATGTACTTCGGGGAGTGTGCTAGAGAGCTGCATGAGATCATACCGCCTTCCCCTTTCTTCTATCGGACATGCAGACGTACGGCTGGTTACCATCCTCACCTTGTCGAAATCCCTCTAATTCGGACCAAGCGTTTTAAAACATCTTTTATAATGCGCACTGTTAAGGATTGGAACTCCCTGCCCGCCGTCGTCCGTTTTTCCGAGCTCATACAACCCAAATCTTTTCAAGGTTCGAGAGAATAGGCATCTTCTGGGTGAGCTCGCTCCATCGTCGGCCTCATCTTTCCTACATGGATAGATGCTGGCCAAGAGCAAACCCATCTTTAAAAACAAGTGCGAGTTGAACTCCCGTGAAGAGGGTTCCGTACGATGTTACCTATCCGCACAATATTGAGTGATTTGCCATGTTATTTTAATATCATGGACTTCTTATAGGTTTTCCTATAATCTATAAGTAGAAAGCTAATTTCTGTACTTTTTAAAATTTTAGGTTCACTAGTTTCGTAAGACACACGAGTGATCAAGTCAGTGATTTGCCATGTTATTTTAATATCATGGACTTCTTATAGGTTTTCCTATAATCTATAAGTAGAAAGCTAATTTCTGTACTTTTTAAAATTTTAGGTTCACTAGTTTCGTAAGACACACGAGTGATCAAGTCAGTGATTTGCCATGTTATTTTAATATCATGGACTTCTTATAGGTTTTCCTATAATCTATAAGTAGAAAGCTAATTTCTGTACTTTTTAAAATTTTAGGTTCACTAGTTTCGTAAGACACACGAGTGATCAAGTCAGTGATTTGCCATGTTATTTTAATATCATGGACTTCTTATAGGTTTTCCTATAATCTATAAGTAGAAAGCTAATTTCTGTCTTTTTTAAAATTTTAGTTTCACTAGTTTCGTAGGACACACGAGTGATCAAGTCAATGTGTTCTTTTCTGAGTCCCTGTCAAAACGTACCTATGGAATGACCATCCCTATGGAATGACAACAATTTGTTCGAAAAACTTTCGGATTTATAATATTAGAATTTAGTGCTTTAATCACAAATCGATAGTCGAAAAGAACGCCTAGGGTTAGCTGGCTGTTTTTTTTCTCACTAGCTAAAAAAATATTTTAAAACAAATTTTCGTCGTACCTACGCAATAAAGAATTTACTGTCATGCATTTTTCTGCCCACTTTGTGTACTTGTTTAAGAGCACCTAAACACTCTTAAACAAGTAGTCAGATGGTATTTCAGGGTCATGTTAAATAATGCTAAAATGTAGCGTGCATGGAAGACTGGAGTGACGGACAGAAACGAAATGTGAAGGCACAGAATGCGATGTCATAATTCGCGTGGGAGGGCTGTACGGTCAAGTGCACTTTGTAATAACTGCATATAGGTACATGTGTGCAACTGTACATACAGATGTACAGTATGTATGTAGCACTATAGGCGAATCAAATAAAAATAGTAGAAATAGTGAAGTTCATAGTTTAAGCACTTGAAGTAAGCATAAGCTACAATTGCAATAAAACTCGTGTCCACAAAATTGGCAACTCTTTTGTGAGACAATGTGTACGCTTTTACAAAGGACTATGAATAATTATCTATGAATAAATTTAAAGTTTATATGAAGAAAACCCTATGCAAAAAGGGATATTATAAAGTATTGGATTATATAAATGACTAGCAATTTTTATATACCCTAAAACATTCCCCGCTCACCCCTCTTTCCATTAATTTAGTGAAAACCGAATTAAAATCGGTCTACCCGTTCACGCGTGATGCCGTGACCAAGGGAAATGGGGATTCGTTTTTATATATAGAGAATAAACATCCTTGAAGTTAAATTATAATATTGCAATGTTATGCAAATTGCTGAATTTTGTTACAAATCACGTGATTGACGATTTATGAAATGAGCAAGAGGGGGTTCCCTCTAGTTCTTGCCGAGTTCTTCCCTCTAGAAGCAGCATACCGAACTGGCGGTACTTTAAAATTAAAATTAGAAATATTTGAAGGAGATAAATGATAATAAAGTAAAAAATAAGATAAATAATATTAAAGTAAAAAAAAAATATTATTTTATGGAGCATTGAATCTCTTGATTCGAATTGATTGCTAGGACTGACAACTTGACATCCAACATGTTGAAAGTAGGCGTCAATATGCCTGCTCACATTGCAATTTGTCGAATCAATTCAAATTGAATGTAAAATTGCATCGTGAGTGGGAATAGATTATGTTAAAAAAATAATGAGTAATTGTTTTGACTTGACTCTAATGTTATATGGACTGTTGATTCGTCTGTGTCCAGAATGCTGCTGACTCCGTCCTTTAGAGTATGGGTATTCAATAGTATAAGTACTAAGACGCTTGAGTGTGCCGTCAGCTTGTCTGACGACTTTTACATAAAAAAAGTTAGGAAAGTTTAATTCAATTCATTTAATTTATAAGTAAATCTGTATTTTTTTAAATGTTAAGATCGGCAGACAGGCTGACGGTGTACTTGATGGTAGGTGGCTACCGTCGCCCATAACACGAGCAACGCCACAGGTGCTGTAAGTGCGCTGCCGACTACAGTAGGATTAAGGATAAGGGATTAGGAAGGGATAGGTAAATGGGATCTGTGGCTGTATGGCTCTGTAGCTGTATGGCCGGGCTTCCCTAAACACCCCCACAGAAGATCGCCGTAAAATGTTGTATTTCGGTGAGGGAGTAAGCGATGCCAGATGCCATGTAAGGGGGTGGTTGCTGCTGCCAGATCGGCAGTCCAATTTTTATAGCTATACAGATTATAAAATAAAATCCTTCACAACTACGATTTTAAAATCAGTGCTGTGCGAATGTTTATACCAAAGTCTTTTCGGAAGTAATATTTAACAAATAAATCTACTTGATCTAATCAATACGAAGTCTCTGTCCGCTTCTATCTGTTTCTCCGCTAACTTCTTTTAATCCACCCAACGGATTTTGATACGGTTTTCACCAATGGAAAGAGCGATGAACGGGACAGGAACGAGGTGCATATAATTTGCTCTCTCTCTATTAAATGGTTAATAATTAAAAAATATAATTTATTTATTATTACATGGCCTCCCACGAGGCAGGCATCAGACAAAAACACACAACAAGGGTCAAAGAGACACCACACATGGCAGATGCCGCCGCAATTACAGGAGGCTCAGCTTGCACCAATAAAAGTTCCGAGCAACATTCCAATACTAACTAATAATATTACTAAAATAATAAAAAAATATTATATATTATCATAATAAAAAAATGACCTTGTAACTTTTTTCATATGATTAAATATTAAATTTGACTAATTGAGTTTGTTGTAAACCGATTGGAGTAAAAACGAACACTCAATGTTACGGGAAGTTTGCTACAATACATTAGTGAAAACCGCATTCAAATCGGTTAAGCCGTTTCAGAGATTAACGTGCACTAACGCCCAGACAAACAGACAAGAATTCTAAAAATCGTTTTTTTTTTTTGAGAAAATATTTAATACTAGCTGAACTCGGCCACGCTTCGCTGCGGCCCATACGGCGCCGGCCGGCGTGCGCATGGGGCGCGCGGTACTGAACACTGCTTATTTACAACACTATTTATCGTAGCGTGATTTTATATAGCCTATAGCCTTCCCCGATAAATGGACTATTCAAAACAAAAATAATTTTTCAATTCGAACCAGTAGTTCCCGAGATTAGTGCGTTCAAACAAACAAACAAACTCTTCAGCTTTATAATATTAGTATAGATACCAGACACGGCTCTTTTACGAATTTATTATATGTATATATATATAAATTGTCATAAGAAATCAGTATGACGTTATGTACTACATAATTTAATCTTAGACAACGTCGTATTTGTCATCATTAAACAGTTGTTGCAAGCAACTTTAGTGATTCGTTGACGCCCACTCCACAAGAAGATAACAGTATCTCATTGTATGTCTGTACATGTCTTTAATGTATGTCAATAGATCTCGTGCTCTATTTTTTTGTCAATCGCTAAACGAGTTGCTAGAAGGCTGTATGTCGTCACAGTATAGTATACTATAATATGTAGATCGATCAAATGAAACTAAGGGCTGTCACGGTTAATTCGATTGCTCAAATGTAATTTGAATACGCTTGTACAAATTCATATATTTTGATTTATTATTGTTTTTTAAGATAAGATAAACCTCTATTGTAATCTGTATTATAAGGTATTTCATAGCTTCAAGATTTGTACAATTCGGAAATATAATATAATTAAATTATTATATTATCCTAACTAAAATATTATACTTTCACGCCTTAACTACTCAGTCATCACAGGGATACAGGAAAGGACAAAGGGTACTTTTAATCCTTTCATGCGGAGATAAAGAGCTGTTCCCGAGGAACCAATTGAAGGTAAAAATAAAAATTCAAAGACTGATAAAAATATACATATGCCCGCCCTTTACTTGCCTCCATACAAAATTGCCGATTTCCACGAATAATATTTTATAAAGAGACGCGTGCAAGAGCTAGTAAATTATAACGGTGTGCAGGGTTCGGATCAGCTCCAATAGCATCCTCAATGCATTCGCCGAAGGGCTTGACTGTCGGTGCCTGAACCGTTGTTGTATGGTTCAGCTACTGACTAATGAGGACAGCAGTAAGTCAACATAAAACTAATATAGCCTTAAGTTGAATGTTACTAACAAATGATCAGACATGGTCGAAATAAAGAGTTTTATTATTATTAATTTATCATCATAAAGATTGAACAAATCTTATATTTATCTTGTATTTGACGAGCCCGTGCTTGCCTTAATGATTTGTTCAAGGATTCCCGGCAGGGTCAACTTTGAAAAATGAATTTTTCAAAGGCTCTGGTCTGGATCTGGAAAGTAGTGGCAGGGCACACTGCGTTTCGCTGTCATTTGGGCAGCCCGTCTGGGGGCAGTCATTTGGACCCCCTTACAGAAGAAATAACAGCACGTGTGCTTTTGTGATTCGGTGAGTGAATAAGGGATACCAGAGCCCATTTCCCTAACCCTTATGTATTATGATTATGTATTATGATATATAAACTATAATATTGTAAAGCTTTATCAAAATTCGTTCAGTATTTTTTCGTGAAAGAGTATACTTCCATTTCAAGCTTGAAAATATTTTATCGATATATGAAAGTAGCACCTCACTAGGGACAATAGTCTGTTTACACGAGGGATGCCATGCGGGCGCTTCGTCGAGTTATCCTCCACATTAGTCTATATTAAATGAGTCACCCAATATAAGACGGTTCAGCTTTATTTACAACGTGTCTGCACGCGTGAGATCAAATATACATGGGGGAGAAAAGACTGTTTTAGTTAAGTCTCTCTGTAATTTTCGAACGTTTGTTAACAAAAGTTAACTGTGGTTAAGGACAGTCAGCTTTAATTTGATATTAAAAAAATTGAAATTAAGATATTTTCATAAATTTATGATATAACTAGCTGGTGCTCACGACTTTGTTTGCGTTGAAAAATGAAATATGAGTAACATAACGCCTGACATCTTTATCGCTGTGACGACGCGACCGTGGCATCGATTGCTTTATATGTTATCGGACGATCCCTTTTTTCCTTTTTCCAGGATAAAAAGTAACCAGGATTTGATTGAATAACAAACACACAAACATCTAAACATTCAAACTTTCGCATTTATAATATTTGTAGGATTTGTCTGTCAAGTTAGACGTGGAGTGAAATCTATAGTGATAAACTTTATAACGCTTTTCGAGAAATGATTACAAAATCGTTTTTGTTTCATCGTATAAAATTGAATTCTTATATGTGATTAGCATTCGAGCCCCTTTATCTTAAGTGCTAAAACATTGACCTATTTTTGTAAGTATTCGGGAATAGTAGATACTTTTTACTGGATCCATCCTGTAAAAAGTATCCAGGGTACCCTATGCCTTACTCCGCGGTGGAGCTGCGGAAGAGTGTTCATCCGACCTCGCAACTTCACCAATAGCAGATGAGGAGGACGCCAAGAGGTTTAGTCGGTAGGTCTACCGCACTACCATATCGGGGCCGGAATCCGACATAACCCACCGGTCTGTCCCCAGGCCGGTGGGTATCCATGATGGATTCCTCTTGTAAAAAAAAAGAAAGCATAACAAACAAACCAACTTTCTTTGATATTTATAATATTGTACTTGGGATACTGAATAAAGCCAATAGAAATCTAATAATTATGGGCGATTTCAACAGTCAGATGGGGCCTAGGAATAGTGGCGAAGAAAACACGTTAGGCCCATATACTACAGGAAAAAGAAACGACAATGGTGAAAGGCTAATTAATTTTGCGCTTCAAAACAACTTGAAAATAATGAATAGTTATTACAAAAAGAGCCCAAGCAGAAAATGGACATGGATATCACCGTGTGGAAAAATAAAGAATGAAATAGACTTTATTCTAACCAAGAACCAAAAAACGTTCGATAATGTAGAAGTGATTAACCAGTTGAATTTCAATACTAATCATAGAATGGTGCGTGCAACGCTCAATAGTAAAAATCCAAGGAAAAGAAGGCCAACTGTGCTACATCCAAATTTTTTCAAGGCAGAAATACCGGACGAAACTATGGAGTTGATAAAGCAGAAACTTAAAGGTGTAATAGAACTAAAATGCGTACAGATTAAATACGATATTATAGAAAAAGAACTCATTAATCTTGGAAACAAATTACAACCACAGAAACAAAGCAAAGACAAGATTGGAGAAGAAGCTAGACAACTAATTAAAGAAAGAAAAAAACTACTAGAAGACAGAAAAAACCAAAGAAAAAATATTGCTGATGTTAGTAAGAGAATTAGTACAAGTATAAGAGAATATAGAAATAAAATACGGATGAACACAATAAAATTTCATATCGAAAAAACAGGTGGAGTGAAAAAAGCGCTAAAAGAGTTACGAAATTATCTCAATTGGGTTCCCAAACTTCAAAACAGAAATAACGAGGCAATAACTAAAAGAAAGGATCTAATAAATACTGCAACAGAATTTTACCGCCAATTATATAGAGATGAAACAACTAACAACACTAGATGTAATGCAAATAAACACTCAGATGTTGAGAATGTTCCTAGTATATTAAAAACAGAGGTAATAAAGGCTATAGAATCACAAAAAAATGAAAAAGCTACAGGCGAGGATAAAATCACTAACGAAATACTAAAAGCTTCATTAGAGGCCATAACAGCTCCCCTCGTAGAATTATTCAACGACATATTAAAAACGGAAGAAATACCAAAACAATGGAACATAACCACAATTATTTTATTACATAAAAAGGGAGACAAAGAACAAATAAATAACTATAGACCTATAAGCCTTATGCCTAACTTATATAAAATATTTTCTAAAATAGTACTGACACGGATTACCAAAATATTAGATGAAAATCAACCGATCGAGCAAGCGGGATTTAGGAGCAACTATTCAACAATAGATCACATACATACATTAAAACAGCTAATCGAAAAATACAGCGAATTTAGAAAGATATATTATATTGCTTTTATTGATTATAATAAAGCATTTGACTCATTAAAACACCACAACATTTGGATGGCACTACAGAAACAAGGCGTAGAGGACAAATATATAAATATAATAAAACAAATCTATAAGAACAGCAAAGCTAAAATAAAACTAGAGTCCACTGGAGCGGAATTCGAAATACAAAGGGGAGTGAGACAAGGGGACCCCTTGTCTCCAAAGTTATTTACAGCGGTTCTAGAGCAAATATTCCGGAATTTAGACTGGGAAAGAAAAGGTTTGATAATAAATGGAGAACGCCTACACCATTTAAGATTCGCAGATGACATAGTACTACTGAGTGAAAATCCTACAGAACTACAAGAAATGCTATACCAGTTAGACGAAGAAAGCATAAAAACAGGACTGACAATGAATACAACAAAGACAAAAGTAATGACGAATGGACTAAAAAAAGAAATTCAATTAAAAGGCACCATCGTAGAATATGTTGACAAATACGAATACTTGGGTCAGACAATATCACCCACAGACCAAATGGATAAGGAGATTAGTAAAAGAATTTCCAACTCTTGGAAACGTTTTTGGTCAATGAAGGAAATTTTGAAAAACAAAGGGATACCGGTATCAGAAAAAGGCAAAATTCTCAACACATGCATCACTCCATGCTTATCCTATGGAAGCCAAACATGGGCCCTTACCAATAAGAATTTAAAAAAACTAGAAATATGTCAAAATTCAATGCAAAGAAGCATTCTAGGAATAAAAATGAAAGATAAGGTAAGATTGGAAGACATAAGGGAAAAAACAAATGTAATACCTATTACTAAAACTATAAAGAAACTCAAATGGAGATGGACGGGTCATATGACTAGGGATCCACATAAATGGTCGCACAAGATTACCCACTGGTACCCTAAAGAGGAGAAACGAAAAAGAGGAAGACAAAATCGTAGATGGGAAGATGATATAAGGAAGATAGCGGGAGCAACATGGATGAGAAAGGCCCAGGACAGGGAACAATGGAAGGACTTAGAGGAGGCCTATGTCGTTGGACAGGCGAGGAAGAATAATAGAGAGTAAATTTTTGTTCTATATAAGTAATGTACTGTAACATGTTTTTGTATTGTTATTCCTCGAAATTAAAGGCTATCTTTATCTTTATCTTTATCTTTACTTGGGATTAGGATTATATAAAAAAATGTATAAAATGGATATAGTTGTGGCCTTATTTAGCTGGTTAGTTCCCAAAACAGTTTGCTTGTCTTTTTATAGTTCTCATTAAACTTTTAGTATATACAATGTACCCTTTTTTGTGAAGTCGTTAAACTGTAGTGAATGTCTCAGTATGGCGCCGCCATAAAAGAAAATGCGTTCGCGCATATGCGCCGTGAAGGCAGCCATACACAGCCATACACGCCTTCACAGCCATACACGATGCATTGGCGGTTACAGGGGGGGGGGGGGGGGGGGGCATGGGGGCCATGGCCCCCCCCAAAAGACCCAAGAAATCCATATTTTTGACTTAACTTTTCAATTCAATTCAAGTACAATTCAATTCATATATGAACTGAATATAGAATAATATAATCCATATCAATCAAAGTTATCGAAAGTTTCATAATTCATGTCAGACATTTGAGACAGTTCAAATACGCGATTACGCGGGTTAAAAGTATTTGCAATACAACTATAATGCATCTCAACTAGTAAAAAAAATACACAAAAAAATTACTTGTGATATTAACCCTAACTCCGAACTTTGTCAGAATGCCCCCCCCCCCAAAATGAAATTCTGGATCCGCCCCTGACACGATGCTAGGAAGTAATAAACTAAGCTGTTAGGAGAATACTATACAAGAATTTGTTTAGTTTTTTATTTAAAAGTCGCAAGACTCGTCAGTCAGAACAGTCAGACGGTCCATTCCAAAGACTACAATATGTATATTTCGATGGTAAGTCGCTACCGTCGCATATATGAGCAACGCCACTGGTGCTGCATGTGCGCTGCAGGTCTTAATAGGTTAAGGGATAAGGATTAAGGATTAGGAAGGGATAGGGAAATGTAATGTAATAAAAAAAAACACTGCTATGCTCTTTCTGGCATATGAGTCATTATGAGCAGCCCGTATAGGGGCAGTAATCAACCACTTACAGGTAAGATTAGATTCCTAATCCCTTTATCCTTATCCTTTCCTAATCCCTTTATCCTTATCCCCACTTGCAGAACTAGGCGTTGCTTGTGTCATAGGCGACGGAAGCCACCTATACCACAAAGTGGATGGTCAGCCTGTCTGTCATCCTAAACATTAAAAACTAAATAAAAAACGGGACAAGTGCGAGTTGAACTCGCGTGAAGAGGGTTCCGTACGATGTTACATACCTATCCGCACAATATTGAGTGATTTACCATGTTATTTTAATATAACATATAGGTTTTCCTATAATCTATAAGTAGAAAACTAATTTCTGTATTTTTTTTCAAAATTTTAGGTTCAGTAGTTTCGGAGATAAGGTCGGACAGACGGACACACAAGTGATCCTATAAGGGTTCCGTTTTTTTAATCGGACGTACGGAACCCTAAAAACAGTCGTTTGATGCAATTACAACTGTACTATATAAAGTTTACTGTATTTTCAACAGTTTATCTCGTAACAGACATATCCGTTGGCGCAATTATTTTTAATGTGAGGAAGTCATCGGTAAAACGGCTCGTAAAATGTCGTCTTTGCTGAGATTGGGTTGAACATTTTGAATGCATGCGCTGGCGCATGCAATGTGCAATGTTAGAACGCCATGGACGCCATTACGGACGCGCCCTCGAAATCGCCGCAGTCAGGGTTAGCACACGATTGTAAATTTACCTCCTCTGTAAAATTATTCAACACTTAGGGCTTGTTACACAATGTCCAAATGAAGTTAGTTACGATTAGGCTATTTGTCGATTAACTGTCCAGTTAACGCTTTGTGTGTGTTTCACAATCGTTGATTAGCGCTGTTCAGCTATTAAACTGCTGAATAAGTTTTTTTTTATGTTAAGATCGGCAGACAGGCTGACGGTCCATTTGATGGTAGGTGGCTACCGTCGCCTATAACACAAGCAACGCCAAAGCTGCTTGCTGCAAGTGCGCTGCCGACTGCAGTAGGATTAAGGATAAGGGATTAGGAGTGGATAGGGAAATGGGCTCTATCCACTCCTTATAGGTTAGATCATGTAGTATCATAGTTAACAGACGAAAAGCACTGACAGTTGACATATTATTTTTACATTTTGGTATTTCGATAACTCGCTGGCGGCGGAGACAATTCAACAGGCCTAGATATGGTGTTTTTTTGTTTTTACCATTAGAACATTACACAAAATTTTTTTTTTATTAATACAATTTTTTCACCTGATATTAACTTATTAATAGGTACAGGATTCATATGCGTGCAATAAGCCGTTTTCGAGAGAATTTTCAAAAAAGGTCAAATTCTTCTTGTGTTCTAACTTTTTTTGTGGAGTTTCTATTACTTTAACGAAAATTCTAATTAATGCAATTGGTTCTTCACATGTTTAAGTATAATATATATTTTTTTCAAATTGTCTTGTCTATTTCTTGTAACATCTTCATTAAACAATGGATATTTTTAGTATTTAGCGTTTGTCTCCCCCTTAAAAAGGATATTTTCGAGGCGATGGAAGATGAAAACGATAATTTTTCCGATCGCCTTTTACCTACGTTTATGGGACATTTCTTATTTGGGTATATAATCACTGTTTTGATATTTTATAATAATGCCATTCATTATGACATATGAAAAACATGTGAATAACATAGTGGACAGATCTTATAGAGTTATGGGATTTTTGAAGATTTTTTGTAAAAAATTTGTATTGCTCTTTGGTGCGCAGCATCCTCGAGTATTGTTCACAGGTTTGGAATCCCCAATATGATATTTACATCAACAGAATAGGAACTGTACAGAAAAAATTCTTGAGATTTTTGGAATTTAAGTGTGGGTGTCATGACGAGGATTACGAGGCTAGATGCCGGAGGCAGCACATTCTCCCTATCTTTCTTATGAAAATTGCCCAAAACATTGTTGATTCACCTTATTTGCTATCAAAAATAAATTTAAAAGTTCCTTGTAGGTCTATAAGGATGGTATCACAACTAAGTTCCAGACATTACGCTACAAATAGGGGATCGGACAAATTTTCAGAAAGTGTTTTAAATTAATCTTCATGGATATTTATTCCCATAAAAAAGACTATTTTATTTATTTATAGCTTTTTAGGTACTCAAAATCATGTTTTAATATTGTTTGTTTGAAAATGCCGCCAAAACGCCACGATAGTACATCTGAGAGCGCGTAACGGCATTTGTGGTCATATCATAACAAAACAGCTGCATTGGCACAAGACAATGATTGCCCACAAATGACGTCACGAACTGTGATTGGTGTTTCAGTATAGATTAAAAATATTGTAAATAATAAAATTTTATTTCTTCATTTAAAAATATTTAAATGAATTATATTAAATTATTATTCGATAAATAATCGTAAAAAATATATATATTTTCTTTCTAAGTACATTTTAGATTTTAATCTGATTACTGTCCGATCCCCTATTGTGGGAAGAACTCTTTCTTAACCAGATCTGTCAAATTTGTTAATAGTTTAGTCAAATTTCCCGAGCTCGATTTTATATAATTCGAAGATTTATAAAATAAAACAATTACTTTTGAAATCTTGGTTTGATGGTTCACTGTGGACTTCTTCCTTGCAGACTTTTTCTTTTTTTGCTTTATTTGTTTACTTACTATTAAATGATCTTTTTTTTCACTTAGCCCAAAATTGGTTAGAAACGGTTTTATTTATTTTATATACATAGATTCAATATGCGGAAACATGTAAATGGTGTCAAATATGAACGTGACTTCTTTATTGTTCACAATTATTATGATTACAAAGATATGAATAATTTACATCTAAAACTAAATAAACCTAAAACTAAATAAAATAAAACCTAAAATTAAAAAAATAAAAGATGTCAAATAATAAATATAATAAATGGTGTCAAATTGAACTTTTCAAAGTTGACCCTGCCGGGAATCGAACCTGGAAACCCTAGAAAAGAGCGTTAAGGCAAGCACCCTAACCAGTCATTCAACGGGCTCGTCAAATTATTTAATTTAAATTTAATATGTATTGTAATAATCTGTCTGACAATAAATGTATATATTATTATTAGTTGTATGTTTGTCTCCTTACTGGAGGTATTATAATTGTGTGTTTGAAGGCTTAGTAGCTGTCGGCCATCGTATCCTCGCCTCATACATAACATCGTTGTAAGTAAATGTTGTATAAAATATGTCACTGTAAGTTTTCCATGAAAATAAATAAATAAATTATACTGCTTTATAACCTTCGAAATTTCGAATCGAAATAACAATAACAAAACATGCAGGACATTTCGTTACCCGCAAAACATACTTAAGGTGATATTAATTATTCAGATTCAATTCTACTAAATATTGCTATTTGATAGTTAGTCCCTTAAAAAATCAATGAATTGCGTGTTGGTGAATTCCCTGATTGTCAACCCTGATGTTTAGTGTAGCGTTACGAAACAAACATACATTGTGCATATGGTGTTTATATTTAGAGTTGCATTAGGATGCATCGGGACATTTGGGGAGCATTCCCTTAACTGCTGCGACTATTTCGGTAGTCTGCAATTTCACAAAAATAAATATATTTGTAGAGCTTTAATTTTTTTTTTAATACAAGTAGAGAGAGCAAGAGAAAGGGGAGAGAGAAAATATTATTAAATTATGGAAGACTAGAGTTCTAAAATTGAATATTGTTACAAATTTATTTATGTAAGAATTTATGCAAGCAATCATTATAAAATAAAATTTTTTTGTACATTATCAACCTTGATTACGAAACTATTAATAACATGGTACGAATGTCCGCCATCTTTCGATTCCACCAGTATTTTGATTGATTAATTTAAACAAAAAATGGTTATTGTGACTTAAATGCAATAGCTAGACAATATACCTAGCCTTCCTCTTTTGTGAGTAGGTAATGATGAGTCTTACACAAGCTGAGCCCGGAACTTCGTACGCGTGGCATTCGTTGTAGCTATAGGCGCGGGTGAAACAGAATGATAGCGTGGCGACGCAGTCCGTGGCGACGCGTCACCACGCTATACGATGGTATATACATACATATACAGTCTATGCGTAGTGTATGGTGTGGCGACGGGTGCCGTGGTGATTGTTGTTGTTGTTGTGATTGTTGGTGATTGTTGCAACTTGAAATAAATATTTAAATTTTTGTATTCAATAAAAATAAATGTTAAATAAATAAATCAAATCAAATCAAATCAAATACTTTATTTGCATTAAACATTAACAGGCAGATGTCAATATAATAAATAATTAATGGTAAGTTTACATGTTTAACCGTTGTTTAAAGTTTAAATGTAAAATAAAAAAATGTCAAATATGTATGTCACAAAGTTAAAAGCATTAATTACTAATTAATTAACAGTCATAATTTTATTTCACTCGATGTTTCACATCTACCAGGCGTCCCGTGACTGCTCATTTTTTGTTTGTAAACCGATTGGAATGAAACAAACACTTAAATGTTACGAGAAGCTTGCTAAAATATATCAGTGAAAACCGCATTCATATCGGTTAAGCGTCCACCATAGATTTTCAACTGCATAGATCGGGCAATACGAAAGAATCCGTAATGTGACATGTAGAACCACGTGGTACAGTGGCGTAGGTACACTTTCAGTGCCCTGGGGGCCTAGCCAAGATGCAAACTATTGCAAACGCTTCCTTTGCGTACTTACGAAACGAAACAAATAAAGCCCGGTGATTGGTTGTTGAAGTTACAACTGTTACAACAACCAATCACCGGGCTTTATTTGTTTCGTTTCGTAAGTACGCAAAGGAAGAGTTTGCAATAGTTTGCATCTTGGCTAGGGCCCCTGCTCCCACTCGCTCCCCGACGCTACGCCCCTGGCGTGGTACAAAATAGCTAATTTTTCAAGGCTATATTTAGCTACGCCATGGCCATCCTGATTACGGCGATCAGGAACAATATTTTTGTAGGAAAATTTTCCCAATGCCCTCTCTATTTCCCAACTTTTTGGCGTCCACAAACGCACAGACGAACAGACAAAAATTCTAAAAACATTTTTTTTGCCTTGGCAACATAAGCACAAAGTGTACAAATTTTTTTTTTTTTTTGGAAAAATCTTTAATGTATAGAAACGGCACGTTTACGATATTATTATATGTATTATAGATCAATAGTTTTCGCAGCGCACGCCAAATAAAGACTTTTATAGGTAATTTTTTTTATAGGTAATTTTTTTTTATCTTTAATTTAGTTTGAAAATAAAATGCAGCCCATGTTATTGCTAATAATTTAGCTTTCTACTTGTGAAAGAATTTTTCAAATCGGTTAAGCACTTTTTGAGTTTATCCATTGCAAACAAACAAATAAAATATCCTCTTTATAATGTTAGACAAGACAAGGTGCCGATCTGATTGTGCGTTGTTATTTTGACAGATTAGTTGTCAAATTGACAGTAAGGCGTAATCGTATTTTTATGGACAAAGAAAGGGCGGTCACTTCCTGCTAAACTTTGACATGTTTTCACGTGACTTATGACATATTAGCTGGCGCGTCAGGGTAGTGAGATGGGATCGAGAGGATGAATCATCACTATAATTGAACATTTAGTAGTGACGGGGTACACTACGCTAATAGGGAAATATAAATTGGGAAGCTAGTCTGACGGCGGTGTAGAACCTTACCATCAACCAGAAGACCATGGCGAAATAACAGCATATGTGCTGCTGCGTTTCGGTGAGTGAGTAAAGCATGCCAGAGCACATTTCCCTGTCTATCCCCTCGGTATCCACCATGTATCCACCTAGCATGCCTGCCGTCATGTATCTAATTTTAAGATGTTGTTTGTATGTTTACGTGTATCTATATCTATGCGGCAATGTATGTGAACATTATCAATTAAGTGCATTGGTGCAGTCGGTCGCAATGAGGATTTACGATATTGTCAAGAGGCCTTCTACACAGTTGCGATTGTGACAAACGCGTAAATAATATTATTATGTATTGTTACGACTAATTATAGAACGTTCTGGAAAAAGCGTTGGCGCCGGCAGAAAGTCTCGAACGTCCCACCCTATCGATGGTAGCCACGCACTTTCTCGATTAGTGTCAAAGGAAATTGGTCCTCATGTTTACAACATAGAGTTTACATTTCAACAGAAATAGCATTACCGAACTTTCACTGGTTTGTCTACAATCTTGTTTATGTTTCTAGCGTTTGGCGCCAAGTATAAATAAGAGGCGGCCAATCAAGTTTGAGTTGAATTGTGTGATAACAAGCGATTCGAAAACGATTCTTTGGAGCTTTTGCGAAGTTACCTGCTACAGTGAACCGGCGACACATTAAGGGAATCATTGACGACTTTTGGCAAGTTTATCGGCAATATATAATGTAGCTATTGTAGATTTATATGTATTTATAATGGCAGGGCACAGTTATAAATTGGGCAGCCCATCTGACGGCAGTAACCACCTTCTTACAGAAGCCACGGTGAAATAATAGCATGCGTGCTGTTGTGTTTTGGGGATGACAGAGCCCATTTCCCTGTCTCCTAAAACTGTCTGTCTTAAAATATCTGTCTAGTTGATTTGCAGCGTTTATTAGGCGGCCAACCCCAAACAATACACCATAAGCCTGCCTATTGTCTCTTGCGCAAAAATGTGATATATTGTCGGCAGTGTGTAATTGTCCTAAATGCGAAAGAGAATCGCCACGAGTGCGTCACCGACCTTAGTTCGAGAGAGCAATAGTGATATACGATTCATGTGGAATGAACGATCTAAATGAATGGATATATGAGTATGGTTAATGACTGCAAATAACCCGGAACACATTAAACAATTTATATGCGTTTCTCTTTTTCCATACACGCTTCTTATATAATTATAACGTATTTTTATATATCTTTAGACAATATTTTCAACTAGCCGTTTGGCAAGCTTTGAAATTTAGAAAAAGGGTAAGAAATGGATTTCCACCCCCTTTCTCTCTTAGCAAGGTTTAGTAATCTGAATCTTAGCACAGTGGCCTAGAAAAATATTAATGCCAAAATTGACTTTGCCTTGGATGTTAAATTTGGAGAAAGCTATTCTATATATAAAATATAAATATTAATTAATTAATTAATTAATTAATTCTATATTCTGTACATTAAATAAAATGTGTCTATACATTAAAGATTTAAAAAAAAAAATTGTACACGTTGTACTTATGTTACCGAGGTTAAAAAAATAGTTTTTGGAATTAAAAAAATAGTTTTGTCTGTGCGTTTGTGCACGCTAATCTCAGAAACGGCAATACAAATTTGAATGCGGTTTTCATTTATGTATTGTAGCAAGCTTCCCGTAACATTTAGTGTTTGTTTCATTCCAATCGGTTTAAAAACAAAAAAGTTACGCGCTATATCGAATACTACGCGTACGAAGTTACGAGCTTAACTAGTCTTAAATATTAAAATATAAAAGTAAGTTACGATATAATGTTGCCTTATTCGAAGCTTTTCGAGATGTTATATATAAAAATCATGGAAGTAATAAGTACTATAAAAAATATAATGAAAACACATAGCATACACTAGCTTTGGGTCACAGCCTCACAGCTAAGGTTGCCAGGCCTCAAAATCGAAAATCCGGATACAGACTCATATTTAGCCGGACATTTTGCCACAAAAGCCTGACCTACGGGTTTTTAAAAGAAATAGTTCTTTTTATTTGTGCATTAAGACTTAAAAGACTTTTTATTTGTACTTTAAGACTTGCTCTACTCTTTATTATGTATCACATATTGCTTTCTTAAAGTAATTTGTAAGATCGCGAATCATGCATGTCCGTGTGATTCTGGCCGCTGCGGGGTTAACCAAATCCTAACAAAAGCCGGACGGGCCGGACTTGAATATATTTGGCTGGACACGACTGTAAAAAGCCGGACATGTCCGGCTAAAGCCGGACACCTGTCAACCCTACTGCCACTACTTGCTAGATCTAAACCAAAGTCAACTACGAAAAGTTCATTGTCAGCCGGGAATCGAACTCTCGACCCCTGAGACAGAACTCATATGCAAGCTAAGGGGCTCGTCAATGTTTTTAACTTAATAGATATGATTTTCTAATAATGTAACTTCAATTGCTTGTTGCTGATATATCTTAGGATATTATGAAAAATTGACACGCTGAAGTACTAGGTATTATTTTTTCGTTAAACTTGTAATAGGAAACCATTCGATAAATAATAATATCGTACGCCTATAAATGTGTCTACAATCAATAAATAAATAACGCAATAGTGGCGTATTATCTCCGAAGTAAAAAAGTCAAAGCGTGTGTAGGTGCCGATTGGATGCAAAAACTTGTGTGGGATTCAAAATGATGCCACCGATTGGACTTTGAGATTGGACGTGTTAATCAAGAAACGCTAAATTCCAATTATTCTTCAACGTCCACCGTTGGACAGAGGACACTCGGTCCCACCGTTGGACAGAGGACACAAGCAGGGGGTCTTAAGTCCTCTAAGAGTTGTCCACCCCAACTTCAACCAATGAGGGCAGTGCATGCATTCCCACTTCAGCTAACCAATTCTTCAGACTATGTCGAGGTCCTTGGTCCTCAAACGGATATCTGTATGTTTGATCATTTTTCTCAAAGAAATGCCGAGCGCTACTTTACTCCTAGCTCGCTGAGCGATTTGTAAATTTGTGGACGAGATATTTCGTCAGTATCTATGTCAAAACTGGCAATACGCACTGGCTAAAGCAATTATCAGTTAGAAGTTTTGTAGTGGCATTGCACACTGCGTTTCGCAGTCATAAATTGGTTTTCCGGTTGGCGGCAGTAACCACCTCTCTTACAGAAGACATCATTGGAGTTTTCTCATAATATTTCTCCATCAGTGCAGCCCCTTATTAGGCCCCACGTGGAGCACTACTCTCACCTCTGGGCTGGCTCCCCGAAGTACCAGCTAAACCATTTAACACCTTGTAGCGTCGAATTGTTCGAATTGTTGACGATCCAATGCTCATACAGCAACGAATAGAACCACTTAATTTAAGAAGAGATGTAGACTCTCTTTGTGTGTTCTACCGGCTGTACAATGGCGAACCTTTACCACCGCACTGCGGGCCATAGATGCGAAGTTCATCCGGATTACTTGGATAAAGTTCGAATGAGTAGAAACTTTATCCCACGGACGTGCGAACTTTGGACCTTCCAAGGTTTTTCCATCTAGCTACAATATGGGCTCATCAAGCGAGCAGTAAATAAATTCTGGTGGGTCGACAGCGCACATGTATCCCTCTGGTGTTGCTTGCGTCCTTAGGCGACTGTAATCATCTACCATCAAGTGGACCGTCAGCCTGCCTGCCACCCTTAATATATATTATATATATTAAAAAAAACACCATGTGCGTTGTTGCGCGTAAGTAAGGATGTCAGAGCTCATTCTTCTGTCTCCAGCCATCATTCTATCACAATCGACACTTGAGTTCGCGTTTGAAGTATGTGTTCCATAAAGAATATTTTTTAGTACATTTAAAATTCTTGGCTCTCTTTTGAATGCGCACATTACTATAATTAATTTGCTAAATCTTTTGGTGAACACGCAACGATTACTACGCGGTTGACATTACCAAAAATGTCTTGAAACGGATTCATGTTTTTTTTTCTACTTGGCTTAAAATAGTGTATAGGCTAAACATTTATATCTTATATTATTTGTTACTTTCTGCAATCATGCGCATGTAGATCAACAATTCGAATGTTTCCAGTTTGAAACACAATGCTGAAGTTAGCGTCTAACTTTCCAATCAAGAGAACAACACACAAAAGGAGAAATCCCATTTCCCTTACAAGCCTGGGCCATGACTGTACAGGACTGGAAATTGGCCTGTGATTAGGACATTGAAAAAGATTGCATAAGCCCAACCTTCACAATAGGGTATTTTAGTCTATATGAAAAAAAAACTAAAAGTATATTATTGAGATAGCTTAGGCAAAAAGCAGTCGGAAAATGTTAGTTTTAGTTCCTAAAATAACAAAATAAATTTTAAAATTAAATTCAAAGTTTTCAGAATTTTTAGTCTGTTCTTAAACACAATGAAATAGTAGCCGCCACGTTTACGTCATATGGTTGTGTAAACAAAAAAGTGTCAGTCAGTGTCATGTCAATTACCGGCGCATTTGTTTACACGGCCAACTGACGTCATGACCACAGAGCAAAATGGTTTCCAGCGTTTTCGTCAAATTACACGCGAAATTTGAAAATGTAAATTTTAAATGCATTTTTATTAAACTTACCGATTGAATAAAAATTTGGTGTTTTTTTTAGTGGTTCATTAGAACTACAGAATCTAATTGAGACACTTTTTAAAAATGGGTGAAATACCCTATTATCAACATTGGCCAAGTTTATAAATAAATCGTACAATATGCACATTTTCTAAAATTTGAGGTTATGTCTTGGATTTGTGTTACGTTTTCTGATACGATGGGAATCATAATTGTAATGATATAATGTTATAAATGCCATGTTGGGACATTTTATGTTATATAATTATTATACAAATAATAGTCGTAATCGTAGCATAGCACAAACATAGAATACAAATCCTGGAACCAAAACTCAATGCAGACACAGAATATAAAATAAGCATTATTATACGCTTATTGATGTACCGTTTATGCCAATTCACAAGTTTTTTTTTATAGAATAACATTAAGTAAATTATTTTTAATCCCATGTTCAAACACACTAAGAGTATAGAATACACCAAGACACAGAGTAGTAGCAAGGTGCGTTTATGGGAAAAACAAAATTCATGTAACCTTATGCATTTGGCCATTGTTAATGAGGCTTGTTTTAGCTGGGCTAATCTAAAAAAAGGAGATTTTTTGAATAAATATTTGACTTGCACATTTATAATTCAAAACGGGATTATAAATGTGAGACTGAATCGTTTGTAACATAGAAACATTTTTAATTTTCATGAAGGCACCCTCTGGCCCTGATTATTTTTTACTAATTTTCACCTTAAACTTGAAAAAAAATTTGTTAAGAGTATTGACTCAGGAATAAAATACTTCTTTATAGTTTTTTTAAAATTTTTCAGGATTACGAAAACCGAAGAAAAAAAAAGAATAGTTCCTGTTTTTTTTATTTTTTTTTATGTTAAAACACGCAGGCTGACGGACGGTTCACTAGATATAGACTCAAGTGCCTAGTGGCTGCAGACCATAGTGGGATTAAAGATAACGGATTGGGAATGAATAGGGATAATGGGCTCTGGCCTCCCTTACTCACTAACCAATAATTTTAATTAACTTCGAAACAGCATTGAAATGAAATAAGTACGATAGCTACAATCTGTTGATGGAGCAATTCTAAATTAGATATTGCCTTAACTGTACGCGGGTAACAATTGTTTCACGAGAGATATACAATTAAGATAAAAAAGAAAAAAACAAACACGAGAATCAAGCACGTGTCATGTCTTGCCGTTGCCGCCTACGTCGTCGGGGCCAGGATTCTCGTCTTGTCCATTGTCCATTTGTGGCCGAACGGGCAATGTTTTGAAATCTATTGTTTTGAAACTATCATTGTACATAGGTACAAGTTTTAGTCTCCAGAAGAATGGGACTCTTTTTAAAAATCAACCTTTTTATCTTAAGATCAGCAGACAGGTAGGTGGCTACAGTCGCCTATGAAACAAGCAACGCCAAAGCTGCTACAAGTGCGCTGCCGACTGCAGTAGGTTTAAGGATAAGGGATTAGGAGCACCGAAACACAAAAGCACACGTGCTGTTATTTCACGGTGGTCTTCTGTAAGGGGCTGTGGTTACTGCCACCAGAACCGGCCGCCCAAATGACTGGGAAACGCATTGTGCCCTGCCACTACGTTATTTTGATTATTTAAGTGACAATGAAGCCTGGAATTAAAGCCTGGATTCGGAGCTCATAATATGCTTAGTATTGTATATGTACTTTAAGTAAAGTGTATGATTATAATTGTTGTAATTTTTATATTTTAAAGATGACAAAAAGAATAGTATCCTGAGTTTCTTTCGGGGTTTCTTCTCAGGATCGTCATCTTGGCTTTTTTTCGAAACCCTGGTAAATTTAACTGGTAAATTTAAATGACGATCATAAGAGTTTCTTGGAGAAACCTAATTGATAAATAAATATTTTGACTTTGATTTTGACCCAGCCGGGAATCGAACTCGGGAATCCTAGGAGCGTTAAGGCGAGCACCCTAACTACTCATCCAACTGAAATACCTCAAAAATGATTTCACATATCAAAATTGACGATATAAGTTAGATATTATCAAATACAGTTTTTAAATAAGGGTCAAAAAATGATATAATAAAGTTTTTTAAGGTTTTTTAAGTTTTTTTATTTATAAATTAATGACAATTTTTTGGTAAAAGTGCATCATATGTTGAATGAAAAATAAAAATAGTTTTTACCCGCTGACAGTGCCCGACTTGGACATAAATACGTCCAATTTTACTGAGGCCCTTTGCCAAAATTGTGGCGGAAGCAGTGCTAAGGTCAAGGGCGGATGATATGATCTCATCACAATATGGTTAAGTGACAAAGACCATATATGGCGCCAGTGGCGCCAGGAGTCGCGAAGGCAAAGGAACCGAGAGTATTTTTTAATATGATTGCGTATATGCGACTTCTTCCTAATATTACAAAGGCGAAAGCGAATTTGTTTGTTTATTACTTCTTCGCACCTTAACTAATAAACCGATCATCATCAAATTTTGTATACACCACCTCAGGACATAAAGGACATAGGATAGTTTTTATCCAGAAAAAAGTACACAGAGGAACGCAGACGAATTCGGGGGCTAAAGCCAGTTTAATATAAGTATATTAATATTTTCTTACTGACACGTAGCACGCCGTATGGGCCACGCTTCGCTGCGGCCCATACGGCGGCGGCGGGGCGGCGTGCGCATGGGGCGCGCGGTACTGGACACTGCAATACTATTTATCGTAGCGTGATGTTATATAGCCTATAGCCTTCCTCGATAAATGGACTATTCAAAACAAAAATAATTTTTCAATTCGAACCAGTAGTTCCTGAGATTAGCGTGTTCAAACAAACAAACTCTTCAGCTTTATAATATTAGTAAGTATAGATGTAAAAGTCGACATAATATTCGAGGGTTCAATTGTACAAATATTCAAAATTTATTCTAACCAGAGAAATTCTAAGTCTAAATTGTCTAAAGCTATATGAAAATTATATGTTGTATGAAAGGCAAAATATATATAGCACTAGCGACCCGCCCTCGGCTTCGCCCGGCGTGCAATTTTTATATACCCTAAAACATTCCAGGTTCATTCATTAGCGAAAACCGAATTAAAATCGGTCTACCCGTTCACGCGTGATGCCGTGACCAGGAGAAATAGGGATTCATTTTTATATATAAGACTAGTGACCCGCTCCCGGTTTCGTCCGGCGTGCAATTTTTATATATATGAACATTCCCCGTTTATCCCTCTTTCCATTGGCGAAAACCGAATTAAAATCGGTCTACCCGTTCGCGCGTGATGCCGTGACCAGGAGAAATGGGGATTCATTTTTATATATAAGATTTTTAAAAAGATTATTTAATCATCAATGATTTAGTTAAAAATCTCACAGTTTTAAGTGAACAATGTAATGTCCTTTCTTCAGATTCTTTAAAATTCTTTAAACCGAAAGCTATGCGGACGGAGTTGTAAAAAACTAGTATAAGACTTCAAAAACGTTTTGTGAACAATCAGTAGGTACTTGTTAAAATAGGTTGACAAGAAGTAAACAAAATTCCACAGAGTTTAACAAGATGTCAGCGATCGTACGCATTGAGATAAAGCCCACGCGTGGTCCTTTACGACCCACTTATTTGGTTCTGTTGTGTGTACTATTGCGAAAAAAATTGTACCGTGTGACATTTGAGTGACTCAGTCCAAAAGTTGTCGTTACAAAATTTATTTTGTGTTTATTAAGGCTGTCGGTCCACTTAGCGATTAAAGGAATCAATGAGTAAGTCCTAGACTTAGCCTTTCAAGTTAGGGTTCGCAGTAGGGTTGCCAAATGGTCGGGATTCGTCTGGATAGTCCCGACATTTTATTTGATGTCCAGACTCCCGACAAAATACAAAATGTCCCGACAAACAGCTTCTAGTAAAAAATTTTAACAAAACATAAATTAAAATGTTAGTGTCTATTAAATAACTTGTACACCAAAGAGAGAAATCGCATAGCCATTAATTAAATAAAAGTTAATTAATTAATTAATAATAAATAAAATTAATAATAAGACTAAATTTTGATGTAAATCGTTATTTTAAAACTTATCACAGTACTATTCAAGGGTCAAAATTGGTGAAGTCTAATATCAAGTATGTACATGTGACCACTTAAAAAATAAGTGTATATTAGTTATAGGTAACTTATTTTTTTTATGTTAAGGTCGGCAGACAGGCTGACGGTCCACTTGATGGTAGGTGGCTACCGTCGCCTATAACACAAGCAACGCCTAAGCTGCTGCAAGTGCGCTGCCGACTGAAAGAACAGCAGTAACTCTACTGCGTTAGTTTACTCTCTCTCTCGCAGTAACTTGAGAGAAAAAAGTAAATTTTTTTTAAAAGAGAAGGACAACACACTTTTTATCAAACTATTTCGAAATTAAAAATCACGGTCAATTAACTTAAATTAAATTTAACCGAACAATTTTCTAAAGAATTAAAATGGTTTCAGTATTTACAAGAATTACATACATATTTTATTTAATAGGGGATCCGACAAATTTTCAGAAAGTATTTTAAATTAATCTTCATGGATATTTATTCCCATAAAAAATACTATTTTATTTATTTATAGCCTTTTAGGTACTCAAAATCATGTTTTAATATTGTTTGTTTGAAAATGCCGCCAAAACGCCACGATAGTTCATCTGAGAGCGCGTAACGTCATTTGTGGTCATATAACAAAACAGCTGGATTGGCATAAGACAATGATTGCCCACAAATGACGTCACACACTGTGATTGGTGTTTCAGAATTGACTAAAAATATTGTAAATAATAAAATTTTATTTCTTCATATATTTAAATATTTAAATGAGTTATATTAAATTATTATTCGATAAATAATCGTAAAAAAATTATATATTTTCTTTCTAAGTTCATTTTAGATTTTAATATGATTACTGTCCGATCCCCTATTACTAGATGAGCTCGCAACGTTCGTACGCGTGGTATTCGGTGTAGGGCGTAACTTTTTGCTTATTAACCGATTGGAATGAAACAAACACTGTATGTTACGGGAAGCTTGCTACAATACATTAGTGAAAACCGCATTCAAATCTGTTAAGCCGTTTTAGAGATTAGCGTGCAAAAACGCAAAGACAAAAATTGTAAAAACTATTTTTTCGACCTCGGTCACGTAAGTACAACGTGTACAAATTGAAAAAATATGTAATGTATACATGGCTCGTTTAGGATTTTATTGTATGTATAAATACAATAGATATATTTTTTTTATAAAACTTCATGTTTTCATTTGATTATTTGATTTGATTATAAAATGCTCAACCTAAAAAATGACAATAAGCTATTTATCTTATAGATACATATATATATATGTAATAGGTCTTAGCAAATATTTTATGAGATATTTATTTTATTTTGTTAGCGTGTAGTTTAATTATTATTATTATCATATTTATTTATTGTACATATGTTATTTTTCCCAAATATGCAACGCAATGGATGCAGTCTGGTTCAAATCAGAATTAACCTCGTTCTGAACACAACTTTGGAAACTCTCTCGTTTGAAGCTCATTCTGGTTGTAGACCAAGTAAAAGGAACAATATTCGCTTATGTGGTAGTTTTACTACCGTGTATTCGTAGTGGGTGATATGATATTTACGAGGTAGCAGAAGAACACTAACACTAGTCTCCTTCAATACAGCCATCAGTCATCAAACTAAATTTCCTGAATCCTTTCGTAAATAATTTTTATCTTCATCAAATCTTTCAAAATATATGTATATCCCCTTATCCTTCATATTAAAATTTTCTGTTTAATCATTTATTCTTTTCAAAATCAATTTTTAATATAATTTTTTCTGTTTAATCATTTATTCTTTTCAAAATCAATTTTTAATATAATTTTTTCTGTTTAATCATTTATTCTTTTCAAAATCAATTTTTAATATAATTTTTTCTGTTTAATCATTTATTCTATTCAAAATCAATTTTTAATATAATTTTTTCTGTTTAATCATTTAATCTTTTCAAAATAAATTTTTTATATAATTTTTTCTGTTTAATCATTTATACTATTCAAAATCAATTTTTAATATAATTTTTTCTGTTTAATCATTTATTCTTTTCAAAATCAATTTTTAATATAATTTTTTCTGTTTAATCATTTATTCTATTCAAAATCAATTTTTTATATAATTTTTTCTGTTTAATCATTTATTCTTTTCAAAATCAATTTTTAATATAATTTTTTCACAAAAATGTCATCGATTGTCAAATCAATAAGTTTTCCAATTTTCGTAGCCTTCTTTTAATCTTCCTTTCTTGATATATAATTTTCTATACTTCACTGAGGCAAATGACATTTACTATAGAATTCTCTGGCGGCGGAGACGATTCAACAGGCCTAGAAATGGTGTTTTTCTGTTTTTACCATTAGAACAATACACAAAATAATTTTTTTTATTAATACAATTTTTTAATCTGATATTAACTTATTAATAGGTACAGGATTCATATGCGTGCAATAAGCCGTTTTCGAGAGAATTTTCAATAAAGGTCAAATTCTTCTTGTGTTCTAACTTTTTTTGTGGAGTTTCTATTACTTTAACGAAAATTCTAATTAATACAATTGGTTCTTGACATGTTTAAGTATAATATATATTTATTTCAAAGCAATTGTCTTGTCCATTTCTTGTAACATTTTCATTAAACAATGGATATTTTTAGTATTTAGCGTAAGTCTCCCCCTTAGGGTTCTGATGCTGCGCATTTTATCCTCCGGTTGTTATTTGTGGGAAAACAAACAAACGATTTCATTATCGGAAGGGAGCGGCGTCATACATTTTTTATGGGACATCTAACCCTCTTCCGACGCATTGGATGCACGTGGCCATAAACTCAAAGAGCATTTCGTATCAATAACGATCCTATTATAAGTGAAATACGGTTTAATTTAGATTGGTCGGAGTGTACAGTAGCCAATGAACCCTTTATCTACACACAAGTTGAGTTGTTGATTTGATTTTGCCGTAATTGTTGTCTTGCAGGCATAAGACTTATTTAAATATGTACATGTAAGTTCTGATGTATAATATATGATTTATACATAATATAATCGTACATACTGTTGTTATAAATAACTTATTGTAACAGTTATTAATACTGTATTTACCTATTCGTACACTTTAAATCTTACAACCCACTTATTTATTTATTTATTTATTTATTTATTTATTTTCTAAAGGTACACCAACAGCACAAACAAAAGAAGTTTATAATAGGAATAGGTAACACAAGGCAATTTTAAGGCATACACAAATAAACTACAAACTAGAAATTGAGACGATCGATAATACACGCACAGCAACACCCAAATTCTATACAAAAAAAAGGACATGAAAATGAAAATTAAATAATGAACAACTGAAATCAAGAACAAAGAATAATAAACTAATCTATCCATATTTAAATAACAAAAATAAAATTAAATACTAATAAAAAGAAAAACCGCTCAGCAGAACAGTATAGCCGTCAATTTACGTTTAGCTTCAGCCGATTTACAGTTAAATATATCAATATCAGTATCAGAATCAATACCCAGCCTGCTGAACAACATGTTTAGGTTCCTGCTAGCCCTCCAAAGAAAGCTATTCTGTCTATAATTAGAAGAAGCAAATGGAATTGAAATTGGGTTAAATGACCTAACAGATCTAGTTGGTACATTGAAACTTATCAACGAGAGGATATACACTTTTATATAGGATTTGAAAAGAGTGGTAGGGCACCACTGCGTTTCGCAGTCATTTGGGCAGCCCGCCTGGCGGCAGTGACCACCTCCTTACAGAACACCGCCGTGAAATAACAGCATATACGTGCCGTTGTGTTTCGGTGAGTGAGTAAGGGATGCCAGAGCCCATTTCTCTATCCACTCCTAATCCCTTATCCAATCCTACTGTAGTCGGCAGCGCACTTGCAGCAGCTGTGGCGTTGCTTGTGTTATAGGCGACGGTAGCCACCTACCATCAAGTGGACCGTCAGCCTGTCTGTCGACAATTAACATAAAAAAAAGCCTTCCTCGATAAATGGACTATTCATAACAAAAATATTTTTTCAATTCGAACCAGTAGTTCCTGAGATTAGTGCGTTCAAACAAACAAACTCTTCAGCTTTATAATATTAGTAAGTAAGTATAGGTGTCCGTCTGTCCGACCATTATCTCCGAAACTACTGAACCTAAAATTTTGAAATAAATACAGAAATTAGTTTTCTACTTATAGATTATAGGAAAACCTATAAGAAGTCCATCATATTAAAATAACATGGTAAATCACTCAATATTGTGCGGATAGGTAACATCGTACGGAACCCTCTTCACGCGAGTTCAACTCGCACTTGATGTTTTTCCGAAATTTGTTTCTGGATGAAAAGTACCATCCATGTCATTTTCCGTATCCGACAACTTGTTTGCGAAACTTCGTAATGATCGGTGAAAGCGTGACAAACAGACAAACAAACTCTCGCATTTATTAATATCACACATCCTAATAAACTATTAGCAAAAGTGCATTTGAACTACTCTATACCTACTTCGAAGACAAATGTAAATTGAAATAATTTTAATAGTGCTGTCTCAGTAATTTGGTTTCCTTTATAATTCCACTACTCCCGAAGAAATCCTATTCGAAAGCGGCAGATAAAGCTGAAGAGTTTGTTTGTTTGAACGCGCTAATCTCAGGAAGTACTGGTTCGAATTGAAAAATTATTTTTGTTTTGAATAGTCCATTTATCGGGGAAGGCTATAGGCTATATAACATCACGCTACGATAAATAGTATTATATATAAGCAGTGTCCAGTACCGCGCGCCCCATGCGCACGCCGCCGCCCGTATGGGCCGCAGCGAAGGGTGGCCGAGTTGCTTATCTTATCTTATCTTGTCTTAGTGGCTATTTCTGTCTGCTAGAGTACCAGTATCACTTCGTCCATTGCTGAAATATTGTGATCGCCACGTGAACTAAAGCTCTCTACCTATACCTACCACGTTAAAAAACTGTAGTACTTTTTTGATAGAGGCATTCTTCACATCTTCACAGGATGTGACTGCGCTTGTGCATCAGGGGGCCACACTCGCACAGGATATGCATTGGTGTTTCTTCTGCCTCATGGCAGAAGCGACACTCTCCCGTACTAGTGAGCCCCATTACTTTAAGGTGCCTATTGAAGCGGCAGTGCCCCGTTAGCGCCCTTAGATAGCATACACAGATTGCTCCTGCTAAGCGAGTGGCCGAGTTTAGCTAGTAATTAATATATCGGCCAGAAGTGTGTAGCATATTTCCAAAGATGACTTAGGACTTGCCACTCATATGTATACCGTAAAAGTCAAAAATAAGGTCAATCGAGGGTATTAAGAAGTATCAACGCCAATCCCATTCGGCAACATCCGGCATGTATTTTGTCAATGAAACGCCATCGAAGTAAGTCGGAATTTAATGTAGGCCAAGCCGACCACATGTTGTTATCTAATCTAGGCGTCAATGAACTCACAGACAGATCCGTTGCATATATATCAAATTACAAAATGCGGTTAACTACTCGGAGTGAACGATTTTCGTTTTTAGACGTACATCTTTACTAACATTAAGATCTTTAGAAATTTAACTTCATGCTTTGATAAAAAAACTCACAAGATTTAGGCTAAGTACATGTTAATACGCTAACTTAGACAAAGTTATTTTCACTTGAGATTGTACAGTGATTTACCGTTTCTGTAGGCAGAAACGGTTCCCGAATGAGGTGGCTGGAAGGAGCAATTAGAAGATATCATAGTGTTAGAAACTTACTTCGGGCATAAGAATAAATAAGAACACGTAGAGCGGAAACTCCCGCTCCGGACCCTATCAAGGTCACGATATTGGCCTACACGTTAAACGGGATACTCAGCCGGGCTCTCGCGGCCGGCGTCTCCGCACGAATAAACTTACTTAATAGTTTTACGTGAGCCTGTACGTCTTTATTTTATATTTGTAGGTAAGTAATACTTACTGAAATGGCTTCATTTGGTATGGTACTGTCTTATAATAACTTATTATTTATAAGTATATTTAATGTAGGCACGTAACATAATAATGTAGGTAGGTATTTATAAATCTCATATTTTATAAAACTAGAATAAAATAATGGTTTCAAAGTAAAGAAAAACTTATATTTTAGCGATATTATCTTTATTCGTAAGCAACCCTGACGACAAGCCTAAGCGACAGAGGGGCGTAACGACATGAAGGGGGAAGTAGTTATATAAATGGCGGCGTTTGGGTCTCGGACAAAGAAGATTCCGTTCTACTTGTTATTATTTTTTCTTATGCTTCGATGTTCGGGGTACATTAATGAAAACTCCTCTACATTGTGTACAAGCACCTTTTAATCCCAGACTCATATTTTCACAACTATAAATCTCTAAATAAGATGCCCAGACATACGAAAACATCTCTTCTCGAACGCCTTTGTTTCTCTATCTCACTCTCACCAGATTTCTCTTCACCACCAGATGATCACCAGATCAGATTCAACCTTTTTCTCCCGACCAGATGGTGGTGTCTAGCTTGCCAGTGCAACGCTCGCACAGAATACGTCTTACTCTAACAATCGGGAGTGAAAAAAGTGACCAACTTTTTATAATTATATATACCTGGTAGTTGGGCATTTGGGCAAAAGGTCATTTGGGCAGCCCATCCAGCGGCAGTAACCACCACCTTAAAGAAGACCACAGTGAAAAGACATGTGTGCTGTTGTGTTTCGGTGAGTGAGTGAAGAATGCCAGAGCCCATTTCCCTATTCCTTCCTAATCCAGTATCCTCAATCCAAATATGATCGGCAGCACACTTGCAGCATCTGTGATGTTACTTGTTCCGTGGTAGCCACCTACTGTCAAGAGGACCATCGGTCTGTCTGATGACCATTACTTGAAAAAGGAGAGAGGTCCTCTTCTCTCCTTCCTCTTTTTCTTGGTATTCTTCACATATTGGTCTTTTTCGCGCTATTATTAATTACATTTTTGATAATGTCTTTGTAGGTAAAAAGACCTGGATGAGGAACTGAACAATATTATTGTGATCGTAGATCGCGAATTCACTAAACCTTTGACCTTTTTAGGATATTCAACACCTATTTTTATGCTGATCACGTCATTGTGTTTAATGTTTGGGTACACTTGTCAAACAAGTTAATGCTAACAGAGATTAGTCCAAGAGGTGAGTAACATTAACAAATCTAAAAATAGTAGCAAATATTTACAAACTTATATTACAAGTTGACTCTGTCTGTTTTGAATTTGATGAAATGTTGAAATTTCATTTTTTGCATAAATTTTAAGATTTTATCTTATCATGAATTGAATTTCCTTTAAGAAGACGCTTCTGCAAATTAAAATAGTCATTTATAAATTAATATTTGTCAGTTGTTAATTCCCAATAATTCCTAAACTAAAGAAAAAAACACGTTTAAATATATAATATTCAATGATCATCGTCATAACAGCCACTCTATTAAGGGGGAGACAAACCCTAAATACTAAAAATATCCATTGTTTAATGAAAATGTTACAAGAAGTGGACAAGACAATTGCTTTGAAAAAAATATATATTATACTTAAACATGTGAAGAACCAATTGTATTGATTAGAATTTTCGTTAAAGTAATAGAAACTCCACAAAAAAAGTTAGAAAACAAGAAGAATTTTACTTTTATTGAAAATTCTCTCTAAAACGGCTTATTGCGCGCATATCAATCCTGTACCTATTAATAAGTTAATGTCAGTTTAAAAAATTGTATTAATAAAAATTTTTTTGCGTATTGTTCTAATGGTAAAACAAAAAAACACCTTTTCTAGGCCTGTTGAATTGGATCCGCCGCCAGCGAGTTCTATAGTAAATGTCATTTGCCTCAGTGAAGCCCTTAAGCTTATTACACTTCAGCGTATATATAAGTATGAATAAGTAAGTTTCATTATTTATGCTTTTAACTTCTACTGCAAGATCCTGTTTTTGTATTGGATTCGGCAGCTTTGCTTACTTGGCTCAGTACAACTTTAAATATTGCTATTATTATTGTGGTTATTAACTATTAGTATTGGTGTGTCTGACACAGCCAGGCTCCTTGTCCGGCTGCAATAATAACTGCCTTAAAAAAGAACACTGTGAAATAAAATTATCGATATTTGAGTACATGGAATCTTAAAGCTCATTCCCTTATCTAAACACATAATATCCTATTAGCTTTCTTTAGGTAAGTTCTTCTGCGTTATAAGGCTAATCGAAAAGACCCATCGAAAAGACTACCACAAATTTTAATCTACATAAATAAAAATGATTCCCTAAATGTGTTGCTAAGCGCAAAACTCGAGAACGACTCAAACAATTCGGCTTATTCTTTTCTACAAATGTTATGAATGTTATGAATATTGGAAAAACAGCAGTACCTAGTAAGTATTGACGTTAAAAGACAATGGCTAAGAATGGCTAAGAAAAAGGAGTGCGGATGAAGTTGCAGTAACAAATATTACTTAGTAACAAGTAAAAAAGGGCTGTTATTTAATCGATCAGCAAGGAAAAATCCAACCTAACCAATTAACGATTGATCAGTTAAGAAACTTATTCGGGCAGCAAGTACTAGGTGAGCCAAAAAAAGTTGCTGACCAAATAGATATTTTGCTGATCAAAATATTTATTCCTGTTTTTTTGGATGGGTGAAAAATGGGCTTAATATGTAATGTCGCCGGCGTACGTATTATATAAAAAAAATGAATCGTTAATGATATCGAGTCTTAAGCGGCTCGAGAGTTGAATAGGATAAAAAAAACTAAAAGAGGTGTTAAATCAAAACAAAACACGCCAAAATAATCAATATTGTCGGCGAGTACGAAATTCATGATGTCATCAGACGATGTTTAAGTAATTATAGATCGAATATACTCAGGCTGACTTCGTTATAAGTTTTCGGTAATGAAATATGTTTAGTCAAATTAATAAGAAAATACTTTTATTTTCAAATGTGTCTCTGGTCTGGATCTGGAAAGTGGTGGCAGGGCACACTGCGTTTCGCAGTCGTTTGGGCAGCCCGTCTGGCGGCAGTAACCACCCCCTTACAGAAGACCACCGTGAAATAAAAGCAAGTGTGCTGTTGTGTTTCGGTGAGTGAAGTAAGGGATGCCAGAGCCCATTTCCCTATCCCTTCCCAATCCTTATTCTTAATCCTATTGTAGTCGCACTTGCAGCAGCTTTAGCGTTGCTTGTGTTATAGGCGACGGTAGCCACCTACCATCAAGTGGAACGTCAGCCTGTCTGCCGATCTTAACATAAAAAAAACGAAGTTTTGAAATTTGTTGAATAGAATCAATTTGACCATAAAAAAAATTACACCCAAATTAAAGGCAGTAAGAGAGTTTTGACCTAACATAATGAAAATTGAATACCTTTCTAAACACGTCTTTTTTTTTATCAATATTTAGTGTTGCCTCCTCTTGCTCTCAAATCTACCTGAATCCATCTGGGTTTACTTTTTATTAAATTGTCAATGTAACTTTGTGGCATTAGGTTCCATTCTTCAACCAATGCAGTTTTGAGGTTTCAGGTTAGCTGATTCTGGATATCTTTGTTTAATTTGTTTTTACAGTTTACCCCAGAACATGTTCTATCCGATTTAGATCTGGCGAGCGTGTCAGCCATCCCAAAACCTTGATTCCGACCTCAGTAAGATACTTCGGTAATTACCACTGCAGTGTGAGGTCAAGCACTATCGTGCATTAAAAGAAAATTATTCTCAATAAATGGGGCAAAAGCATTACAATCACATCACAATCGAAAATGTCTATTACCGTTTTCTACGATGTGAAGCTCCGCATGTGTTCCTAAGCAAATACCGCCCCATACCATTACTGATCCTCCAACATAAGGCTCTCTTCCAACAACGTTACACTGAGCGTATCTTTCTCCTGATCATCTCCATACTTTGGCCCTTCCATCGTCTGATTTAAAACAGAATCTGGATTCATCAGCATAGAGTACTTTCCCCCAAGCGTAATCATCGTCCCAATTTAAGTGCGAACGAGCAAAGCTGGACCTGGCTACTCGATGACCTACGGTGAGCAAAGGGCTCTGGCGGGCAAGTTCGCCCCGTTACCGGTTGCCTTAAGTCTTCTTCTGATCGTTATGGTGATGTCACTTGCGGAAGTTCCTGTAGCTTGATTCGTACCTCGGAAGAAGTCTATGTGGGGTTTCTGATAACAGTAGTTATTCTTTTGTGACCTCGTCCTTTATGTCTAGTATACTCACCAGTCTGCCGATATGGTTTAATATTGCAAAAAATCACAGACTTGGAAACTCGTAATTTCTGAGCCACTTCATTGTAAGTATTAACCACAGCTTTAGTCACCTGAACGACGCTGAGCTCCGTCATTATAACCGAAAGTTATCGTATGAAACTCTCTCCACTCAATAATGACATTTTTTGTTAAAAAAGCAAAACTCCCAAAAATTCACCACAAAAAAAAATAAAAAAATGAATGTCGTAAGTAAAATTCTATTCAAATCCTTCTTTTTTCAAATTACATAATATTGGTATAGATGGCCAGTACCAAATAAGTAAATATTTTATGTTACCTATCTATCTTTTTTCTGCATTTCTCTAAATTTGTCCATGAGTGTAGATATGCGTCGCCTTAGTGGTGAGAAGAGCCTTAGTGGTTCCACGATAATGAAAATTGAAACAAACAAGCACCCACAAAAAATGTTTTTTAATTTATCTTCTCTATTTGTATCGAGATTCTCACAATTTTTTGTGAGAAGGTAATAGTTATTAATGTGTTGAAATTAAGGAAGTTCGATTTAAGTGCCCCTTTTTTTTTTGTTTTTTTTTTGTTCCTAGTTTCATTTAACTCCTTTCACGTCTGATGGAAAAAAACAAATTCTATTTGAGCTATCTCTTAGATCTGTTCACCACTAGAATCTCCTGTAACGCTGAGTATGATGATGTCTCTATTAGTCAATTTAGTCAAAAGTGTGGGTTAGCTCTTTTCACCACCAAGGCGACGATAGGCGGTAGGCGACGATGGGGAAATGTGTTAGATTCCCGAGGGAACGTCTAAGAATATAAAAAAAACACATCTTACATAAAATTTTATTAACATTTTTGTAACAAGACCAACAATAAGATGTGTAAGTTTGGTTTCGCCATTCGGCGTATTTTCCTATTGTATCAGCCTTGAGAATAAATTTCTAACTAGTTGCATTCTCATGGGAATTTGATGACTTATTGTCACGATGGCTGTTACCTAAATAGACTTTATGGTGTTTCGACCTAGTTATGAATTATGTTTGTAATTTCGACCTCGAAGCGGCCGAGACCTATTTACCTTCATAATTACATCATAAAATTTAATTTAGGTCATTTGTCAGCATTCTTCGGAAAGAAGGATTGTAATTGTATTAATCGTAAGAGGCAAATAACAAAATTAATTTATACTAAATTTCGAACCGGGCAATTTAAATGAGGATTATTTAAAAAAAAATAGATATTTTTTTTCCTTTAGGTACCTCTTAGTTGCTCAATAATATAAACAAATAATTAATCAACAAAAAGCCATTTAAAGCCATAATTCATAATTAGATATTTTCTAATGCTTCAGCTAGTTCATAATTAATTTTTTAAAGTTTTTTTTTTATAAACAGTTAAACAAATTACAAAAAATATGATGGTTAAGATATTTAAGTAAAAAATGAGTGAGGCTGTAATGCATAACATTTTTTTAAAATTTTTTATTTGTTGCTTTTTATAAACAGTTAAAAAAATTGCAAAATGGTTACATTAAAAGCTGGTGAGCAATGTCTTAGACCTTTGATAGGGTCTGTCTTAATCGTTGTCTAGACAATTAGTCATCATACGAGTACATACTAAGTTATATTAACTTAAATTGTAGGCATTTAATTAATTAATTGTAATTAATTGTAGTCATATATAAATTTAAATAATTAATAGATTGCATACAATGCTTCAATTTTTAATTGTATAACTTATTTTTAATTTTAATAAAATTAGATTAATTAAATTACCTTTTTAAGTATTATTTTTAATTTAGAATTATTGTATTAATTTTTAGTTATTTACAAAATTTGTTTTAGTACCTTCTTAGTATTTTTTGGTGTGATTTTATTTTTTTATTTCTATAGGCAGCTTATTAATAAGATTGGGAATTAAGTATTATTATGTTCTTTTAAGATATTCATTATAAAATTTAAATAAGTTCAGTTTTTTGGAACTGATGCTTCTGGTAGTAATTATATGATTTTTGGGCAATGGGGTTAAAAACTGAAAGCTAATTGTAGGTGGCGCCACTGTTGAGTGATCCTAATTCGCCCCCATATTGCGTTTTTGGTTCCCTGTATTTACCAGCAAATTTGCCTTTATTTCTACAAAAATGTATTTGAGATAGAGTGTTAAGCAGTTAAAAGAACAGTTGAGGAAAAGAAAAGCATCTACAGCACATAACTTCGAATATTTAGTCTTCTCTCAATTTTTCTTCGTAAAGCTTTTATCTATTGTTTTCTTCTTTTGAAATCTTTAGGGAATATATGGATTCCCGTCTTTTTGTAATCCAAAGCTGAACATAAGCGTCATGTTAATAAAATAAATTCAGTTAGTTTTGTTTGTTTACAAAATGACTATGGAAAATGACAGTTACTTGTCAAATTTAGGGAACACACAACAGTGCTGCCATCTGAAGTGAGCAAAAGTCAGTTTTTTACCCCATTGAATTTCATCGCGAAATGTTCAACAAGCAGATTGTATTTGCCAGAAAGCAAATGGACTCGAACAGAAGAGGATTTAACAGTAAATTAATTGAATAACCGTCAGCACTTGACACTTGACGTGACAGTTCGCAACTTGAACCCTCCGCGCTAATGGCTCGGCGATTTTAGCACCTTCGTCAACCAGGCTACCCGTGTTTACAGACAACAATGTTTCATATTGCGACCACCGTTATTGAAACATTGGACACACTTGCCCCCATTATCTCTTTCTAGAGTTTCTTGAGTGACAAAACACAGAAAATGATTGATGTATTTGTTTATATTTATTTATTTATTTATTTATTTTAAATTTACAGATAGTTTACACATATGAATAGTTTTTCGGTGACCTATACACTAAGCATAGCTTGTATTGTAAAGGCCAGAGTTTAATAAGATATAAAATTTTAGAATTAAAAATAGTCATTAAAAGAAAAGGAGATTTGGGTGTCTGTCTATGTGTCTGTATGTGTCTGTATGTGTGTGTGTGTGTGTGTGCCAGCAAAATCCTGTTTCAGATAGTAAGTTAGTGTTGTGACTTATTGGATGCCTTTCAGTAAAAGTTCAATATCGTCATAATGAAGTCCGAGAAGCCAATTCCGAACAATGGGTTTGATGCTCTTTGTATTTTTGTCTTTTATATCACAATGCCGGTTTGTTTTGTTACTTGCTGCATTTAGTTTGTAAGAAAATTAATTCGAATAATTATCTCAAAGTCGGACTGTTGCTAGATTGCTGAATGCTGAGACAATGATTGCCCACAAATGACGTCACGCTCTGTGATTGGTGTTTCAGTATAGGTTAAAAATATTGTAAATAATAAAATTTTATTTCTTCATTTAAAAATATTTAAATGAATTATATTAAATTATTATTCGATAAATAAATCGTAGAAAAATATATATTTTCTTTCTAAGTACATTTTAGATTTTAATCTGATTACTGTCCGATCCCCTATTACTCATATTTATAAGTGACGGTAGTCACATACCATCGAGCTAGTCTATCGAAATGTTTCGTCGTTGCATAAATATGTTGCGACGCGGCGTTCGGAATTGGTTTGAGTTCGATAGACCGATGAACCGTCCAAGCTCCGCAAATAGAGCGCACGGTTCAAGTGCAGTACTTAACACTTAAAAAAACAATACTTAACACTCTGGTACTTCAAGGAATGAAGTAGCTTCTGGGCTGCCAATATTGTGGAGTAGACGTTGATGTTTAATAGTGGGATGTACTTTTTAATTTCTTACATTGTTTCCATCAAGAACTATGTGAATAAAATTGTGGATACCCTGGATAAGTTTTCTTGAGTTTTTGAAATCTATGTGTTCATCTGAAACATTTCCCATGGAATCTAAGGTTCGCTTCTCCAGCTCCATATCTTCAATCTATTCAGTGCGGTAGATGAATATAATGGTGATCATAACAGCCTCGTCTTCGTTGTCAAGGATTATTACAATTCCTTCAAGATTTTAAAGTGTTGCGACATGATGCTCTTGGTCCATTGGTCTGATTGGATAGTTTTTACCTCTCAGTAGGTAAATAAAAACGGGACAAGTACGAGTTGAACTCGAGTGAGGAGGGTTCCGTACGATGTTACCTATCCGCACAATATTGAGTGATTTACCATGTGATTTACCATGGGTGACTATATTTACTCAATATCACCATTTTAATAATACCATTTTAATATCATGGACTTCTTATAGGTTTTCCTATAAATCTATAAGTAGAAAACTAATTTCTGTATTTTTTTTACAAAATTTTAGATTCAATAGTTTCGGAAATAAGGGGAGGGGAATGGTCGGACAGACGGACACACGAGTGATCCTATAAGGGTTCCTTTTTTTTATTCGGACGTACAGAACCCTAAAAAGCGCCCGATTCACACGCAGGCGCAGCTTTGGATTCAGGTAAAGCGGGAACAAAACATTGTTACAAAAGTTGATTAATTAACAGCGATGATAATAAAAAAATATCCAATGGTTTTGATTTCCATGTGTCTGTTTCATCCTTCTTATTCTCATAAGTTGGAATATTTTTGTTCTTTCAACCAAAAACTACTGCAACGATTTTGATGAACTTTACAGTGATATATAGTTTATACCCCATAGGCTATATTTATAAAGACACTCGGACGAAGAGAGGGGTAAAAGCTATAGGAAGTGAAATAGCAACAGCAAAAGAATTTTCATATATAGAAACACCTGTATAAGGTTTTCTTTTATTTGCAAGGATCTATATAGATCTTTATCGCAAAATTCGTTGTGGCTATTGTTTATAGTTACTCTGCAACTATATACACAGACTAAATCTGCAAATAAATCAGTTAAAAAAATTATTGACCTTAAATATCACTTTGATTTTTATAATTAACTAGCGGCTCGCCCCCGGCTTCGCCCGGGGTGCAATTTTTATATATAAGAACATTCCCCGTTTATCCCTATTTCCATTAGTGAAAACCGAATTAACATCGGTCTACCCGTTCACGCGTGATGCCGTGACCAAGGGAAATACGGATTCATTTTTATATATAAGAAGACTAACGACCCGCCCCCCGGCTTCGCCCGGCGTGCAATTTTTATATACCCTAAAACATTCCCCGTTTATCCCTCTTTCCATTAGCGAAAACCGAATTAAAATCGGTCTACCCGTTCACGCGTGATGCCGTGACCAAGGGAAATAGGGATTCATTTTTATATATAGAGAGATTTATATATTAAAGATAGAAGATTAAATTTTAAGTAACCGTCACTTCTCGTCCTTATATTTTATGTATAAGACCACTATGACTATGCATATTTTAATGTATATTTTATGTAATTGGTAATTATAATAGTTGATGTTTATGTATTGAATATATGTATTATTATTTTTTAAATTTTTTTAACAGAGATACCTGTAATTGGCAAGCGAATGTAAATGTGTTTGTATAATTTGTTTGTGTGATAAGTTTGTTGATTGACTAAGGTCAATTTTGCTGTGCTGTTGGTATTTCCATTAAATAAAAAATAGAAAAAAAAACACTAGGCGATTTTAAACTATAATATACGTAAAATAAATCTAGTAAAAATTTGTAGGATGAAAAAAGGGTTAGGGGGCAAGAAGAATTCATACTACTTATGAATGAATGAATGAATTCTGAATGAATTATGTATGAATTCTGAATATAGAAACTCATGGGCTTTTACCAGTGATTTTAAGAATGGTATTACATAGCGTCGTTGATAGCAGAACACAGTGTAATCCAGCCAATAAATAAAAAAAAAAAAAAAAAAAATTAATTCATTTAAAATTTACCACGCTGGGATATCTGCTTAATTAGGTCTTTGGATAACGGAAACCATTATTACTAATGTATTAGATCCAATGCTGATTCAATTTTTTTACGGAAGTAGAAATTCCATAAACTTCAAGGATCTACGGAAATAGTGAGAGACTCACCGTCCTGAAAGCGACAGTTACAACACCAGATGAGTTGTTGTTGTTAAATAGTGAGTGAGAGTTATAAAAAATGACCGCAACAATAAATAAGAATGAGATTGTAATAAATCATTAAGAGGTCATCGTGGGTCACCAGCCAGCAATAAAGTAACGCGGTTCGCTCGCAGATGATCGTCTCATGCGACAAATTATACCCACATGATAAATATACCTTTACTTTCAATTTCTATTTTGATAAATTCGTCTCCTTATGTGTTGTGACTTGTGTTAATTCCGTGTCGCAATGGAAATGGAATTATATTGCCTTTGACGCGCTGATAGCATAACACAAATTTAAATTCAAATAATTTATTTGCTGAATATGGTAGTGGCAGGGCAAACTGCGTTTTCGCAGTCATTTGGGCAGCCCGTCTGGCGGCAGTAACCGCCCCCTTACAGAAGACCATCGTGAAATAACAGCACGTATGCTGTTGTGTTTCGGTAGCCACCTACCATCAAAATCAAATCAAAATATTTATTTATCAATTAGGTTTCTCCAAGAAACTCTTATGATCGTCATTTAGATTTACCAGTTAAATTTAAATTTACCAGTGTTTCGGAAAAAAGCCAAGATGACGATCCTGAGAAGAAACCCCGAAAGAAACTCAGGATACTATTCTTTTTGTCATCTTTACAATATAAAAATTACAACAATTTATAATCATACACTTAATACTTAAAGTAAATATACAATACTAATCATAGTATGAGCTCCGAATCAAGGCTTTAATTGCAGGCTTCATTGTCACTTAAATAATCAGTAACCTTATAATAGCCTTTCGAGAGGAGTTTGGTTTTAATGACATCTTTAAATTTATTTATAGATAATGTTCCGATCATCTCAGGTAGTTTATCAAGTGGACAGTCAGCCTGTCTGCCGAACTTAACATAAAAAAAAATATATATACACATATACTTATATATTCAATCGACAAGCGGTATGTAAATCTAAAGACAATAAATGTATTTATGTTAAGACATAGTTTGCATCGTTTGCACTATATCTCATCACTTGGAAATTAGTTTAGGGAATAATATGCCTTCTCCACCAGAAGATTAGGTAAGTGTTCCTTGAACACTGCCAGATTTTTAATATTGTGAGTAGTGGTAGGGCACACTGCGTTTCGCAGTCATTTGGGCAGCCCGCCTGGCGGCAGTGACCACCCCCTTACAGAAGACCACCGTGAAATAACAGCATATACGTGCTGTTGTGTTTCGGTGAGTGAGTAAGGGATGCCAGAGCCCATTTCCTTATCCCCTCCTAATCCCTTATCCTTAATCCTACTGTAGTCGGCAGCGCACTTGCAGCACCTGTAACGTTGCTTGTGTTATAGGCGACGGTAGCCACCCACCATCAAGTGGACCGTGAGCCTGTCTGTCGACATAACATAAAAAAAAATACTGGATTTTTATTGTATAAGTGTGGTGCCATACAAAAGACACATATTTTTTATTATTATTATTATTATAAAATTTTGGTCGACTAGTACCCACGTTTATATTTGGAGAATTCAATTAAATTTTCAATTAAATTTAATGCATGAAGGATTGCATGCATTAAATTTAATTGAAAAATTAAGTTCATTTATGTAAATGGCGATTTACTTCACAATTTAATTAAATTATGAAGAATTTTTATTAAGTTTTAATTGAATTTTTTAATGGTAAAAAAATATCACTAAATGTGACGCGAATGTATGGATGCAAATGGCAGAGGATCGAGAATGGTGGCGCTCAAAAAAGGCCCATGTCGATAATTATTATATTTTTATGATTGTTATATTATTAATAATGATGGTTATTATATTTTAATTACATATGAATTAAATATGTAAATGATAGATAAATATCACTTAATTACACTACACATTACTATTTTTGTTAAGAAAATAGTATTAAGTCTTAAGACTTCCTGAGCATTACATTTATGTGTTATTTATTTCGAAATATAGCTTTACCTCCGTGGTTTCACGGCGCGGTCGCGCTTTACATATATTATCTCTTTAACCACACTATATACCAAAACAAATACAGTAAAATGCAAAAATCACATTTATTAAATACTTGTGACGATAAACTCGCTGATTTAATAAGGATTCTAACGATTTTTTAAATTTTTTAATACAAAAAATTAATTTTTGTTCCTTAAATATAAAAATTAGATAATTTCTCTCGCTGACTCTTTTGTAGGCACCATCAAGCTCTACAAGTTTTCTATAGAAATCAATCTCTCACCGTTAAAGCGGGGCGAAAAAAACATTTTTTTCGTCGACTTACTTTGCAAAAAACAAAAAATCTTTTCATATTACGGGATAATATATATCCTATATCCATCCTGAAATTTTATTCTAACTATTCAGTAGTATCAGTTCAGTAGTTTCGAAGAATACCCTACATACAAACAAACAAACATACAATATTCACCTCTTTATAATATAAATAAAGTTAAGGGTCTTTTGGACCAACAAGTTTTGATCTCCTTCATTATCAATAATATATTATTAGGAGATTTGTTTACTGTACGCTGTCGTGCACAAAAGCATATAATAATCTATAGAATGTACAGTCAAGCACTCAATGTACACGTAATAGGACACTTTTGATACGGTTCACTGCAACGTTATAGGTTATTTGATGAATTAATTTCTCGAACTTCTATACGAGACAGCCGCTCTTACGAGATTAGCAAAATAAAAATTTTATGCAATAAAGAGATCTCATTGGCAAAAAATGTAGTCTTTCACTTGCCCTGTGCCCCCAAGTGATCGATTCATGTTACCGCATCTGGTATATTAAAATAAAATAATTTATAGAGGTCGATGATAGCGTTAATATTGGCAAAAAGACAAATTATAATGTCACTATAGATAGACCGCTTAAATGAGTCTTCGCCCGCGCGGTACAGGGGCGCGGGGGTATGACGACAGAGGGGAGCGAGGTAGGTGCGGGCGAGGACTCATTTAAACGGTTTATCTATAATGTATTTCTTTAAATGTTTCTAGCGTAGCAGAACAGTTTGCCTGGTAAAATTATTATGTAGTTTATACTTAAAGTAGCTTAGTATAGTTGATGTATTCGCCACAATTTTTAGCATGAATAAAAAATGTTGCTTTTTATTGTTGGAATTTTCCAAAATAAATCTGTCTCACTTTAACAAGTAGATTGAGAGTCTTTCCTCTTTTTTTTTTATTATTAAAGTTGGGTTTGCTCTTGGCCAGCATCTATCCATGTAGGAGAGACGAGGCCGACATGGAGCGAGCTCACCCAGAAGATGCCTATTCACTCGAACCTTGAAAATATTTGGGTTGTATGAGCTCGGGAATAGAGACACTGGGGTGAGACTAATGGGGTTGTCAAAACAGAAACAATTTATATTAATAATTTCGTGAAGGGGTACGGTAGACTCGACTGAAACCTTACCTGAATAATAAAATATAAAAAAATAAAGATTGCGAGTCGACAACATATATCCGCAAAATTCGGATTGTCAAGTATTTTGTTAAATTCTAATGGTGCTGACAGACAAATCGCAGTCGCCATACTGGTCACTCTAGCGAAACGTCGCTCACTGACACCTGTGACATCTTGAGTGGTTAATAAACGTTCCGTTTCATTCATACTAGCGTACATACGCCTCGCCACTCAATACGTCGTCGCACCATTCATTTTAAACATTACAAGGAACTGTGACTCATGTGACTGTGTAAAACGAAACGTCTTGCCGCTTTTGCCTTTAATATTCCTTGAGAACCGATAACTACAGAAATATCTACCTACATTTTGTACCTACATGTGTACATTATGAGTCACATTACACCCGAGCGAAGCCGGGTTTTCATCTAGTTTTAACATAAATGTGCTATTTTTAAGTTCCGACCGCGAAGCGCTCCTTTTATGTGGCGACTGCACAACGCGAAAGCAAAAGTGCGTTCAGATTCTTTACTTTAATGGACTCAGGACCATAAGAACATGTGGTATCGAACCAAGTATCTCATTATTGATTTTAATGGCCCAAGAAATGATAGCTTGCAATAACTTACATGCTGTGCAAACAATTTCTACCACTCATTTTGAATCTTTAAGGTATAGTTCATAACTATTAACAAACTGCGGGCACCAAACTCAATCACATATGGCAAAGTGTTAGTAATGCACTAGCGACACCTTGGGATTTAAAATAATATTAACACTTGCAGTTAGCTTACACTGTAGATGCCGGGTCGAGTCCTGTGGCTCTAGCATGAGTTTACGATACTACATATAGATAGATACATATGGATAGATGCTGGTCAAGAGCAAACCCATCTATAATAAAAAAAATAAAAAAATACTACACTCGCTAGCGACAGCGTAAAACATTTATATGGAAAATTGATAATTTGACATTGACAGTTTAAGATTTCCCATACAAAAGTTTTACGTTCTCGATAGCGAGTGTAGTAGGTATTGGTATAGTATCGTAGACTCATACTAGAGCCACTGGTCATTATAACGCCTCTGACTTAAATCACTTAGGCGACCTTACCTGTATGTGCGGTTAGTTGCTCTTAGGGTGAAATTATATTGAATCTTGCGCTCATAACTCCAACTCATAACTCATGATAATGTTACATTTCTTCGTCGATGGTTTTCTACCCAATTACTAATCAGATAAATTGATGATGGCATTTGGTAAGTGCGACGGTATAGAATGCAATAACGAGGCAGGTCAACGACATGTCGTCAGTGGAAATATGTATAATGATTATGAGCGAAGAACGCGAGGTGGCGCCGGGCCAAAATACTTCGCACGGTGACATATATTATTATTATTATGCAACATACATAGTTGCAAGTCGGATTCGTTTCAGGGAACTAATGTTTCGCACGTGGTTTACGTTTTTGCATAGATATGAAGCCTCTTCAAGACTGCTAACCTAAGCCGAGAACTTAAACAGTTCAACTCACTCACCCTCATACAAATGCAATCAACCATATGGTTTATATATGTACGAGTATGTATATATACCTATATATGTGTATATTATTATTATTATTATTTTCTTTTTGTATACTTATAAACTGTAATTTGTCAGACCTAGTAATAGGCTTTGTAAAAATTTAATGCCATCAAAAACATAACTTGTAAAAAAAACCAAGTCTCGCAACTCAGTTCTACTTCTTCTACCGTCAAAAGTTGTGAGATCCATGTTATGCCAAGTGAGTTATTACGAAATTAGCTCACCTAACAACAGCTTATACTGACCATATCAATATAAAAATTTTTGTATGTTTTAAATAAATAAATTGACTTGGCAATCGCACTCAACAATCTAATTTAATATAATATATTAGATACATTCAGTGTTATTACAAAAAAAAATACTAAACTATGTCTCAACACGTGTTTTGTCAAACAGCGTCTAATGACATTTGTATACAATTTCACAGTTTAAACCCTGCCTCAAATAATGTTTAACCTTCGCTATTACAAAATAGTGTTTGTCCTTTGACTTACCAAAACATCGCTGGGCAACCTATAGGCAACCAAATGTTGCTATTTTAAAATTATAAAATAGCAAATAGTAACAATAAAATAGCAACATTACAAAACGTTCGTTCAACTTCATTTGGTTCAATCCGAAACGTTCCTTTCTATGCAAATTTGTTATGTGCTAATAGAATATCCTACGCAGAAAATATTTTAAAATTATCTATATATAAATAAAACAGTGACGTGTGTGATTATAAATTAATTATTGCTCTAAATACACCGCCATAAGTATGTTTTGGAACCAAAACTTACGTATATAATGAGTACATTGTACACATAGAACAGTGATCGGTTGAAAGAATGGAATGTGTTTATCAAGACTTGTCAATCGTCATTACTCATTGTCAAATGAGTATAATATAAATAAAAATTATGGAAAAAAATGGACAATTGCAATATTAAAATAAAAATTCGTGAACGTGAAGAAAATTGGGTTCAAGAATAAAAGGTAAAACAACCCGATATTTCATCATAATCACAACCACACCACTAAATACAACTTGCGAAAATTAGAGACAAAGCAGTAGACTAACTTTGAGTCTTCGACAAGTATTGACATGTTATAAATATGAAAAGTATTATTTAAACCGTGTCTAACTCTAACTGTTTAAACACGCTTTTGTAATAAACATTTTTTTAGACACATGTTCAATGTATGTTTATCTTTTTTGTAATAACACTGATTGTGTTTTCATGCGATTAGTATATCTAGAAAACTGGGCTGAAATTGCAAAATGTTTTAGTTTTTCCTTGATTTATACACTAAACACTAACTGTATTCTAAATTTGAAGCTTCTATGTCTGCTAGAGTTTTGATGATCGGTCAGTCAGTCAGTCAGTCAGTGAGTGACAAAATTAAGAAACTTTGACTAGTTATAATTCTTAAACTACTGGCTCAAATTCAATGAAATTTGAAATATACCGAGTTTATACAATGCCTACTTGGTTACTGAAAATTCAGGCTTCTAGTTTTATCGCCAACGAAGTTATAGGGGGTTGAAAATGGCCTGAACTGTTTCGAGAAAAGGATGGTACGGCCGTGCCGCTGTTTTTGTTTTGCTCGACTTGGAGGGGGCACTGCCGTGCCCCCAGATACCATTTAAAATGTATTTGTAATTTTTTGTATCCTGTTACGTTTGCTAATCAATAAATAAATATAGAAAATTATCATCACAAGGATAATAATAACCAAGGTATACTTTATTTTATTTATAACTTTGCAAAGTAATAATAATTATTAATTTACGTTCAAAGAATATTGTGATTTTTTAAATTGTTAACATTTTCCTTGGCCGTTGCTGGACGAGTTAAGTATATATAATAAAATCGTAAAGGAACCGTGTTTGTACATTAAATATATAAAAAAAAAACAATTTGTACACGTTGTACATACCTAGGGTTGCCAGGCCTCAAAATCGAAAATCCGGACAGAGACTCATATTTAGCCGGACATTTTGCCACAAAAGCCTGGGCACACACGGGTTTTTAAAAGAAATAGTTCTTTTTATTTGTGCATTTATTACTTTAAGACTTGCTCTACTCTTTATTATTTATCACATATTGTTTTCTTAAAGTAATTTGTAAGATCGCGAATCATGCGTGTCCGTGTGATTCTGGCCGCTGTGGGGTTGACCAAATCCTAACAAAAGCCCGACGGGCCGGACTTGTATATATTTGGCCGGACACGACTGTAAAAAGCCTGACATGTCCGGCTAAAGCCTGACCTGGCAACCCTATACATACCTATGCTACCGAAGTAAAAAAAAAAAAAGGGTTTTTAGAATTCTGTTTGTCTGTATGTCTGTGCGTTTGTGCACGCTAATTTCAGAAACGGCTTAACCAATTTGAATGCAGTTTACACTGATGTATTGTAGCAAGCTTTCCGTAACATTTAGTGCTTGCTTCATTCCAATCGGTTTACAAACAAAAAAACGTTACGCGGTATACCGAATACCATGCGTATGAAGTTGCGGGCTCAGCTAGTTATTAATAAGTTTATTGGATCGAAAGAGGCCTTTTCAATGTGAAACAAAGTTAAATTAAAAGTGCCTAGTGTAAAATGAGGCAGCATTTTTGTTTTGCGTGACTGAACCGGTAATTTCCAAAATGATTCATTGAAGTTTTCAGAAAAACACGAATCGCGTCACGCACACCGCGTGCACATCGCTACTATCAGGATAATTCTACACGACTCTGACTAAGTCTTATGGGACAGCCATAGTTATAACATCTTTGGAACACTGCTGAGGATTGGAACTCCCTGCTGAGGATACAACCCAAATCTTTTCAAGGTTCGAGTGTATAGGCATCTTCTGGGTGAGCTCGCTTCATCGTCGGCCTCATCTTTCCTACCTGCATAGATGCTGGTCAAGAGCCAACCCATCTTTAATTAAAACAATAAATACATTTTATAATAATGATATTTGTCAGGTTATTCTTTTTTTTAAGGCTGACGTGCCACTTGATGGTAGGTGGCTACCGTCGCCTATAACACAAGCAACGCCAAAGTTGCTGCAAGTGCCCTGCCGACTACAGTAGGATTAAGGATAAGGGATTAGGAGTGGATATGGAAATGGGCTCCCTTACTCACTCACCGAAACATAACAGCACACGTGCTGTTATTTCACGGTGGTCTTCTGTAAGGGGGTGGTTACTGCCGCCAGACGGGCTGCCCAAATGACTGCGAAAATGCAGTGTGCCCTGCCACTACTTTCCAAATCCAGACCAGAGCCAAATTTGAAAAGTTGATTTTTCAAAGTTGACCCTGCCGGGAATCGAACCCGGGAACCATAGAATAGAGCTTTAAGGCAAGCACCTTAACCACTCATCCAACGGGCTCGTCAATCAATCATCCTTCCTACATGGATAGATGCTGGTCGAGCAAACCCATCTTTAATAAAAAACTAAAATAAATATTTTCATCGATATTTTCACGGTTTCTAAACTTTGATAACTAGGCAAATATATACAAAAATGAATCCCCATTTCCCTTGGTCACGGCATCACGCGTGAACGGGTAGACCGATTTTAATTCGGTTTTCACCAATGGAAAGAGGGATAAACGGGGAATGTTTTAGTATATAAAAATTGCACCACGGGCGAAGTCGGGGGCGGGCCGCTAGTAACATATAATTATTAAAAAATCATCCTCAAAAATCTTTTTGCTATCAATGCAAAAAGAACCAACGGGTTCGTCAAACGAGTATTGTTCTACGAGTATCGTTCTAAAAAAATATAATATCATTAATGCTGAACAGCAGCACATAAAATCGATAACACTTAGAATGCTAAGTAATAAAATAAAATAAATAATTATTCGCTAAGCTTCGAGTATCGCGTGTGTATGTCACCGACCTCTCACTGGCGCCGCCCGCCCTACATTGTTCATCGCATACGATATATCAGATACTATAGTAATATATTATAATTGCTATAGCATAGACATGAAATTTTGATTAATAAAGTAATAATTAGCGAACACAGAGTACAAAATTTAATAAATTGCCATAATAAAAAAGTTGGTTAACTTTAGTGCGAGTAATATTGTTAAAATTCCATCATGTATCTTGCTATATATGTTTGATGAGCCCGTTGGATGAGTGGTTAGGGTGCTTGCCTTAACGCTCTGTTCTAGGGTTCCCGGGTTCGATTCCCGGCAATGTCAACTTTGAAAAATCAACTTTTCAAATTTGGCTCTGGTCTGGATTTGGAAAGTAGTGGCAGGGCACACTGCGTTTTCGCAGTCATTTGGGCAGCCCGTCTGGCGGCAGTAACCACCCCCTTACAGAAGACCACCGTGAAATAACAGCACGTGCGCTGTTGTGTTTCGGTGAGTGAGTAAGGGATGCCAGAGTCCATTTCCCTATCCACTCCTAATCCCTTATCCTTAATCCTACTGCAGTCGGCAGCGCACTTGCAGTAGCTTTGGCGTTGCTAGTGTTATAGGCGACGGTAGCCACCTACCATCAAGTGGACCGTCAGCCTGTCTGCCGACCTAAACATAAAAAAAAACATCAGTGATAAAATTCAAATCAATTCAAATCGGTCAAGCCGTTTCTGAGATTAGCGCGCACAAACGCACAGACAAACAGACGAAAATTCAAAAACTATTGTTTGACTTCGGTAACGTGTATGAATTTTTTTTTAATAGTTAATGTACAGCCCCGGCTCGTTTACGATTTTATTATATTTATATACATAGATGGATAATAGTTATTTGTTCAACTAGAGAGCAAAATTGTTTTTTCCTGCGAGTGCCGTCTTTAAATCACGAAATAGCGAAGTAGTCTATAGAATTGAATCACGAGCGTAGCGAGTGATTCTAATATAGACTACTGAGCGAAGTGAGTGATTTAAAGGCACGAGACATAAAAAAATTTGCTCTCGTGTTAAACATACAACTTTTTACCTCAACAGCGAGTTAGGCCATCACCACTGGTATCTTCACAGCTGTAAAACTATCTTCACAGCTGGGCCAACTCTAGTTGGCTATGGTCGGCCGAACTCTAGTTGGCTATGGCCGGCTATGGCTGGACACACTAATAAAATCCTAATAATGTTATTCTTGTGAGTTAAATCGCGTGTTCGAAATTTGAACCAAATTGAATTTTCCTCACGCTCGCAGCAAAAATCGATTTTCCTGCGAGTTTTTAGGCACCAAAAGCACCCTTTTCGTGCTGGAGAGGTGAAAAAGCTTTTCTCTTCTCATGGAGACAAACTTCAAGACGAATTAAGTTTTCTGAACTCTTATTTATTATTTGAATAAGCGTTCAAGCACACACCTGTATCTACAATCTACAAATAAACAAATGATAACGTTGACACACAGTTTTATCAGTATTACTTGTTGATAACCTGCCTACTTACAGGACCGACTAGGAGTGATCATAGAAATGACACATAATTTATAAGGATTTAAAAGTCCCCAAACGGCGGTTAGAAGTCACCTCTCTACACAACTTAGAACCAAATAGTTTTTGCATAATCACACTAAATTGATTAGTAAATCAAAGTTGCTTATGATAATATCTTTCGTTTGATATCTTTAGAAGACTGTACAGGGAAGGAAATAAACAGAAGCTTTGTCTTGGATAAGATCATGGATATTAGAAGAAAAATGCAAACATACATTAATATAAAGATCAATGTACTAATATACTATTAGAGATCAATATACAACATAGTTTAACATGTGGCTGCTAAACATAGGTAGTTGCTGAGGAAGAAAGGTGAAGAAAAACTTGATGTCTGCTAGGGCTAGAAGGGGGGATCGGAGTTGTTGCCTCGGCGGAGCTCGGTCCACCCCGCTCAAAGGGCAAGGAGACACCGGGGAGTTTTAGTGGGTATTCCCAGTGCCGCTATGATCAGGCGCTGGGCGACCCCCACCCAGCGGCAGGAGATCTGTAAGCGGATAACTCCTCGTCAAAAAAAAAAAAAAGGGCTAGAAGGAAACAGAAAGAACCAAGCACAGAAGTTCTACCCCAAAGAGCAAGGCGATTTAATTTTTGAATGTTCCAAGTAATGCACTTAGAAATTTGCAGGCGTAACTCATATTATTTTTCATCCTTATCCCTTATCATTATTCCTACTGCAGTCAGCAGCTGCACTTGCTTTGGCTTTGCTTATGCTATAGGCGACAGTAGCCACCTACCATCAAGTGGACCGTCTGCCTGTCTGCCGACCTTAACATAAAAAATGATAATATTGAAATATATAACGAGTTACCCAATGCTCTCAAGGTATTACCAAGATATTTTTTTTAAAAGAAGACCAACCATGTGGCCATTAGACAAATGTTTTATAATATTAGGGTATACTTTGACATGTAATTATATTTGTCCAATTAATCGACAATTGATTTTGACATATTTTTTGAAATTTGATATATCGTCGTTGTCAAACAAAAATCTGTCCCAACTTGGTCCCAAAACATTTTGACCTTAGTGAATGGTTCACTGCCTTATCTAATGTAGAAAAAAAACTGCTAAGTAAGTGCTTATTGTCGAACTACGACCTCAGCTAAAATGTGTAAAATTTACTATTATCAAAATAATAATTAAATTATTGTTACAATACATTATTGAAAACCGCATTCAAATCGGTTAAGGCATTTCTGAGATTAGCGTGCACAAACGCACAGACAAGCAGACAAAAATTAAATTTTTTTTTACTTCGGTAACTTAAGTACAACGTATTTTATTATATATTATACTAGTTGTTGCACGCGACTTTGTCCGCCACTCTTTTTAAAATATTATTCGTGGAAAACGGCAATTTTGTATGGATATTAAACGGGCAAGGGACAATTTTGTATGGGGGGAGATGGGGGAAGGGTAAGTAGCCTATGTTAATCGCTGATAATGTAGCTTTCTTTAGGTGAAAGATTTTTTTAAATCGGTCCATTAGTTGTTGAGTTTATTCATTACAAACATACAAACATACGTACATACAAATATTTTCTCTTGATAATATTCTAGTATAGATAATAGATATTATAGTTGCATTAATAATTGTTTCTTGTAAGAGAAAAGCTGGAGTTTTTCCTCCAGTTTCCAGCATTCATTTGGTTTCCAATCGTTGACAATAGTGTAGGTAAAAGTTGATTATCATTTCAGATACTCGTCAATGTATGTATGTGTAAACATGGTGGCCTTTATAATAAACGAAATTCTCTCTAAAACTGAATATACTAGGTCTCTCAGGTTAATAACTTAATATACTAGACCGGCTTATAATAAATACCCCGTTAGCACTTGTGCTATTATATCTCCCTATCTTTCTCCTTATCTGTCTTCAAATTTCGAAGAGAACTTTCGTTTTAGTTGAACATAATTATATTATATTGAAGCATTAGTTTAATTAACGCTAAGATTACTTACTAATTATAACAGCATGCATGCTGTTGTGTTTAGTGAGTGAGTAAGAGACACCGCAGAGCCTCATTCCTTCGTAATCCCTTATCCTAAAACCAACTAAAATCGGCAGCGTTCCTTCAGCACCTGTGGACGTTGCTTGGGTTATTGGCGACGGTAGCCACCTACCACCAAGTGGACCGTCAGCCTGTATGACTAACTTTGCTTAAAATAATAGTAAAGTCTGTAAGCATTAAGAGACCTTAGATTAATACAGAAACAGTGTACGGACTTTTTATTTCAAAAAAAAAAAAAAAAAAACTATGATTTTGTAGTGCATTTTCCAATAAATATAAAGAGAATAAATAAGAGAAAAGATTTGTATGTATGTATGTTTGTAATGAATAAACTCAAAAACTACTGGACCGATTTTAAAAATTCATTCGCTTATAGAAAGCTACATTATCAGCAAGTAACATAGGCTACTCACCCTCCCCAACTAAACCCCCCCCCCCTGTACAAATGTATGTTTGTGAGGTTTGTAATGAATAAACTCAAAGACTACTGGACCGATTTTAAAAATTCTTTCACCTATAGAAAGCTACATTATCAGCGAGTAACCCACCCCCCGTCTCCCCTTTACCCCCCTCCATACATATATAAAAATGAATCCCCATTTCCCTTGGTCACGGCATCACGCGTGAAGGGGTAGATCGATTTTAATTCGGTTTTCTCTAATGGAAAGAGGGATAAACGGGGAATGTTCATATATATAAAAATTGCACGCCGTAAGCCGGGGGCGAGTCGCTAGTATTTTTATAAAGAAGCCCAGATGAAGTCGCGCGCAACAGCTAGTATAATATAAATAAAGTTATAGATAATCAATTATAGCTTTAAAACTCATGTCAAAAAACAGATTGGTGTATACCGTTGTACTTTGAGGACTTATTTTTTTAATATATTCAAACGCGATTGTCACGTGCGAATAAGACTAATAAGGTTTTTAACACATGATAAGTAACACTTAGGTGTCAGGAGTCCAGAGTTTAGTGAAAATGCTGATAGAACTCATACGCGAGTAAAAATCGCAGTTAAAAAGCATGTCTTTAATGAGTCGTACGCTGTAAACGGATCTGATGAGAAGCGTCGATGTGTGTGAAAATAGTTGGCTGAGATGGTTTCATTGTTCAATCGGTAATGTGTGGTGGAAATCAATGAGGGAAACTGTTTTTGTCCGTCACTACATACAACAATGCGAAATTATATCACACGTTGCGCGACATGTGTATAGAGATTGGAGATTTTGTTTTGCGTTCGTCAAAACTTCCTGTTTATTAGAAACTAAGCTACTATTGGAGAACAACAAAGCGTACATTCTCACCTCACGACCGACGGGCTCATGGAAGAATACTTCCAAATTATTTTGTCAAAAAGATTGGAACAGGGTCCAAAATAACTAGGCGAATTAATTTATTACAAAGACCAAAACGTAGTCTAGATTATGTAATTTAAATGTTTATGTTATGGCAATTAAAGCATACAATAAGTTTTCCAATAATTAAAGAAAATGCCGGATCCTTAATTTGACAGAATGTTTATTTATTAGACTTCTGCTATTTATTACTGAAGAATGTTATAATAAAACACATTGAACCCCTTGTACCATGATTTATTAATAAATCATGGTAGAACCCTCATGACTCCTTCTGGGAGAACAGTTAGGTCAGTCAGAGTCAGTAGTTAAATCGGTAAAAACGGTTGAAATTTGAACAATCTATATAAATCATGGCAAATGGCACTTGAAATGATAAATTTAAGCGCTGGCAACAAGGGTAATTCGGCTTCCGGCATACAAGTGGTTAATCGTTGAAACGGAAGCTCCGAGACATTTTCTGGTCCAATATTTCTCAGTGTCATAAAACAAAAGTTTTCGACCAATATCTTTTGCCAGTGATGACAAATGGCGCTGAAACGTGGTCTCTAACTACGGGCCTCGTAAGAAAGCTCAATGAGTTATGGAGACAGTAGGTATGCTTACTGCCACTTCTTGATTCTATTTCGCTATGTAACCCCGAACACAACCCTCTCCTAAGCTCTTTGAGAGACGTTGAGCTTTCTTACGAGGACCACGTTTCAGAGCCATATGTCATCATTGGCAATGGCAACACACATTGCTCGAAAACTTTTATTTTAAGACACTGAGGAATTTTGGACGAGAAGATCTCTCGGAGATTTCATTTTATTTTTTATTATTTCCCTATAATATGCTCATAAGTTTTATGGAACATAATGTATCCAAAAATTATCATTTATTCGATTATTCTTCAAGACGGACATCATCATCGTTGCTTCATGGGAAACATCACATGCTTTTCGTATTGAACTATCGTGGCTTCTGTGTTTGCAAAAAACAAAATCTATCTATTGTAAAGTGGGGTCTACCCGCGCCTTCTCTTCCCGTGCTTATTCTCCTAAGCTATTAACTAAAAGACTAAATCCAATTATGTCGATCGCATTGGCAAAGCGTTGTCTCATGTTTTACTCTTAAAATGCTGTATTTCGTCGTTAATTAATTAGAATGAGTCGTTCAATCTGCCAACAAAGCAAGTTGAAGAATGAGACTAAATCGTCACAATTGAGAGCAAATGAGTTGCCTAAATTGGAAACGATATCATTACCTTCTTCGGAAAGTCATAAAAAAACACTTGCTATAAAACACACGCCCTTGTTTGTGACAGCCCTGGTTGCGTGCAAAAGCATCCTGCGATCCTGCGCGAGCGCAATTTGTATCGCTCGCACTCTCGCGCGCGCGACGTCTACTAAATACCTACAGTATTCCCGCGTCGCTTGTACAGTGCGCACGTGTCCGTGAAGTCTTTATAGATTCAGCCGGCGCACGCGAACTCGATAAATATAGTGCTGTGTTTTTTTTTTTTACAAAAAGGGATAACGAACATCTGTGGATTTTTATTTTTGAGGTACGTCGCAAATAATTTTCGCTGGTTTTTATTTAAGTTAAAAAAAATCTGCTATTATTATATTTTTAAATGTGCAAAAATAAAAAATATTTATATGTGTAAAAATATTTATATGTGTAAAAATCTTTTTAAAATTTTTTGCTTATTATTTTGGACGGTATGCTAATTTAAATGATTTTTTTGATTCACTATTTAAATTAAATGTGATATTAAAAATAAAATAATTGCGGATTTATTTGTATGAATGATATAATTATTTTCAAGGTAATAATAATTTGAGGTCGCATCGTTTAAGTGGTGAGGTCAAGTTCTAAGTTTTTAAAGTTCACCGTTAAGTAAGTTTCGTGTTGCAAGTTATGATAATGTCATTTGACAGTAAATTAATTTAATCTTGTACGTTTTCAAGGATGTTGCCATAACAAGAAGTAATGAGTTTCCTTATTATGATTGTAAGTTGTATTAAAAAAAACTAATACTTACTTAGTGATTTTTTTTCAATATGAAAATAACTTAATATAATTTTATGTTTTTCTTTACCATTTCCATATAACATTTTTTTTTATTATTTAATTGGAAAGTAGTTTTAAGATTTTTCAAAAAAAAAGAATGATTTCGTTTAATTCTTTGCCACATACCTGTCCTGGTTAATGTCGGTAGGCCAATTGACAGTCCACTTGATGATTTGGGAAACACCTGAGGATATGCAAAAACAGGCCAGGACCAAAAATATTAAATATATAGAGAGGGCATTGGGAAAATTTTCCTACAAAAATCTTGATCCTGATCGCCGTAATCAGGATGGCCATGGCGTTGCTAAATAGCCTTGTAAAGTTGGCGATGGACTGAGCGATTTTGTACCATGTGGTACTAAATGTCACGTTACGGATTCTTTCGTCTTGCCTGATCTTTGAAAATCTTTGGCCAGGATCTATATAGGGACATGGACTTTATCATCCATTACTCCATGTTCGCTTGTGTAAGTTGCCACCCCCTTACAGAACAGCTAAGTAAGATATAAATACATAATGTATTTATAACTCAGAGTGAGTCTGTCAGGTATACTTAATTGAAAGTTTTAAAATATCAACTGATTTAAGGTCAGGAAACGAATTTGAATTTGTTTAAAATTATACAATAAAAAGTCTGTCATTTCAGCTGTCAAGTGGAGAGGGTTGACACATTTTTAAATTTCAATTTACTTTGTGTTTTGTGTAATATTCCACATTAATGTGCAATATTACACAAAACAAATATTCTAAATTTTTTTTTTTTATTTGGTAACATAAATACAACGTGTATAAATAGTTCTTTTTTATGTAAATAATAATATAATAAAATTATAGATAGGTATGTATAGATTTTAAATATAAAATTAATTTTTACTTAAGGGCTTCACTGAGGCAAATGACATTTACTATAGAACTCGCTGGCGGCGGAGACAATTCAACAGGCCTAGAAATGGTGTTTTTTTATTAATACAATTTTTTAATCTGATATTAACTTATTAATAGGTACAGGATTCATATGCGCGCAATAAGCCGTTTTCGAGAGAATTTTCAATAAAAGTCAAATTCTTCTTGTGTTCTAACTTTTTTTGTGGAGTTTCTATTACTTTAACGAAAATTCTAATTAATACAATTGGTTCTTCACATGTTTAAGTATAATATATATTTTTTTCAAAGCAATTGTCTTGTCCATTTCTTGTAACATCTTCATTAAACAATGGATATTTTTTGTATTTAGCGTTTGTCTCCCCCTTAAATTAATTTTTAAAAATTAATTTTATATTTACCTAGTCTACATATATAATGCGTTTGTTTTTTCAATAAGAAAACGGTTACTTTGTTTACGATTAAATAATTATTCAAAGCGGAACTGGAAAATAATGACAGACACCTATCTCAGTGAATTTTTTTGCTGTTTGATTTTTCTGACAACCCTAGACAAGACGTTGAAATAATATATAAACAATTAAATTGAATTAACGATAGTAATCTTTGCACAGTGACGTCAAACGTATTAAATCGACACACAACGATTCTTTTTTATAGGAACGGACATTTTTATTTTGTTTCCGATAAAAGATAAGATATAGTTATGTGTGTACTTGTTGTGACCGATTTTGTCGATTGTCTGTGTTATGTTTCAAGGTTGTGAATGACTCTTGATTTTGTTTTGAGTGAACGAAGGAGCGAACTTTTTCTAATATCTTAAAAGAATTTTTAAAATCGGTCCAGTAGTCTTGAGTTTATTCATTACAAAAATACATTCGTATGGGAGGGGGGAGATGGGGGAGGATGAGTAGCCTATGTTACTTGCTGATGATAGCTTTCCATAGGTGAAAGAATTTTTAAAATCGGTCCCTAGTGGACCTAGGGATATATTATAAATAAAAATTAAATAATTTTTCGAGTTTACTCATTACAAACATATAAAAATACATACATTCAATTTTTTTGGAGTCCGTCTGGCGGCAGTAACCACCCCCTTACAGAAGACCACCGTGAAATAACAGCACGTGTGTTGTTGTGTTTCGGTGAGTGAGTGAGGGATGCCAGAGCCCATTTCCCTATCCACTCCTAATCCCCTATCCTTAATCCTACTGCAGTTGGCAGCGCACTTGCAGCAGCTTTGGCGTTGCTTGTGTTATAGGCGACGGTAGCCACCTACCATCAAGTGGACCGTCAGCCTGTCTGCCGACTTGACATAAAAAAAAAAATTAGTATAGCTAATGGACTTGCTTAGTCCGCGACTTCGTACGCGGGGTATTCTGTATAGCTCATAACTTTTTTGTTTGTAAACCGATTGGAATAAAACAAACATTAAATGTTACGAGAAGCTTGTTACAATACACTAGTGAAATCCGCATTGAAATCGGTTAAGCTGTTTCTGAGATTAGCGTGCACAAACAGACAAAAGCGCTAAAAACTATTTTTTTGACCTCTGTAACATAAGTTACAACGTTTACAATTTTGTTTTTTGTTACGATTTTATTACATGTATTAGATAAGACGAAGCATGTACCCAAAAGAGATACACTTTTAACTTATTCACTCACTCGAAAACGCCCTAAAATTGCTTTGATCATTGAAAATTCAATGAATTTAGCATTTAGCATCCTATTAGCTACAGTTGTTCATAATCATAATTAACAGATTTACGTAGATGAATAAAACGTTGGACCGTTGCTTCGTAAAGTATTCCAAAGGAAGTATTAAGATGGCTGGCTATTTCTGGCTACTGCCGAAGCCGGCGCAGACGTCGAAAAAATATACATAAAACACATTTAGACCTCATAATGTAAGATTCATAATGTGTTCATGATTGGAGCGACGATGCAGTGGAAGATTCATTTAATAGTTTATTTATACAAGTGTTCGCCCCATTTAGTAGGTGATATAAAAGAATAGGGGATCGGACAGTAATCAGATTAAAATCTAAAATGTACTTAGAAAGAAAATATTTAATCTTTTACGATTATTTATCGAATAATAATTTAATATAATTCATTTAAATATTTTTAAATGAAGAAATAAAATTTTATTATTTACAATATTTTTAATCTAAACTGAAACACCGATCACAGTGCGTGACGTCATTTGTGGGCAATCATTGTCTTATGCCAATGCAGCTGTTTTGTTATGATATGACCTCAAATGACGTTACGCGCTCTCAGATGAACTATCGTGGCGTTTTGGCGGCATTTTCAAACAAACAATATTAAAACATGATTTTGAGTACCTAAAAGGCTATAAATAAATAAAATAGTATTTTTTATGGGAATAAATATCCATGAAGATTAATTTAAAACACTTTCTGAAAATTTGTCCGATCCCCTATTATCTACTGTTTTTTATTATTTCCTTAATATTGACAAGTAAATTGTTTTTAAATTATGGATAAGGGATTGGGAAGAGATAGGGAAATGTGCTCTGGCATCCCTTACTCACTCACCGAAGCAGAACAGCACACGTGCTGTAAAAGGGTGGTTACTGCCGTCAGTCGGGCTGCCCAAATGTCTGCGAAACTTAGTGCGCCCTGCTACTACAATTATTTATGTATTTATAATAGAGAGGCACATGTATCGTGAGATTTATTACGCGTGTATTCGGTATAGCGCGTAACTTTTTTGTTTGTAAGCCGATTGGAATGAAACAAAGACTAAATGTTACGGGAAGCTTTTCACAATACATCAGTGAAAACCGCATTCAAATCGGTTGAGCCGTTTCTGAGATTAGCGTGCACAAACGCACAGACAAACAGGCGTAAATTCTAAAAACTATTTTTTTGACCTCGGTAGGTACAACGTGTTGTTTTTTTACGATTTTATTATGTATATAGAATGGATATTGATATAGATGATGAAAATTTATAAATGTCCCTATGCAGCTATGTACGGTTCTTTTTTTATTTTTTCTGCTTCAAGAAATTTTTTATAGTTTTTCATTTTTCAAGAGAAAGTTTGATTATTGCTGTCACTAATAATCTCTATATATAAAAATGAATCCCCATTTCCCTTGGTCACGGCATCACGCGTGAACGGGTAGACCTATTTTAATTCGGTTTTCACTAATGGAAGGAGGGATAAACGGGGAATGTTCATATATATAAAAATTGCACCCCGGGCGAAGCCGGGGGCGGGTCGCTAGTTATTTATAAAATTATAATTTTATAAGTTTAGTGTCGGCAGGTAGGTTGAAAATATAATTATGTCATGAAAAATGGTCCGTTTCCAGTAGTTATATTTCATGTAATTAGTGAGAATTTTTTTTTCTAAATTTTATAATGTAAAATTGGTCTGACAGGTTGACCACCTACCTACGGTATACCGACGACGGTAGGAACGACTACATAGGTACTGCAAGTGGATAGGTAGTGATAAGGGATAGGAAAAGGGCTAAAGCACCCTTAATTTACTTAATCGAAACACAGCTCACATGCTTAACTCACAGCTCATAGCTCACATTGTTACTTCTGCAAGTGGTTACTGCGCTAGACTGCTTGTCCGATTCATACTGCGAAACGCACCTACCGCTTCGATACTTAAGGCGACTCTGACGAACTGACGGGACTGCTGAGGGGGAGTCGCTACTTGCAAATCTCGGAAATATCTATTTAAAAATTAAATAAAGTATAATTCAATTTTTTTCTTTCGATGAGCCTTCAGATAGTGGATCTTAAAATTTATCTTAAGAATTAGCTATTTAAAATATTGATTATTACGGTTACAACATCGATATTAGACTGCAAATTAGTAATTTTTTTATATATATAATTAAATATAATTTAAAAAGTAATTATGATGATCCCCTTTCATATATCCTGCAGATGATTTGAGTATTTTTTTAAATTAAATGTACTTTAATTGAAAAGGAAAACGGTTACAAATAAGTGGATTTTTATCATTAGGGGCCGGCGTCGCCTTAAGTATAGTAAGTAAGTTAAGTATGAAATACTTTTATGTCTATAAAACATACAAATTTATCTGTTGCTATGCTATGATATATTTACACATATTTATCTGTTTAAGTTATCGCCAACTCAGAGTCGCGAACAAAATATTATTTGTGAATAAACTTATCAAGAAATAGTCGGGACTTATATTAGCTCTGACATTCGGTCGACATAAAATTTGCATATGACCAATTTTATCGCGGCAACATTGAATATTTATCGATTACACGCGACGTCACTACGACTTTTATTCGATTATACATTTTATTCGATTGCAGAAAGGCTTAAATTGGTTTGGCCGATTGGGTGAGAGCTCTTACTAATTTTACTGATTGTGTTATTTATCGGTAAAGTGCTTTATTTATCGATAGAGGATTTTCTGTTTTATTGAACGAAACGTATGTGTTTTGTTTGAAAACCCGGATGTTTTAATAAACAAAATACTTATATTTGATATTAGCTGAGCCCGCAACTTCGTACGCGTATTATTCGGTATAGTGCGTAACTTTTTTGTTTGTAAACCGATTGGAATGCAACAAACACTAAATGTTACGGGAAGCTTGCCGCAATACATCAGTGAAAATCGCATTCACATCGGTTGAGCCGTTTCTGAGATTAGCGTGCACAAACATACAGACATACAGAGAAAGATTCTAAAAACTATTTTTTTGACCTCAGTAACATAAGCAAAAGTTTTTTTGAAAAAAAATCTTTAATGTACAACGGCTCTTTTACGATTTTATTGTATTACCATTTTTCCTTTTGTCAATATTTTTTTATGGATATACTTACATTAAGTTTTCATAAATTAACTGTGAATTTGAATGATAATGATAACTGTATTTGCATGAGAATGTGAGCACAATGATATAAAATTAAATATAATGCAGTCCTATGCACACTGTCGTAATTACGACGTACAAATTTTTCATTATTAGTACCTATATAAATGTCAATTATACCATTTAATTATACAATAATAAAGGGAAAAAGCACATTAAATATTGAGTTAAATTACAATTAAACAAACAGTAATGACGTTATGAGTAATAACTATGTCAAAGCATGGCAAACAAATCAAAATTAAATGTCAAAAATTTCAATTACAAGGTCCATTTAGGTACCTAACCCATCCATGTATTAATAGATATTTTATGTATAATCCATTTATATTAATAGTCAATCGAATTTGTCATCAAAATATTCACTCACAGAGTAATAGCATCTATCTATTAATAGTTTAAATAATTTGTTTTTAACATTTTGATATTTAATTCTTTAAAATAGTCCGGCAGTTTATTATATATTTTAATGGACATACAATAAGCGTTTTTAGCAAAAACTCTAAGTCTTTGTCGTGGTAGTATAACTTATTGCCGCGTTTATTTCTGTGCCATTACAATAAAAAATTTATTACGGCTTTTACACCATTTTCAAGACGAGAAAAATTTTGAATTTTTTTTTATCGTTGATTATCTGACTATTACTCATAAATCGCTAACGAGAAAAAAATTTAAAGCTTGGATTCAAAAACTAGAAACTTGAAGCTACAATTTTCTTTTTTAATGAGCTCTGTACGATGATTTTCTTCGAAGTTACAGCCTGTTGAAAATCACCTAAAAATTTGGAACTTTTTTTATATCCTTTAATTGTTGCGTTTAGTGTATATCTCTGTTTTTTTTTAAAATAAAGACAAGTTGGTAAATATATTTATTCGGAGCGTTTCCCTAGGATCAATCCATTTTATTGATAGCGTGAACAGCTTGCTTCTGGGGCACAAATATTGAATTTATCTCTGCAGCAATGCTCCACAACAGTAAGGAGTTCTTAAGGTGGCGCTGTACGAGCATGGGAACTCAGTAATAGGTATTTGGGAGAATTTGTTGTCTCAACTTACTATAATGCGAATAACCGAAGACAGAATGCGACGCAACACATTCGCGCCACTTAGTCAACTCGCGAAAATAATCCATCGAAAAACATTTTTAGATTTTAGTCAGTAATTACAAGAATTCAACTTGCGAAAATGTTACAAATTCTGCACATTTAAAAAATTAATTATACTAGATATAAAATTAATTTGAGTTTTTTGTTGCGATGCAAACCTTTATATTATGTCCTAGAAATGTCATGTTTTTTTATGTATTGCTACGACCTATAAGTAATGAGTAATCATGGAATTACGTAGTATGGAATAAGTAAGCTGTTCGAATTGTAAAGTGCCCTCTAAAGAAGCATCTTCTTGAAGAAGGCCGTGAAATAACACTAATGTCCTGTTATGTTCGCCGCTTAATTGAGACATTTTCACACATTTTTCTTATCATCACCCTGTTCATTATTTATTTATTTATTTATTTATTTATTTATTCATTTTAGCTTATTACAAATATGACAATGCTTATTACAAATCTTCACCGATAAATACAAATTCAAAGGAATACACAACATAGTTATTACATAAAATAGTGAGACTAAAGAACAGCATAGTAAAATACAAATCACTACAAGACGCAAACTACACAGTCAACATCACCGAATACACACTACACGGCTACTAGGCACCAAAGAAGTTGGCAGCAAGTGTTCCTCTTATTGATGCTGTACCGGTGTAGAAGAGGGCAATTTTTTTTTTTTTTTTATGTTATGTCGACAGACAGGCTGACGGTCCACTTGATGGTAGGTGGCTACCGTCGCCTATAACACAAGCAACGCTACAGGTGCTGCAAGTGCGCTGCCGACTACAGTAGGATTAAGGATAAGGGATTAGGAGGGGATAAAGAAATGGGCTCTGGCATCCCTTACTCACTCACCGAAACACAACAGCACGTATATGCTGTTATTTCACGGTGGTCTTCTGTAAGGGGGTGGTCACTGCCGCCAGGCGGGCTGCCCAAATGACTGCGAAACGCAGTGTGCCCTACCACTACTTTTCAAATCCAGACCAGAGTCAATTTTGAAAATTACATTAAAATTTCCAAACTTGACCCCGCCGGGAATCGAACCCGGGGCCCCTGAGACGTTAGGCAAGCATCCTTGCCACTCATCCAACGAGCCGAATTTCAGAGGATAACTTATTGAAGTTTCTACACGCGCGTACAATGAAAGAATTTTGTCTGTATCTAGTCCTTGCCGAGGGCACATTGAGTAAGGGACACTCCCTCAGACACTCCCCCATTTGTACGCAGGCATATTTTAGATAATAGATCTGGATATTTATCCCTTAAGTTTACCCCATAGGCAGCTAACCCCTGGTGAGTCATACTTTTACTTTGCCACCCATCTGATGGGATATCTGTCCTGAACAAAGCTATAATTTATATAGCATAGCTTATGTCTTTAGGTGACGGTTGTCATCTATCATTAAGTATACCGTTAGCCTGTCTGGCGTGCTTATTGCAAAAAGCTTTTAATCATTTTAAAGAGCTGGATTTAGTACTCACCCAAATTGTAGCCTAAAAGCGTATTATTTGTATATTGAACGAAGCGAATTGTTCGCACAGGTGCAAAACAGTGAGTTTTACAAGGTTTAATTTATATTTTATCTAAATAGAGCCAGGCGGCGGTCGTCGAAGGCTCCGTTGTGACCTTACGTTTGTAAACAAACATTAGTAATGGTACACTTGAACTAGGGTTATGCAAAGTTGTCACGAATTCATCACGGTTGTCGATAAAACGGTTAATCGATAAATTTATCTGAAATGTCGTCACGAGGCCAACACTATAACTTATTTCCGGACAACAAGGTCATCACCTGCAGCGTGGCTACAGTAAAATTGGACAGAATGGACACTTATTATATCATTTTTTTTTTTCAAAAAAGTTGTATACTTACTAATGTCACCAGTTGATAAGACAACTGATACAACGTTGTTTTTATTTGTACTACCAGTTTGACTTCTTAGTAGTACTTACTGGTTAAAAGTGGGAAAAGGGGAGGGTGGGTAGCCTATGTTACTCTCTGATAATGTAGCTTTTTATTGATGAAAGAATTTTTAAAATAGGTCTAGTAGTTTTTGAATTTATTCATTACAAACATACAAAAATACATACATACAAATCTTTTCTCTTTATAGTATTAGTATAGATATAGATTGCCATCGGTGGGTGACCATCATATTAAAATATGATGGTGACGAAATATGGAACTGAAAACATATTTTTATGGAAATAAAATAATTTTTGTCACAGATAGTGTATCAATGTCAAATTTTTTTAATGTTAAGATCGGCAGACAGGCTGACGGTCCACTTGATGGTACGTGGCTACTGTCGCCTATAATATAAGCAATAACAAATCTGCTGCAAGTGCGCTGCCGACTACAATAGGATAAGGGATTAGGAGAGGGGATAGGGAAATGGACTCTGGCACCCCTTACTCACTCACCGAAACACAACAGCACACGTGCTGTTATTTCACGGCGGTCTTCTGTAAGGGGGTGGTTATTGCCGCAAGACGGGCTGCCCGTATGACTGCGAAACACAGTGTGCCCTGCCACTACTTTCCAAATCCAGACCAGAGCCAAATTTGAAAAGTTCATTTTTCAAAGTCGACCCAGCCGGGAATCGAACCCAGAAACCCTGCAACACAGCGTTAAGGCAAGCACCCTAACCACTCATCCGACGGGCTCGTCAAAATCGAATTGGCTTCGAGTTACAGATGTAATACACGTAAAGAAACAAAATTTTACCCCTTTACACTGCTAAGGATTGGAACTCCCTGCCGGCGTCTGTATTTCCGAGCTCATATAACCCAAATCTTTTCAAGGTTCGAGTGAATAGGCATCTTCTGGGTGAGCTCGCTCCATCTTCGGCCTCATCCTTCCTACATGGATAGATGCTGGTCAAGAGCAAACCAATCTATAATAAAAAAAAATAAAAAAATCTGTGTAGCCTCTGAGTGTTGTGTTATATACATAGTGTCATAAAACATGCAAAGTTTGCACTGAAACACAAAAATAAACCCGCTCTTTGCGGGTGACGCGACGCGGACAGATTAGCCCACAAACTAGATGCGGGTACAGACTGCAAAAACAATTTGTTTTCGGCTCAGCTAAAAATACTTTGTTTTGTTAAAGCTTATTCTACACTAGATGAGCCCGCGACTTCGTACGCGTGTTATCTGGTATAGCGCGTAAATTTTTTGTTTGTAAACCGATTGGAATGAAGCTTGCTACAACGCATCAGTGAGAACCGCATTCAAATCGGTTAAGCCGTTTCTGAGATTGGCGTGCATAAACGCACAGACATACAAAGATTCTTAAAACTATTTTTTTTGACCTCGGTAATATAAGTACAATGTGTACAAATTGTTTTTTAAAAAAAAAAACATTTAATGTGGAGACGGCTCGTTTACGATTTTATTATGTGTATAGGTGTTTTTGTAATAGTGGGAATAAGATTCTCAATAAGCTATTAGAAAAATATTTAATATGTTTGAAACGTCAAAGATGAAATAAAATCGTAACTATTAAACAGAAGCGTAAAATTGAGTGCTATTAAGTAATATGCTGTTTTATTGTTTTTGGGTTTTAAGACAGATCGCGAATATGGGATGTGTCAAAACTAAAATCGGCTCATATTAATTTAAAAAAAAAAATTAGAAGTGGGTAATTATTATGCTTCATGGCTATTTTGACATACATATACAGAAATTTAGATAATAATACAACAGGCGCTTAGCCTTTCATTTTATTTTTCTTGTAAGAGCAATTAAAATAAAATAATAATCTTAATAATCAATGCCATCCGTCAAATCCAAACTATGAGTATTTTTTATTGTCCCGCGTCCGCACTATTAGTAGGATTTTCGTATCAGTTTTAATAATAAATTTAACTTTATTTTGATATGTTTTATTAGCTTGAATTGTCTTTTTTGTGAAAATTGTGCTTGAGAAGCAAACTTTTTATCTGAAATGTCTCAAAAATCGAATACATAAAAATTCTCTTGTCCCAGTGTTTGTAACAAAACTCCTCCGAAATGGCTGGACCGATTTTTATCATTTTTTTGTATATTTGGTAGGTGTAAGAATAGGTCGTAAAGTATTTTTCACCCTCGTACTGGGGTACTCCATTTTTTAATCGCAATTTTAGTATTTTTATATGAACAATATCCAAATAATTTAACCGTCGTTCTTCTTCTTCTTCTTCTTTTAAAATTGGCGATTCGGCTCATCCCGAAGACGGCCATTGTCCGCCAGTGTCGAGTAAAAGGAATCTTCTATTGGACTCCGCCACGAGCTCCGTTTAACGGAGCCCGCTCGGAGCCCACGTCGTGTGGGCCTTCTTTGTCCCCAAAACCAATCCGGTCAGTCGAGCAAAGGTCGGTGAGGAAAAAAGCACCGACCCCTGCAACCGCCCGGATTGCCAAGGGTGAGCCCCCCCACCACGACAAGGTCCTGGCCCACCTAGGGGGGGTAACCGTCGTTGATTGGCGTGAAGTTTCGCGTCACTCTGACATATTATGGTTTGAAAATAAAATTGGACCCGATAGGTGGCGCCACAATCGGGTTACGGAACTATTTTCGGGTTCTGGCAGGACAAAGTCTGCTAGGTCAGGTATATTTATAAAAGGATTATAAAAGATTTATTGTATATTTATAAAAGAAATGTACAAGTGACACTTTTTCTGTCGTCTGTACCGCAAGCGACAAAGGAAGTCAGCGAAGCGTGTGCTCGTTACGCAATCCATTCGGATCTACTATTGTTTTGCAGTTGCTGACCCTACATGCAATATTTACGAAGGTACCTCGTAGTCACGACACGTAATACATAAACCACCGTTTGCTAAAAATCATATTTGAAACTTTAGTATGATTTTTTAAACGTTAAATACATTTATTTTCTAAACATTTGCTGTGATGTAGTATACTTAGGTTCTTATGACTAGTTTTATTAGACACAAGATTAGGCCGCAACTTCGAACGTGTGGTATTCGATAGCGCGTGTTCGTAAACCGATTGGAATGAAACGAACACTAAATGTGACGGGAAGCTAGCTACAATACATCAGTGAAAACTGTATTCAAATCGGTTAAGCCGTTTCTGAGATTAGCGTGCACATCGCACAGACAAACAGGAAAAAATCTATTTTTTGACTGTATTCGGCAACGCGCTTGTAGCAGCTTTGGAGTTGCTTGTGTTATAGGCGACGGTAGCCTACCGTCAAGTAGACCATCAGCCTGTCTGCTGATCTTAACATAAAAAGAGGCATTTTTCTGAGCTGTTGGTCGATTTTTAAAAAGAATCCCATTCTTCTGGAGACTAAGTCCAATAAAATTTGTACCTTGGTACAATCACAGTTTCAAAATCCTGGCCCCGACGTAGGCGGCAACTCTTTTTTATCCTCGTGGAACAATTTTTACTCGCGTAAAGTTAAAGCTCTGGTCTGGAGTTGGAAAGTAGTGGCAGGCCGTCTGGCGGCAGTAACCAACCCCTTACAGAAGGCCACCGTGAAATAACAGCACGTGTGCTGTTGTGTTTCGGTGAGTGAGTAAGGTATGCCAAAGCCTTATTTTACTGTAGTCGGCAGCGCACTTGCAGCAGCTGTGGCGTTGTTTTATAGCCATCATTATAATAATGGAAAGCGCCACTGTTTGACATAAGTCTTTTTATTTGAGCACAACCACACTCGATCTTCCGCCCTTCGCTTTCATCCACTTCCAGAGTCCCCGAGTCTATCCCAAGACTGGACTATCCCGCAATATTACTTCTGTTGAATGTTTCTTTGCGATATGTCGACCAACTTGGATCTCCGATATATCACAGAAATGCCAAGCATATCTCGCTGAGCAATTTGTCATTTGTGGGTTGGGAGACATTTCGTCAGAATCTCAAGGCTTTGGTGAAATTGAATTCGTATGGGAAAGTTTCTCACCTAGACATTTGTATCGTCGTTTTTCGGTTCATTAAATCGGCACTTCAGTTGACGGTGGTAAGTACAAAGGTGCAGTTCTAATTATTGAGGCGTCACGCTAGTTAGCACAAGTCGACCGAGCGTACAGGTGAACGACCCACCTCAATGGCTCCAATAAACCACCACTCACCATACACCTTGACTACCAGTGAACTTCTAACTCTGATACTGTGTCATCCTCGTGGGGATGACACTTAATCAACAATTTTTTTTTTTTTTTATTCACTGAAAACTCGTTTACAAATTAAATTAAGATTGAAGACTCCTTTTAAGCGGAAGCCTGTACCAGGAGCCTTCGATCTTCCATAAAAGCTAGTCATTTATTAACAAATCAAGCCTCAGTAAACTTTACCAAACAAGGACTGAGTTAGAAAATTATTGTTAATAAAATTATTATTATGCTCGCGTGAGAATGTACGATGTGTTAGTGTGGAATGTATGTGTGGCACAATGTTTGTGTGTGTGTGTGCGTGTGTGTGTGTGTGTTTGTGCGTATTATTCCGTTATTGTATTACTATTAACATATCTTCCACCTCGTCATAATTTTTAGTTCTAAGCCAATCCGTAATAAGTTTTTTACATTTGAAGTACATTTTGTCATATATATAAATTTCCTTATTAACTTTATTATATAAAAAGGACGACCTTGCACAGTATTGCATTTGAGCAAAAAAAAAAAAAAAACATTTATTCTAACTTTATTGCTCGTATATTTTTGTCAGGGTTTAAATTTTATATGATCCTTACGTTTTTCTAGATGAAAGGTATCTTATCTTCTTTTCTGTATCTCTGATAGTTTTGTGCTATGCTACGTTGCTTTGGCAGATTTTCAGCAACTGTTTGTGATAAAATAAAAGTCGTATATGCCGATCGAAATTTTTTTCGCGAATAAAAAGTACCTATAATGACACATTTACAAATATTTCTGGTATTATATACCTAAATAATAATGTTGGATATACCGTTGGTAAGCGCGTCTACTCCTGAATAATAATCACTATAACAACATAGAATTGCATCACAAAAATTTGGCGGCCATATTGATTACGCCAGACGCCATATTGGTTATGGCAAGATGCACAGACGAAAGTTGGACATTAAAGACAACTACACGGGAAGGACCAACAGGTAACAGGAGAAGAGGACGTCCTAGAAAGAGGGGGATAGAGGATATAAAAGCGATAGCAGGAAGCGAATGGACAAGGAGAGCAATGGACAGAGAAGCCTGGAACAAGTTGGAGGAGGCCTTTACCCAAGAAGGGGTTCCGATCAATGACAATGAAAGCGATAATGATAGTGACTAAAACAAATAAATTTATACATTTTATAATTTACATTTGGCACCGTCCCATCTTCATGGAACACTTACCACAGCTGGTGCTGCTGCGGAAGCGGCCGAGAAACTTAAAATTCACAAATACAGAGATATCGGCACCGGCTACATATTCATTCCTTTTGGTGTCGAATCTCTGGGTCCGTGGGGCCCCAACGCGCTTAAATTTTTTAACAGCTTGTCAAAACGTTTGGTCGACATAACCGAGGATTATAGAGCTGGCCATTACCTCGGGCAACAGATTAGCATTGCCATACAACGAGGTAATGCAGCCAGCATGCTCGGGACTCTGCCTAGGGGACCGAAACTTTATAATTTATAATAATATGTTAATGTTTATAAGTAAATAAAATTATTTACATTTTAAGTCACAACATGTCATATTAAAAATTAAATCATTTTTAATATTTTTACATTATAACATTAATATATTTAATTAATTAAAATGTATATAATAGTAATTGTAGATTGGAAATAAATGGGCTTTATTATTATTATTATTATTATTATTGATTACGCCAGAAATAGGGGCCGCTATAGGGCCAGAAAAATTGGTTTCCCGGAATTCTTAGACTCGTCTGCCCAGCATGTACTTTTTTCAGCTACCTAACCCCATATAAGTTTTCATATATATCATATATATTTCATATATATAAGTTTCATTTTCATATATAAATATATTAAGTTAAGTTTATATTAAGTTATATATTAAGTATATATAACTATATATTAAGTTTTCATTAATGTTCATTTCATTGATAATTATGTCCTCAACAGAGAGGTGCCTGTCAAAATGATCCTTCATCGCAATAGAGTTTAATGAAAAGATACGCGCACATCGCAGCCAATTGAACCACGTGTCACAACATGGAAAGATCAAACGCCATTGTTCCAGACTAAATAATGTATTCATCTCAATGTTAATTTCGTCTCGTTTACATTTAATTAAAATGTCTAGACTAAATGACGCGCTGAGGTTTTATTTAATACTAGCTGAACTCGGCCACGCTTCGCTGCGGCCTATACGGCGGCGGCCGGCGTGCGCATTGGGCGCGCGGTACTGGACACTGCTTATATAATACTATTTATCGCAGCGTGATGTTATATAGCCTATAGCCTTCCTCGATAAATGGACTATTCAAAACAAAAAGAATTTTTCAATTCGAACCAGTAGTTCCTGAGATTAGCGCGTTCAAACAAACAAACTCTTCAGCTTTATATTACATATTAGTATAGATTAAAAGAAGTAAAACTGCATTTAAAGTGTCTTTTAAAATACGCTTGCCATAGGGAATCAGTTGATAGGGTCAATCGTAAAGATCTCTGTAAAAAACATGGTTTTAATGAGAGGATATTAATGCCATCTTCTGTTTACCACGACAAACAACATGTTATCTTGTATCTTCGTGGAAAATTGAGCTGATCGTTACTATGATTTGTTCCAGATCTAGTGATGTCCACATAAGAGTCGCAGGGTGAAGATGGCATGCGCCGGCGCCGTTCTCCTCGAGGCGAGGCCGTTCAGGCCCTTCAAGTCCTCCGAGGAGTATACCTATGCCATGAAGGAGGATCTAGCCGAATGGCTATCCGTACTCTATCCGGAACTGATGATCACAGCGGACAACTTCCTCGACCGATTGGATACGGGCGTCGCTTTGTGCAGGGTGAGTGGCTTACGATATCATTCACTCAATAGTCGCTCCAACGAACACATAAAACAGGAATCTTTTAGAATATATACAAGAATAAACAAGTAAATATTACACGTACAACGTAATGCAATCGTATATTTATCGATTATAATTAATCGATTAAAATTTGACAACCAAAATCCTCTTTATTTCATAGACCGATATTTTTGCAAGCACTTTTGTCGGTAAACTTAGCAATTTTTCATATATTTTTTGCTTATAAAGCTGTTATTAAAGCTGTCCCTTTGAATTTTGTCAAACGTATTGTATTAACTTTTAAAATTTAGTGTGTTGCGTTCACAATTGCTGCCTTAATTCACCAAGTTACCAAAAATTAAAAATTAGTCAATTTAGCCCAGCGAATTTGATGGATACAGAAGAATATGCAGATGTAACTAAAGTTGTGCGGGTTACTAAAGTGACGACAGAAATGACACAGACGTGATTGCAAAATAAAGTTGCTGTTAAATATACTTTAAATTTTTGGGCCCAAAGAAAACGCAAGCAGGCAAATATTTCCAGAACTTAAAAAAAAAAACTCGTAAAACACGCGTAAACGTAAACCCCTGGTCTAATTATTTAGTGGGCCGATAATGACAAAATCCTCCCTTAGCTATGAAAATTGTTTCTTGCAACAATTAACGACTTTTGACAGTTGAAAAATTAACTTAATTAATTAATTTAAAAAAAAAATTAATTAAAACTTGCATCAGATCAGAGTTGCTGCAATAGTAAACATAAGTTAATGGAGCATTACAGACTTTAATTTATTTATTTATTTATTAATTAATTATTACATGGCCTCCAACGAGGCAGGCACCGAACAAAAACACACAACAAGGAACAGGAAAAAATAACATGGCAGATGCCGCCGCAATTAAAGGAGGCACAGCCTACGCCAATAAAACTCGAAGTAGCATCCCGGCAATAAAGTTAGAAAAAAAAAGTTAGAAGAAAAAAAAAAATTTTGGCATTACAATTAAATTATAGCTTCTTGCCACCGACTGTTAGTCCAACTAAATTCAACTATAAACAAAAGTGCAAGTAGTTCTAGTGCAAATAATTTTAACGAAGCACGTCCAAATTGTTCTACTACCTACTATTTTAACAACAAGGCGAAACGGAGTTAGAACTCACACTCACAATTCTAGTTAGAGGACATTTATTATTACAAACTGCACTAGCTTGAAAAAACACACCTACGGTGCCCCGCACATTGTTTAAGTTTAGGGAATACATATAAATAAAACGTCCATTTTTAATATATGTCCAACTATATTTAAGATTTATCCTATTATCTAAGATCTAAGGTTTTTTTTATACATTATTTGATAATAGCTGGGGGGCGCGACCCGCGTTGAAACCCGCGCCATTTGTACTATGCCCCAATTTGTGAACCCTCGGGAACCTAAAGATAAAATCTTAACGAATTATACAGGAACCACTATGTTGATAGATGAAAACAGCATGAGAATCTGTTCAGTAGTTTTTGAGATTACATGGAACATAGGTACATACAGCCAAACGCGGCGGCGGCGGGGGGGGGGGGGGGCGTTGTTTTATAATATGTAAAATACTTTAGTCGTTAGTTTGCTTGTTTAAGTATTTCAGTGTAATAGCGATGTGTACCTACAAATCAATATCTTATCGGTGATAAAATTTAATTGGCCTCATTTAGTTCATGATAAATGTACAACAATATATTAGTAATCGTTTTGGGAAACTACGCAATAATATAAGAAGGTGGCTAGGTATCTCCTATCAACGCAAGCAATACCATGGGTGCTGCAAGATCATTGCCGACTAGTAGGAGGAACTAGGAGGATACTGGGAAGAATGATTCGCCTCCGAAGCCTTCTGGCAAAAAATTGTCATGTACCATTCAGAATTCATCGTCCTAAGATTCTCCAATGGCACTGTCGCCACATGGCCAGTAATTCCGAAGAAACAGGCAAGCATTTGCTTCGATGTACCTTTTCGCTAACAAATTTGTTGGTTCTTGGAAGACCCTGTTTTGTTTCAGGCTCATATCCATGATTCGTCACCTATATGGCTGTTGATAGACCTCGATTGTATTTTTTCAACGTTTCCTTGCACCAGTCTACGCAAGTTTACTTTTGAGCTTTTGTCAAATTATGCGAAATGCAACGAGAACAAATATTTTTTTACGGACAAATGTTCATGCAATATCTTATTGATGCTAGTCATACTAATGCCCAGAGTTGCACAGCATCGATGTTTTCTTTGGACAACAACTGATTTTGGACGACCTTCTCTGGGCACATCCTGAAGGGAAAGCAAACAAAGCTTAAAGTCATTATACCAGCGTTTTACAGTGGCTTAGGATGGAGCTTCATTGCTAAAAGTCGAAGTAAGCTCGAAGCACTCCTGTCTTGATAATCCACGACAAAAGTCGCTCGGAAATTTTCACGAGATAATTCCATTTACTCGCTGAGATTCGTTTTCAGCGTTGTTACTGGAAATAACACAAATTGCGTTCAAATAATAAATGATATAATTGAGGTTATATTAAAAAAGTCAAACTTTTCAATAGTAATGCCAGATGGTGCCTAAAGCGATCAGTGTTGTCAAGGCTCAATATATAAGTAGCGACCCATGTACGTACGTACAAGTCACAACCCAATATACTCGTAATAGAACCAATGAATGGCATTTTGGACGTTAATTTAATTTAGTTAATTATTTTTAATTATCTAATGTAGTTTTAAACTTTCATAAAATATACATATATATATTCTTATTCTTGTCTTTGTGGCTATTTCTGTCTGCTAGAGTACCAGTATCACTTCGTCCATTGCTGGAATATTGTGATCGCCACGTGAACTAAAGCTCTCTACCTATACCTACCTCGTTAAGAAACTGTAGTACTTTTTTGATAGAGGCATTCTTCACATCTTCACAAGCCATTGTGTGGCTTCCTAGGATGTGACTGCGCTTGTGCATCAGGGGGCCACACTCGCACAGGATATGCATTGCCTCATGGCAGAAGCGACACTCTCCCGTACTAGTGAGTCCCATTACTTTTAGGTGCCTATTGAGGCGGCAGTGCCCCGTTAGTGCCCTAGATAGCATACACAAATTGCTCCTACTAAGCGACATAGCCTGATTTGTCATGTTTCGACTATAGGCTTTAATGAGCGCTTTGGAATGGTTCAACCCTGGCAGGTTAGTCCAGCGTTTGTAAGATTTAATAAAGCACTGGTTCCATATGGTCCAGCGAGCTAGGCTATTTGGTAATCCGCACATGGTACATATATATAAAGCTAATTTCTTAAAATTTATTGATATGATAATTAAGTTGTCCGCATTTTGTAACGGATATAATGCAGGTGGCATTCTCATCATTGTGAAATGTGTTACTAGTCGAACTGATACGATTATATCAATGAATATTTTAATTAGTTATTAATCCGCAAGGTCGTTTTCACAACAATTCAATGGCTAACCGATTACCGAGTCACTAATTCAAAACGCAAAAGTTATTATTCATATTTAAATATCAAACTAAATTTGATCTCTTTCTAGCGAGAGAGATATAGTAGATTCAACTGTAGTCAAATGTAAATATAACCTATATTATTTTATATTAACTTTTTTTTATGTTAAGGTCGGCAAACAGGCTGACGGTCCACTTGATGGTAGGTGGCTATCGTCGCCTATAACACAAGCAACGCCTAAGCTGCTGCAAGTGCGCTGCCGACTGCAGTAGGATTAAGGATAAGGTATTAAGAGTGGATAGGGAAATGGGCTCTGGCATCCCTTACTCACTCACCGAAACACAACAGCACACGTACTGTTATTTCACGGTGGTCTTCTGTAAGGGGGTGGTTACTGCCGCCAGACGGGCTGCCCAAATGACTGCGAAACACAGTGTGCCCTGCCACTACTTTCCAAAGTAAATATTAAGTAAATATTAATTACTTTCCAAAGTAATTATTAATTCCAAACTCAATATTTAATGTGCTTTTTCCCTTTATTATTGTATAATTAAATGGTATAATTGACATTTATATAGGTACTAATAATGAAAAATTTGTACGTCGTAATTACGACAGAGTGTGCATAGGACTGTATTATATTTAATTTTACATCATTGTACTCACATTCTCATGCAAGTAAAGTTATCATTATCATTATAATCTATATTATTATTATTAACTTATTTATTAATTTTCTTAATTTTAAATTTTTTACAATATAAAAAACAAACAAACAAACAAACAATATAGGTATTTATATCATAAAAAAAATTAAAACTAGGATTCCGCAGATAGCTGGGCGAGGCCCAAGCAACCGGTGGTTAGGGTTGCAGAGTGAGGAACCTCCTGACAATTCGTGCCGCGTCAAGAAATACCGCCTTCCGTGATCCAGCCATCTAGTGAGAACCTCTTGAAATGTTGGTGGAAGCTCTTCGCTATAAGATCGTTCGCCGAGACGACTATCGGGACGATAATTGTCGAAACGACGTCCCACATGACGGTCACCTCGTGAGCCAAAGTCAATGTAATTGGTGAGCTTTCCTTTTTCGGCTTTCACGAGGTTTTCTTCATGATGTCATGAAGGTTTTCTTCTCGGGCTCTGGGATCGGTCAATCAATTATTATTATTAGATGCAGCACTATTGATTTCGACAAAACATTTGTTATTATTATATTTAACATACAACAAAATAACTATAGAGCAATTTTATAACAGAGTATAAAATGAAGTCGCTGCCCTCGTCTGTATGTCTGTCTGTATGTTCTCTCTTAAATAATGCAACGGATTTCGATGCGGTTTGCACTAATGGAAAGAGCGTTAATCGAGGAAGGTTTTTATATATAACTAGCGGCCCGCCCCCAGCTTCGCCCGGCGTGCAATTTTTAGATACCCTAAAACATTCCCCGTTTATCGCTCTTTCTATTAGCGAAAACCGAATTAAAATCGGTCTACCCGTTCACGCGTGATGCCGTGACCAGGAGAAATAGGGATTCATTTTTATATGTAAGATTTGCAGAAAAAGTACTTAATATAAAGCCAGTTTAAACGGGCAGCTAGTACATAATATAAAATAAGGTTGATATCCGCCCCTATATGTTTCTCTGCTAACTTCTACACCACCCAACAAATTTTGATACGGTTTTCACTAATGGAATGATCGATAAATGAGTAAGGTACACGTCGTCTTAGTGATATTAAAAAAAAAAATGTCTGTGTTGTGTATCTGTGCGTGTGTTAACTGCGTGTGTCGCAAAGATTTTCGCATAAGTTAGTTTCGTTATTAGTATAAATTAGCGCCATCTATTGGACCGTCAGCCTGTCTGCCGACCTTAACATAAAAACAATATTTATCAAGTACATTTACGTAAAGTGTCGAAATGATAAACAAATTTTTATCGGATTTATGATGGTTTTCTAATACTGGTTTTTAGGGCACACTGCGTTTCGCAGTCATTTGGGCAGCCCGCCTGACGGCAGTGACCACCCCCTTACAGAAGACCACCGTGAAATAACAGCATATACGTGCTGTTGTGTTTCGGTGAGTGAGTAAGGGATGCCAGAGCCCATTTCCTTATCCTCTCCTAATCCCTTATCCTTAATCCTACTGTAGTCGGCAGCGCACTTGCAGCACCTGTAGCGTTGCTTGTGTTATAGGCAACGGTAACCACCTACCATCAAGTGGACCGTCAGCCTGTCTGTCGATATAACATAAAAAAAAAAAAAAAAAAAACTTACGAGAAAAGCTCTCGCGATGATATCGTGTATCATCGTGATTTTTAAGTATAGTAAGTATTAACTTTATGTGTTTACAGTATAAAAAGGTGATTGTTCTTGTTATTAAGTTTTTACGTTGACAGTAAGTACCAACGATGTACAGAAATTGACTTGGATCAATCGCTTGCAAATAGTGCCACTAAATGTTTGAGAACAAGTTTTTTTTTTTCACGCAACAAATTAGCATAGATCATTCCCAAAACACGTCTGATTGTTTCGCAATGGTACGTATGTGACATTTTACTAAATGCTCTGTCATATTAGCGTTTTGAGAGAAGTTGTCTGTTAAATCGAGAGTAAATACCACGAGGACACCACCCATGTCGTAAAACTGGTCTCAATCATTAAATTAAAAGGCTTTTTACAAGTGGAGACACGCAGTTTTTTTCTAAACACATATATTATAATGTCCATACAAATTTTCAGAAAGTGTTTTAAATTAATCTTCATGGATATTCCCATAAAAAATACTATTTTATTTATTTATAGCCTTTTAGGTACTCAAAATCATGTTTCAAATATTGTTTGTTTGAAAATGCCGCTAAAACGCCACGATAGTTCATCCGAGAGCGCGTAACGTCATTTGTGGTCATATTATAACAAAACAGCTGCATTGGCATAAGACAACGATTGCCCACAAATGACGTCACGCACTGTGATTGGTGTTTCAGTATGGATTAAAAATATTGTAAATAATAAAATTTTATTTCTTCATTTAAAAATATTTAAATTAATTATATTAAATTATTATTCGATAAATAATCGTAAAAAAAAAATATATATATTCCTTTTAAGTACATTTTAGATTTTAATCTGATTACTGTCCGATCCCCTATTGGAGCGAGGGCAGATTTTGTTTGTATTTTTATGGTAATATCTGGAACCACTCCATCTACATATTTATAATAAGAACATCACTATTCCAAACGGACATAGGCTATACGTAGTTTATATATCACTAGCTGAGCCCGCAACTTCGTACGCGTGGTATTCGGTATAAAGCGTAACTTTTTTGTTTGCATATCGATTGGAATGAAACAAATACTAAATGTTAGGGGAAGCTTGCTACAATACACCAGTGAAAACTGCATTCAAATCGGTGAAGCCGTTTCTGAGGTTAGAGTGCACAAACATACAGACAAACAGACAAAAATTCTAAAAACGTGTACAAATTGTTTTTTTTTTTTTTTTTTTTTTTTTTTTTAAATATTTAATGTACATACACGGGCTCGTTTAAGATTTTATTATATGTATAGAAAAAGATATACAGTCTTCAATTGTATACAATTGCAATTGTATATTTTGATGCAATCATGTAGATTGATTGGGTCAAAATTGATTGGGTTAAAAAAAAGCCTTTTGGAAAAAAAAACATAGTTTTAGTTAATATACAATTTTCGCTAACAGACAGACAGACAGCCGTGAAGACATAAGACAGATTTCGATTTTAATTTTATATTATTATTTATTATAGTTTTATTTATTTGCGGAACGGTTCCTAATAGTCGAATAGGATTGATTTGAATCGTCCTCGGGAGTACAGAGCAAGCAAGGAACAACCTTTAGTCAAAAAGTACGTACAGTAACAATTTATAATTAAAAAAAAATCTCAAATTTAATCTCATTCTGTTTAAAAAAAGCTTTATTGTGTTTTGTGTTTTATTAGTTACTAGCGACCCGCCCCCGGCTTCGCCCGTGGTGCAATTTTTATATATATGAACATTCCCCGTTTATTCCTCTTTCCATTACTCAAAACCGAAATAAAATCGGTCTACCCGTTCGAAAGTTATGAGCGTACGTACATTTCGAAGATTCATTTTTAATTACAGAGATTGTGTTTTATTAAAAAAAAAATTGATTAAAAATCTTATTAAATCGTGAAAAAACATAAACTAAATATTTTTAAGTGTTTTGAAATACTTGGGTAAGTTTGAACTCGCTTTGTATGCGCTTGTAATGCTGTGTCATTATTTTTTTACAATTTTTTCTAAATTTTGCAAAAAAAAATAATAATTTGAAAATTGACAATTGTATAAAAAAATACATACAATATTATGCTGCTAAATTATTTATTAAAGAGTATAGCATCTGTCTCTTTTGCTCTATACACACGGGCTGTTTTTTTTTCGTTCTATGTTCTGAGTCTTCATTATGTTTTTATTTGCTCTGTTATTTCTATGAGTTTCTTTGAATGCCTGTTTGGACGTTTTTATATGCAAGTAAAAATCCCGTGAAAAACTTGTTTTTTAAAAAACTTACCTTATCACGTGAATTATTTAGGCTCATTTTAATTTGAATTATTAATAAAGTTATGCGCTAAATTGTAATAATTTAATTATATTGATTCATCATTAGAATAATGGTGACGTTTTCCTGTTTGTTAGTACTTTGTTTCATAAAACAGCTGATGATTCGTTCATTATCAGTATAATATTTTTTTATTCGTCAATTATGCCTATTTTTAGCATATGAGTCATATGATTTTTTTATTTTAAGAAATAATCATATTAAAAATAATTTAATTTTTTGTTTGCATACCTAAATGAAATTTAATATTTTTTTCAATTTAAGCAATAAATAGATTTAAAAAAAAAATTCAATTAAAAATAGTTTAAAAAAAAAAGCAGTGGACGTCTTACGGCCGAGTAGAAGAACAAAAATTTTGTAAAAACATGGTACGATCATGCAGACGAAATTCCTTCGGGCGAGTTAGTCGACTATCGACTTCCAACTTAGCAGCTATGACGCATCATTAACCTACAGGCATTTAAAATTGAGCGCCATCACATGCGGTCCATACACACCACACCCGGCTGCTCTCTTGATGTCATCAGTCATCAGTCAATAGAGTTGTTGGTCAGTGGTTTCCACTCCAAGACAGAGGTCTACCTCTACGCCTATCCATGTCCCGCCCGTTCCCGATAAAGCTGATTTTATTTGGGCTACAGGAACATTATACAGGTAATATTGTAGAACCACGTACAACACATATGACCCTCAGTCATCCTCTTCTTCTAGGAGCAGAGATCCCTAGGCAATCGTGTATAATAATTAAATTATGATAATAATAACTCGGTGTCGAGACACTCGGTCCGTGGGGCCCTGCAGCAATGAGCCTCTTCAAAGACATCTCGAAGAGGCTTATTGATGCGACGGGAGACCGAAGAGCTGGCACTTTCCTCGGCCAACGTATTAGTTTGGCCATTCGACGAGGAAATGCTGCCAGCGTACTTGGTACAATGCCGCAGGGTCCATTTTTATATTATTAGTTTTAATCAATTTAGTATTAATTTATTTTAGATTAGGTAATAGGATTAAATTGAATAATAACTTAGTAATAATATTAAAATAAATGTAAGATGAGCCATAGATATAATCTAATCTCTTATCATTACAGTCCAAGTTTTCGTTTTGATGTCAGACCACCAACTGACTCATTATTTGTGCGTAAACGACTCAGTGTTATACAATGTAACTGAGTCAAAGTGTAATCATTGTGGTACTTCCGTAGTTTACTATCAGTATACTTATGTATTGCTACATGCACTTTGATAGCCTACTTTGTTAGTCTCACACCTCGTTTGATACTTTTTATGTATGGGTCGGCAACAGATTGACGGTACACTCGATGGCAAAAGTGACCAATGGCCGTCAAGTGTCGCCTATTAAAACAAGCTACGCCATAGGTGCTGCAAGTATGCTTTCGTATTTAGTAGCATAAAGGATATAAATCGGAGTTACCGCCTCGGCAGAGCCCGAACCACCCCGCTCAAAGGGCAAGGAGACACCGGGGAGTTTTAGTGGGTATTCCCAGTGCCGTTATGAACAGGCGCTGGGCGACCACCACCTACATATCACTTGCTCTAACAAAAGTGAAGGAAAATATTTAAAAAAAAAAGGCATAAAGGATATAAAGGGATTAAGAAAGGATATAGAAATGGACTCTGGCATCCCTTAAGCACTCACAAAAACGCACAATATGTTACCCACTTCTCTTTAGCAGAAGTATACCGCAATTACATATTTTTGTGAGTTTCTTTTTTTCAGTCTTTCATAAAGGGTGAAGAAAAGATTTTTCTATGATGGAGGGTGCAAGTCAGTCTGACTTGCACCCTTTATTGTAAAAAATCTAGATTAACGAATATCATCATGCCACAAAAAGTCGAACAAAGACAGAGTGGTATCAGTTCTGTGACCTTACTTGTGAATTCTTTTGCGACTCTTCGCCGTAAAATAATGTTGCACGCTAAGCACGTTGCATGTTTTATTAAGTTTACATTCAAATTTAGAATGCAACACAATTTGCATATGCTTTTGTTTAACATTATAATATTTTAAATGTTTTCACAAACCTTATAGTGCGGCAAATATTACGTATATCACGGGACAGAAATTCACATTTATTTGACGGCTTCTATATTTTAAGAATATTAGAATATGCCGGCGGCTACCGTCTACTTGTGGTGCTTCCTGTCCTATTAGGGTAAAAGATAGGGGCAAGATATATATGGAAATCCTCTGCAGCATCCCTAAATCACAAACCGAGTAGCAGTAGCACATGTGGTTATTTCACGGTGGTCTTTTTTTTTTATTAAAGATGGGTTTGCTCTTGATCAGCATCTATCCATGTAGGAAGGATGAGGCCGACGATGGAGCGAGCTCACCCAGAAGATGCCTATTCACTCGAACCTTGAAAAGATTTGGGTTATATGAGCTCGGGAATACGGACGCCGGCAGGGAGTTCCAATCCTTAGCATGATGGTCTTTTATAAAGGGTGGCATCTGTCGCCAGATCGGTCGCCATTTTATTATAAGTACCGCAATACCGTAAGTAACACAATGCGTCACTAACTGTACTCGTATCTGTTGATCTAGCTGATGTTGAATTAAATCGAAAAATATTTGGAGTTGATAATTTAAAATGAAATAAGAAATGATGAACTTTCTCACGCTTCATTTTGAGATCCAGCTGCGTCACTCTTACGGCTGCTTTTAATTTATCAGTACATTGAGGATGAGGTTTGTTTTGCAAATTCATGACGATCGCTTTGTATTTTTTGAATATCGAATCGCCGCGAATGTTTGTAACAAGTAAACGGATTCAGATAGCGTAACGGTTCGCGATACCGTATTCGTAGCGACACACCGTGGGATAGATCCTATCTGTTAAAAGAGAATCATGAATTTTGATGCGCGCAGATTTACTAATGCGAAAGGCCGATAGAAGACGGATTCATTTTTGCAATAATTCACTCTCTAACTATGGCCTCGTAAGAAAACCCAAAGAGCTACGGAGAGACGCTCGGCACTCTACAAGATCCAATTAGGAATGAGGAGGACTGTAGGTAAACGAAAGGCACCGACATAAACCGTGTTAGTAAGTAGTATTGGCAGTGGACAGGACACATAGTATGGAGAGCCAATGGTCGCCGGGGTCGGAAGGTTCTCAAGCGTAGCGTTCGACGTCCACCCACAAGGTGCATAGACGATCTAAAAAGGGCCGCGGATCGACTGTGGATCCAGGCTACTTCTCAAAATTATAGGGGAGGCCTATGCCCAGCACTGGACGTCCTACGACTGAGATGATCTAGTACACTGCGCCATTTGGACGATGTTTCATTGGCATACATATATATCAAAGTCGCACACTCTTGTCAGAGTGGTCGTGTTCGCCTTTCCAGGCTTTCTGCACTGCTGCTCCCGCGATGCTTCTCCACTTTTGTCTGCTGGTGGCTCACGAGAACACTGTGCCACACTAAGATCGGGTTGTGGATTTTATTAGTTCTGTCCAGCGGGTAAGCGATCTTGGGCGCCCCTACATTTGACCTCGAATCACAGGCCGTCCCATCGAATTTTCCTTCCCGGAGATGTGGCCCAAGAACTTTAATATTCGCAATAGCACAACCGACTAAAGCCTGTCCTTGACTTTAAGCTCCTTTAAAATTGATTTGTTTGTGCGAAACGCTGTCCATGAGATATTTCGAAGGCGTCTCCAGCACCACATCTCCAGCGCGTCAATCTTGCCACGGTCTTGCAGTCTTGGGGACCAGGTTTCACATCCTTAAAGAAAGATGGGAAAGACAAGGGATCATTGACAAAGATTCATTGGCATAGTTAACGACAAACTCCGCAGGTGTAGTGCAAAGGTGAACTAACTAAGTCCCTATGTAATTCGCTGTATATAACATGGGAATCTTCAAGGACTCCAAGCTGCGTCTTTCTTGCCACTAGCATCTCCCCTGACTTGTGTGACTTCTTATTATCGAGTCGTGTCTCGATCTGCCTACTCCTCCATAAGTCAAGGAGGATCAAGATGATCGACACAGTCCAAAGAATCATTCAGCTGTATATAGTTGGGTAGACGAGACCTGCTTGCTGAACCGATGACCTTAAGAGAGGGGCTGGCAGTGGACCGATGCAGACGGAGTGTGGTGGCGAGCATTTAAAAAGGCCTATGTCCCAACAGTGGACGCTTATGGGCTGATGATAGTAACGATGATTGTCAAAAGTAAAGAGTTCACAGATTGACGATGAAAGCATTAGCTCTTGGCTTATTTAAATCGCAAAAGCATGTTGACCGTTCCGATGAAACGCTACAGAATGAAATATTCAGACGTGCAGCTGTTAGTGCTGTTAGGGCCAACTGTACGACCTGACTGACAAAAGCTGCGTGAACTGAATTACAACTAAGCTTATTGTTGTAAATACTTTCCAATAGTGTTTTGCGAGTGATACCAACCTGCATTTTTGTTTTAGTACATCGTATACATAAAATATCGCGTTGAAATTTACAAAAAAACAAAAGAGCGCATTTGTATTATATTATTATTTCATACTAGTTGTGCGTCTTCGTACACGTGATATACGGTATAGCGCGTCAATTTCTTGTTTGTAAACCGATTGGTATAAAACGAACACTAAATGTTACGGGAAGCTTGCTACAATATATCAGTTGAAACCGCATTCAAATTGGTTTAGTCCTTTCTGAGATTAGCGCGCACAAACAGACAAAAAATCTAAAAACTATTTTTTGACCTCGGTAACATAAGTATAACGTCTACAAATTATTATTTTTGAAAAAAAAAAAAAAAAAAACCTACAGACAAGGCTCATTTACGATTTTTTATATGTATAGATTAAAATTGTATACAATTTTGTATACAATTAAATTGTATACAATTAAATACGAAATTCTTATCTGTAATAAGTTATAAGTATTAAACTATATGATGGTAGGTGGCTACCGTCGCCTATAACACAGCAACGCCAAAGCTGCTGCAAGTGCGCTGCCGACTACAGTAGGATTAAGGGAAAAGAGATAGGGAAATGGGCTCTGGCATCCCTTATTCACTAACCGAAACACAATAGCACGCGTGCTGTCATTTCACGGTGGTTTTCTGTAAGGGGGTGGTTACTGCCGCCAGTCGGGCTGCCGAAATGACCGCCAAAACGCAGTCTGCCCTGCCACTACTTTCCAAATCCAGACCAGAGACAAATTAGAAAAGTTCATTTTTCAAAGTTGACCCTGCCGGGAATCGAACACGGGAACCCTAGAACAGAGCGTTAAGGCAAGCACTCTAACCACTCATCGTCCAGGCGTTGGATTCTTCAGCGTCCCCCCATTACAACACACAGACCTTATTCAGTCTAGTGATTATCTAGTACTAATACAAGAGTGTAGTCCTAAATAAATAACATCGATTGAAGATTAAGTTAGAGGAAGCTTTCCTACGTTAGTAGGTTTAACATATATTATACTGTTACGACTAACCATGGAGCATTCTGGTAAAAGCACTCGCGCCGATCAAAAATCTCGAAGGCTCCCCACTATCGATAGTAGTCACGCCACCTCCCGGTTAATGTCAAAGGAAATTGGTCCTTGTGTTCACAACATAAAACAGAAAGAGCATTCCCGAACTTTCAATGGAATTGTTTACAATCACGGAGTAGAAAAACAATTGCGTGTTTACAATACTTGTTTATTTCCAGTGAATTCGAAATAGATCGAGACGTTTGGCGGCAAATATTAATAGGAGAGTGGCGGGCGGTAGAGCACTGTTATGCGATAGCATGCGATTCGAAAGCGACTTTTCGGAGTTTTTGGTAGTTACCTGCTACAGTAAACCAGCGACTCATTAAGGGAATCATTGACGACTTTAGAGATTTTGGAAGTCATCTAGTTTGTGGAAATAAATAGTTCATTTTCGCCCTTACACGGCAGTTTCCCTCACCCCGCACGTAACAATACCTATAAATTTGATAGTGAGTTCATATGTTTGCTTTCACGCCTTAATTACTCAATTGCTCATAGCGAAATTTTTAATAAACGTTGTCTGGGATATTCCAAAGATATTTCCACTTTTTTTTTTACTTCTTGGAGCCACGCGCCACAGAACAAGCCAACTGATGTTTGATATTTTGACAAATTTGCCAGAGGCGTTTAAATGTCTCGTGTTGACATTTCAATTCAACATCGACACCGACTGACATTCGCGCTGTAAAATTAAAAGTTATCAGCGAACTTCCTGAAGTTTATTAGTCCCCAGCCTGCAGTTAATGGCTTGTCAGCCGTGTGATTAATGGCATCAGATTCGTAAATGGCCAGTACGTATACAGGCTGATTTTTTTTTCATAGCGTCATGTGAATATCTTTTCGCCCTTATCAGAAACGGTTTATTATTATATCAAAAACAGAGTTAATTTGAAATGTGTCAATGGTTTTGGAATTGGATCTTAATGATCCGTTAAGTAATTTCTATGAACTATAAAATTCCATAGGACACATACAAATAGGGACTTTGTTATAATAACTATTAAAGAAGATAAATTTATTCATAACTTCGTATGCGTGGTATTCAGTATAGCGCGTAACTTTTTTGTTTATAAACCGATTGGAATGAAACAAACACTAATGTTACGGGATCCTTGCTGCAATACAAGAGTGAAAACTGCATTCAAATTGGTTAAGCCGTTTCTGAGATTAGCGTGCACAAACGCACAGACAAACAGACAAAATTCTAAAAACTATTTTTTGACCTCGATGTACATTCTTTTTTCTTTTTAAATATTTAATGCACAGACACGGCTCGTTTACGATTTTATTATATGTAAGTATAGAATAGATGAAGACATATATTTTGTCTTCTTTTCGCATCTATTTTGTTGCTTTTTTTAGTAATTGTGTGTCTAACCCTTTACACCTGTAGGCAGTTTGAATCTAAAAGAAAAGGAATTAGGAGGTATGTATGCTCAATGTTACATTAACAGAGGTATAGTTGGACCGTTTAAATGAGTCTTCGCCCGCGCGGTACAGGGGCGCGGGGGTATGACGAAAATGGGGAGCGAGAGAGGACTCATTTAAACAGTCTATCTATACTTAGTACGATACATTAATTAATTGATTGGCTTAATTAATTAATTAATTACATTAATTAATTGGCTTGCACACTGGACCATTAATGTTGAATATTAATGCTAGTAAACGCTAAGTGTGCTAAGCTGTTGCTGAAATAAATAAATAAATAAATAAATACATTGCGTTGGGCAGTCTAAATTCGGCATCCCATTTTCTTTATTACAATCGCTAAATACAAGCGGGTGTCTAGTCTTGTGGAATCACAAGAAGACTCTCAAAGTCAGATACCATCATTGCAATTTGTTCAGCAAAATAATGAGTGAACTTGTTAGTGTGTTCTGTGAAGTAGACCGTCAGCCTGTCTATCACTATTTATCACAAAGAAACCTGCTGATTCCATATCCAAAAGTGACTGCTGTATCTTACAATTGCTGGGAAGGTGTGATATTTGCATGACGGTCGATCGTTTTGGGCGCAGTTAGGTCGCGTCTTTGAACTTTGCGTTTTTGTATCGTAATTTTAATCGGCATGCAGTTTGTTATGTACTCACCGCACACTGACGCAGAACTGCCTATTTTTTTTTATTTGATTTGATGCTGATTTCTGTATAAATTGAAATACTGTTGGCAAGGAATGAGAACTATTGGATCCGAATATTCTTTATTAGATCGGATCAAATTTTAAAAGAGTGGATTCTTTTCCTTATAACCCGTTCGGAATGGATACTGTGACCAAGAATCTCACAGTTTTTTTTTAAACAAAACCAAATTGTGCTGTAGTTATACTCTGGTATTCTGTAAGAAGATGGTTACAGCCGCCAGATAGGCTGCTTAGTTTATGACTATAAAATAAAAAAAATGTTTTGTAAATCTATACATAGATAGTTATAACAAAATCGTAAAGGAGTTGCGTTTGTACATTAAATATTTTTTCAAAAAACAATTCGTAAACGTTGTACTTATGTTACTGAGGTCAAAAATAGTTTTTAGAATTTTTGCCTGTCTGTGCGTTTGTGCACGCTAATCTCAGAAACGGCTTAACAGATTTGAATGGGGTTTTCACTGATGTATTGTAGCAAGCTTCGTAATCATTCCAATCGGTTTACAAACAAAAAATTTACGCGCTATACCGAATACCACACGTACGAAGTTGCCGTCTCAGCTATCTCTATATATAAAAATGAATCCCCATTTCCCTTGGCCACGGCATCACGCGTGAACGGGTAGACCGATTTTAATTCGGTTTTCACTAATGGAAAGAGGGATAAACTGGGAATGTTTATATATATATTACATCCCGGGTGAAGCCGGGGGCGGGTCGCTAGTTATTTAATAAATTCCAAAGCAATACTTATAGCCTATAATCCCCACATTAGATTGGATCAGTCCTGCATGGAATGAACCGTACCTATCTCATAATTATAATCATCTTCTCAGCCATAGGAAGTCCATTGCTGGAAGGAAATATAATTCTCTAGTAGTAGGTACCGATCAGAAGCAGCCTGGATCTAGCGTCGATCTTTAGTAGATCTATCCATCTTGTGATGGATATCCTACGCTGCCACTTCAAAATCGGGTTTTGTCTGTAATTATCGTTCGTCTACGAATTTCCCCATTCTTGATCCGATCTCGCAGTATAACCCCGAGCACCACCCTCTCCATAGCTTGTTGCGTGAGCTTTCTCACGAGGCCCAGAGTTAGAGACCAAAGCCACAGCTTTACGAAAGCTGCCTTAACATTTCAAATTAATACGAAAATTGTCAGTGGAAGCTGCGCATTGGCATGCGTCCGCCTCTCGTGTGAGTGAAGCCGTCGTTGCGGCCACTGTTTCTGGTAACGGACAAGTTCACAGCTCGTTGCCGCGCGTGCCCCTGCATTAAGAGGATACTGCACAAAATTCTGGAAATTTACTCATTTTTAAGTGACTAGTACTATGCGCTGAATTAGTTAAATACATTAAAGTAACTTTTGTAGGTTAGCCTGATCCTTGCACAAGGTCACCGCCTTGTTGAAATTTGAAACAAATACATTTAAAATTAATAAAAAATACTTAAACGGAACGACTTCTAAAAATTTATTTCTTCGAATACTTCTTAAATTTTACGCATGAAGCACTAATTCTCACATGAAAATGTTTGTATTGATATTCCGCAGATCCCCCCCTTCTTAATATTCATTATAAAATTATAAATATGAAAATATTAAGACTTTTCAATATTTAACCCAAACGCCTGATGGTTTTCCAAACAAAAAAAATTGCTCTAATAAAATCACTAGGCGCACTTATTTGTCGTATGACATGACGCCATGAGGTCAATGTCAAGTCAGCTGTGTTATAAATTTTGTATTTACATTTTACACATGTTTAAGTGTTTTTTGAAAGTGAAGGATGGGTAAACAGAAAAATAATCATTATCTAAGTGACTAAATAAAAAATTTATCCTAAGAATGCTGCTATAATGTGGTAAGTAGACTTCTATTTGGAAGTATTTTTATCGGAGAACGTAATTGTCTGTTTTTTTTTCTAATTTGCATACTTAATAAAATTAATCATGTCATTGGTTACACTTTCAGGCAAATAAGAAAATCTGGACATGCAAAATAAAATATTGCAGTTGAGTCGAATTCCGTACAGAGTAGTGCGAACGCAGAACATGCAAATTCATACAGGTAAATACAGGCTTGTTTCCACTGAGAATAAATCGGATGGCTTAGAATTTCTAATGATTAACCATGATAATTAGTAAACAAAAAACAACTTTTCTATTAAAATAATAAAAGATTAATAATATTTTTGGAAAATAAAATCGACAAAATGAGGCGTTTAATTATGTGACATTAAACACCAATCAGAGAAGCGCATGGAAGCGTGATGTCACACCTCGCGAAACGTTGTGGCTGTCATTTTCGTATAAAGTGAACAGGTTATTTCGAGTTTTCAGCAATTATTTTTAAATTAATACAGTTCGTTTTTAGTTTAATCTTGAAAGACAGGTATAATTCGCCATGGAATCAGGATTTAACAAAACAAACAGCAGTATATGCCCAAAATTGACGCCGTTATGCTTGGACAATTTTTTGCAGTGAACACCGACTATTGTTCATCGGAATTCCGCAATGGTAAAACTTCTATCTAAGTATTATGTGAAGAACAAACAAAGTCTTACTTAATTAGCAGTTACCAGTCAGAGAGTGGCATTTGCCTACTGTGGAATTAGCCGTCTCAAGATCGCCGGTTTTTCTTGCCCTTGACCAAAACTGGACAGAATTTTCATTTAACCATATACTAGGTACAACTGATATGAACTGAGCCAAACCCTCATTGATGAGCGCCATGGAAAATGGTATTTTATATAAAAATTTGAGAACCGGTGGAAACAAAAAATGTGTTCCACCATGTTGTTAAATACACGTCGACACTTGTCGACACAATCTTATAACTTTTGTGACTAGAATGCTTTTACAACCTAAAATTTTTAAAACATTTAAAGATTTACTTTTTGAAAGTATTCTTACTTTAAAGTTTGTTCTAAATAAAAAAAAAAGTATTTTCAATATAAAATATGTTGTAATATTGAGCTGAGAAGCCAAGAAAATGTAAAAAAATTGTTTGTTTATATCTGTATATACTTAACTTCACCTGTTAAATTACAATTAAATGGTGGCGCGTCTGTAAATTTCAAGCTATTTTACCAAATCACACGATGAATTTCTTTTGCCACTGATATCAGGACAATAAATATATAAAAATACAATTAATACGATAGTAAAAACTTAACTTGACAATATTAATAAATGGTGATTACGTTTATTTTCTAATTTGACATTGACTCAAAACCGCTGACTTTGAGGTAAGCGAATACAAAGTTTTATTTATTTTTATTTTTTTATTAAAGAGAATTTGCTCTTGACCAGCATCTATCCATGTAGGAAGGATGAGGCCGACGATGGAGCGAGCTCACCCAGAAGATGCCCATTCACTCGAACCTTGAAAAGATTTGGGTTATATGAGCTCGGAAATACAGACGCCGGCAGGGAGTTCCAATCCTTAGCAGTGCGCATCACAAAAGATGTTTTAGAGCGCTTGGTCCGAATTAGAGGGATTTCGACAAGGTGAGGATGGTAACCAGCCGTACGTCTGTACGTCCGATAGAAGAAAGGGATGTGCTAGGCTCTGCAGCTTAGTTCTTATTAGTGTATCATCGCCAATGGGCCTCCTAGCTCTGCGATCCACCGAGTCGAGTGCGGCAAGTTGGTATTTTGATGGGCCATCCCAAAGACAGCAATACTCCATGCAAGATCCGACTTGTGCCTTGTATAAAGAGAGGAGCTTCAAGTGTGAAGCATCGCTTCACTCTATTTGGGATGCTCAACTTTTTGGCCGCTGTTTGGGCTTTGGACTCGATAGAATTACCGAAGTTGAGATTTGAGCACAACTTCATACCAAGAAGCTCAAGATCATTGGCCACAGGTACGGATGCACATCGGAAAGTTGGAGCCAAGTCGAAAGGGCTCCTTTTTGCAGAGACCAAATACGCTTGGGTTTTGGTGGCGTTAAAATCAGCCAGATTCTTGTCACCCCATTGGCATACAATATTTAAGGTTCAGTTAATTCGCTCAACCATTGCCCCCCAACGAATCCTGGACAAATATCTCTCTATGACCGTATTGTCATCTGCGTATACAACTACTCCTGGAAGAAGTAAGTCATTAATATGAAGCAGGAAAAGAGTTGCAGAGAGAACAGATCCCTGAGGAATACCGGCATCAATTGCCATGAGGTCCTAGGAGCAGCCATCAATGACTACTCGAATTGACCGTTCATTTAGGAAATCAGAAATCCAGCTACAAAGAGACCGGAGGGGATGCCGTATGTAGGAAGCTTGCCAAGTAAACGTGCATGCTAAACCCTCTCAAAGACCTTCGATATGTCGAGTGACACAGCGAGAGCCTCGCCATGTTTCTCGATGGCTTCACTCCAGTATTGCGTGACATATACCAGAAGACCTCCGGTTGAACGTCCCTGGCGAAATCCATATTGGCGATCACTGAGCAGGTCGTTAACTTCAAGATATGTCAGCAGCTTACTATTCAGTACTCTCTCTATAACCTTACAGAGTACAGAAGTGATGGCGATTGGTCGATAATTACAGGGGTTGGCACGGTTACCCTTTTTAGGCACTGGTTGAACATTGGCAAGCTTCCAAAATGCCGGCACGGTATTCGTCCTGAGAGAGAGATAGTACAAGCGTGTAAGTACAGGAGACAATTCAGGACCACATTCCTTCAGGACCCTTGCAGGTATGCCATCAGGTCCACTAGCTTTGTTCACGTCAAGACTCCGTAGTGCTCTTCGAATCTCTTTGTTGTGAATCTAGATCTCTGGCATTGAAGATTTACAACGAGGTATTGATAGTGGCTGTTGAGAGCTGTAATAACCTTAACTTCATCAATTTGTTATTGTTTATTGTTTGGAACGTATATGAATAATTTGTTTGGCGTTTTTATCGTTGAACTTTTATATTGGGGCACTATACAGTATTTATAATACGAGGAATTCATTATTTATTAAAAACCACAATTGACTGTCATAAACAAACACGGCTGTTTCGCGAGGTGTGACGTCATTCAAGACGCCATGACAGTCTTGGCCTTTTTCGCTGTCAATTTCAAGTTCATTTCTAAAAACTCAAAATACTAATGTAAAAGACCTATTTTTTTAAAATAATATATTTTTGGGGTGAAATAGATGCTAAGCCATAGTTTCAAACTAATTTCCAAATTTTGTCAATGGCAGGTATGTCCGCCTTTGCTCACGCTTGGTGGCGCTGGTGTTTTTGGAGGTCAAACGATTTTGACAGCACCCTTAATCGCGTATTGTTTTTGTATGTTTTATGTTTATTTATTATTTCTATTGAGAAAAATGGCAGAAAAGTACGGCTTTTGGACAGTTTGTGAGCTAAAAAAAGAATTAAAGAAGAGAAACGCTACAGTTACGGGGAAAAGGGAAGAACCTGTGTCCCGATGTTCTCGATGAGCACAAAGGCACAACACAACAATGAGGCATTTTATTTCCACAAAATATTTAATATTCTTTCACTCAACTGATAATTGCATATGAATTAATAGAGTTTGACAGATAGCAAGACCTCCAAATATACCAGCGCCATCTGCTTTGAGCTTTCGAGATTAGCCGCCATTAGGCTATTATCCGGTAACATTGCATATGTTAGTATGGAATATATATTTAGGAATATATATTTTTTCAGCAAAATATTTATTTGGTCAGCAACTTTTTTTGGTTGACTTAGTCTAGTACTTGGTCACCAAATAGGTTTCTTAGCTAATCAAACATTTATTGGTTAGGTTAGATTAGATTTTTTGCTTTTGATAACAGCCGTTTATAACGAAACTGTAAACTGAAACCGCGCATTAAATTTGTAAAACTGTTCATTGATAGACCCAAGTACTGAACAGTGCATGTTCGTAGACAATTTCGGAACGGAGAGGTTATAAACTATCAACTTTTAAGCGTTTTATTTTAAATTCAATGTTCCTTTCATAATATTCGTCAGTTATGTTTATTATAAACTAACGGTGTTTACAATTTGCTCTCTGTCGTTTCTAGTGTTTAATTTTATTTCAGGCTACCAATAGCAGAAATTCAAACATCCTCGGATAATCAAGACAGTGGAAAAATTCAATACGTAAATATTTCATACGAGAAAAGACTGGATAGAAAAATGGCAATTAAGGAGCCTGATTATATATTGAAAGCACTCGAAAGATAAGGTCAAAAATAAACGACAATTAACAAAATAACGATAATACCACGACAACCAAACATCACAAATTTAATAATAAAAACTTTTTATTATTTTTTGCAGTTTTTCATTTCTTCTTTCATACTTTATTTATTCTTTTCCAGATATGCAGGTAAGTATACATAGGTAAAATTATTTATAAGAAATGAACAAAACACAGTGATCAGCTGAATATTACGTTATATTATAATAATAACTAATTATTATTTACATATATTACATTCTATTATCATTTATTACATTAATTTTTCCTAAAGAAAAATTAGTAAAAATATGTTTTACTCTGTGTTGAGCCTAATCTGTAAAGTTATTTTTGTGTGCGTTCCGTCACCGCTACTCCAATTCGAAGATTTTCGATCGCGCTGCACGCTCTTAAACGGCGATTAAGTCGACGTTGATCTGTCACTGTCTCGTAAGAGATTACGCGGGCTATTTATGCGGTACAGCGGGCAGAAAAAGTTTCAAGACACGTACTCAGAGATATTAATATGCTCATTTCGTATTTTCATTTTAAGCATGCTTTTTTAAGCATATTCTTGCGTTTGTGTACTGTATCGTCCTGTTACCGAGCAGAGACCTCTTTTCTGTGTGATTTATATTTTATTTGGAATTTTATTGGTCGATGGAAGTAACTAGCGTCTAAGATACAGGCTCGGCCTAGTTTAGACGCTAGTACTCAACCTAATTAAATATTTAAAATGAGACAATGCACATGTTGATAGATTTGTTAATTTAATGTACATTAATACAATTTACTTACTTACTTTTAAGTCTCTTTTAATAAAGCTTAAAATATGTATATTTGTCGACCATAAAACTATTCAATAAAGTTTTTATTATTATTTATTATTATATTATTATTTATATTTTATTTGGATACTAACAGAATGTTATATAGTCGAAAGGTAATATACATAAACCAAAAATTGCTAAATGTTTTGTAGTTTAGGCGCAAAACTCGAAAACGATGGCTAAATTAACCAAGTAGGTTATTATTATTATTCACATATTTGTTTATTTTCTTAATTTTAAATTAAAAAAAACAAACAAACAATATATATCAAAAAAAAACCTAAAAGTATGATTCCGCAGATTCCTCAATTATTATTATTTTAAATTTTTCTCATAAAGAAAAAATATGTAAAAATTGGACATACGTGCGAAGCTGTGATAATGTGTATGCAAAATTTCACGTTGATCGTTTAAGGCGTGAGAATGTAACAGACAGACAGACAGAGTTGTTTTCAATTTATGGACTCAATGACGATTCTTGTCATTAGAAGTATGTAAGGTTGCTGTTAACGAGGCTGTCTTTCCGAACGTTTACGCCATGAGTCAAATGAAAATCATTAATAATGTACAAATTATGAGCTGGCTGAGTGCAATTGAAGAAAACTGATTGATCCATTCATAAGTGATTTAGTCGTTACACAAAGACACCTTAGGGGAAATTTGTTACGAGCGAATATGAACTTTAATGGTTGATTGATACGTCAAAGCGATAGGTCTGAATGGTGGATATATAATAATTGCGCTTTACGCTACTTTTTAGGGTTCCGTACGTCCGAATGAAAAAAAGGAACCCTTATAGGACCACTCGTGTGTCCGTCTGTCCGACCATTCCCCCTTCCCCCTTATCTCCGAAACTATTGAACCTAAAATTTTGAAAATAATACAGAAGTTAGTTTTCTACCTATAGATTATAGGAAAACCTATAAGAAGTCCATGATATTAAAATAACATGGTAAATAACTCAATATTGTGCGGATAGGTAACATCGTACGGAACCCTCTTCACGCGAGTTCAACTCGCAGTTTTTTTTTTGCAATAACTCGTTAGTTTCCTATAAGAATAATTCCTATAAGGAACTCGGTAAATATTCTGTCGCTGAAAATCTACATATTTTGTCGCTTGATCCAAACAGTAATGCGTCTCCAAGTACTTACCAAGTACTTACTTTTTGTGTTTTTGGATTTTTTGAGTACTCGAATTACATGGTAACCTTAACGTGATGCTGCAGCACCAAGTAGTCTGCGAGACACCCAACTCCTCAGCAACTTTCAGCAGGTGTAGCGTGTTTGCGATCAATAAAATATCGAGGGTTAGGTTAATTTTTAATTATAGTTTTATAACTAACTAGCTGTTGCACGCGAAATACTATGTTACTCGTTGATAATGTAGCTTTCTATAGGTGAAAGAATTTTTAAAATCGGTCCACTAGTTTTTGAGTTTATTCATTACAAACATACATACATACAAACCTTTCCTCTTTATAATATTATTGGATTTTACCATAAGGTCTAAATTAAATCGGCTAGAAGTATGGCTTTTGAATTCCTAGTTTTCATATAAAATTACTTCTGAGTCGGCAACAATGCAGAAATGACCCTGTATTGCCAAATAAAAGTAAAAATGCACAATAAATGTATTATGAACCTTAATTGCTGCGATATAAGGAATTAATTAGTCTTTTAGTACATATTAAAATGAATAATGAGATCATAATTGGCGTAGAATAGCCTTTTATGGTGTTACGACGTCAGCCCGTGCAATGTCTATTAAAATATCATAACTTTCTGATTTTAAAAAGACACCGACAACTTTATGGTGTTTTTTTTTAGTTAAAATAAAGTGATTAATATTTTATGTGTTCGATAATGAGGCAATGTTATTTTGCTCATGGAATTGCAATTGTTCTAAATTTGGACATTTTAATATCGCTTTCAATATTTTAATAATATTTAAAGTCTTCATGTTGCAAAAAAAAACGGGACAAGTGCGAGTTGAACTCGCGTGAAGAGGGTTCCGTACGATGTTACCTATCCGCACAATATTGAGGGATTTACCAAGTTATTTTAATATCTTTTTTTTATGTTATGTCGACAGACAGGCTGACGGTCCACTTGATGGTAGGTGGCTACCGTCGCCTATAACACAAGCAACGCCAAAGCTGCTGCAAGTGCGCTGCACCTATAATTTTTAAGTAGAAAACTAATTTCTGTATTTTTTTTTCAAAACTTTAGGTTCAGTAGTTTCGGAGATAAGGGGGAATGGTCGGACAGACGGACACACGAGTGATTCTATAAGGGTTCCGTTTTTTATTCGGACGTACGGAACCCTAAAAATCAGTCGATGTCTTCAAAACTTGAGTAGGTGTTGCGCACTCCTAGCCGCGTACAAAAGACCATCGTGAAATATCAGATTTTTTTAAAGTAAAAGTTTACAGACAGGCTGACAGACAGACAGGGGGGGAATGGTCGGACAGACGGACACACGAGTGATCCTATAAGGGTTCCGTTTTTTTATTTGGACGTACGGAACCCTAAAAAGAGCCTTCCCCGATTTGACTTACAAGTATTTAGATTTCTGATGGAAACATATTTTTTCAAATGTACCATATGTTAGCGCGTAGCTATAATCTATAAATTTGGTTTTTTTAATTATCTTTGTAATTTACCTTTATATACCTTTGTAATGTACACATTAAATTTGTAAATTATCATTGTAACTTTTTTTTGTATTTTCTTAAAGTTTTTTTTGTTCACCGTGACGGACGCGTACAGGTGAACACGACAGAACGCCATCAATTTAATTTCATTATCCTCGATTACGTTTTGTCATAATTGTCGTAAATTTGCTGAGTGACATTTAAGAAATGTTGTTTGTTGTGGACCGGCCAATGCAAGGTTATCTTAACTAGTGGCCCGACCTGGCTTCCCTCTAATGCTATGGACTAAAGAGCCATTTTAGTCTACATTAAGAGCTCAAGGTAGTTTGTTATTTTGCAAAAAAGCGTAAATAGCAGAATCAATTTCGAAATTGAAAACCATTTTCAGGTAGTTGTAATATGAAAAATTAGCAAAATGTCCTTTCCCCGGGGTTATGGTAATCTATCTTCACACAAAATTTCATCAAAATCTATACAGTTGTTTTCCCCAAAAAATCAGATACACAGACCGAATTTCGCAATAATATTTCTAATGTACATAAAATATTATGTTAAAATTGGTTCGCCAAAATAATAACATAATCACAGCTATGTAAATATATTTAAAAACTTACGATTCTACAAATTTCTTTTAACAGTTTTATAACCGTACAAAGCATCAAAATGATACATGTCAAAACGACCATCTAATCTGTTTGAAACATCGCTCACATCTCGCCAAACGATAATGAACCTTAAAAGCATTTCAATAAAATTTGAATCAGAATTTGTTATTGTTTCACCAGAGACCATAATCAGTCGTTCCCCTAAACAAATTTCCAGTTTATAATGATCCACATTGTTGGAATAGTCGTGAGAGGATAGAGGTCTTGCTATGTTGGATTTTCGTAGAGCATGCGTTTAACAGGATGTGCGCATGCGACGCTCTTTGAATGATAATCTTGTCATAGATTAATAAATTAAAAGATTGAGAGATATACAAATGTCAATGTGCATTAAAAAATGAGATAAAAGATATTATTAGTTTTTTTTGTATAATAATTATATTATTAGTCGTGATCAAAGAAGTTATAAGATATGTAAAAAGTAGTTATGAAATGTGATCGGGCATTGAATTCTTATTCAGAACTTGTATGATTATATTATCTCAACACTTATGAATAATTGCTTTGTTGAAACAGAGACGCGTTTATTTAAAAATACCTACCCATTACATTTTGATAGAGAGGAATTACGTCAAATATAAGTTATTTTATTTGATTTTAGTGCGAATTATATTTAAGTGAAAAAAAAAAAAAAAAAAAAAAAAACCAATGTAATCATAGTTTATTTGATTTAATTGACAATTAACTATTACTTGTTATTCACATTACACATGACGTCATAATTTAGTTAAGAAACATGTTGGCAACAGCGCATAATACAGCCCTTTTCGTAACAGTGACGTCACAATAACCAAGTTATTGGTAAAGAGGTTTTTTTTATTAAATTTGTTTTTTTTTTAGAAACTTAGCAGTTTTAATGGAAAATTTAAAGTTTACAATGGGGTGGATAATTTATAATTAATTTGTTGATAATAATAAATCATTTAGGTGTAAGAAGTGGTAATTCTTTTACTGTCGCGCTAACATATTTTACCAGAAATTAGCATGCATTAAGTTTCCTTTAGATTCAATTACAAAGCAATCACAATTCAGCAATTAGATTTTTTTAATATTTTTATGTTATGTCGACAGACAGGCTGACGGTCCACTTGATGGTAGGTGGCTACCGTCGCCTATAACACAAGCAACGCTACAGGTGCTGCAAGTGCGCTGCCGACTACAGTAGGATTAAGGATAAGGGATTAGGAGGGGATAAGGAAATGGGTTCTGGCATCCCTTACTCACTCACCGAAACACAACAGCACGTATATGCTGTTATTTCACGGTGGTCTTCTGTAAGGGGGTGGTCACTGCCGCCAGGCGGGCTGCCCAAATGACTGCGAAACGCAGTGTGCCCTACCACACTTACTTACTACAATATTACGAAATCCAGAGAATCACCTTTGGTGTTGCTTATGTTAAGGGAGGCCGCACATTGGCTACTATCTCGTGAGCAATGAGGTTCGTCTAGGTTCGCTTCAGCAACTGATTTTACGAGGGATATCGTAACAGTGGTTATGCAACCTCCAAGTGAGAAAAAAAAGGTGATAAATGTGTGCGATAGTGTGATGGAGAAATTAAATTAGCACTTTTTGGAATCAATGATCGGGGTGCTCTTTTATCGCTCTTGCGACAAAATAGTCGCTTATGCAACAGTTGTATCGTGTGTGAAAGGACAGTGTGTGTGTGTGCGGATGGTCATTTCAGCAACCGAAAGTGAGCTATTATCGCTCAGGCAATGTGCAGTCTCTAATAAGCGACGGTAGCCACCTACCATCAAGTGGACCGTCAGCCTGTCTGGCGAACTTTACATGAAGAAACATGTGATCTATAATGGTTAGGTGTGTCAATCTTTATTTACAAACCTATCTGTCCCATATTCTATGACAAGCTACGGCGTGACCGCGCATCGTACCAGTGACATAATAGTTCATGCTACCATACGTTATTATTTTATTCAGATTTTATGATTACAAACGTCATCAAGACTTTTAGATTGATACGATTAACATATCAATCAAAATTTGATGACGAACTTGAAATACGAATTTCAATTGAATGGTTTTTCCGTTTCCATTCATTCTACGGACGATTACAGTTTAAGTGACGTCATGGGTTGGGCATGATATGGGGTCATCATGGGGTTCACGCTTCACTCTCTTCACTTTAATAAAGTCCGTTTCTTTTATAATTTAACTAGCTGACCAAGCAGACAATGTTCTGCACGAACCCGAAAATAATTCTGTAACCCGATTGTGGCGCCACCTATCGGGCCCAATTTTATTTTCAAACCATACGTCAAAGTGATGCGACACTTCACGTCAATCAACGACGGTTAAATTGGATATTGTTCATAGAAAAATACTAAAATTGGGATTAAAAAATGGGGGTGGGGGTAGGAGGGTGAAAAATACTTGACGACCTATTCTCATACGTATTAAATATAAAAAACCATATTGTGAAAGCCTCTCGAGTTGATGATCGAGGCTCTTCGCTATAACACTTATTATTTGGAACTGTAACAGGGTTTTTGTAAGCTTCATGGCTTGCGTTAATAGGCAATAGTAGCCACATGCCATCGAGTGGACCGTCTGCCTGCCTGCCATAGTTTGCACTAAAACAGTAGGCACTAACAAACAAAAACTTAAGACAGAAACGAAAAGCTATTAAATAATGTCTAGTGACGAAAATGTCGGTTTAAAGTCACGAACAATTGACAGTTGACAGCTGACAGCTGACAGTGACGTGAACACGAGACCGTTTAAAGAGAAAATTGAGGGTGTTTTTCGTCGACGAAAACACGTCGCCTCATTATCGCCCGTTTCTCTTAAATGTAAGTCGCTCGGCTAGTTTTTTCCCTTTTTCGTTTGTTTGTTATCCAATAGCCTATAGTTGTAAGTGTTTTGGGCTTTTTGTTTTCATTGCCGAATAAATAATTTAAATAAACTATTTTGTGATATTTTGCAAAGATTTAAAAAATTTCAGAATTTCTTTTTTTTAAAAACTCTCGATTTAGCACCATCTGTGAATGTTGATTGATCTCCTATTTTTTACTATTTATTTTTTTCAATCAATATTTAATAACAATTATTAAAGTTGAAATATCATAAGCTGAGTTAAATGAAGATAGGAATAACCATGTACTGTAAGTTTTTATCTGTTGGCTAATGATCTCGAGTTTGGCATGAGATTGTGTTCAAATCTCAACTTCGACATTTCTATCGAGTCCAAAGCCCAAACAGCGGCCAAAAAGCTGGGCATCCTAAATAGGGTGAAGCGATGTTTCACACCTGGACAGCTCCCCTTTTTGTCATGGAGTATTGCTGTCACCTTTGGGATGGATCAGCAAAAACGAACTTGCCGCACTCGACTTAGTGGATCGCAGAGCTAGGAGACTTATTGGCGGCGGTACATTAATAAGAACTAAGCTGCAGAGCCTTGCAGATGTTTTAAAGCGCTTGGTCCGAATTAGAGGGATTTCGACAAGGTGAGGATGGTAACCAGCCGTACGTCTGCATGTCCGATAGAAGAAAGGGGAAGGCGGTATGATCTCATACAGCTCACGAGCACACTCTCCGAAGTACATCTTATAGAATACACACAGACAGGCAACTTTGCGTCTATGTGCCAGGCTCTGCAGCTTAGTTCTTATTAGTGTATCATCGCCAAAGAGCCTCCTAGCTCTGAGATCCACCGAGTCGAGTGCGGCAAGTTGGTCTTTCCTACACGCTGCGCTGGCCAAGAGCAAACCCATCATTAATTTAAAAAAAAGAGAGATACTATGAAATTAGTAATAATAGTGGCATGACAGCCCACGACATGGCCCAAGCATTGACATTATTAACCGAATAAACATTGCTTGGACCAAAACACAAATAGATTTTATAAGATTTTACTTGTGTTTTATCAGATGGACAGACGACCTAATTAGGGCCGCGAGTGTCTGGATTTAGCCTCGTTCTGAGTCTTCTTACCGTTAATTTTTTATAGACTGAACCGTACGCGGTCTTAACCAGTTAGACTAATGCGCACAGTTAGACAGATCCAAATAAGGTTGCTGCGATTGTTTAAATAGATGCTACCAAAACAAGCGACATCACTTTCAAATCGTCGAGTTAAAGAAAGCGGACAGTTTAGCCGTCGATATGGTGTTGCCCTGGGGCGTAAAGTTTCTGTGTGCCTTACAGAGGTTATGGAGTATTGTCTCTGCCGACAATAAGCGCGTCAGTGGCTGTTACGACAGTCTCGTATCCGACTTTCATATTACTAACGTGCGATCTTCGTCTATTGCAAAACGTGTCCTTGCAAGGTGCGACTGACGGACTTACAAGTTAGCAATATTTTATTTTATTTATTGAATAGCAAACAAAAAATTACAAATACATTTTAAATAAAATTAAATTTTTACAAAGCCTATTACTAGGTCTGATAAATTACAATTTAAAAGTACAAAGACATCTCGAAGAGGCTTATCGATGCGACGGGAGACCGAGGAGCTGGCACTTTCCTCGGCCAACGTATTAGTTTGGCCATTCAACGAGGAAATGCTGCCAGCGTACTCGGTACAATGCCGCAGGGTCCATTTTTATATTATTAGTTTTTAATCAATTTAATATTAATTTATTTTTAGATTAGATAATTTTAGTTTTTATGTTAAATGATATGTAAATAATTGTAATAGAATAAATATATTACTGCATATTTTGAAAATTTTTTTTACAAATAACGCTATAATTTCAGAACTACATAAAGTACAAATATATAAGTATATAAGTGATTGCATGTGTGCGAGGGTGAGTGACTTACTTTTAACTTTAACTTAATTAACTTAACTCATTTAACTTTTTCGGTTTCGTATGAGATTTGTTAAATTGTTGTGTCTAATATCTTTCACCGAGGTCTTCCAGAATAATACAACACTCCGCATAAATGCCTGATGGCATTAAATTAATTTTAATCAAACATATGATCTACTAGCTTTTGCTCGCGACTTCGTCCGAGTGTCTTTTGAAATCATTACTCGCTGATAATGTAGTTTTCTATAGGTGAAAGAATTTTTAAAATCGGTCTAGTAGTCCTTGAGTTTATTCAACATACAAAAATACAAACATACAAAAATACATACAAACATACAAATATTTTCTCTTTATAATATATATGGAAATTATTACTGAGTTAGGTATATTTTTAACTAAGCTGTAATATAATAAATAAGTCTAATCTGCGATCTTATCTACTTTAGAGAACGAAATCGTATATTATACTACTAACAAAAATCTCTAACAAGTGCAGTAAAATTGCCTCTTACTTAGAAGACCACCGTAGAACAAAAGCACATGTGCTGTTGCGTTTGGTTGCGCGAAGTAAGTGATGCCAGAACCCCATCACTTTATCTAATCGGTTTTTTTTTTAAACGGATTTTTTGTTAAATGAGTGACATTTTGTCCTATGCAATCAGTACATTATACTTCAATGTATGCAATAAGGATAAATTTTTGTAAAAGATTTCTTCATTCTTCTTACTTCTGCTGAAAATGAATGGAAACATTCTTGAAATGTTAACTACAGGCCAAATAAGTAACTGTAAAACTTATATCGATGGCTTAGTACATAGGATGTGGTAAGTACATGGACTGTGGTAAGTACTTTAAAAAAATAGGGACAAGCGCGAGTTGAACTCGCGTGCGGTTCCGTACGATGTTACCTATCATGTTTTTTTAAATCTACGCACAATATTGAGTGATTTACCATATTATTTTAATATCATGGAGTTCTTATAGGTTTTCCTGTAATCTATAAGTAGAAAACTAATTTCTGTATTTTTTTTATAATTTTAGGTTCAGTAGATTCGAAGATAAGGGAGGGGAATGGTCGGACAGACGGACACACGAGTGATCCTATAAGGGTTTCGTTTTTTTATTCGGACGTACGGAACCCTAAAAAAATGAGTATCCTTGTAACATAAATGTTGTGCGCAAATGTGGTAAGCATCCCGTGTAACACTTAGGATTAATTAATAGCTCAAGGGTGGTAACTTCATTAAATGGCTTAGACGATCCAATTGAAAGTCTCCGTACTGTAACATTTACTTTTCTGGACACACCACATGCTGTTCTATGCCATCGGCATTATATTTTTATGTTTTTTTTTTTTTTTTTTTTTTTTTTTTTATGTTATGTCGACAGACAGGCTGACGGTCCACTTGATGGTAGGTGGATACCGTCGCCTATAACACAAGCAACGCTACAGGTGCTGCAAGTGCGCTGCCGACTACAGTAGGATTAAGGATAAGGGATTAGGAGGGGATAAGGAAATGGGCTCACTCACTCACCGAAACACAACAGCACGTATATGCTGTTATTTCACGGTTCTGTAAGGGGGTGGTCACTGCCGCCAGGCGGGCTGCCCAAATGACTGCGAAACGCAGTGTGCCCTACCACTACTAAAAATCCCATGAAATAATGTATAAAAAGATTATAATGGCAAATAACCTTTTCTTAAAAAGACATAATCAAACCTTGGCATTATTTGGCACCCTAAACAGACGTTTCAAAATCGATTTGTGGCCATATAAAGAGAGGTTTTAATTTTTTATCAGCATCTCAAGGCAGCAATTAGTTTCAGCATTGTGCAATGTTATTTTTTTTTTCTCAAAGATCAAATCGTTTAATTGTGACTAATGGAACACATTTCTTACACCGTCCGACCAATCTTATTAATTAGTTTGAGTGATTTCACCATTGTTGTTGTTTAAGATTCGTTCCCACAGTTTTTCCATCTCGTCTTCAGTTTCTCGGCTCAATTGTACAAGCGTTTTATAATACACATTAAATTTAATGTCGCTTTTGAATGCAATTTACCTAATTAGAATAACTCGGCAAACTCATTTATCTATTTGTAAAATATTTTAAAATTTTATATAATGTAAATTTTAAATATGTGCTCCAGCGGCTTTGCTATTTATTTATTTATTACTAGCGACCCGGCCCCGGCTTCGCCCGGCGTGCAATTTTTATATATAAGAACATTCCCCGTTTATCCCTCTTTCGATTAGTGAAAACCGAATTAAAATCGGTCTACCCGTTCAGGCGTGATGACGTGACCAAGGGAAATGGGGATTCATTTTTATATATAGCCTCCAACGAGGCAGGCATCAAGCAAAAGCACACAACAAAGAACAAAAAAAAACATAATTATGGCAGCTGCAATCGCAACTTTATTATAGGAGGCACAGCTTGCACCAATAAAAAGTCCAGAGTCCAGAGTGAAAAAAAATAAATATTAATTAGAGTGAACAAAAGCAAATAAAATCTATAATACAATTAATAATGTCTTTTATCTTTTATCAACATGATCTTTTAGCATCGGAATACAATGTCAGCAATAAATAAATGTCAACTGTCTGAACCAAGGACAAGATTTTAAATTTCAAAATCGCGTCGGGTGGTGGTGACTTAAGGAGTTTGCAACGCTCATAAGACGATTCAATGGCGAAAAAGGCCCAAGTTGGTTCTGAAGTAATTCAATCGAAATGATTTAAATCTGCCCGGCCTGGGTGCTCGACGAGGAACCCCAAAGTTTATGCACGACAAGAGCTCGGGCGAATCAACTCCGCCTCGTCAGCAATTTGCAGAAAAATAATTTGCTATAGTAGCAACAAAGAGTATTAAATTCGCCCATTTCCCTATCCCTTCCCAATCCCTTAACCTTAACCCTACTGTAGTCGGCAGCGCACTTGCAGCAGCTTTGGCGTTACTTGTGTTATAGGTGACGGTAGCCACCTTCCATCAAGTGGACCGTCAGCCTGTCTGCTGACCTTAACATTAAAAAAAATTAAATATTATCTCATTGGGAAATTACTACAAAAAATTTTAAAGTGAAAAGCTACAACTTGATATAAAGCGACATCTTTTTCAATAAGAGGGAACTAAGTTTTAAATAAGCGCAAAGCGCCACATCATTTGGACAATAAAAAATGAAATGTCCCATGGAAATGCTATATTCTGAACGTAAGGATTTATTATTAACTGTCTTTGTATTAATAATTTTCATCCAATTTTTCTATTTTTCTATTTTTCGGATTTTCTAGCCAAGTCTATGCGCTTTTATGCACTTATAAATAGGGGATCGGACAAATTTTCAGAAAGTGTTTTAAATTAATCTTCATGAATATTTATTCCCATAAAAAATACTATTTTATTTATTTATAGCCTTTTATGTACTCAAAATCATGTTTTAATATTGTTTGTTTGAAAATGCCGCCAAAACGCCACGATAGTTCGTCTGAGAGCGCGTAACGTCATTTGTGGTCATATCATAACAAAACAGCTGCATTGGCCTAAGACAATGATTGCCCACAAATGACGTCACGCACTGTGATTGGTGTTTCAATATAGATTAAAAATATTGTAAATAATAACATTTTATTTCTTCATTTAAAAATATTTAAATGAATTATATTAAATTATTATTCGATAAATAATCGTAAAAAATTATATATTTTCTTTCTAAGTACATTTTAGATTTTAATCTGATTACTGTCCGATCCCCTATTGTATAGATACTTAAATGAGACTTATTATAACACTAGCTGTGCTCGCAATTTCGTACGCGTGGTATTCGGTATAGCGCGTAACTTTTTTGTTTGTAAACCGATTGGAATGAAACAAACACTAAATGTTACGGGAAGCTTGCTAGAATGCATCAGTGAAAACGGCATTCAAATCGATTAATCCGTTTCTGAGATTAGCGTGCACAAACGCACAGACAAATAGACAAAAACTATTTTTTGACCTCTGTTACATAAGCACAACGTGTACAAATTGTTTTTCTGAAAAAATATTTAGTGTGCAGACACGGTTCGTTTACGATTTTATTAATATGTATAAATTATTACCGTTGTACCATTTGGACTTGCGGAAGCAACCAGCATAGTGTCTTCCTGTACTAATTATAGGAAAATGTAGGTAACTTCTCTCAAACTATCCCATTCTAATCCCTTATCCTTAATCCTACTATGTTTGGACTTGTGGCGTCGCTCGCGTTATAGCGACGGTAGCCACCTACCATCAAGTGAACTGTCAGCCTATCTGTCGACGTTAACATAAAAAAAACTTCATTGTACATTTATATAGACCAATTAATAATATTAACTAGTTCCCTCCCGCGACTTCGTCCGCGGTGTGTTGCGGTGTGATAACCCCCGATGACCCTCTACGACATAACCCAGACTCCCCCTCCTAGCCCTCACGGTTTCCGAGATCTCGTCGCCCACTTTTTACCAGGTTGGTATACCGAGGATTTTTCTGATACTCATTAAGCCTCTACGATCTGCCATAGAGGAGAACGCCCCTGGCACTCCTTCTGGGAGAACAATTATGTCAGTCATAAGTAGTAATTTTTATATTATTACTAGCTGTCCCAGAAGACGTTGTCCTGCCCGAACCCGAAAATAATTCCGGTAACCCGATTGTGGCGCCACCTATCGGGCCCAATTTTATTTTCAAACCATAATATGTCAAAGTGACGCGACATACGTCAATCAACTACGGTTAAATTATTTGGAAATTATTTATACAAAAATACTAAAATCGCGATTAAAAAATGGGGGGTGGGGGTAGGAGGGTGAAAAATACTTTAAGACCTATTCTCATACCTACTAAATATACACACAAAATTTCATAAGAATCGGTCAAGCCGTTTCGGAGGAGTTTTGTTACAAACACTGTGACACGAGAATTTTATATATTAGATTCTGCCGATTTTAGTCTTGTAAAAAACCTATCTCTCTGTCTAACAATAGGATTTATTTAGGTGTCTGTCTAGCACCGCCATACTCAAAGTGTGCTCCGCGGAACCCCAGGGTTCCGTGAAACCCCTGTGGGGGCTCCGCAAGAATTTAGAAAAAATATTAAAAACACCTCTCTCTCTCTGGTCGACCGTTCCACGATATCGCGAGGCGTATCACGAGTAAAGTCAACGATTAGCGTTCGGAGCGATAAGTACTTACTAGCTAGCGAATTGCGAACTTAAAACGAAGTGTTCAGTGTTCTACTGCTTTATTCTGTATTGTATCTATGTTGTACATTTTTGTTTTATTATAGGGTTCCGTCAAGTATTTCGCTTTCCAAAAGGGTTCCGTCACCAAAAAAGTTTGAGAACCGCTGGTCTAGCACGTTAAACTATAAAATGATACTCTTAACAAGTTATTGACAATTATTACATTGTTTAAAATTAACGAATAATTTAAAAAAAAACAGTTAATAACTCACTAATGATTAAAGCAGACAATAAAGCAGTCAATGATGATCCCAGTCACAACGCGAATTCCATTTCACCGAGTAAGTACACGCAAGCCATCCGCGGAAGTAGTCCGATTCTAAACGCTACTTCCTCGCGTTTAGCCTTATTTTTCTACACTCTATGCGTTTAGCGTTTTAATTTTCGCATACGCATAATACCAGACCACCGTTTTTGGAATTGGTCGATATTATAACCGATAATACTGCTATTCTCTACTTGCCTTGAATGAATAAATATATTTTTGATAGTATACGATAAATTCATCTGATTAATTATAAATTAAGGCGACGCCAGCCCCTAATGATAAAAAATCCACTTATTTGTAACCGTTTTCCTTTTAAATTATCATAATAATTATAATTTAAAAAATACTAAAGTCATCTGTAGGATATATGAAAGGGGATCATCATAATCATAATTTGCGGTCTAATATCGATGTTGTAACCGTGCGATTTGCTTAAGATCCACTATCTGAAGTCTCATCAAAAGAAAAATTTAAATTATACTTTATTTAATTTTTAAATAGATATTTTCGAGATTTGCAAGTAGCGACTCCCCCTCAGCAGTCCCGTCAATTCAGTACAGAACGAGTTTTGCGGCTGGAGTCGCCTTAAGGGGGAGACAAACCCTAAATACTAAAAATATCCATTGTTTAATGAAAATGTCCCAAGAAATGGACAAGACAATTGCTTTGAAAAATATATATATTATACTTAAACACGTGAAGAACCAATTGTATTGATTAGAATTTGTTAGAAAACAAGAAGAATTTGACTTTTATTGAAAATTCTCTCTAAAACGGCTTATTGCACGCATATGAATCCTGTACCTATTAATAAGTTAATATCAGATTAAAAAATTGTATTAATAAAAATTTTTATTTTGTGTATTGTTCTAATGGTAAAAACAAAAAAACACCATTTCTAGGCCTGTTGAATTGTCTCCGCCGCCAGCGAGTTCTATGGTAAATGTCATTTGCCTCAGTGAAGCCCTTAATAAAAGACCGCTCCATGCTCTTAACGGTGCGAAGGATATGTCTAAAATTCCGTAATGTTTTTCTTTCACGCTGTCAGAATGTCGCCGATGCAATTAACAACATTATTTTAGCGGATGCAATTGCAATCCGCTCAAGTAAGGTTAAACCGTTTTTGGCATTATTTCTTAATAATAAAATTATTGCAACGGCCTTCCGTCGTCGGCGGCCTTCTTTCAAATTCTTTTCTTTAATTTCGTCAAAATTCTCGAGTATTGTTTAAAATGGATTGTCCATGGTTGGCCGCCAGACGACCAAGGTTGGCCCAAAAATTAACCAGAGCCAACAAGCTAATGAGCATAGATTAAGTTCTTTTTTTTTTAAATTTTGAAATGAGTTCAGAATAAAGGCCAGCGATATAATCGTTACACAATTTATAATGAATTAAATTTAGAAATCGTGTATTATTAAAATTTGAACGCTAAATATTTAAGTTGGCTGTTTAAAAAGGAATTGGAATTTTAAGATTTGCGGTGCAAGGTTGAATTTCTATCGACGCTGTAATGCATTTCATAATTAAGAAGATTTAATTATAGCACTCTACAAACATTAACAAATGTTTGTATGTTTTATTTTTAAAATTTGGTTAATATTTGTCTCTATTGGTCTATTATTTGAGTCATCAGGACGGGCTGTTGCAATGTTGCAGCCTAAGTTGAGTTTTATCCCTTTGGTATCTATTTCTACTGGGTAACTCTTTATATCTTTTGTGTTTATGTGTTTTTAATACCGATAATTTTTTTTCTTTCTTTCTTATTTATTTTAATTTTTGATTTGATCCTAAATTTGCTTTAATTACTCGTCCAATTAAGTCTAGTTTCTTGAAAGTTCATTCGTTCATATATTATTTATTAATATGTATTTATAATAGATAAAATATCTACCTAGTCCAGCCATAATTTCTGTTACAAATGAAAATCCATTTATTTTTTTATGAATAAGGTAATCTTAATAAAACTTAAATATACATATTTATTGAAGTTTTGGACATAATAAGCGCTTTCCAAATTCAAAATGAATAAAGAGTAAAAAAAAAAGTTTTTATGACCAGACTAGTTAAATATAATATTGTGTAACAAAAAGTTAATTTTACATTTCGAAACAGTTTTAAATAGTATATTTCATTACAAGTGCGGAAAGGCTGTCATTGCAAAGAGTTCCGACAAATGTCTACCCGAGCCGAGGCGCAGCCGAAGGCGAGGGTTGACAGTCGGAACAAGTTGCAATGACGGTTCCGCACGTGTACTGAACGACTATTTTTAATACAGTTGCGAAAAAATGAAGCAATTTAATAAAACAAACCACTAAACTCGCAAAGAAAATTTCTGGAAAATGGCGCTAACCGTAGAATATAAGCAGAGATTTTTTTTTCTTCACCCATTCTGGTAGGCAAAGGAAACTATGCCCATACAGCCAAGTCTTCAGTAGAATTTTTTATTGATATGAAATGAAAATGAAATTTAATGAGATGAAATGAAATGAAACCTACCCTAACTCATTCAATCAAATCATTAAATCTGATAATTAAACAAATTAGTAGCTTCTTTTTAGAAACATACGTATTTGCAGCATCGCCGAAAAGTAGCGTGCCTATCGATTTTCTATCGTCTACACTATGGAGAGTGTGCATCTATGTTGTACGATTTAATCCAACCGGAACCGTTCCACTTGCGGACCACTAGACGTGGGCAAGGGTTTCATCCCTTCGTGGTCGATGTACCTCGATCACGAACAAAGCCTTTCAGTTCCACCTTCCTTGTGCGAACTGCTAAGGAGTGGAACTCATTGCCTGCGTCTGGGTTCCCAGAACTACAACCTCGGGGTCTTCAAAACTAGGGTAAATGGGCATTTACTAGGTAAGCGTGGTCCACCTTCGGCCACATCTGCACCTCACATCAGGTGAGATAGTGGTCAAGCGCTACCTCGATTTCATAAAAAAAAAAAAAAAATTTGCATGAATGATAAAAACTTCTATGATTTTTTTTAGTAAAAACTTCATGGTTGGTTTTTCTTTTTAATAGACATTATTTTGACAGTTGGGAAAGAGAACGCACGAGTGCGGGAAAGGTAAAAAAAAAGCACGAGTGTGTAATAGCCCACATCCCGAACGCTATACGTCCCTGCAATACGCCACTTTTTGAGCAACTGTATTAAAAATATAATTAAGTATGTGTTATGAAAATGTAGAGTAGGTAAATATTATTTTCCATAAGTCCAAACTCATTTTGCTATCGTCATTAATTTAGTATTGTTAGATTTTTTGCCAGACAAGATGATGTTGCCAGGATGTTACCGAAGTTAACTGTCAATTTGAAAAAAATCTATTAGAATGAAAAAAAAAGTTCTATACAAATAAAAAAATAATATATGAAGTTAAAAATATATTGACGTACGATATACAGCATGATGCAATATGTCGGGTAATTCGTATACTGGAAATTTCGAATAATTGAAAAAAAAAAATACAATCTTTATCTACAAGTAATAATTAATAACTTGGACATAAAAAGAAACCAGTGTAAGTTTTCGCGTAAGTTTTCCATTTTAAACTAGGATTCAAACTATTTGCGTAATTTCCTTCAAACTATTTGTGTAATTGATGATTTTTTTTTATTAAAACTTGAAATTTACATGTATTTGGTGTTGACGTTTCTGACTCCAAATCATTCAAATTTTCGCTTGATAAAAAATCGAAATATTAACAATTTTTGATACTTACTATAACATAAATTATATTTTATACTAGCTGAGCCCACAACTTCGTACGCGTGGTATTTGGTATAGCGCGTAACTTTTTTTTGTAAAGTGATTCGAATGAAACAAACACTAAATGCATAAATGTTACGAAAATATGTACATCTGCAAACCGCATTCAAGATTTTCAGATTAGCGTGCACAAACGCACAGACAAACAGACAAAATTCTTAAAACTATTTTTTAATCTCTGTAAAATAAATACAACGTGTAAAAATTGTCTTTGAAAAAAAAATTATGTACAGAGACGGCTCGTTTACGATTTTATTATATGTAGGTATATATTTTGATCTTGAAACTATTTTGTACTCTTTTGTGAGTAAATTAATTCTATTCTGGACATGAACTTTCTATACTTGATCAAACTACCAATTCGATTGGACGATACCACGTCGAGGGCGATTTTTATTGCAAATCTAATCGTCCTGTATATAAACAGGCGATTATTACATCAAGACGTGGGCAGATCTAAACAAATCGAACTGTCACTGGTAGACACAAATCAATCTTGGCTCCGATTCGATCGGCAAATTGCACGGCCTTGACTCGGGTCACTCGTAATACTGTTTCGATCGATACATAATAAATAATTTATCATAATGTCTAGTCTGTTTCCTACAATCATTTTGACTTCTCTATTGTTGGATCTCGTGGATTTTTTTGAAATATTTCCTGTTGACAATTAGTGGATAATGGGACAATAGGGGATCGGACAGTAATCAGATTAAAATCTAAAATGTACTTAGAAAGAAAATATATAATTTTTTACGTTTATTTATCGAATAATAATTTAATATAATTCATTTAAATATTTTTAAATGAAGAAATAAAATTTTATTATTTACAATATTTTAAATCTAAACTGAAACACCAATCACAGTGCGTGACGTGATTTGTGGGCAATTATTGTCTTATGCCAATGCAGCTGTTTTGTTATGATATGACCACAAATGACGTTACGCGCTCTCAGATAGAACTATCGTGGCGTTTTGGCGGCATTTTCAAACAAACAATATTAAAACATGATTTTGAGTACCTAAAAGGCTATAAATAAATAAAATAGTATTTTTTATGGGAATAAATATCCATGAAGATTAATTTAAAACACTTTCTGAAAATTTGTCCGATCCCCTATTAGTGCATTTAAACAAATAATCTATTATGAATATTCAAAGTTAGCCATCGCTCAACGTAGAGGCCTCTCCTAACATTTTTCAGTAGGACTGGCTTCAGTCCGCGGTCTTTAAAAGCACTTTATTATTTTATCAAATATTTTTTTATTAATATTCGTTTAATTTTGACACATCCCACTTTTGCAAGCGATTAGGTAAGTAAATTAAATTTTAATCTATTTTAAATGTCTAAAATAGGCAAGCATTGGGCAAGCGACGGTCCACTTTGTGGTAGGAGACTGCCATGGCCTGTAAACACTGCAAGGCTATGGGGGATGGTGATAAGGATCATGCATCAAGTAGGTTTGCAAGTAGTGGCAGAGCACTTTGAGTTTCGCAGTCATTTGGGCAGCCCGTCTGGCGACAGTAACCATCCCCTTACAGAAGACCACCGTGAAATAATAGCACGCGTGCTCTTGTGTTTCGGTGAGTGAGTAAGGGATGCCAGAGACCATTGCCCTATCCCTTCCTTATCCTTAATCCTACTAAAAAAACTAATTTTTACGGTAATCAGTTTTCGTTTGTAGAAAGCCTTATCACTGCTAATAGATAATTAATTAATACATACAAAATTAAAGTATATAAACAGCATAAGCCATAAAATCCTCTGATTTTTTAAAACTTGTTTTAAAAGCAACTTATACTTTTCCAAAATCAATTTTTTTAATTCTTTTTATTTATGGTTCATTTACGACATGAGATTGTAAAAATATTTGTAATCTTTGAAATTAATTGAAAGAATTTTTAAATTAATTACGTAATCCAAAGAAAGTATTTTGCACATATAACTTACTTTCGAACTGTCAGTCATATTTTAACAAATGTTTGCATACAAGTTAAACTTAGACGCCTAAGGGTAAACTCTACTATGTTTGACATTTCAATGATTCTAAATATTTTCTAACGCGAGTTTTAAATAATAATAAAGTATTTTAATGACAACAATTTGGTATAGCGCCTCGGGTGAAAAACTTTCATGACCGTTTCAACTGGACGATAATGATCGCCGTTGTGGCTTATAATCGATTATAATGCGAGACGAATCGATGTGTTAGTATCGATTCATTGACCCGTCGACACTTTCGCTGCTATTAGTCGAGGGTCGCTTGCTTCGACCGAGTTGTAATTATTGGAGTGATGACGCTGCTTTATTAGTGCATTGTAATGCATTAAGTCAACGAGAATCAATAGGAGGAAACCTTTTAATACTATTTTATGAAAATGTATGAGAAGACCTGTTATTCCACAGTCAACCAGCCTGGACTCAAAGTGAATGGATAATTTAGGCCTTTTTTGCCTAAACGTCTAGACGAAGTTGGGCTATTGACGAGAAAGCGTTCTCATCTCCCCTTTATAATAACCATTTTTTAATTATTTTGCAACCACGTGTAATTATTAAAATATATATTTTATTTTATTATTAATAAAAAAAAACTTCAGAACTTTTATTTCTCCCTATTAATTTGGACAAAATATGTTGGTGTATAGCAGCAGATTGCCAATAGCAGTTTTTTTTATTTTACTAACTGGCGTCTGCGACTTGACTTGCGTTGAAAAATGAAAAATATAAAACCTGAGAAAATATATGAGTGTTATAACTCCCGACATGCTTATCGCTGTGGTAACGGTGGCAACGCCACGACTGCAGTGGATTCTATTTTTTAATATTTTTAGACGTTCCCTCGGGAACCTAACATTTTCCGGGAATAAAAATATACTATATATTAATCCAGGTAATAAGCTATTTTGTGTTCGAAATTTCAACCATAAATATTAAGCCGTTTTTGCGTGAAAGAGTAACAAACATCTATTGCCACAAACTTTCGCTTTTATGTAATATTAGTATAGGGCTAGCATATCGTTGCTAAAATCGTTGTTTGTCTATACGTTTGTGCACCCTAATCTCTAAAAACGGCTTAACAGATTTGAATGCGGGTTTCGCCGATGTATTGCAGCAAGCTTCCCGTAATATTACGTGTTTGTTTCATTCCAATATGTTTACGAACAAAAAAGTTAAGCGCTATTCGGAATACCACGCGTACGAAGTCGCGAGCACAGCCAGTTTCAATATATTTAAAAGCAAGCTTATTTTGAAAATGGCATCAGTATTTTTAGTAGTACGTGTTCATATCTTATACCAATAAAAAGGATAGTAACTACTTGCCCAAATTTCTTGCCGCATTTCAAGACAGTGGAACGCAGTTTATAGAATCTAGAAACCCTTGGTTTCTATGGGCGTCTATGTCTATGGGTCGTCTATGGGCGCGGTATTTGATTTCACTATAGAGAATTGAAAATTGCAATTGTTGCTCAAATGGTTACATAATTTTCCCATAGGTTTAAGCGGGCGAACTGTTTATTGTGGCACATAATATAACAAGGGTCAGCCCCATTCACCTTTACCCCGCGGGCCACAGCGAGACAAATCGCGCGATCACGATTCGGGGTCGTACACACATACTACGGTTTACCCTATTGCTTCGGTTATGAGCTGCTTTGACATTCATTGGCTTCCTTGGATCCACTAGTGTTGTCTATTGTTGGGAAATCATTTAATGCAGGGTTTTCCTAACTAATTTATTACGTGCCTTCTAAAAGATGAAAATCTTTTATTATAGATATTATAATGATTTTAGGTTACTATTAGAATGTAAAGAGTAAAAACAGAAGAAAACTCTTCAAACATCAATGTTTTTTTTATTGCTTATTAAATTATACAAAAATCGAGTCGGGTAACATATTTTGAAGTTGTAATATACTTCTGACTATAAAACCCATACGACAGGGGGGGAGGACTTTAAAAACCCACGATTTAATTGAATCATAGCTAAGTTAACCGCAGTTAATGCGGGTTCCAATCCCAATTAAACAAATAAATATTTTTGTTAACTGATCTATTTAACAATATTGGTGGTAGGTGGTTACCGTCGTTGCTATATATACAAGCGACAAAAGGTTAGATGCAAGCGCGCTGGCAACCTCGATAGCATAAAGGACAGGGATAATTTGGCTAAGACGATAAACCGAAATTGTACAAATAATACAATCGATTTCGCTATTGTTCTTAATGTGACGCGATTTATTATAACTAGCCTCGATACGAGTAATTCGCAAGAGATGGAGCCGTGGAAGGTCGACCGGCATGTAGGCGGATTGGCTGTGGTCACACAGCAAGCGACATGTCTGCGACTGCGGTCGCGCGTGGGCGGCTCACCAGCTCTGTTACACTTAGCCACCTTGGCGTTTGGCACCCGGCGCCAATACTTGTCTTATCGGGTTTCGAATGAACATTGAATATTCATGCGTAAATCATAATTGAATTTGTCAGAACGATACTCGGCCGTGTAGAGTGCTATGCTCAGCGTTACTCTGTGAGATCGAATCAGGAATGAGGAGACCCATAGACAAACAGAAGTCACCGACATAACATAGAACGTTCACCCACAAGATGGATTGACGATCTAATATGAGCTGCGGACACTGGATTCAAGCTGCTTCAGACTGGTTCCATTGGAAAATTATGGAGGAGGCCTATGTCTAGCAGTGGACGTCTTTCAGGAGCGGGTGAGATGACGATGATAAAATTGGTCCATGGTCATACTCCCCATAAATGTAGTAGTGGCAGGGCACACTGCGTTTCGCAGTCATTTGGGCAGCCCGTCTGGCGGCAGTAACCACCCCCTTACAGAAGACCACCGTGAAATAAAAGCACGTGTGCTGTTGTGTTTCGGTGAGTGAATTAGGGATGCCAGAGCCCATTTCCCTATCGCTTATGTTTAATACTGTAGTTGGCAGCGCACTTCCAGCCCTGTGACATTGCTTGTGTTATAGGCAATAGTAGCTACCTACCATCAAGTGGACCGTCAGCCTGTCTGCTAAACTTAAAAAAAAAACATACTAAAATCCATTTTTTCTCTGTGCCTGTATGTATGCGTTAATCTCGGAAAATCCGGATTTTATCACTGTTGATCGGTAGAAAGAGGATTTCTGAGGATGTGTATAATTCACATTTATATTATTACTAGCGTTCCGCCCCCGGCTTCACCCGGCGTGCAATTTTTATACACCCTAAAACATTCCCCGTTTATCCCTCTTTCCGTTAGCGAAAACCTAATTAAAATCGGTCTACCAGAGGCTCTAGTATGAGTTTACGATACTACACCAATACTACACTCGCTAGCGAGAACGTAAAACTTTTGTATGGGAAATCGTGAACTGTCAATGTCAAATTATCAATTTTCCATATAAATGTTTTACGCTCTCGCTAGCGAGTGTAGTATCGTAAACTCATGCTAGAGCCACCGTTCACGCGTGATGCCGTGACCAGGGGAAATAGGGATTCATTTTTATATATAAGACTAGCGGCCCGCCCCCGGCTTCGCCCGGCGTGCAATTTTTATATACCCTAAAACATTCTGTAGTGTAACAACTCTAGATCACTGTAGGGGTGACGGGATGGAAGGAAAGATAGAGACTTGAGGAAACACCACACTTTAATTCCACTAAGGTCCCTATATGTACACTGGAAGTCACCGCAGTCCTTATTAATTTTCGTAAATATATATATATATATATATATAATTGTCCTTCGATGAGCACGTCTTCTGCGCTAACAGTTTATGAGGATGATGCTGTGCACAGCGTTGGAACAGAATCTTCGGTAAAAAATAAGAGGTTTATGCAGAACTCGTCGACTTAACGAAACAAGATTCGGATTGGTTTATTCCGATTTCTTTAAAGAATATCTGAGTCTCAGTTGTATCCAGTAAACCTTCTCTTTTGCAAAATTCCTCCAGAATGCCTTTTCTCCGTGAGAAAACCTGTCAATTCTCATTTGTCAATCTTTTTTTCCTGCTCCCTTTTTCGTTCCATTCTGTTCAAAATCAGCCGGCCAGTGTACATGTAATTATAAGTAAATAAAAAAAAGGTCACATTAGAAACAGGAAACAAAAAGGTTTTTAATGAATGAGAAGCGAATGATGATGAACCCTACAATTCCCCGTTTATCCCTCTTTTCATTGGCGAAAACCGAATTAAAATAGGTCTACCCGTTCACGCGTGATACCGTGACCAGGAGAAATGGGGATTCATTTTTATATATAAGATTATGGTGATTTTTCTTAAAGAAGTCCATCGAAGTCGGTTTGAAGTAGACCATTGTTTGCGACGATTCGCAAATTAAGGCACGTTTAACATAATATTAACAAAGTTTGTGTAAAATTAGAGGACGATTTCGATTTTTCATAAGAATAAAAATAAAAATAACTATATTTTTTGTGAAATATGACAACTTTTTACATTTAGAAAATCCTGTTTTTATTTGTCAATACTGGAAACTTTGGATTTAATATTGAAAAAACGGGACAAGTGCGAGTTGAACTCGCGTGAAGAGGGTTCCGTACGATGTTACCAATCCGCACAATATTGAGTGATTTACCATGTTAATTTAATATCATTGTCTTCTTATAGGTTTTCCTATAATCTATAAATAGAAAACTAATATCTGTATTATTTTTTTTCAAAATTTTAGGTTCATTAGATTTAGAGATATGGTCGGACAGACGGACACACGAGTGATCCTATAAGGGTTCCGTTTTTTATTCGGACGTACGGAACCCTAAAAATTAAACAATTCACGTAGGCAAGGTAAGTAGTGATGGCACATCGAGGGAAGAGTTGTCGCAAAGAATGTTGATATCGTGGTAAACGACTCAACATTAATCAATACGACCTTTATACAACGGTTAAAGGACTCGTGAATCGATACCAATTATCGAGATACCGATCTCTTGTTGTTCGATTCGTTCAAGATCGTAATTGAATTCTAGTATGAGCAATGTCGCAATAGATTCGTTTTGTCGATAATCGGCTTAAACCCCGCCATTACTGAGAATCTTTACCTACAATCCGTCCTAATCCATAATTGTTTATCCCCCTAAGAAGGATGTCAGACAGGCTGACGGTTCACTTGATGATAGGTAGCTACCGTGCCCTATAACACTAGCAAGGTCACAGACGCTGCAAATTGCACTCCTGCGAAGCTGAGTCGATATCTTTTCTAATGCACTGTACATATTTGTCCGCGAGTTAACGTATTAAAAAATAGATAAAATACAATTACGTCAAGTCGCGTGGATACGCGAATTAATTGCCCGCGAGTTGACGTATAAGCCGTCGCAAATAACTAAGTAAAGATTTATACCACCATGAGATAAAAATAAAGTAGTGAGTAAGGGATGCCAGAACCCATTTCGTTATCCCTTCCCAATCCTACTATGGTCGGCAGCGCACTTGCAGCACCTGTGGCGACGGTAGCCAGGCCATCAAGTTGGCCGTTAGTCAGTCTGTCGAACTTAACATAAGAAAAGGATCTAGCGATGGATAGGAAATTTATTTCATACTACCTATACCCGCGACTTCGAACGCGTGGAATTTGGAACGAAAGAAACACTAAGCTTCTGATTGACTATTATAAGAACATTACTACGTAGTTTTTAAAGGAACGATCCATTAAATTGGATCTCATTTGTTTTATGTATTCTATTTTTGTTTGCAGGTAAGCTGAACACAAAAACGCTGAATTAAATGTGCCTAAATATCAACAAAATAGGTAAGTCGAGTTGTTCGTCGAAGGTCGCAACGAACGCGAAATTACATCATCGCGTAACTAATTTAATCGAAGCATTTACATCGTGTAAAACCTCTTTTTAATTAAAAATTCATACTTCGCGTATCGCTCGTCTGATGTCGCGATCGAAAGCAATTTTGGCAAAGTAGATACGCAAAGTAGATGACAGCCACTAAATAAGAGGAATTAATGTTGTAAGAAAAAAAAAGTGTTCCGAAGCAGGACTAATGTAAACTAAAACGACTAAAATGGAATGTATAAGATTTTCCTCATGTCAATAGACTGGATACCTAATTAGGTACTTTATATTGTTTAGTTACATTCTGCATGTAACGTGTTCCAACAAAAGTTATGTTAGTTACGTTCGGTATACACAGATGTAACTACGTTCAAATATATAGTTCATTTTTCGATGACAGATGTCGTTGCGCCAGCAGGTTATAATGCGTTATCGTTTCGATCCTCAAAAGCACTTTTAATACAAGATTTCGACGTTTGCTTTTTATATGCCCAGAGAATAGAATTAGGGAACACAAATACATGCATCAGCTCTCCCGCAAATGTCAAAGTGACAGATAACGTAACGCTTTTCTGTTTAACGCTTGTATTAATTTTACTACTCATAAAATTTTCATGCCGGGGGCCTTATATGAAAATTAATTCTTAAGGAGTAAACTCCAAAACAAAGAAAGAATTTATGTATTTGATACTTAATTAAATTTGACAACGTTTGTTACGCTTTCACGCCTTAAATACTCAACCGATCATCATGAAATTTTATATACACGTTGTCAGGGATACGGAATAGGCCTAAGGGTACCTTCCTTGCCAAAAAAGTACTGCTCCGTTTTTAGATGAGGATCATCTAAAAATATAAATATCAACTCCTGACAAAACTATGTGAGCAACAAAGATTTAATAAATGTTTTACCTATGAAAAAGCACCAAAAGCTAGTGGATATATTTTTATGCTGCGGAACCCTTATCGCGCTATTCTTGTTCGCACTTTTCTGCTTTTTGTGTGATCTTTAAATGATTCTAACACGTCTTTAGTCTTTACTAGCATGCACTATGCTCAACTGTCATTCATACGTCTGTCTGTGACATTTCCTCGATAAAGCTTCTCAATAAACTACGTACCTAATATTTTGTTATAAGTAGGTAATGTTATTTTGAAGTGTGATTTTTTTTCGTGACATTTATTATTTCATACTCTGTGACATTTTGGTTTCTCTAAATTTGGGAAACTATTATTATGTTAGACTTTATACTTTTGATACTTTGCCTGTGATGTTCTTGCATAATGTTTTGCTTGTATTGCAAATTATAATATGATTACTTGCTTGTTGCTATCTTTTTATCTTAGAATAAAAAAATTCTGGATGGAAAGTATCCTATGTACCTTCTGTATCCTGAAAAAAGGAGATACCCGTTTTGGGCTATGAATGTACAAGCCAAATATACATATACAAAAAAAACTTTCCTTTTTTATATCAGCCCAGCTAAAACTTAGCCTCATTAACAATGGCGAAATGCAAAATGTACGTGAATTTGTTTTTCCATAAACGCCCCTTGCTATATATACTCTGTGTCTTGATTGGCATAAACGGTACATCAATAAACGGGACGTAAATAAACCAACTTATTTTAGTGTTAGCTAAAAGTACTTTTTTATATTCTGTGCCTGCATTGAGTTTTGGTCCCAGGATTTGTATTCTATGTTTGCGCATATTGTACGATTACGACTATAAGTGGCATTTAATGTAATTATATGACATAAAATGTCACAATTATGATTCCCATCGTATCAGAAAACGTAACATGCATCCATTTCATAACCTCAAATGTGCATATTGTGCGATTTATTTACAAACTTGGCCATTGCTGATAATTGTGAAGATTGAGCACATGCAATCTTTTGCAATGTACTAATTACAGGCCAATTTCAGTTCTGTACAGTCATAGCCCAGGCTTGTATATGGGAAACGGGGTTTCTCCTTTCATGATGATCGGTTGAGTAGTTAAGGCGTGAAAGCGTAACACACAGACAAACTCACTTTGACATTTATAACGCACTAGCTGAACTCGGCCACGCTTCGCTGCGGCCCATTTGCGCATGGGGCGCGCGGTACTGGACACTATAAGCAGTGTCTATAATACTACTTATCATAGCGTGATGTTATATAGCCTATAGCCTTCCTCGATGAATGGGCTATTCAAAAAAAAAAAAATTCAATTCGAACCAGTAGTTCCTGAGATTAGCGCGTTCAAACAAACAAACAAACTCTTCAGTTTGTTGGGACATTTTAAGAGCGTGCTAGCGTAGCATTCCAATGACGAATTGTACCATAGCGGTCGCCATCACAACGCGTTAACCCCATTAAATCGATGAAATAACAGTTTGATTCTATTATCACAAATAGTGAGTAGGCGAACCCAGTTATGGCATGGCTCCTCCATATAATGGTCCGTCAATACAACGTGCACTTGCCATGGACCAAACATGGCGTTGTGGCCGCGGCCCTGGCATCAATCAGATACTTGCCACTTGTGATCGTGGATTTTCTGTTTCCGTACACTACTAAGGCCCGTTTACACCTGTTAACTGTCGTAACTATAGGTATCTTAACTTTTTTTTGTGGTGGATGCTTAAATTGCGTATCTTAAATTAAGATAACAAGGGACTTTGTTTATCTTAAATGAAGTTGATACTGTCAGTATAATCTATTATATCTATTATCTAGTTGATACTGTCAGTATATCTAGTCAGTATAATTTGTATTTTTACTGCTATATGCTTACTTCTACTAAATATATGTTAAATTTTTATTTAGCCTGTTCGACACATTTGTAACTTCTGTGCAGAATTTGTGCCATAACTTAGTTTAAGCTAATTGTTGTAGAAGAGTCTGTTTTGCATACTTGTTACTTGATATCACACTTAAATTTCAACCACAACTTATCCATATCCAGTCCACCAAGGGGTCCCGTGAATCTTAATTTATTGCTTCTGGAATACCTTTGATTGCAATTAAAAGATTAAGCCCTTTTATTAATAATTCAACTTGTACTTATTGTGCTTAGGCATTACTTATTTGATTGTTCACTACAATTCACATCGAAAACGCTTTATTTTGCGTCAAAAATCAATGTGATACATATTATATATGTGTACGTTTATGAAAACAGAGATTTTCTTAAAGCTTTGTCTCCAGGGTTCGCGGGTTCGATTCTCGATTTTAGAAATGAACTTTTAAAAGTTGGCTCTGGTCAGGATCTTGGGATTTAACAAGCAGATTGAGAGTCTTGCTCCTTCACACATTTAAACATTAAGTATATACAAATAGCTCTTTGTTTTATACAAGAGCCTTATACCTTTGACTTTGTGATTTTTATAGTTAATTAAGCCATCGTCAGCCTGTCTGTAGACTTTAACTTTAAAAAAATCTGATATTTCACGATGGTCTTTTGTACGCGGGTAGGTGTGCGCAGCAGCTACTAAAGTTTTGAAGAAATCGACTGATTTTTTTTTAATTGTTATCTTTAATATTATGAACGTAATTGTATGTGGTTACGCTGCGCTGTGCGATCCTTGACCGTTGCCGACCCAGTTCCTGAGGTATTAGCAACCGACAGACAAACGGAGGAAGTGCTTTGTGTCGGCCGATTGTCGCTTGCGTTTGCGTCACTCACAGACATAATCATCATTTCTGTCGCATATAATTGCAACTAGGCTGACAAATTATTGAAAATTTGCGAAATTATTCAAATGCGTTCCCTGAAGGAACGCTGAGTTTTTACGCTATGAATAAAATCCTAGATTCTTCTATAAACAATCGCGGTGGTTCGCCATTTCCAGATAAGTTTGAGACGAAATTTTAATTTTTTTTTGTACAATGAAAAACATTAAAAAAATAATTAAAAACTACATTTTAATCAGACAAATAAGTATATATCTTAGGTACTAGTTGCAAGGATTTTTTTTTTCTATTTATCTTTTGTTGGCGTAAGTAAGCACTGAGCAATTTAGTATTACGAGTGTTAATTTAGCAGTCATTTGGGCAGCCCGTCTGGCGGCAGTAACCACCACCTTACAGAAGACCACCGTGAAATAACAGCACGTGTGCTGTTGTGAGTGAGTGAGGGATGCCAGAGCCCGTTTCCCTATCCCTTATCTTTAATCCTACTGTAGTCGGCAGCGCATTTGCAGCACCTTTGTCGTTGCTTGTGTTATAGGCGACGGTAGCCACCTACCATCAAGTGGACCGTCAGCCTGTCTGCCGATCTTAACATAAAAAAGCACTTGTTCTGTCCTGGCAGATACGTTACATATAAATAAGTGAATGGCACAATTTCGCACTTCTACAGGTTATTAGAGATTTTGCACTTTTTGGCTTGTATTTAGAGTTCCATCAAAAAGTGCTTACAACATCGATTGCATTTATTGCGATGTATTGATTTTTCAAATCTATACATATAATTAAATCGTAAACGGGCCGTGCCTGTACACTAATTAATTTTTCAAAAAAAAAAAAAAAAAACAATTTTTACACGTTGTACCTACTTATGTTACCGAGGTCAAAAGAAAAGTTTTAGAATTTTTGTCTGTTTGTATGTGCGGCTTTTCTAAAATTATCTTATAGCAATTTCCCCGTAACATTTAGTGTTTGTTTCACTCCAATCGGCTTACAAACAAAAAAGTCACCCGCTATATCGAAGTTGCGGGCTTAGCTAGTCTCTTATAATATTTCTTTCACTGTGAAATACTTTCAATCCATTGTGAAATAACAGCACGTGTGCTGATGTGCTTCCTTGCTTATCTTGTTAAGCGACAAGGTACCTACCATTTCAGCATACGCGCCATCCTACTAATACCTACCTATTTCAATCTAAGCAATTTGTATTTAATAATTAACAGTTATAATTTAGCCTGTCCTCCGTCCTTTATGATAAAAAAATGGGACAAGTGCGAGTTGAACTCGCGTGAAGAGGGTTCCGTACGATGTTACCTATCCGCACAATATTGAGTGATTTACCATGTTATTTTAATATCATGGACTTCTTATAGGTTTTCCTATAATCTATAAGTAGAAAACTAATTTCTGTATTTTTTTCAAAATTTTAGGTTCAGTAGTTTCAGAGATAGGGGGGGGGGGGGGGATGGTCGGACAGACGGATACACGAGTGATCCTATAAGGGTTTCGTTTTTTTATTCGGACGTACGGAACTCTAAAAATGGTGCTTTCTCACTATGCTTCAAGTATTAATACAAATTACACGAGCCGCGACACACACAGCAATTCGCTTCTTGAAAATTTATGCTGACCAAATTTTATGATTCTTGAAAATAGGCTTCCATTTGATATCGTAAATCTATCGGAATAAAGTGCATAATGGCTTTTTAATAGAACCCATTGAATATGTAAGTGCTTAAAATGTAAATACCGTTAACAAGCTAACGAAAAGACAAGTTAAAATTACGTAAAATAATGAATTTAAATATTTATTGGCGTAGGCGACGCCATTTTGAAACACCAAACCAGAAGCTAGCTGTTACAAACTCCCTTTCCAAAAGACACTCAAACATATTATTATTTTAATGTACTTAATCTCTTTATTTATTTATATAAAACTATAATTAATTACTAACTTTTATTTTTAATTTACAAAGACCTAATTGATGATTTTAATTAAAACTTTTTTACACTAATACACTTTGACGTTAATTTTGCCAAAGACACTTCTCATTCACAGGTCACAGAGTCCTCTAAATATATTTATACTTTGAATTATATTTAATTTAATTAATTATATTTTCTCAATTGTCTTTCCAAAATAGTGTGAATTTGTTACAAAGTTATTGCAAAATTCACTGATCATAATAATATTGTCAGTATTAAAGTAATTATGTTGTAATTATTCTTTACATAATTTTAAATTTGCCCTTTTCGTCTTTTGAGCAATGGCATCCTATTCTATCATCATTCAATTGTATGTTGCCATCTCGCTCTTGCGTTTCATTCAATTATGACGATGTCAGTCAAGGCAAGATTTTTGTTAATTATTTTTATTGTTTTAAAACATAGGTACAAAAGAAACTTAATTGTGAATCGTATTAGTAACTTCCGTTCCAAGTTTTTGGTAAGTATAATATAGGTACTTACATCTTATATTTTTAGAAGTTGTAAAAGAATTAGCTTCTATATCTAGAATTCGGTAATTAGCGCGAACGAACATCGTGAAATGACACGTTTTTTTTTTTATTATTAAGAAGGATATTAGATAGGTATTAGTTAATGTTTAGCCGACTCCGTGACGCAAAAAATGGGTATTTACACTGTATCTATGTACCTGTATATGTATATGTTTTCATCTTTTTGTTTTATATATAATAATAGATAGATTTTTGTATATAAGTATATATTATATACTAGCTGAGCCCGCGACTTCGTACCCGTGGTATTCAGTATAGCGCGTAACATTTTTGTTTTTGAACCGATTGGAATGAAACAAACACTAAATGTTACTTGCTAAAATACATCAGTAAAAACCGCATTCAAATCGATTAAGCTGTTTTGTCGAAAATAACGAAATAGGAACCAAAATAACTAGGAACCAAAATAATTTATTGCAAAGACCAAAATGTAGATTAGAACTATTATGTTATGGCAATTAAAACATACAATAAACTAGCTAATAATATAAAAGAATTGCCGGATCCTAAATTTACAAGAACATTAACAAAATCGTTATTAGATTGTTGTTTTTATGATGTTAAAGAATTTTATAATAAGAAACATTAATTCCTTTATTAATATATTAGTTTACAAACAATTAAACACAAATATTTGCATGCCCTTGGCGGGTAGAACACACTTTGCACTGTAACTGCTGTATACAAATTAAAATCCTGTAAACATGTGTTCGGGCAAATAAAGATTTATTTTATTTATTTATTTTAAGCCGTTTCTGAGATTAGCGTGCATAAACGCACAGACCAACAGACAGACAGACAAAAATCCTAAAAACTGTTATTTTGACCTGGGTAACATAAATACAACGTGTACAAATTTTTTTTTTTTTGAAAAAATATTTAAACAACACGGCTTGTTTACGATTTTATAATATTTAGTACTTACTATTCTTAAGTTTAAGAGTATTAAGAGAAAAATAAAAAAAAATATTTATGTAAACATTTTTCAATTAGCTTTTGTATTTGCATATCTAAAAGCTACAATCTCATCTCACATTGCGGAGATAAAGGTGTCCAAATTGTCTTAAGTAAACAAGTGTTGCGACGTATCGTCGAGTGTAAAGAGTAAATTGAATGTGAAGTTATCTTCGCCTACAATTACATTAATCTGTTATCTGTACAAATATGTCGTCTATTGCAAAACCATCGTCCATTAATAATGTTGGCAACACTATTGAATTATGAGTACTCGCAGTGAGGACGGCGTACAATGTACTATTATTTATTCTGTGGTACAATACAAAATATTGTTTACGTACCTATCTGGCCGCCATCTTGAATAATGGCGGAGAACATGGAAATGTCATTAAAAATTCTAATTCTAGTGATTATACAATAAATTTTACTAAAGCAGCACAATTATTTTCACAATGTAAGCCTCATATCCAAATCTATTAAGCCGTTTCTGAGATTAGCGTGCATAAACGTGCAGACAAAATAAACGTGTTTAAAAAAATATTTAAGGGGGAGACAAACGCTAAATACTAAAAATATCGTAATACTATCGTAATACCAAAAATATCGTAATACCAAAAATACGCTAATACTAAAAAAATTGTTTAATGAAGATGTTACAAGAAATAGACAAGACAATTGCTTTGAAAAAAATATATGTTATACTTAAACATGTGAAGAACCAATTGTATTAATTAGAATTTTCGTTAAAGTAATAGAAATTCCACAAAAAAAGTTAGAACACAAGAAGAATTTGACCTTTATTGAAAATTCTCTCGAAAACGGCTTATTGCACGCATATGAATCCTGTACCTATTAATAAGTTGATATCAGATTAAAAAATTGTATTGATAAAAATTTTTTTTTGTGTAATGTTCTAATGGTAAAAACAAAAAAACACCATTTCTAGGCCCGTTGAATTGTCTCCGCCGCCAGCGAGTTCTATAGTAAATGTCATTTGCCTCAGTGAATCCCTTAATGCATAGACGATACGATTTTATTAAATGTACGAGTACCTATAGGCTTCACACGGGTTTAAATAACGCGTGTAATTCTAACTAATATTATAAACGTGAAAGTGAGTTCGTCTGTTTGTTCGTTTATTTGTTTGTTACGCTTTCACGCCTTAACTTCTCAACCAATTATTGTGAAATTTTGTGTCAATACAGAATAGGACAAAAGCTAGCTATAGAATTAATAATAATAATAACATTAATGACAGCATGTGTGCTTTTATGTGTTAATTGAAAGAGGTTTTTCAACGATATTTACTCTTTATTTCCAGATTATTTATTTTTTCAACGATATATCAGTCAGTTTTTCAGAAAAAAGGTAAAGGGAGATAAGTCATCGAATAAAAATAGAACATCTCTTCAGAACCATAGACAAAGCATTGCTTCAGGACCATAGATAAACAAACTAAAAATCACAATGTTCTCTAACATTATGTTTCGGTTAGTGAGTAGGATATGTCATAACCCATTTCTCTATCCCACCTAATCCCATATCCTTAATCGTGCTTAGGTCGGCAGCGTACCTGCAGCACCAATGGAGTTGCTACCGTCGCCTACCATCATTGTCGTCATGCTAGCAGTGGAAACCTAGTACCCAATAGTAAATTTCGTTTCGACATTATTTTTCGTTATGAGTCATTTGATTGCGGCCAAGTATGCATGTGCCTCCCACGCCCTACTTATACACACTTTAGACACAAAAATATTAAATATTTAGAGATAAGTCCAACTATGTTCTTATGTGTAATGATATAGAATAATCTGTTTTTGAATTGTTCTAATAAAACGTAAGGCGATGTGTTTTAGTATTTCTCTCCTCGGCCAAACTCCGTTAAAATTCAATGACATTTTGCTCTTCTATAAGGGGGTGGTTACTGCCGCCAGACGGGCTGCCCAAATGACTGCGAAAACGCGGTGTGCCCTGCCACTACTATCCAAATCTAGACCAGAGCCAAATTTGAAAAAGTTCACCCAAAGTTGTCCAATTTTCAAAGTTGACCCTGACGGGAATCGAACCCGGGAACCATAGAATAGAGCGTTAAGGCAAGCACCCTAAACACTCATCCAACGGGCTCGTCAATCAATCATCCTTCCTACATGGATAGATGCTGGTCAAGAGCAAACCCATCTTTAATAAAAAACTAAAATAAATATTTTCATCGATATTTTCACGGTTTCTATCACAAAAACTTTGATAACTAGGCAAATTTATACAAAAATGAATCCCCATTTCCCTTGGTCACGGCATCACGCGTGAACGGGTAGACCGATTTTAATTCGGTTGACACCAATGGAAAGAGGGATAAACGGGGAATGTTTTAGTATAGAAAAATTGCACCACGGGCGAAGTCGGGGGCGGGCCGCTAGTTACATATAATTATTAAAAAATCATTCTCAAAAATATTTTTGCTATCAATGCAAACAGGAACAAACCCCTAAAGTCAGTACGTAGAGATTTTCAATGTTCGCTTAAACATTTATGTACTTAAGTAAAGTATGATATCGTGAGATCGGCCAGCGGCTTCGTGTCATGCCGCGCAGCCAATTATGCGGAGTCGCGAGTTTATCACAGTTTTCGCAACACACATACACTCTTTATCAGGCACCATATTATGTGTTTAGACATATGCTTCTATGCACCATATTCTGTGTGGCAAAGTATGACCATGTCTACCACGCGGATGGGACGGATTTCACATAAAAATAGGTTTAGACTTCTTGTTCACATCATTCTTTCCAATACTCACACAAATAGACTTAGAAACCCACACTCTAAATTGGCCTAACCGTTTACAAAATTAAAAATCTATTCAAGGGCCGGGCCTTGCAAAATATATTATACTAGCGACCCGCCCCCGGTTTCGCCCGGCGTGCAATTTTTATATACCCTAAAACATTCCCCGTTTATCCCTCTTTCCATTAGCGAAAACCGATTAAAATCGGTCTACCCGTTCACGCGTGATGCCGTGACCAGGAGAAATAGGGATTCATTTTTATATATAAGATTTCTATATCAAAAGCAACCAACACGAAGACAATTATTAGCTCTAGCTGACAAGTACTAGCTGACTTGACATACGTGGTTCTGTCAAAAACTATTGGATTGTCAGGTGGAAATTTTGAAAGCTGGGATGGGAAAAGAAAAATGGGTGTTTTACGTTTTTTTTTCGGACATTTTTTTTTTCAATTTTTCTCTCGAATCCTAATGACATAATGACGTTTCAAGGATTTTGCGCATAGCAACACGTTTAGCAATTCATTTATTTCGTTTACACAATTTAAAAAAAATATACATAAATTATGAAGTTATCGTTATGAAGATTCAGTAGCTTTTTCTCTGGGCTGTCAATTAATAGCAATCATGTATTGGGTATTTATTTCCGTCGTGGTCAAATTTTGACCTTATTTTCATATATGTGTAGATTAATTTATCTGATTTTTGGTAGGTACCTCTTGGCCCGGGTATTACCCTGGTGCCTCCGGGCAATCCCCCATCGGAGTTAGTCTAGCGAGCAATGTATAGGCTGCCCTGGGGTGGATCGGAGTTTTTGCCTCGGCAGAGCCCGGTCCATCCCTCTCGAAGGGCAAGGAGACACCGGAGAGTTTTAGTGGGCAGTGCCAGTGCCGCTATGACCTAGCATAGTATGGAGCACTGGTAACCCCCACATACCCCTAGCGGTAGGAAATCTGTAAATGGATTTCTCCTCGAAAAAAAAATGTACCTCTTGGCCCATGGTGAGAATGATCAATGATCATATTTAACTAATAATACAGGGATACGAACTGCATCCATTATGGTGACAGCCAAGCGGTCTACGCCCAGAACTGTCACTGATGTTACCATGAGCTTAATTGAATTGAAAAGCCTAGACGCCACAATTTTAGAAATAAATTTAATCGTTTAATATTTTTTCTTACAATTTATCCCGTAAAGTGTAAAACGATGGTCACCTCATAAATCTGCGCGATCACGATCCACCGGCGGCGATCTACAAAGTGATTGCGCGACAACAAAACGTTTGCGCGGGCGCACCTACAGATAGAAAAACAAATTGTTGCACATCTACTTGTTGTATTTACAACAATAATTAACTGAGATAGAGAGAAGGCAGTTTCTAGATTGCGTTGAGTTGTTTCAGAGATTAATTTGAATTTAGTATACTTATAAATATTATATAAACTTTATTTTGCTATGGCGTTGTTGTAAAGAAACTGATATGAGAGAGCAGGGTCTCCTTGTCTAGAACAAGTATAAATAATAATTTTATATTTGAAATAAACGAAATGGATTCGCTTAGTCGAATTTCCTTATCGTAATCATTAATGGTATATAATATCATCATTGCAGTTCAAATGTCTTTTTTTTTTCATTCTTTCAAAATTGTTTGACTTATCTCCAAGATTCTTCCATCTATGCTTTGCATCATCAGCTGTATATCGAATGCACAGTTCTTTCTTTCAAGTTTCTCCGAAACTGGTCATAGGTTCTTCGGTATATATCCTCACCTCCAAGTAGGTTATCTGTGCCTCCGAAGCATCAAGTTTTTGATATTAAGAGGGCACTTTCCAACTCGAACAGCTTACTTATTCCATATTACGTAATTCCATGATTACTCATTAATTATAGGTCGTAGCAATACATAAAAAACATGACATTTCTAGGACATAATATAAAGGTTTGCATCGCAACAAAAAACTGAAATTAATTAGTATAATTAATTTTTAAAATGTGCAGAATTTGTGACATTTTCGCAGGTTGAATTCTTGTAATTACTGACTAAAATCTAAAAATGTTTTTCGATGGAAACATCCTACCTATAATGTACATTTGAAATTGGGATGTCTATAGCTAGCATCTATAAAGGTTTTTCTAAAATATTGGAATTGCTGGCGTATGTTTTATTATTTTCGCGAGTTGAATAAGTGGCGCGAATGTGTTGCGTCGCATTCTGTCTTCGGTTATTCGCATTATAGTAAGTTGAGACAACAAATACTCCCAAATACCTATTACTGAGTTCCCACGCTCGTACAGCGCCACCTTAACAAGCTGTTACTTAGTCTATCATGGGACCAACGAGTGAGGCGTTTTTTGTTGTTGTCAGTACCTAATTTATGCGTTATCGCACGAACATAAGCTGGAGATAAAAATGTTTTTACTTAATTAATTGAGACCCATTTTGCAATTTATCTTTGCTTAATGTTGTAGCAAGTTTGTTCTCGGTAGGATCTACATTATGATATTTTAAATAATATGTATACATACATTATAATAAAATCGTAAACGAGCTGTGTGTACATTAAATATTTTGTCAAAAATACAATTTGTACACGTTGTACTTATGTTACCGAGGTCAAAAAAGTAATTTTTAGAATTTTTGCCTGCCTGTATGTGCGTTTGTGCGCGCTAATCTCAGAAACGGCTTAACCGATTTGAATGGGGTTTTCACTAGTGTATTGTAGCGAGCTTCCCGTAACATTTAATGTTTGTTTCGTTCCAATCGGTTTACAAACAAAAAAGTTACGCGCTATACCGAATACTTACCACGCGTACGAAGTTGCGGGCTCAGCTAGTATATTTAATAATTGGTGAAAACCTCCAATTTAATTAATAATTGTTTTTTAATCGGAGCTTGAAGTAATCTCGTCCCAGTACCATTTCTCTATTAAGTAGTAGTATTTAGTTAAATAAGTGTAAAATTTAGTAAGTTCCGCAGTCAAAAATTGAGACACCCGTCTGACGACAACAACTCCCCTTCCCTCTAGACTGTTTACCCAGTTCCGGTTAGTGAGTAAGATATTCCAGAGCCAATTACACTAACCCTTCCGAATCACTAATCCTTTATGCTACTAAGTTAAGATCGGCAGACAGGCTGACGGTCCACTTGATGGTAGGTGGCTACTGTCGCCTATAACACAAGCAAAGCAACAGGTGTCTGCAAAGTTGTGGGATTAGGAAAGGATAGGTCAATGGGCTCTGGCATCCCTTAAACACTCACCGAAACACAACAGCATACGTGCTGTTATTTCACGGTGGTCTTCTGTAAGGAGGTGGTTACTGCCGTCAGACGGGCTGCTCAAATGACTACGAAACGCAGTGTGCCCTGACACTACTCTTCAGATTCGAATCAGAGCCAAATTTGAAAAGTTCATTTTTTAAAGTTGAGCCTGCCGGGAATCGAACCTGGAAACCCTAGAACAGAGCGTTAAGGCAAGCACCCTAACCACTCATCCAACGGGCTCGTTCCATGTGTTATAGAATAGGCGAAAGATTGAAAAAATATATTCTTATCATTATCAGAATGATAAGAATTAAATTGAATTTGTTGTTTGAATTAAATAAATAGATAATTCAGTTAAAATATAAAAATAAATTGAATTAAAAATTATACTTTGACAAGATTAGGAAGAGAAATTTCATTGAAACGCATAGATGCGATGGTGGTGTAATGGTCAGCATAGTTGCCTTCCAAGCAGTTGATCCGGGTTCGATTCCCGGCCATCGCATACGTTTTTCTTTTTTTATATTGCGATATAAAAAAATAGTTTTATTATTTTTTTACATTATTCATATTTTTGCGTTCAAAAAACAAATCAAATTTTAAATTATTTTCAAATAATGCTTCGCATGGGTGCAACTTTTAACTTAAATAATGTTACCTAAATATTTAAGTTAGGTAATTAAGGTAGCTAGAGCTATGTTATGTTAATATTTAATTTGATGAAGAGACAAGGGATAGGCAAATTTGACTTCTGGCTCTGAGATCCCCTCACCCGCGCATGGGAGTATTTATGTTTGGCTACTACAAAACTACAATACTTAATTTATTCTATACTAGCTGGAAAAATAAAAAATAACGTCTGACTATAATATATGAGCAATGTAACGCCTAACGTCGTTATTGCAGTTATAGCTTTGCCAGGCGTTAAATGATCCCTCGGGAACAGTACTTTATACTGGATGAAAGGTACCCTATGCCCTTTCCTATATCTCTGACAACGTGTATGCAAAATTTCATGATGATCGATTCCTTGGGGGTTAAGGGTTCGTGGAATACATGCATCTGCCTCCCCCGCCAGACGAGGCCCGCGCACTTGCGGGCTCCACCTCGATTAGGCGCGGAGTTTGATCTCCGCGCCGTGGAGAGACGTGCCGGAAACACACAGCACGTCTTCCCTCGTTGCCCGGTCTTGTGATGACGGCGGACAACCCCATATCCACCGCTCCAGGGCGAAGCGGCACGAGCCGCCCATTCTCACCTCTCGCAGCGGGCAGTCAGCGAGGGGCTTCACCTCTGAAGCTCCCCATTACCTCTTCTCTGCGGCACAACCTACCACAGAGTCGGAGGCCGCGCACTTGCAGCACCTGTGGTGTTGCTTGTGTTATAGATGACGGTAGCCACCTCCCATCAGCCTGTCTCGCGACCTTTATTTATAAAAATAAAAGATTCAGAGAAATATGTACAAACCGACAAGACAATATCGACTTTGAAAAAATTCAATCATTAACATTTTAGAAAGTCGTAATCATTACGGACGTTGCACGTTGTGTTGTATGGCAAGTCTAAAGAAATAGGATAAAGGCTAAGGGATAACAGGGGTAGGGATAGGAGAACGAATTCTGTAAATTCAGTATTTCGCGGTGAAGTGTGTAAAAGGGCCGTCAGCCTGTCCGTCTCACATTCTCATTAATCATAAAATGCTGCTCTATGGCGACCGTGTGACATGCGAAATGAAATTGGTTATTTGTCCGGAATAGTAGTGGACAATACAATTATAGTGATGCATCGAAAACAATCAATGTATGTAGTGTAGATTCTATCCAATGCTACTGATATTTAACCACAGAATAAGAAACGAGACTCAAAACTTATACCAATGGTATAGCGGTATTAAACGTAGATCAATAGTATCGTTGTAGTCTGTGTATTTATCAATGCGTCTATTAGTAAATTGTGAACGAAGCTTTCTATTTCAAAAATTATGTTACGTTTTAAATATGACTGAAGAATGTGCACAGAACCCGTAATAAGGCCCTTTTATGATATAGAACATTGTAGAATTAATATCGGAGTGCGCGAGCGCAGGTCGTGCCATATAAGGGAGGCTCGCACCCCGCGTGCTGCGTCAGTCGAGGCCGACCGCTCGGCAAGGTCGATCGCCTTCCTAGTGCCAGGGGTGACTGACTCACGTAAAAATTCACACTATCGCGACAGATTTATTGCCTCAAAATCCAATTATGGTATAAATAAGGAAGAATAACAGTCAACCCGGTGGATAAGCCATTGATGATAACATTTACGAGCCGATCTCTCATAGTCCAGGTCACTGTTATCTTTTGATATTGCATTTAATTCGTTAATTTTATTACCTTTTTTATGCAAAAAGCTTTTGATTTGTGGACGCTGATTATAAACTAAAGATATATTGCAGGAATATATCTTTAGTTTCAGGTTTCCAATATTTTCCATTTTTCCCCCCAATTTTTTGTCAAATTGTATTATTATTATTATTGTATACTAGAAAACGAAAGACAAGGTTAAGTTAGTTAGAGAGGCAAGTCTGTTTTAGATCCGAGATGATTCAAGAGGATGTTTCGAATGTTTGTTATTGAAACTTATCAATTGTCCACAAATTTGCGCCTTATAAGGCGGTGAACATGAACCTTGTATCTCGACAGGAACTCGGACTGCGACCATTTACGATGGCTCTCAAACAGCTGACATTGATGAATCATAATCAAGATCGCTATGTCCATTTGTCTGTCATAACACATGCCCTATTAGGAAGTGCATTTTCTTTTCTGTCTTATCTAGAAGTAGATCTATTAATGTTTAGAGTATTGAGGGACATGTGCAACTCAATATTTTTTATAAAACTATTCTCAAATGTAAATAAATTGTTAAAAATAATAACTTTTATTTGCCCCCGATCAAATGTAGCAGCAGCTACATTTATTAGTACACTGCAAGGTACCTACATATATTAAATATCATTGAAAAGTTGGTCAAAGTTATAAAATTCAAATAAGTCATGACTGTATAATTAAATAATAAGAAATAATTAATTATTAATCATAAAAGAAAAGTTATTTAGACCAATCCAGCACAAAGACGCACATAGACGCAAAGTTGCCTGTCTGTTTGTATTCTATAAGATGTACTTCGGAGAGTGTGCTCGAGAGCTGCATGAGATCATACCGCCTTCCCCTTTCTTCTATCGGACATGGTTACCATCTTCACCTTGTCGATATCCCTCTAATTCGGACCAAGCGCTTTAAAACATCTTTTGTGATGCGCACTGCTAAGGATTGGAACTCCCTGCCGGCGTCTGTATTTCCGAGCCCATATAACCCAAATCTTTTCAAGGTTCGAGTGAATAGGCATCTTCTGGGTGAGCTCGCTCCATCTTCGGCCTCATCCTTCCTACATGGATAGATGCAGGTCAAGAGCAAACCCATCTATAATAAAAAATAAAAAAAAGCTATGTTCCAAATTTTGGCTTTCTAGACTTAGTAGTTTTGGCTATGCGTTGATACTCAGTCGGGGCAAACGATTTTATAAGTATAGAAGGTAAGCACAAAGTTTGAATACTATTAAGATTTTAAAATTGTTCTACTCTCATCCCGCAACGGAAGCTTCTCATCTTTTAGTGCCATCTCCTATGACTGTCTGAATTATCTAGGCGGTCTCGTACTTCGGCCAAATAATTCACGAAGATTATTGAGCCAAGAAGCTACGTCGTTTGCTCGGCTTGCGTCTAGCCTATATTTTTTCCTGCAAGATCAGCTGCAGCAGATCAAACTTGTCGCCGCGCATCATATGCCCAAAGTATTCCAGTTCTCTGATCTCTATGGTTTTCAATACTTCGGCCTTCTTGTTCATTCATGAAGATTATCATGATATAATAACTGTATGTAGCTGTGTTTCCGTTCGCGAGTGCCTTTAACCCATATATCCTCGTGCGTATTTTTTCGCTATTTGTTTGATCGATGACGCCTCTGTGACTTTACTAGTTGACATTGATCCATCAACGACATCCCATCCAACGATTCTATCCTGCGTATAGTCGGAGTACGAAAACCTTCGTCAGTTTTCAAATTAATTCCTTTATCGAATGGTAGACTTTTAGTACCTTTTGAAACTAAAGCACTAAGCAGACAACTGACAGACGTTTGAAATGAAATTTTGGCATGTAATTGTCCTGTTGACGAATCTTTTCTTATTCTTACCCTGACTTTACATACTAAATAAATGTTATTCCTATTCCCCCGATGCTGCGATTGATTTGAATTGCTCGCTGGCTTCGCATTATCTTTGAAAGTTTCGCTTATGCTTCGAAAGGTGCGTTAGTTAAAAAGGTTGTATTGTCAATCAAACCGTATCAGCCGTTTAGAGATTAAACATCATTTGTCAAAGTAAACTCACATGAGACAATGGCAATGGATTTCAATTTCAATACTGCATTCAGGACATATTTATCTCCGATCTGGACTTATTATGATTTATTGTCTTAACCAATTGCCCTTTTGATCGGTGAAACGAGTGGCTTCAACTCTGGACCATTCGCGACGACGACCGTACAATTTGATGGCGTGTCTATGTCGAATTGTATTTACGTCATTGCATTAATTTTCCACGGTAGTCTCATTAAAATCGGTACAGCTCTGTCGTACCTCGTCTCGACTGTGTAACGTGTATTTATCAATGCCACAAATGTGAGTAAGGCACGAAAAATGCAGTCAGCTATAAACAAAGATGCGAAGTGTATTTTTAATTTTTCGATACGGTAATGCACTTGGCTCCGATAAAGTTCGACGACCGGCCGCAATGAAAATTAAAAAAAAAAATACACCGGAAAGGTTGTTTCTACAACGGTTCAAGGTCGCGAGAATTTTGTGCGTCCAAAATTTCACTTTCGTCCACGCACTGATGCAGCTGCGGCTTGACTTTAAGTGAAAACTGGCTTTTTTCGCGACTTCATCTGGACCTCTTTTTCTTAGGTGTTAAAACATTAGTCAATCTTGTTTCTGTTTCTGAATAAAAGGTGCTCTATGTCCTTTCCTGCATTCCTGACAACGTGTATACAAGATTTCATGATTATTGGTTCAGCGGTTTAGGCGTGAAACGGTAAAAGACGGACAAACAGACAGAGTTACTTTCACATTTATAACATACCAGACGTTGTCCTGCCAGAACCCGAAAATAGTTCCGTAACCCGATTGTGGCGCCACCTATCGGGTCCAATTTTATTTGCGAACGATGAACGACGGTTAAATTATTTGAACATTCTTCGTGCAAAAATACTAAAATTGCGATTAAAAATGGGGGGTGGGCGTAGGAGGGTGAAAAATACTGTAGCGACTACATACCTACACGTATCTGCACGTAGGTAGATTAAGTATTGTTACAAACACTGTGACAAGATAATTTTATATATTAGATATGGATTTATAATATTAGTATGGATGGGTGTCATGCTATTGGTGATTAGGTAACTATTACCTAATTATAATTACATTAGGTACAGATTTTAAGAAACTTTAATTTTTTTACACTCCGCAACTCCAAGAAATCCATACCAAGATCCCAAGATACTATAGCGTAAGGTAGCGTGGTATATGATAATAAGTAAGATGTCCAGCTCCATCCAATCTTGGTGTCCCAAGAAGCTATACTACCTTGGCTTATCAAACCAAGACAATTTGATAACCATGCTTGGTGTAATGGGAATTTTCTATGAGGACACAGATCCGACGAAGCCGATGGAAAATTTGCTCATGGTTACGCGTTTTCAATATGTAACAGTGTGGCTAAACTATCCCATGCCTCTTGTGGAACGTTCGATCCATAAAGTGGTCAGTATTATTGAGTGTCGCGTACATTTACATTTAATTCATTTATGCATGCTACATGCGCAATTGTGCATAAAAGGTAGTTGTTTATGCGGAATAATGATCGGTTGATTTGCTACACGGTATTATCTTCATTCGTTACGAGTTTAATCGATTATTTTGCTTAATGATATGTTTAAGGGTACGCAGGTGGAAGTTTGTATTTATTATTCATAATTGTTCGTAGCGTAGCGTATTATCAACATAATCGTTACTAGCTGTTAACTCTTCTTGGATTTTAAAGGTATTTATTTCGTTATTGACCGTGTGAGCTATGATACAACTATCATAGATAGCTATGGAATGTTATTCAGAACATTCAAAGGAGAGCCCACCCCGTTACGAGACCTGTGATTGGTTGTACATTTATTATAAAACGAACCTCGAATTTATCTATCCATAATCTATGTTTTATATAATACTAGCGTTCCGCCCCCGGCTTCGCCCGGGATGCAATTTTTATATATATGAACATTCCCTGTTTATCCCTCTTTCACTTTTATTTATAATGTATTAATCTACATATAAATATTTTCTTATTTGGACTTCACAAACTTAGATAAAATTCAATTCTAGGATTAGCTATTTCTCTTTATACGCGTTTTTAAAAAAGACAATTGGAGGTCTTTACGAAAATAGTGGGAATGAAAAGGGGAGGCCTGCACCCAGCGGTGGGACATTCGTGGTCATGCAATAGGGTATCGGACAGTAAACAGATTAAAATCTAAAATGCACTTAGAAAGAAAATATATAATTTTTTACGATTATTTATCGAATAATAATTTAATATAATTCATTTAAATATTTTTAAATGAAGAAATAAAATTTTATTATTTACAATATTTTTAATCTATACTGAAACACCAATCACAGTGCGTGACGTCATTTGTGGGCAATCATTGTCTTATGCCAATGCAGCTGTTTTGTTATGATATGACCACAAATGACGTTACGCGCTCTCAGATGAACTATGGTGGCGTTTTGGCGGCATTTTCAAAAAAGGCTATAAATAAATAAAATAGTATTTTTTATGGGAATAAATATCCATGAAGATTAATTTAAAACACTTTCTGAAAATTTGTCCGATCCCCTTTGCCATCACAATCGACATATTCCATCAGACAATCGATTAGTATCAGTATCGTATAATGTTTGCGCCGCGCGACGCGATAACTAACGGCGCCGGCGCATGTCGCAACTGATTCCGATACGCATTACCATGAATATTCATTTGTTTTACGATTATAATAAACATTATTAGAATTTACTGGAACTTAAAGTGCCATAACTTTTAGAATGGCTGTGGGATAGGCTATTTCCACCCTACGACTTTTAGCCTATCTAGTTATTACATATAGCATTAGTACCCAAAGTCGAAGCGCCTTTTATAATGAAAATAAAAGTTAGAGATTCTTTAAGTTACGAATAAAATAAAAATAAATGAATCTCCACGGCTATACACACCATTGTATGGTCCCCAAAGTGTTATGTTATGGGATAACCATGCAAAGAGCAGGGGGCGAAACTCTGCACACCCAAACCAGAGATTCCAAAAGTTCATTTGGAAAATTGGCCCTGCCGAGAATAGAACCCCTGAGTCAGAGCACTACAAGCATAATTATATTAACCACTCGACAAATTGGCTCGCCGATAAAGGATTTATACTTAAAGAAGGATTGGTTGGTTCGGTTGATTCTCAAATGCTGTTTGCTATATGAAAACAGATTGTTATAATAGTCTTCTGACAATGTTTTCCTTTTTCTAAAAGCAAATTGTCACCTTCTTACACGCGAAGCCATTAGCTTGAGTGAGAATGAGCTAATGGAATTTAAAAAGGTGTACTTGGTAGGGGCACAGCGCGTACGACTCCGATGATTCATTCCCCAGTAGTATTAGCGGTTCTAACAATTATATTTTATTAATGACTTTATAAACACACACCGCCGCACTTCAGGTGGGCGGTTGTACACTGTGTACACTCGGCTTTATGTTACCAAAACAGAAATTTTACTTTTTAGGGTCCGTAAGTCCGAATAAAAAAACGGAACCCTTATAGGATCACTCGTGTGTCCGTCTGTCCGACCATACCCCCCCCCCCCCTATCTCCGAAACTACTGAACCTAAAATTTGAAAAAAATACAGAAATTATTTTTCACTTATAGGTTATAGGAAAACCTATAAGAAGTCCACGATATTAAAATAACATGGTAAATCACTCAATATTGTGCGGATAGGTAACATCGTACGGAACCCTCTTCACGCGAGTTCAACTCGCACTTGTGCCGTTTTATTTTGTGTAAGCTCTAAGTGGCGTGTTTTGACGAGGCCGTTTGATGAGTGGTTAGGATGCTTGCCTTAACGCTCTGTTCCAGGGTTCCAGGGTTCGATTCCCGCAGGGTCAACTTTGAAAAATTAACTTTTCAAAATTGGCTTTGGTCTGGATCTGGAAAGTAGTGGCAGCCAGTAACGCGGGCAGCCCATTACAGAAAACCACCTTCAATCAACAGCATGTGTACTGTTGTGTTTTATAAGCAATGCCAGAGTCCATTTCCCTATCTTTTCCTAATCCCTCATCCTTGATCCTACTGCAGTCGGCAGCGCACTTGCAGCAGCTTAGGCGTTGCTTGTGTTATAGGCGACGGTAGCCACCTACCATCAAGTGGACCGTCAGCCTGTCTGCCGAACTTAACATAAAAAAGGTATTTTGTGAACAATAACATAAAGTAAATGAAACAAAAATGAAAAAATTCAACATGAATTACACATTCTTAAATAAATGGTTTTTGTTTTGAAAAATTGTCTACGATACGCGATTACATTCAATTAATATTCGCAGCATAGAATTACGCCTTAATGCGAACATTAATTTATGGTACAATTAAAATTAATGACGCACTGTATTCCGGCTCGGAAACAAATAATAGAATATTCAGCCATCGTTCCCCATGTAAGGTATGGTTCGCCACTTTATAGTCTACTAAGAATTGATTAGCTTTTGCTAGCGAATTCACCTATATGTTCTTTTGACCTACAAACTATGTTCATAGTAAAAATATTATTTATTTTTAACAAAATTTCAGTCTTTACAACAGTCGATTCTTTTGCATTTATCACCAAATTCAATTCAACTAGGTGATGGTAACTTGTTGACAGCAAAAGTAGAATGATGGTCACAACAGGTAACTGAATAAACGATTACATGCAATAAACTTGGGTGGCGGGTCATAAATTCGATTTATTTTTTAATATATATAAATAAATAAATAAAACAATTAAAAATAAATTGTTCATTGTTAATAAAAAAATTGTTAATCTTTTTGGAGTAGTACAATGCAGTGATGTATAGATCGTACGTTTACAAAGTGATAAATATTTAAATTGAGTGCACAAATGTTCGTGTCACTGTAATTATAGTTATTAACTTACCTCGTATCATTACTGTACTAGCTCGCGGTGGTTATTAATAAATAATTATTTTAATTTGCTTTATCGCGTTTATTTTTAATAAATTTCAGTAACATTTAAATTAATTAAATTTTTGTCACGAGAAATTTTTTCCTTTGGTTTCGTTCACGTGAAAGACCAAAAGCCATCCCAAGTTATCAAATTGGGATGGCTACCAATTTCATCAAAATAGGTAAAAAACTATTTAGATCTGAAAATTTAATGTGTTGTCACTGTCGCATATGTAATATTTTTATATGGGAATTTCATTATTTTTTAATTTATCTAATATAAATTATATATACAGTATTTTAAATACTAAAATACTAAAAGCTTGTGAGTATGTTTGTACTCTTTTACCCAAAAACTACTAAACGAATTTTGATGGGACTTCGCAGTAATATAGTTTATGCGTCGAAATAACACATAGGCTAGAATTTATAAAGATACGCTGAAAAAGTCGTAGGCAAAAGCTACTTTTATATTGCATACGCTTCTATCTCAAGCCAACGTTTAAAATAACGATGTAATAAAAATCACGAATAACTGAGATGGCGCCATCTATTATACTAACAATAGAATTAGGTGAAGTGGCGACATCTATCGGATTTGGGTAGAACTACTTGGTGACACACCTGTGCATATTTAGTAGGTATGCTCTAATTTGCAAAACCTCGGGAACCTTAGAATAAAACCTTAACGAATTATACACCTCTAGATTCCTCAGGAAACACTCTGTCGATAGACGAAAGTCGGTTCAGTAGTTTTTGTGATTATCGCGAACATACATACAGACAGACACGGTGGGGACTATGTTTTATAATATGTAAGGATACTAGAAAAATGATTATTAACAATAGGGGATCGGACAAATTTTCAGAAAGTGTTTTAAATTAATCTTTATGGATATTTATTCCCATAAAAAATACTATTTTATTTATTTACAGCCTTTTAGGTACTCAAAATCATGTTTTAATATTGTTTGTTTGAAAATGCCGCCAAAACGCCACGATAGTTCATCTGAGAGCGCGTAACGTCATTTGTGGTCATATCATAACAAAACAGCTGCATTGGCATAAGACAATGATTGCCCACAAATGACGTCACTCACTGTGATCGGTGTTTCAGTATAGATTAAAAATATTGTAAATAATAAAATTTTATTTCTTCATTTAAAAATATTCAAATGAATTATATTAAATTATTATTCGATAAATAATCGTAAAAAAATATATATTTTCTTTCTAAATACATTTTAAATTTTAATCTGATTACTGTCCGATCCCCTATTATTGAGCTGTTGGGTCTTTATGGTTTAATGGCTTAACATTAGATTATAATATAAATTAGAAAACAGCGCCTGTGAGATTTAAATAATTGTAAGATATTAATTTTGCAATTAAAATAAAAAGAAAAAAAAATGATTTTTTTTATTTATTTATTTATTTTTAGTAATGCCATTTAATTACTTATATGAATAAATTTGATTTATTTTTAGTTATTTTATTTATACAACGCAATGATAATGTCACTATGTTTGCCGCTTGAAATGATGAAAGTACACATTATGTCGTGAGTTCAGCTCAAGTGTTAGAAGTGTTGCAGTAACTTGAGTTGCTAACTTAAATAACATAATTATGCAAATCTTCATGTACACAATACAACGTGTCGATGAATGTTTTCATACGACATCATTTGATATTTTCCTATGCCATGACAAAGCCGCTCTCAACACCTATAAAAAAAAAAAAAACGGCAAAATAAGTGCAACTCGTGGGCCAAGTCTCAGATTTTCCTATTCGGCTTTCACAAGGTTTACGTGATGCGGTATGGTGATATCGATAAGCATTACCTGGTATTGAGATCGATTGATAAACATGATATCGGACATAATGGCGACTTATTATCATTTCTATAAATATTATTATACATCTGAGCCCATTTTCCTATCCAGTCCCTTATCCTTAATCCTACTGTGCTTCTGTTATAGGCGACGGTAGCCACCCATCAAGTAGACCGTCAGCCTGTCTGCCGATCTTAACATTAAAAAAAATCCGTGTTTTTGTATATTGCTATTACAAACACTCGGTTGGTTTACATTCCCCACTGGTTATGAAGTGTCTGTATGCTCTCAAAACATGATGACTCCTCACTTTGCATAAGAGAGGCAAATGCCTCGAATGCCTCAACCGAGAGTTGTACGTGAACTAGTTGCAAAAACATTTCGCGACTCAAATGTAAATTAATAAGCTTTCAGAGTTGGTGAAGCCACGTTTGTGTCAAAGGAATGCAAAGTCTTCGTTTACGAATGCAAATTGGCAATTTCAACACAATAGGTATTATTGACATTGAAATGACGAAATCAGCAAATGACTTTTCTTGGATCTTTACGACTTTGGTCACTAGCATTCCGAAAAAAATAAAAATAAGACTATTCATTTTAATTTAATCTTCTATATATAAAAATGAGTCCCCATTTCCCTTGGTCACGGCATCACGCGTGAACGGGTGGATCGATTTTAATTCGGTTTTCACTAATGGATAGAGGGATAAACGGGGAGTGTTTATATACATAAAAATTGCACCCTGGGCGAATAATTTGTACTAGCGGGTCGCTAGTCTCTATATTTAAAAATGAATCCCCATTTCCCTTGGTCACGGCATCACGCGTGAACGGGTAGACCGATTTTAATTCGGTTTTCACTAATGGAAAGACGGATAAACGGGGAGTGTTTATATACATAAAAATTGCACCCTGGGCGAATAATTTGTACTAGCGGGTCGCTAGTCTCTATATACAAAAATTAATCCCCATTTCCCTTGGTCACGGCATCACGCGTGAACGGGTGGACCGATTTTAATTCGGTTTTCACTAATGGAAAGAGGGATAAACGGAGAATGTTCATATATGTAAAAATTGCACGCCGGACGAAGCCGGGGGCGTGGCCCCTAGTTTAGTTATAAAATAAAGTCGTGTTAGTTACATAATTTATAAGTCGAGAACGGCTGGAACGAATTTTATGATGTTTGATTTGTTGAATTTGCGTCCGCCCCGAATAGCAGAATAACTATTAATTAAAACATCTGAAATATTCACGAAAAACAATTTCTCGTATAATATTTTGTATGGAACGGTTTTTTTTTTGTTGATTATGTCGAGAACGGACTGTCGGAATTTGATGAATTTTTTGTTCGCCTCCTCCTCGAGAAGTTTCTTCCCGTATTGGAAAGTTTTTTTTTGTTGTTGTGGTTTTCGGACAGGCTAATGGTCCATGACACAACTCCACAGGTGCTCCAAGAGCGCTGCGGAAAGGGATAGGCTCTGACATCCCTTACTAACTTACCGAAACTCAACAGCACACGTGCTGCTATTTCATGGAGGTGGTGATTACTGCCGCCAGAAGGGCTGCCCAAATGACCGAGAAAAGCAGTTTGACGTTTTTTGCGTGGTAAAATCTGTAACCAGACCGCCATCGATCTCCCCATGGTGATCGTGATCTCATATATATATTATCTCATAATGTGAGATTTCAAGCCACTAAAAAAGCATGGTGTTTGCTCGCATCGTTGAGACACGCAACCTTAAACCCCTGCCCCTGTCACCACTTAGAGTAAGCAAATCACCAAAAAAAAAAAAAAATAGTATACAACGCCATGTCTGATATATAACAGATACAAAAATAATGATACACGAATTATTTCGATTCGCTTCAATAGAGAATTATAAATGTAATTAAAATAGATTTTATTCTTGATTTTTGTATACATTCCTTTCGATACATTTTTGCTTTATTAATGAATTTAATTTAATTTAAATTAATAAGTTTTAATACTAAATTTATTGATTCTGAAGCGATATGAAGACTTCTTGAACGTACATTAACAAGATATTTTTTCTATTTGTTACAGCACGCAAACGCTGTCCGTGAATCAGCCCGACAAATACTGGATTCCTCGTCAGCAGAAACTGAAGAGGCTCTGACACTAGCTAAAGTCCTTCGCTCCAGACCGCCCGTCAACATGCTTCCGGCTGCCAAGGCTGGTACATTCTTCGCCAGAGACAACGTTTCAAACTTCATCGACTGGTGTCGTAAAGCTCTACTCATTTTCGAATGTCTGCTCTTCGAAACGGACGATCTTTGCCTCAGAAAGAACGAAAAGCACGTCGTCCTTTGCCTTTTAGAGGTAGCCAGAAAAGGGTCGGTGCTTGGAATGCCGGCTCCTCTACTGGTGCAAATGGAGAAGCAAATCGAAAGGGAATTAGCTGGGGAAGAGATCAGACCGGACGACTCGACATTGGGCCTCGTGCCTCTCGGTCCTCAGCCTCAACTGGTGACAAACGATTTGAGGAGCCTGGACGAGAGAGTCAGGGATTTGGTCGAGAGGTGCTCCTGTCCAACCCAGTTCCCGATGGTGAGGGTGTCCGAAGGGAAATACAGAATAGGCGATACGAAGATTCTGATTTTTGTCAGAGTAAGTTTGATTGTATGATTTGTTCTTAGTCAAAAGTTTATATGTTTTTGCTCTATCTAAAGGCTAGCTAGTAGGCTGAAGGTCCATTAGACAGTAGTTAATGTCTCCAATATACATGGACTCTAGCAATCATTACTGAAATCTTATTTGAACATAATTCTGTAATGGAGTGGGCACTAAGACTGCCTAGTTTATAATTGTAGAACGCAATGTTCTACGAGTACTATTTACGATTTGTGGGGCTTAAACTCGTAGACTATCTAGTCTTAACAAGCCAAATACAATACGGACAAATATCCACGGTATAACCAGAATATCAAAATGATTTTCTTTAGCTTTAAGATTTTTCATAAATATACGGTGTAAATCAATGCCATTTCTCGATGACAAAAATAATGACAAAAAGAATGGGTTACTGAGTTTCTTTCGGGGTTTTTTTCTCAGGATCGTCATCATCTCGGCTATTTTTTGCCGAAACTCCGGTAAAATATATAATCGACTTCAAAAAAGTGATTATCATATTTTTAAGAAATAAACGATTTGATTTGATCCCAGACGGAGAACAATGCCAGAGTATCTTTTGAAGAGCATTTCATTAGTTTTTTATCTGATAATGAGGACGTTCGAAGAACGCTTCTATTAAATGTGGTATTAAATGAGCCACTTAATACACCAGTTAAGAAGCGAGTGAAGTTTTCGGCCCAATAGGTGTTGATCTGAAATTATGTATGTAAACTCAAACGAAATCCATTTCCTGTTCACCTCCGCACAAGATAATTAACGCGGTTGCAACTTGTATTGAAATGTTGCCGTCGAACCAGGACAACTTATCGCTTTATGGCTCTCTAATAGCAATATCCTTTCTATAAAGTCCTTAACAAGATCTTTTGACATCTGACGTCTGTTGGTCGAATGTAAACATAAAGAAGATTTCGTACAAACTTGGACTTGGATTTAATAAAATGAGCGTAGCAAATTGAGATTCCCAATAGTAGTAACAAGTGTTACTATTCTTGATCTTTATCGGATATTTTACACAAGCAACAGCGAGATGAACTGAGAATAAAATAGAAAGAAAAAGAAAAGAAAGAAAGCAACTTTAATTCCTCAAGGAGGTACTTATACTGATATCAGCCAAATATACACTGGCAGAATATCGGTATTGTGGTCTGCACCACAACTGTATATACTGGGTTCCTTTTCCTCTTGTTACTTGTTTATAAATTTATTTGTTTGTTTTGTTTGTATTAGAGGAATAAAAGTTGCTTTCTTTCTTTCTTTACGAACAAGTAAACTGTTCATAAAGAAAGAAAATGGGAAAATGGTGAGATTTCATAAATTAAGAAAATCTTCTTTAATAAAGAAAAAACTTAAGTTAATTAAATCAGTCTATACTCCTAAAAAAATTAACATATAGGTTAACAAAAATAACAAAAAATAACAAAATTTTAACAGAAAATTAACAAAAAGGTTAACATAAATTAACAACATTTGTATTATTTGTGTTTACTAGGTTTAATCGCAAGGGCACGATTCGTAGTTCATTTATTATAACTTTGTTCATTGATATAATCGAAAATGTAAAAATAAAAACACATTTTATTTTAGTAAACTGTCGTTACAAACAAATAACACGAGGAAAAGGAACCCTAGCTCAGTATACAGTTGTGGTGCAGACCACAACACTGATATTCTGCCAGAGACCAGATATTCAAAGAAAAAAAAACATTTACGCGGGACAATTCAGAATATACAATCAATGGCCGAGACTATCGCAATGATCTTAAAAACTACTGAAAGATTTTCATGCCATTTATATCAATCAACAGAGTGATTCTTGAGTAAGGCGTAATACGTTGATGTTTCTGTTCAGCTACAAGTGTAACTTTATATAGTCCAAGTTAAAGCCGCGTACTTAAATTTTTAAACATCTCTCTTTGGAAAAAAAAATGTCAGTTAGAGCAGTTAATGTTGCTTAAGTAGTAGATAGTAAAATTCAAATGTCTGTCTGGTTGTACATACAATGTCGTGGGCGGTGGGCGTCCTTCAGGTAGCGGCGAGTGTATTAATAGGTCTTTAGGACTATCATTTTATAAAAGATTACGAAAGTATTACATAGGAAACATAATGTAGCGATTATTTTGACGTTTTACTAGTTTTATGATCTAGACCGTTTTCAATAAGCAAGTTTTACTTGATGATTTTTCTACGATTTATAGAAACTTATTATTAAATGAGATGGTTTAACAAATACCAGAGACATTTGTTGGTACCAAAAAAAAAATGTTTTGAAATTATAGGACAAGCTACTAAAAACGTGTTATTTGAAGGTATTTTAGAATTTCAGAACTAAGGTTGTCTGGATATGTTTGGATTTTGGCCGGCTAGTTAATTTGTCTAGATTATCGTTAAATTGACGAGTCAGTTGAATGAGTGGTTAGGGTGCTTGCCTTAACGCTCTGTTCTAGGATTCCCGGGTTCGATTCCCGGCAGGGTCAACTTTGAAAAATGAACTTTTCAAATTTGGCTCTTATCTGGATCTGAAAAGTAGTGACAGAGCACACTGCGTTTCGCAGTCGTTTGGCCAGGCCGTCTGACGACATTAACCACCTTCGTACAGAAGACCACCGTGTGCTGTTGTGTTTCGGTGAGTGAGTAAGTGATGCCAGAGCCTATTTTCTTGTCGAATCTCTTATCCTTAATCCTACTGTAGTTGGCAGCGCACTTGCAGCAGCTGTGGCGTTGCTTCTGCTATAGGCGACGGTAGCCACCTACCATCAAGTGGACCGTCAGCCTGTCTGCTGATCTTAACATAAAAAAAAAATTTTTACGCAGATTTTCCCTTCAAAATCTTTTTAGAAATGGCATTTTATATAATTCACTCTATTCCAAATGATCGATTGATTCTGGAGTAAGAAAGCAAGAGTTTTTGTATTTTTGCAGTGAGGACATGAGCGTCATTTGAATAAGCCTGAATGCAGTTTTTATTTTTTCAAAAATCGAAGGCTAGTTCCCAAAAAGTTCTCTTTATGGTTTGAGATTTGCCCTCACTGACCCATTTGGATTGATCATCCTGTATACTGGCGCAAACCAGTGCAACTCATTGTTTATATTTATAACCTTCCTCAAAAACTGACCTCAAGATTAGCGCGCTCAAAATACTATTTTACACTATTACTTATATATAATATTATATTTACTGATAGATTATAATATTTATTTAAAATTTAGTGTCAATACCGTGGGAATACGTCTGTCTACACGAGCAGACCTTGTCGTTTTCTATCAGATCCGACCTCGATTCGCGCACAGTTTAGGCCCCAACCTTGCGTCCCTTAATATGGAACGAACCGATATTTGCCAACCTAAAATGATCTGACCCTTCAAACGTAACCAAACCAATAGAGTGTCAATTTTAAATGGACTTTTGTTCAGACTCTAATTTACTCTGACCTGCCTCTTCTTGTAAACTACTCGGATATAAGGTTCAATACCGTTTGGTTTCATTAAGGTCGAGTTCCTAACGTTTTCTTGTCGAGAATCGGCGAGTCGTTTTGACCATAAAAGGAATCGAATGATTCATCAATTCGTTTTATTTAAGATCAGTGCTTGCGAGATATTAAATAATGATAACAATTATAAACTATTGAGTATGTTATATAACTAAAAAGAATTACTACGTATTACCCTATACTCAAAGCTGTGAATCCTGTCGGCAGCACGCTTGCATCCCGTCAGATGTTGTTTGTTTTTCACAATGGTAGTGACTTTTTTTTCGACATCAGGCGGCAGACAGGTTGACGGTCCACTTGATGGTAGGTGGTTACCACAGACGTAGATAGTATCTGTGGTGGTTACCGTCGCCTATAACACAGGCAAACGCTACAGTTGCTGCAAGTGCTCTGCCGACTACAGTAGAATTAAGGGTAAGGGATTGGACAAGAAAATGAGCTCTAACATCCCTTACTCATTCACCGAAACACAACAGCACACGTGCTGTTATTTCACGGTGGTCTTCTGTAAGGGGGTGTTACTGCCGCCAGACATGCTGCCCAAATGACTGCGATAGGGACAAAGTTGATGCAACCTTTATTATGATTGGATAATTTATTTAGTTATAGAAAAACTATAACTTCAAAAGATTTTAAAAGGAATGTTATTGATTGAAATCAGTTTTTCTTTTTACAAAAGATTCACTAAAGAAGCATTTAGTAAAAAAACGAACTTCCTCACATTCTTTGGAATTTTCAAAATTATTACATATACTTATTACATACTACCATAGATAAAATACTACTTATCTATGATACATACTACTTATTATTACAAATAATTTACACATACTTAACATATATATAGGTACTTAAAGAGTGTACAGAGCACAAGGAATCAAATATATAGTAAGCGGTAGATCATGCAGAAATGTTACAAGAAACGTCACGTGATCGTTACACTGAAGCGTCACACAATATTCAACCTTGAAATTTTGCTCTCATTGCGCTCAAAGAAGTTTCACTTCGAAAATAACTGTATAGAGAATATATTTCTGTAAAAATCCATTGTAAAATAAGACTTCAACACTAAAATATCTGTTCAGATCTCAACCATTGCCATTATTTATTTCCAGATACTTCGCTCACACGTTATGGTTCGCGTCGGAGGTGGATGGGACACTCTGGCCCACTATTTGGACAAGCACGACCCTTGCAGATGCAAGTCTCAGCACCGGACCTCTCTCTCAGCCCGTCTGGCCAGACCCAAACACGATTTGGCTGGAGCTACCGTCACGTACGAACGTCCCGATGCCGGCCCGACATCGCTGCCGTTCACAAAAACAGAAAAGAACTACGAACCAATGTCTCTACAGTACTCCAAATTTGACGAACCCAAACCGATCCAGTATCAATCAAACTCGAGAGTGGTCGAGCCAACCAGTTTACCGTATTTGGGTGAATTAGACAGAGCGTCATCTCCGAGCAGAAAACCTTTAGTACCGAGGTCCAATAGTCCCGGCAAACCGTCGTCTTCCCCGGATAGACGCAGCAAGGTGGTTGTCTCCAACCACTTAATTCCAACTCCTCTTTCAATAAGAAATAAGAGCCCCAGGCCGGTATCTCCTGCGCCAGCGGCCGAGAGCGCTTCCGACAATGGCTCTGAGGTTTCCGACGAAGGGTACAGGAGTCTCGGTGTGGTCGCTGGATCAGCGCAGGGATCACCTTCGATGAAAACTACTAATAGATACTCGTTGCACAGCCAGAACTCCATCGAGGACGCTGAATACAGTGGTAAGCGAATGTTTTTATTTAACAAATACCTCACAGTCATCACAGTCGATCACCATCACAGTTTTTGTATTAGTATTATGATGTGATATCCCTACAATCACATCTAAATAACTTTGGACACCATGGAAACAGTGCTGTTCAGCTCCTTGCGTGCGTTTATATTCCACAATTGTTTTTTATTACCAATATTTTACTATTTAGTTCTGCACGATCAATCATGTCAGCATCATTTATAACAATCAGTCTGTCAGCTATACCTAAACTTCCAGCATCTTCCACTCATCGTTTCCTCGTGATTTTCATTATACTTTCTGTACTTATTGGATATTTAGCTCTTTGGCGACTTTTTTCTTTTGGGTGTTAAAACATTTATCGCTCATATACTTATTTTTGTCAAATGTTGATTTTTTTTTCTGGAACAGTACATACTTTCCTGGATGAAGATCCTATTCTATATTGCTGATAGTGTATATGCAAAATTTTATGAAGATCGGATGAGTAGTCAAGGTGTATACGCGTAACAAACAAACAAACTCACTTTTAGGATTTTATAGGATTATTAGCCATTTATGTATTGACATAGTTGTAATAGGATTTTACTTCGAGTACCAATAACTTTTTTAACATAATTATCATAAATATTTTTAGGGAAACATGTTGCATAACCTGGCAATACTATTCAAGTATTGTCGTCATACTAGTTTCACTTTAGTGTCACTGCAAGTAACACTTGCAAAACATCCAATCAATTTGTGTTCAATGTTAGTGGTTTCGTGGAAATCCGCTGAAATCATATATTTCACGATACGCGCGATGAACTGATGCACGTGTCTTTATGCTACCGTGACAATTGCCGAGTGGTCTAAGTTACAATATTATATCTTCAAAATTGTTTTTGACGATATCCAACAAATTTATCAGCACAGGAGATGCTGATCGATGCTGAATTTTCATCCTATATTTGGGGTGCCAAAAAACAATTTCTAGCTTTCACATTGTGTGGTAACTTTCTATAAAGTGACAAACTACATGTCGCATAATGTCAAACCACATATTAAGTGAATGTGTAACTGAACAAAACATTACTTAACGTAATTGCATTTAAAAAATAACTTTTAAGTTGCAATTTAAAAAATTATGCATGCACACTCAACCACTTATTTCACGACAATTAATTCTTATATATTTTTGTTATACAGAAATGAAATGAATTTTTCAACTTCATGTACCTAAACTCACACACCGATACATAACGGCTTAAATGCCATTATTTAACGGCGGTCTTCTATCAAGGTGTGGTCACTGTCGCCAAAACGTACTGCGCAATTTAAGACCAGTAACGCAAAGTGCCCTGCATTTGATTAATTTTCAGTATTCGTACTATTTAAAATTCTAGGCAAAATTTTCATAAGGCAGTCAAACAAATACATAGTTCCTTGTTTTCTCTAATTAGTAAATCGGACATTATCTATGACGTTTTTTATTTTGATTCATTCATACCTATAAAACTGACTATATGTATAAACTATATACATATAGTTAGTTTTATATAGTCCTTCCCGTGAAGTACAGAGGAAGAAATTATCGCTGTTTCTTATGACTTGTACCACGCGCTGCATTACACGCGTCGCGTCGCATCGGCTAACGAGCTCACTGTACTGGCAAATTGACTTTGCCTATTTCATCACTATTTCATACGCTTCATCGTAAAATCTATATCAATATTGTTACGATTTTATTTTATTTTATTATTAACAAAAAAACAAATTAACATCGTCGTGCCAATTACAGTTTTTTTTTTATAAATACGTAACGAAAAAACTTTACAAAAACGTACTTACTTATACATGCTACATAATTATAAAACAAAGTTCCCCGCCACGTCTGTCTGTCTGTCTCTATGTATGTATGTATGTTAGCGACAATCTCTAAACCTACTGAACGGATTCTCATGAGATTTTCATCTATCAACAGACTGAATCCTGACGAAGGTTTAGGTGTATAATTCATTGAGATTTTCTGTAAATTGGTTGAAATATGATCGTTGAAAATGTCGGAAAAACGCTGTGTAATCTGTTTGAGATATTAACAAAACAGTATACAAAAAAAGTGTCTGCGATGGCAATATGTCTATATTTTAAGGATAGCTTTCTAAACCCATTCTAACTTGAAAAAATGATCACATGACTAACGTAGTATTTAAAATGCTATTTAGACGGATATAGTATTAATCATTATGAAATAAATACGTTAGTTACTTTAAGCGTTTAATACACGTTATAATGGCCATTAATGAATTAAAATTTAAATGAATATCTTAGGAGTTATCGTAAATTAAAAAGTACGCGCGAGAAAATAAATTGAAGCGGTCTCGCACCAACGCGACGCGACGACGACGGTACTCGCTTGATGGAGACGTCCGTCGGCGTTACTCATATATTTTTTCATTTTGACACGAAGTGTCTGTGTGTTTTTGTGTATTTTTATGAGTGGTTAATAGAGACATGAATTATCTTAAAGTTATTACGGATGAAAAACAATGAAGATGATAAAATCCCATAATGTCTTCTTCATAGTTGACAGCTTTTTTCATAATCACATATCCTAACTAATATTATAATGTTGGTTAGTTACGCTTTCACGCTTTAACTGCTCAAGTGATCGTCATGAAATTTTGCATACACCTTGACAGGTATAAAGAAAAGGACATAGAGTATATCTTTTATTCAGAAAAAAGTACCGATTCCTAAGGATCGCCTAGAAATAAAAATCAGAAATTTAACGCCTAACATAAATAAAAAAGATTTAATTAAGTGTCGTACGGCTGGTTACCATCCTCACCTTGTCGATATCCCTCTAATTCGGACCAAGCGCTTTAAAACATCTTTTGTGATGCGCACTGCTAAGGATTGGAATTCCCTGCCGGCGTCTGTATTTCCGAGCTCATATAACCCAAATCTTTTCAAGGTTCGAGTGAATAGGCATCTTCTGGGTGAGCTCGCTCCATCTTCGGCCTCATCCTTCCTACATGGATAGATGCTGGTCAAGAGCAAACCCATCTATAATAAAAAAAAAAAAAAAAAAAAAAAAAAAAAAAAAAAAAAAGCTAGTTTGATATGAAATGGACTGGCTAATATCTCTTACTTGGTATTGGTTATATTTAATTGTAGTAAAATATAATTATAATTTCTTATTATACAAACTCGCAAAATTTGTATTCGCACAAAATTACAAAATATTGTAAATTTGTAAATTTGAAATTTGAAATTTTATACATATTAATAATAATTAATGTTTTATGTAGTATATTTTAATTTTTCTTTCTCGTTATTCGGCCAATCAATTGGCAAGCAATGTGGACATGTTCAGGATTACGACCTGTGTCCTGCTTCCTGCTAATATATTGTGATATTCATCACATCTTGGGGCCTCTTGCTCCTGAGTCTTCGTTTAAGTGGTCTCGTATCCATAAACTTCTGGATGGCTAGCAACCATTTTCCTATATGCTATCGTATAATCTAACAGTTTCTTCGCTGACAGCAGGCATTTTCAAGTATTTATCTGGTTGCTCATGAATTTTATGGAATTAATCTGTCCATGACTTTTTATTCCCAACACATTCACTTTGTCAGAATTATTGTAATAGGATATAATTAAAGTATAAAAAAAAGACTGACGAATCTACAGGTCTATCGGCACATATAATTTGTTACCTTTTAGAACCGCATCTGTGCGAACGTAGGCGGCGTCAACATATAATTTACTATCATATAAAGCTGTGCAATCTGGTTGGCTCCATATATGTCATAGGAATGTGACTCGGACCTCGGAACCTTAAACAGGCGTGCGCTGTTCCAAAGGTGATTTCACACACTCGTGTTATGTAGGGTTAGTGTTAGGTAGTGTAAAATAATAGTGTTAGGTTCCTGGAATGCCAGACATTACTTATTTTCTAAAGGACTAAATGTGGAGAATCGAATAATTATGTCTGGCAAGCCAGGGATCTTGGCATGGAAGGTGGTATTCGGGATAGCGCGTAACTTTTTTGTTAGTTAACCGATTCTAATGAAAAAAAAAAACTAAATATTACGGGAAGCTTGCTACGATACATCAGTGAAAACCGCATTCAAATCGGTCGAGCCGTTTCTGAGATTAGCGTGCACAAACGCACAGACAAAAATTTTAAAAACATTTTTTTTGACCTCCGTAAAATAAGTACAACGTGTACAAATCCACGGTGCAACTGGCGTTTAAATGGTGTTCTAAAGGTTCATATTCCTCAGGGAAATACCATTTTCCTCTCTTTAGCTAGCTGAGCGACTTGCAATTTGTGGACGAGATAATTCGTCGGTTTCCACATCTGAGCACCGTACGTCAAAATTTCGTACTTTCGTCTTAAAGCATGGGAGGAATGTCATGCTTTAAGATGTCAAAATAATAACCCCAAAAGGTAGATTAATATCGCTTGCAGTTTTGTAGTGGCAGGGCATACTGCGTTTTGCACTCATAAATTGGACAGCTGTCTGGCGACAGGGACCACTCCCTATGACATCGTAATTTTTGGCTGTTAATACGCGAAACGGCCACTTACCATCAAGTGGACTGTAACCCTGCCCTTCTATACCGAAAATATTGTAGTTCGGTTTAATAAATACGCCTTTATAACGAATCTTTACATTTAATTCTTGGAAAGGTCACTTAATTCTATTTTTAGCATTAGTTTCGATTCGTATTAGAAACATTTCAATTTTTAACTAAATTTTTCTCGTTAGAACACGGTGAAGCTCGGTGAATAGATAGCTCTCTCCGGCCGCGAATGTACCTGTTCGGCATTGCACGTAAATACTCGCCAGCAAACGCTTTAATAATGATGTATTTCGTTTGTATTATTATTAGTTTATTTTTTTTAAAGGAAATAGTCTCAGATAAATAGTGATTTGCGATGATCGGATTTCGTAATTGAAAGAAAGAAAGACTTTTATTCACTGCACGAAGACACTGGCATTATATACAAAAAAAACAGGACAGAAATTAAAAAAAAAAGGTGTGTGTGGTCTTCGCGGCAGCGAATCGGATACTAGCTCAGCATTGTGCTGAGGTGCTAGACAAACACCTACAGCGCTGATTTTCAGCCAGCACCGTATGTGACTCATTGGACATCATACAAATTTACTTTATAAATAAATATATATATATATATATACGTATAAGATATTTTTTTTATATTTTCGTGATTAGGACGACACAGTAAGTCAAACACAATTGAGTTTCTCTGTAAGAAAAGATTTATTGGTTATTTTATATTACATGAAATTAAAGTGTGTATTTACTTAGTGCTATACCAAAACTTACATACCTGTAAGAAAAGAAACGACATTTAATGTTATTATTAACAATGTCAGTTCCTAAATCACAATTAGAATACCTTAACAATTGATATTTTAAATTATTGTAAAAAACGTAGTGATTATATACTCTTTGTAAGATACCCTAACAATCACGAGATGTTTGTAGGGTATCTTTTCCATAGCTCACAAACTTCATTTGTCATGTCACTGCGCGTTCGATGACGTTTGATGCGCGGCAAAATACAAATTAAAGAAAATTACATTTTTTCTTTACATACGTACACACATAATCACTCACATTTTTTTAGTTTTGGTCCAAAAATGTTGGTGTTAAAATAAACACAACTCTAAAAATGTTCAATACTGTCTTTATTAATAGACAATTCACTTGGCTGTCTCCTTAACTATAACACAAAAAAATCTCTGAGAATTTAATGCCCCGTCTATAAAGGAACAGATGAATTAAACCTTGTCTTTTCCAGCTATTTTAATTGACATAGATATAATATAATAACGTCACCTAATAAGGATGTATATAAGTAACGGCTTCTCTCATACACGATGACAAAATATTCTTATACAAACGATCGTTTCCTGCTATGCCATAAATTACAAGTCTATCATTTATTGCCATAAATGTGCATCGGAGCTTATTATCATTGAGTTCCCCTTCCGCGAATGGCACTTGACGGACATTCACATCACTGTTTTAACCTAACATTAAAATCGAAGATAACATTGATTCTCTAACGAATAATTCATTCACTTACAATTGCCTAATGGAAATTTATCTCACTTTCAGAGCGTCTCGATCACGACGACGGCTGTCACATGGACAGAAACGAACGAACGGACGACTACGTTAGCCTCTCGACTGGTTTACGAAAAACCGATTTCTCGGACACGTTCTACGGGGGTAAGAAGACCGGCGATGAAAAGCAGAAATCAAATCGCAACAGTCCGGAACGTACCATAATCAACGAGAATAACAATTCGCCGAGCAAAAGTCTGAAATCAAAAGAGGCTACGGACTCACCCACAAAAACTGTCAGGAGTAGGCAAGCGAGTCGCATTCCACACTCGCCCGTCAGAAATAGGACTCCCAGTCGAGGAAACACGCCTAGTCCTAAGCACACTGCAACTCCTACACAAACGTCCCCGAAATTTACCCCCAAACTACCTCCAGCAGCTCGCAACACGTGGAGTGGAAGAACTGCTCCAAATCAACCTAAAACAAAAGCCAGACCAACAATTGGATTGGACACCTACGATAACCCCAATAAATCACCCAAAGCGAGGCCCAAAATTCCGCCGCAGACTGAAGCCTTTAAGAGGAATTCGCCTTTAAGAGCCAGTAGCGCTACATTGAGGTCCCCATCGAATCAAAAGCCCCTAAGTCCTCTACTAGAACAAATTTTGAGGTCAGCAGAATCCGCCAAAGACGACGCTACCGTCCTAGAGAAAATGAAGGAAATAATCAGAAGTTACTCCAAGGGGGAGGATTCATTCTCTAGAACAAGTTCGAAGGATTCCGATTACGCTGATTTTACATCGGCGTGGGTTATGTCCGATGGGAAGTTAGAGAGATCGACAAGTACAAGACAATTGGCAGCGCCGAGGAAGGACCCCAGGAACGGAGCATCGAGGATACCCGCTCCGGTTGCAATCGGATGCAGGAGATCTACTTCGACATCACAATTTCAATGACCAAGTTCCACCGAAATTCAGGATACAAAAGAAAAGTAATTTATAAGGCGGATTCCCACAGGGCGGCAAGCTGGGTCCCTTCTCTTAAGGTTTTAAAGACTTTTATGATGAATTATACTTGATAATATTGATAAATAGGTTTCCTTGGATTAAAATTTAATAGGACGGCGTCATTGAAACTGGATGTCCACTGTCCATGAAATATCATTTTATAGTAGTTTCTCTCGTGTATAATCGTGGAAGTATTTTAGCCTTTTCGCAGGCACGACTTTGACAAAACAATGCAAGCCTAAAATATACACACAGAATGTAGTTTTTTATTATATTAGTCGACCTAGATGTCTAATGTAGCTTAGTACTAATTGTTCTAATTAGAATAGAGAATTTGTACTAACATTTTGGACTATTGTAATACAATTCTTTGCCCATTTGAGAAGAAATCGACGGCTGAATACAGTTCTTGGAATCTCGAAAAAATTCGTGATCGAAGAGGGATTAGATTCTGGGTAGAGATTTGTTTGAATTATATCTTAAAATTTATTAAGGTGACAATATCCTTAATTCTTATTAAATTTTAGGGATTTATACTTTTGAAAAAGAATGAAGAAGTTGGTGCTATTGAATGTTGGAGACGTTGGATTATGTATAATTTTTAGATTATTTAGTTACAAACGAACGATTTAGACATCTTTTAATTAGACTAAGTTGGTATCTTATAATTTTAAATTAGATATTATTTTTATATAAATTAAAAGGCGTCACGTTTATCATGTTTTTCTGCTTTTTGGTAAAAAAAAAACTATAATAAGTCTTAATGAATGATGGACGTAATGCCTTAAGTTTAAGTTAAATTTTTAAGTCAAACATTTATTTGTAACATTTTGTGAACGCTTTTGAACTGTTTCTTTCATCAAGCTTAGAAAAGGGAGACAAAACAGTTTGAAAGACAATAAATTTCCCGGTATATGAACAAATAATAAAGAGCATTTAATTCGGTTTATTGCATTTAGAGATCATTCCATTTTATATGGCCGGGAATTAGGCAATTAATGTATTTTTTTTTCTGGAAAGATGGTTGTGAGGGGTGAGCTTATGATGCGTGGCGACAAATTCATAAAAAAAAGGTACAATTATAGATTTTATCTCAACTAGTGATGGTAGTCATACATACCATCATAGATGATATTTTTCATACAAACACTTAACGTAGACGTCAATAACGTTTGACTAATTTCAAATCAATGTATTTGACCGTCCGTAGACTTTTCATCATAGATATCCATAAAATTGATCATAGACGATATACATTTTGAATTACAAATGAATTTGAATTGCATAGACTTCTCTAGTAAGTACCTACTCTTAAGTAGCATAGTTATGCTCATGTTCTAATTTATTGTCTTGCGTATCAGCATTAATGAGTGTCGCCCTTTACGGTTTATTAAATATTAAACTCACTGGCTTGTGTCTAGCATATATTTTTCTCTTATTAGCTTAGCCGATATTTTATATCATATCTTATTGAAAAAAAATATCTAAATATTCAGTGTAAAGCTTAGGTGTTTTGCAGACCGTTTTTTTTTTATTGGAATATATCATAATTTAATATGTTGAACGAGATTTGTACCTATATATTACTAACTTTTGCTAACGATTTCGTCCTCATATAGATTTTTATATTATATTATTTATACAATTTCATTAAATTTGCTTGGGCGGTTTTGGAGCTATATGACATAGCTTGTATATTAAAATGTTTATGTTCCATTGATGGTCAATATAACATATTCAATTTTACTATTTATACAAGTAGCTTATATTTAAGCTAAAATGAATTTTTTTTTGTGCAAAAGCTTCTCGAAATATTTTAAAATATTCACATGTTGTTAATTTTCAGTACGAAAGGGGGTAGACGTGGTAGAATACAGAAATTACCTCATACAAGGGCCCTAGCCAAGATGCAAACTGTTGCAAACGCTTCCTTTGCATACTTACAAAACGGAAGAAATAAAGCCCGGTGATTGGTTGTTGTAACAGTTGTAACTTCAACAACCAATCACCGGGCTTTATTTCTTTCGTTTTGTAAGTACGCAAAGGAAGCGTTTGCAACAGTTTGCATCTTGGCTAGGGCCCCAGGAAATGTACCTATTAAATAAAAATAAAAAAACGGTCTGAAATAAGCTAAAGCAAATGATTTTATCAGACAGTTCAAATAGCATTATATTCATTTGAAATATGAGATGTTTTCACTCGCTTTCAACAGATGACGCTTCTATTTAAATATGTATTATTATTATTATTATTATTTATATATGTACTATTATCTTTATATATAAAAATGAATCCCCATTTCCCTTGGTCACGGCATCACGCGTGAACAAGTAGACCGATTTTAATTCGGTTTTCACTAATGGGAAGAGGGATAAACGGGGAATGTTTTAGTATATAAAAATTGCACGCCTGGCGAAGCCGCTAGTATTCTATAAAAAAACACAATGAAACAATGGGACGTCGACAGAAGCGCCATCTGTTGGTAAGCTTTTGTGTGAACGTTATTTTCATTTAAATGGGTATTTTTTAAGAGCTCTGTATAGTCTTTGAATGTAGAATTCGTGTTGCAGACATATTTTGCCAAGCCTCTTCGCGAAAATTCAATCCACGAAAGCGACGCACTTACGTCACTTTGCTTCTAAACAATGTTACCAGTGATTACGCCATAGAAAATATTATTTTATGTTAAACTGATTAATAAATAAGACATTAAAGGAATGAGACTATTATTTCGCTAAACCTTGTATTTTATAAGTTAATATTATAAATTATAAGTTCGCGTTGAAAAGTAAAAATAAAAATTATCACACTATTGATGGCGCCATCTATTATTAGAATTAGGTGAAAAGGCGACATCTATCGGATTTGGGTAGAACTACTTGGTGTTACACTTGTGCATTATGCTCGAATTTGCAAACCCTCGGGAACCCAAAGATAGAACTTTAACGAATTATACACCTATGGATTCCTCACGAATTACTGAATCACTCTTTTGATAGGTGAAAACACCATGAAAATCCGTTCAGTAGTTTTTGAGATTATCGCGAACATATCAGACAGACGCGGCGGAGGACTTTATTTTGTAATATTTAAGGATTTTAAACCAAGATTTTCAATTGTTTTTTTTTTTTAATATATTACTTCATAATGTTAGATATATATATAAACAATTTATTTAGTTTCTTGCTTAATTACGTTAAAGTTAGCCAAATTTAAATAGAAGAATTAAATTATCACCACAATGTAAATTTCTTTAAATTCCGCTTACTGCGGCGAAAAGTTCAAACATCAAAGTTAATCTTCTTTTTATGTTGTTCAATGTCGCTCAGCAAGCTATGGAGAGGGCTATGCTCGGGGTTACACTGCGAGATCGAATCAGGAATGAGGTTATTCGTAGACGAACGAAAGTTACCGACATAACTGTAAGTGGCAGTGGGCAGGACACATGCCACTGCCACAGTGGAGAGCCGACGGCCGCTGAGGCCGGAAGGTTCTCGAGTGGAGGCCACGGACCAGCAAGCGCAGCGTAGGACGTCCACCCACAAGGTGGACAGAGGACCTGATAAGGGCCAAAGGTCGACGGTGGATCCAGTCTGCTTCTGATCAGTCCTTTTGGAAAATTACGGGAGTACCTTTGTCCAGCCTCAGTACGTCCAACGGCTGAGATGACTTTGATGACTGTTTTGTTTATGAGTGTAATGTTCTATTTCACGCCAGGGTAACAGCGTTCCATCTGCCATATTTGACAAGGAATTATTCGTGTAACAGAACACTATATACAGTGAGTATACTGTATATAGTGCTCTGTGGTTTATAGTATCTAATACTTTTCTTTCATGTCAATGTCATTTACACTTCAAAATGATATCTCCAACTGCTTATTCGTAACTTTTCTTTGTAATCTCGTAATAGTGACTCCGTTAATTTTCATAATTATGACTTTTTTTGGGAATCACTTTTCGGAGATGATATGAAATTGCTGCTATTGTAAGTATATACATATATCTGCTGTAAAAATAAATAAATAATGTTTCATAACTTCACCCAAACCTGACATTTGTATTCATTCTTCTTTACTAAGGTACCATCCACTGATAAAATATTACTTAATTTCCAGCAAAATGATGGAGCCTGTGCTATTAGGCATATTGTTGTACGTACTTCTGATATGTCTAGGTTAGTAGCCCCGTATACACGTTTAGTTTCATTGATTAAAAAACTAAAAAAATCGAAAATTAGTTGCTTTATCATATAACTTTTTTTTTTCATTTAAACTTCAAGAGAATAAGCAATTTTTTTTTAATTTTTTTTTATGTTAAGACAGGCTTGATGGTAGGTGGCTACCGTCGCCTATAACACAAGCAACGCCAAAGTTGCTGCAAGTGCGCTGCCGACTACAGTAGGATTAAGGATAAGGGATTAGATAGGAAAATGGGCTCTGGCATCTTAGTCACCGAAACACAACAGCACATGTGCTGTTATTTCACTATTATTTATTTCTTTTGTAAGGAGATAAGTTTCCAGACGGGCTGCCCAAATGACTGCAAAACGCAGTGTGCTCTGCCACTACTTTCCAGATCCAGACCAGAGCTAAATTTGAAAAGTTTTATACTTATATAATACCTACTTATACAGTGAAGTAATAATAATAGTAATAATAAGTAATATATATTTTTAATATTTAAGGGTGGCAGGCAGGCTGACGGTCCACTTCATAGTAGATGATTACAGTCGCCTAAGGACGCAAGCAACACCAGAGGGATACATGTGCGCTGTCAACCCTGCGGGAAAATATTTACTGCTCGCTTGAAGAAGCCCATATTGTAGCTAGATGGAAACACCTTAGAAAGGAGACTGTTCCAAAGTTCGCGCGTCCGTGGGATAAAGTTTCCACTTATTCGAACTTTATCCAAGTAATCCGGATGAACTTCGCATCTATGGCCCGCAGTGCGGTGGTAAAGGTTCGCCATTGTACAGCCGGTAGAAGATACAAAGAGAGGCTACATCTCTTCTTAAACTAAGTGCTTCTAATCGTTACTGTATGAGCATTGGATCGTCAACAATTCGACGCTGCAAGGTGTCAAATGGATCTAGCTGGTACTTAGGCGCGCCAGCCCAGAGGCAAGAGCAGTACTCCATGTGGGGCCTAATTTGGGCCTTATAAAGAATAATAAGGCGTTGCTCGGATGAAAAATACTACTTTCCCCTATTCAATACGCCAATTTTTTTTGAAACTAGAGTAGCCTTTTCTTCCAAATGACACCTAAACTCGACCCTGCTCGAAATTTCCACCTATGTTCTTTTATTATTTCGAGGGGAGTGCCCTGAAATATACAAATGGGGCCTTTTTTGCCGTGAAAAAATTTAATACCTATTTGAGTTAATCGTTGCAATATTGTGTTTTCTATATTTAAAAAGTTTATTCGTAAAGGCGACAGAAACTAGACTAGAAACTAATTTAAGTAAAGCGGTCGTATCATTATCCACTCAATTTCTGCTATAATTACAAGCCCAATAATTTTTTAGTGTTAATAGTGAACGAGGCCTTGTGTAAAGCGAAATGCATGAGCATTTCTCGTCGTTTAGAAAATCAAGCTGAGCCTGAAGACGTAGATTTAAACGAAAGGAGACCTTACTGCGTATACAATACGGATGACCTATCACGGGATTACGTTATTCACAATGTTTAGTCGTGAGATGGCGCTGTTTGGAAGAAATAAAACCGCAAAGGATTAAAATAAAAATCAAAATGTGTGTAAAAGACTTATTATTTAAAATCAATATAACTAGAGCTAATTAAAGCAATAAATATTAAAACTCATCATTGAATTTTCACATTAAGGTGACGCTGTACGAGCGTGGGAACTTATTATAATGCGAATGACCGAAGACAGAAATCGACGCAACACATTCGCCCCACTTATTTAACTCGCGAAAATAATAAAATATGCGCCAGCAATTCCAATATTTTAGAAAAACCCTTATAGATGGTAGCTATTGACATCCCAATTTCAAATGTACATTATAGGTAGGATGTTTCCATGGATTTTTTTTTGGATTTTAGTCAGTAATTACAAGAATTAAACCCGCGAAAATATCAAAAACTCTGCAGATTTTAGGAATTAATTATACTATGTAGATAAAGAATTTATTTCAGTTTTTTATTGCAGTGTAAACCTTCATATTATGTCCCAGAAATGTCATGTTTTTTATGTATTGCTAGTACCTGTAATTAATGAGTAATCGTGAAATTACGTAGCATGGAATAAGTAAGCTGTTCGAGTTGGAAAGTGGCCTCTTAAGTATCATAACAATTATATCTAAAATACTCAAACTGTGTTTTATCTAATAAGCATTGAATTTCACTAGACTACATTACATCTCTTATAAATATTTATATATTATATAAAATTTACTTAAGTAATCGTACCCACATTGAGCTATAGACCTAGTAAGTCATTTTTATAATCATATTTTTACAAATAACCGCTATATTTAGTCTTACTTAAATCATTCTTAATTTAAATTTGGTAGTTACTTCAATAAGGTAAGTTAGGAATGTTCTAATTTATTCCTAGTAGATTTGTTTCTTTATAGGTTCTTTACAAAACAGAAAATACATTAAGAAGCCGAAAGCACTCTCTCAATAAGACCTCTTTTCAATAAGATATTAGTATTTAATCATCTGGAAATATTTTGTTCATGGGTACTTTGTCAAATATGCTATTGGTGACATCCTGGAACACTGAGCTCAGACTTTTCTCGTAAGACTCTTTCAGTTCGTTGAAAACCAATTCGGAATTCTCGTTTAGGAATCTGCAAAAAAATAATGTATTAATGCCACGATAGATGACGCTGTTTCACAACAGTATTAAAAAAATTGTTAAAAGAGGGCAGTGATTGCTAGTTTCGCATTTTCCATGACAGATGTCGGTATATTATATCATATCTCGCATATTTTCGCATTTAGTATGTACATAGATAAAATTACTGGTTAAGTAGTATTTTATCTATGGTAGTATGTATAATGCAGGTCTTAGTAGACTATGTAATAAGTTGTCAGTATGTTACATAATTATGTACATTTTGACATTTTATGTGATTACAAAATTATGTGTTAAAATACCTATTAAATCTTTTTTGCATATTTATAAATATTGTCACGTTGAATTTTTTTTAGATGATTATTCGGGAACAGTACCTACTTTTTTTGTGGATGAAAGATACCCAATTTCCCTTTTATGTGCTTATTTAAGGTTTCCCCCCCCCCCCCCTCACCATGTGTGCGCATTTAAGGGACGTAAAAGCGTAACAAAAAAATTCACTTCCGTATTTATGATATCACGTTAGCATGTTTAAACTGTTTGTAAAATTAAACTTACATATTCATTTGATCTCCAAGTCTCTTGTCGCCGTTAAAAAGGTTTGAAAAATGCAACAACACCCGTTTCGGGATAAATTTCACCCGGTAGTCCCGGATGTGCATAAATGTTTGTCCGTCACGCTCCACCGGCTCACCGATCAGGTCGTGCTTCACGACAAGATTTACTGAAATAAGAATACATTTTTTACGTTACAAGTGGTCCCTAACTATGGATAGGGATGAGATCATTAGATATTTGAAAATCAACGCTATATCCAAGCTACTTCTGACCGGTCTCATTAGAAAATTGGGGGGGATTGTTACGGTTGGCCATAGAACCTTCACGAAGGAACGCGAGTTGGCGTTGGGGGCATGGAACATTCAGGTAGGAGAGTAATGTTTACCAATAGATGATGACCACGAACCTTTAAACAAGTACAAAAGTAAATTAGTCGTTACAGTTACGACATAGGGTTTATGTTCCAGGAACGAAGCGCTATTCTAGAACCGATAGAACAATATTAGTTTGAAACTTCGAGAATTTTCTAAGACTATCAAGACTGTTTTGCGCGAATATAAAAACGGGTATTGGCGCTCGAGGGGCAGTGTGCTATGTGCAGTATGTGCGACAGTTGATAGTTTGTGAAGCCATCTGCGACTGTGATTTAGCGACACATTGAACGAATTAGCGAATAGCAAAAATATTAAATATTATTAAAGTATATTTTCTATATATTTAATCAATCCCAAAGGCATTGGAAAATTTTTCCTACATAAATATTGATCCTGATCGCCGTAATCAGGATGGGCATGGCATAGCTAAATAGCCTTGTAAAGTTGGTGATGGACTGAGCGATTTTGTACCACGTGGTTCTAAATGTCACATTATGGATTCTTTCGTCATGCCCAACAGTTGAAAATCTTTGGCGAATAGCGACACGTTGGCGAGTTTAATGGTTTAATCGAGAAGCTTTGTGATATTTGGAACAAATCTTGGGCTGCAGGAATAAATCGGCTCCCTTCATCATTACAAGGCATTTTTATACTCACCCCGCACGTAACAGTACTATGTACTAGGTTTCACGCTCTAAACATAGACTGTATACCAGAGAACTGTAAGGCTAAGGCTGTTCCGTTATTCTTCTTGAAGAAGATTATGAGTGCTAAAAAAAGGTTTCCCTTAGCGCCATAAAGTTTGTTGGGGGCCCACTGTTGGGCATCCCTCTGTATGAGAAGTTATGGGCTAAAGCCTTAGGTAAGGTAGAGCATAAGGTATCAAATGGAAGTGGAAGTAGCAATTGGAACCGATTCGATCAGACTTAAAATTCGAGTATGCTTATCATATTTAGACATTGGTATAAAAAACGTTTGTGAGCAAAGAGCAAGAGAGATACAATTTTAAAATTAACTTACCCATGGTTATGTTGGCTATTCCCTTTCCCTGTATCGGCAGAACCAAGATTCTTCCCTTCATCACGTAGTCGGCAATGAACTCCATCTTGGGCGTGAACGAATCTGTTCGGAGTCTGTATTGTTTTAAATCGGCTCTGAAAAATATGCAAATTTTGTTTTAGTTTAGACTATTTTATACCAAAGGTATTTTCCATGAAAGCCTTAACAAATTTATTTACAAAACAAAGGGGAATTTGGGATCATTAACCTAACTATGCAATTCGAACGGATGCAATTTTCCACTTGATGGTAGGTGGCTACCATCGCCTATAACACAAGCAACGCCAAAGCTGCTGCAAGTGCGCTGCCGACTACAGTAGGATTAAGGATAAGGGGTTAGATAGGAAAATGGGCTCTGGCTTCCCTTAATCACTCACGTGCCATCAAGTGGACCAACGTCGGCCTCCCTGTCACCTTTTATATTATAAAAAAAAATACACAACTGGCGACTCCATAGCTGGCTATAACCTCTGTCACCAAATTGTCTCTGCTATATAACAATATAAAACAGCCAGCAACTTTGCCTCAGTAGTGGAGTGAGGTAGCTGAAAATTTGGCCTTTTGGATTAAGATAGTACATGGGTAGACGAGTCTAAAAAGCCCGGGACACAAATATTTTCCTGCAGGCAATTTTTTGCACAAATACAAATATTAGGCGGTCATATTGATTACGTCATCAACGCCGCTACAGGGCCAATGTCCCAGGCTTTTTAGACTCGTCCTGCTCATATACTAATTGAATCAAAAGGGTGTATTAGTTGCCAGATCTGAAACTTCTTTTAACTGTCTAACCTCGCTAAAGGGACCCAAACTTGATATGATATGATATATTATTATTATTATTATTGAAACTCTTTATTTGTACTATAAACATAAAAAAGGATAAAAAAAGAAAGAAAGAACAAGCAATAGTACAAAAGGCGGCCTTATCTCTTTATAGCTATTTCTTCCAGGCAACCTTAGGGTAAGGAAAATTATATGAAGATATACAACTTATGAACAATTTAGATTATTAATTAATATGTTTTTCATAATTATTACATGATAAAATTGTCTTTAAAATGTTAATGTTTCAAGCCGAAGCCTTTTCTCCCAATTGCATAATTATATTAATAATTCTGAACGTCATAAGGTTTTTCCATTTTATTCGATTTAAGTTAGTTGGAAGTCTAGTGTCAACGTGATCTACTGTGTGAGGCTTTTACGACCAGCTAAAGTTTGATTTTTTTATATGTAAGGTCGTCAGGAAGGCATTTAATGGTAGGTGGCTACCGTCGCTTACAGCAATCAACATGTGCTACAAGTGTACTGCTGCTTTAGTAGGTAAGTATCCCTTCATAAGGATGAGGCATTATGAAGGGATACTTATCCCTTCCTGTTATTTCACATAACAGAACCATTTTGATGCATTCAAGAACTGCAGTTTGCAGTTTGCACTTCCTATCTATTCCTACCCTGTTATTTTCCCTCAATATGGTATAATTTATAATTTATACGTCCACGACGTGAGACGACAGACGACAAATTATGAAGGAGGGCGTCTGCGGCTGAGACGACGACGATGATGTTGAAGCTTACTTATATGTGGTGAGTGTTGTGTCAGTGAGGCCGTGCAATTTAATATTTCGATAGTTCTGCGTGATGACGACCGGACCGGCACCGGAGTCCACGTTGATGCCGGACACTAGCAGCGGCTCGAGGGGCGGCACGGACAGCGAACGAATGCCTGAAAATATACATATATTTTTACTTACTTCTTTTGGAGCGTTAGCGTAAAAGACCAGTGTATATAATGTTGAGTTTTTGGCGATTATGTTGAATGGAATAATATTCCGTAGATGGTATGTACAGGAATGTATTTAATTCTAAAATTACCCTATTTATATACAGTTTTTACATTGGAATACCTCTTACTTATACTTGGCCGATCTTACTTATACGATGCCTTCAAGAGTGTTCCCATAAATTTGATGAAGAGAAAGCTGTCCCAATGGCTAATAGAAAAGTGTTTTTACAGCCTTAAAGAATATTTTAATGACAAGGAAAAATAACTAATTAAATGACCAATAATGTGATTAATTCGTGGTATAATGTAATTTTATTATTTCTATATTATTTTATAATTGTTTTTTAAATTATAATACATATTTGCACGCCTTAAGGGCAGAATGCAGCGACCAAATTAATAATGTAAAATACATCTATGTTCTGTAAACCTGCATTCAGCAAATAAACAATTCTTATTATTCTTATTCTTTGGCGCCAAACGCCTCGATGTATTTTGAATTTACCAGAAAATTAAAACAAGATTGTAAACAAGCCATTGAAAGTTTGGGAATGTTGTAAACGTATAAGGACCAATTTCCTTTGACATTAGTCGCAAAGGGGTGTGGCTGCCATCGATAGGCTGGAACGTTCGAGGCTTTCGGCCGGCGCGAAAGATTTTTCCAGAACATCCCATAGTTAGAACCGGTTAGAACCGTCCCATAGTTAGATTACTACAAAATATATTTTATTACTTTCCCCAGAAGTAAGGGTAACATTTATATTGTAGTGTTTATTTATTCTTTGAAATTGTGTATCAAGATTTAATAACGTGTGTATATAAGTTCCGAAAGAGGGACGTGCAGGAATAGATGGGCATAGACCCAATGAACAACCCCCGTTTTGTCTTTTGCGAGGGGCGGTTACTGTCATAAAATGGACTCCCGGCTATGAGCGCATTCAAATCTAACATTTAAAATTATGTGCATACCGTTTTTCATTTTCCTCAGTGCGTCTGGTACTGCAGACATTAAGCATTCGTTTAATTTGGTATCCTTCTGTCGACATCTCTGAAAGTTTTCAGCTGAAAATAATAATAAAATGTTTTTAAAAAGTTTCAGGTCAGTTGAGGCAGAAAAATATATTGATTCAGAAACTACAGATGTACGCTCCAATCCTGTCTGTTTGTCCCACCTTAGAATGTTTTTCATAAATATTTCTGTTTATTAGGTATTTTACTGTGATCATTATTTCTACAAGTTATTTATAAAAAAAAAAATACACAGCTGATACAAAATGATGGAATACTAATGAGTGCCGTAAATAGCCTTTTCTGCGCCCTTGGTTTTTTTTTCAGATATTATAGGTACCCTAGAGCAGGCGCGGATACATATGGGGGGCGCAGCCCCCCCCCCCCCCCCCTTGACGCAGGCGGTCTAGCGCCAAGCGTGGTTCACGGCAAGCGGAGAGCGTTCCTCGCCGCCTGCGCCTCCCGCGTCATTCGAATAGGAAGCAAGTATTTGCAAAATATTTGCTTGTCTTATATCTATTGCTTCAGTAGAGAGAAGTTTTTCAACATGCATTACGACGTACAAAGACATGGCTGAGGTCGACAATGAAAGAGGATCGACTTAATGGTTTAGCTCTGTTGAACACTCACCTTGATATCGATTGTCCTGTCGACGATGTAATTAACCAATTTGCCAGGAAGAATAGATGCATGGAATTTGTCGTATAAAGAAATGAGAGCAAATTGTTACTTTGTATTGTAATTTTATGTGTATTTTTTATTTGGTTGATTGTAATTATTGTCTTCAAAACGGTTTCAATAAAGTTTTCTGAAGCTTTGCATGATTTGTTAGTAGGTACATCCATATATTAACTCAAGATATCTTTTAGCGCCCCCCCCTTAAAAAATTTCTGTATCCGCGCCTGCCCTAGAGCATTGTTATGTATGTTACTTTATTTCATTCAGGGTGATAAAATGAAGCACAAGGAACTTGGTGTTGGTGGACCAATTATTTTGGAAGAAAAAATCTATTTTTTTAAAGAACTGATGTGGGCAAACAAGCGGACGAGCCATCTGATGTTAAGTGGACCCTTCGCCTATTATATCACCCACTGTGTCTGCACGTGTGCTCGTGCGGTGCCAAAAAAATGAGCGCGATGTTTTGTCTGATTTAATAGACGTTTTTGATGATACTGGCATGTAGATACGAGCACTAGAGGCGAAATAATAGTCCTGCCTGGTATGGCCATTCTTGCGCCCCTCAGAGTCTACGCCCTGTGCCTGGGCACTGGTGGAACCGCCCTATTTACGGCACTGATACTAATATCGCAGTCTTACCATACTTACCACATACAGTTGGGCAACGCTCAATGTTCGAGCCTGCAAACTGAAGCGAGTTAGCCGAACGTTCGTTGCCTGGCTGTATGACGTAAGTATGGTTAGACTGTGCTAATATGTTACTTTTACTTATTCTGAACTAGCTCTGCCCGTAATTTCGAACGCATGGTATACGCCATACGGTATAGCGCGTAACTTTTTTGTTTCTAAACCGATTTGAGTGAAACAAACGTTAAACATTACGGGAAGCTTGCTAAAATACATAAGTGAAATCCACATTCAAATCGGTTTAGCCGTTTCTGAGATTAGCGTGCACAAACGCACAGACAAAAAGACAAAATTTCTAAAATCTAATTTTTTGACCTCAGTAACATAAGTACAACGTGTAATAATTGTTTTTTAAAAAATATTTAACGGCTCGTTTAAGAGTTTATTATATGTATAGATATAGATAATTTATAGGTACCTTGGAATAACGCGTACAATAGAACATTTAAATTTATTATGAACTAGCGACCCGCCTCCGGCTTCGCCCGGCGTGCAATTTTTATATATAAGAACATTCCCCGTTTATCCCTCTTTCCGTTAGTGAAAACCGAATTAAAATCGGTCCACCCGTTCACGCGTGATGCCGTGACCAAGGGAAATGGGGATTCATTTTTATATATAGAAGATTATTAAGCTTCGAAATGTTTTCGCAATGAAATATCCTTTCGAACGCCTAAACTTTTCTCGAAGAGCTCTTTGCAAACAGTCCTTGACCGGCACTGGCAACACTAGATGAAAACCCAGACGACGGCATTTCATCTGCGCGTGCGTTTCTTGCTATCGGTTATTGCACAACCGCCTTTCAACATTACGCGAACGCACTCTTACGGAATTCTCTCAGGCTAGATAACAGTTACGACCATAAATTGTTATGTTTACGGCGTGAATTGGATTCGGCTACGCGAAAATAGCTTTTATTGCGGACCGATTACAGTATTTTGACGAGCCCGTTGGATGAGTGGTTAGGGTGCTTGCCTTAACACTCCGTTCTAGGGTTCCCGGGTTCGATTGGCTTGCAATTTGGCTCTGCTCTGGATTTGCAAAGTAGTGGCAGGGCACACTGCGTTTTCGCAGCCATTTGGGCAGCCCGTCTGGCGGTAGTAACCACCCCCTTACAGAAGACCACCGTGAAATAACAGCACGTGTGCTGTTGTGTTTCGGTGAGTGAATAAGGGATGCCAGAGCCCATTTCCATATCCACTCCTAATCCCTTATCCTTAATCGTACTGCAGTCGGCAGCGCACTTGCAGCAGCTTTGGCGTTGCTTGTGTTATAGGTGTCTGCCGACATTAAAAAAAAAAAAAAAACTCTAATGAACAAAATGGCACATATATACTGTAATTAAATGTAAATAAACTTCGAGAAAAAAATGTCTCGAGTTTTCATATAAAATGCTAAGAAACTTTTCCCCGACCTATTATTATCATAGCACTAACGTCGAAAAAGAGCAAAATTCCGCAGTCATAAATTAAGCAGCCACTTACCATCAGGCGGACAGTCAGCATGCCGGACGATCATTACATAAATAATAAGTAAGCAAGCGCAATGTAAAGATTAAAAACCTGTCTCTTGTTAGCAAGTGTTTCATTACTTTTAACTTCCCGTCTGGCAACTTAATAAAAAGTACCAAGAGAATGTTCTATACGCACAAATTGTGGTTTAATTGTAGTAATGAATGATATTAAAATTTTAAGAAAATTAAAAAAGGTGTTTGAATAAGTAACATAAAGTCAATAGTTAAAAATTATTCGTACTATATGTTTATTTTGAAAATTATTTTAACTTAAAATCTAAGTAGCCTTTATTCACGGACCTTTTTATTTTAATAGATTTTAGATTATATTTAGCAATTTAAAATGCAGATGTTTCTTACTCAATCACACAAAAACGGCTGAACGACTTTGGATGAAATTTTGCAAACAGATAGTTTACGTATATTATACTTTTTGTCCTGAAAAAATGTTAGGTTCCTGTGGTATTTTCAAAAAACGAACTTCAGCACGTACGAAGTCACGGGCACAGCTAGTAGGTAATTCTAAAACTTTAAATTTATTCACTTCGACTTTCAGCTTCAGTTTATTTTTAACATATAATTTTTAATACATTGAATCTACTTTAGTGTGTTAATAAGTTTGAATTAATTTTTCATTGTAATCTTGCGGTAGTCATTTGGCAGCCCGTTTGGCGGCAGCGGCCACAGAAGACCACCGTGAAATAACAGCACGTGTGCTGCTGTGTTTCAGTGAGTGAGTAAGAGATGCCAGAGCCCATTTCCCTATCCCCTCCTAATCCCTTATCCTTAATCCTATTGTAGTCGGCAGCGCACTTGCAGCAACTTTGGCGTTGCTTGTGTTATAGGCGTCGGTAGACACCTACCATCAAGTGGACTGTCAGCCTGTCTGCCGATTAACATAAAAAAATAAATTTAAAAAAAAAAACGGTTATTGCCACTTAACTAGGTATAATAAATAGTTAGACATATTACCTCGCAAACTTTTATTTGGCTAATTATGAGTAGTATAAACATGTAGTACATTATTTTATATATTACCAAATAATGCCTATTAAAGGCAAAATATTCATAAATTATTGTAATTTTCGTTTCTTATTTTTTTTTAAATAAAATATTAATAATGTAGCTTTCTATAGGTGAAAGAATTTTTTAAACCGATTCAGTAATTTTCGAGTTTATTCATTTTTTTTATAAGTAATAAAAAAATACAAAAATAATCATTCCCAAACAAAAAATATTCAACAGAGTGAATTTTGTCAACGCGCCCCGGTCGCTTTGAACAGTATAAATCTTTTATTAATTGCCTCGAGACACATACTAGTAAAATAAATTTTGTAATCGGATAAAGCGACCAATCGACTTTTTATAATACCAATAATGTCTTAGCAATTTCTTTAGCATAAATGTCTCTTCGAATCAACTTTTACTAAAAAGATGCTGACCTTCCTCAACATTACTGGTGTTGCCTCAGTAATGTCCAAATTAAACTCGTTTACATAACATTCACCTGACTTTCATTAGTTTCCTCAAAATATATTTATAATTAGTTCGGTTATTTTAAATGACACAATTTTTAATTTTAATTTTAAAATCAATTATTAAATTATTAATTAATAGGGGATCGGACAGTAATCAGATTAAAATCTAAAATGTACTTAGAAAGAAAATATATAATTTTTTACGATTATTTATCGAATAATAATTTAATATAATTCATTTAAATATTTTTAAATGAAGAAATAAAATTTTATTATTTACAATATTTTTAATCTATACTTTTAGAGTTTTTGTACGTTTGTCTGCTTGTCTGTGCACGCTAATTTCGGAAACGGCTAAACCGATTTGAATGCGGTTTTCACTGGTGTATTGTAGCAAGCTTCCCATAACATAAATTTTTCCAATTCATTTATTCATTCGTTATTTCATTCCAATCGGTTTACAAACAAAAAAGTTGAAAAGTGGCGCGCTATACTGAATACCACGGGTACGATGTTGCGGGCTCAACTAGTATATTAATATATAATTAATTCGCTTATTTTAAATTATGTATTTTTTTAAATTTTAATTAAATTTTAAAATTAATTATTAATTAATTTGCTATTATTTATGGGTAATTTCAAAATATTTTTAATGTCCACATTAATTTATTAAGCTTATTAGCAGCAAACAAAAATTTTGCTGACATAATTATATTAAAAATAAACTTTAGTGAAATTAAATAAAAATCGAATGTGTGTTTTAGGAGTATTACAAAGGACAAACCTTTTTACAAATTATATCCTAATCGCTAAATAACCATGGCTTAATGTTTTAGATGTCAAAAATCTCAAATGTCTACATATTTAATCTGCACAGTTTTAAATACAATTTAAACACGTTCGAAATTCAAATTGGTATATTGTACTTAGGGCTAATTAATAATTAAACTTAATTAATAATTTAATGATATAAAGTAGTAATTTATATTTATTAATTGTCATATAATTAAAATAAGAATGTCACAATTCTTTTTAATATTTCAGCGAAAATTAGCCATCTTTCGTATTATGTATTAGAGAATTTTCATTAAGTAATTATATTTTCGAAGTTGATAGTTAGATATTGTGAAAAGCAGGTGACTTCTGAATATGGCAGCATCTTTGACCTTGTAACCAATAGTGCAACTGCTCATCGCAGGCGTCCAGTGACCGATGACGATATCGATCTGTTAAGCAATACTCACTGTCGATAAAAGTTATGTTTATCTATGTATAGAGGAAGATTTCGTACATGCATACAAAAATAACTTTTATTTTAATAGATATTTAAGAAATAGATTTACTTAAATTTCATATCCCTGTTTAAACTTAAAATGGCCTAAAATGTGTGCGTCTGCATGTGACATGCACACATTTTTTTGTAAATTATATTAATAGGTCTTTTTAAAATTATATCTTTGTTTTTAACATTTAAAATTTTTATTTTTTTAATGTTAAGATCGGCAAACAGGCTGACGGCCCACTTGATGGTAGGTGACTACCGTCGTCTATAACACAAGCAAAACGCCACAGCTGCTGCAAGTGCGCTGCCGACTACAGTAGGATTAAGGATAAGGGATCGAATAGGAAAATGGACTCATACCTTGCTCACTCACTAAAACACAACAGCACACGTGGAAATAATATTCCTATTGGTGCAATAATTGACGAAATAATAATATTAATACGAATGCCTACAAAAGTTGGCAAAACAGAACAACATGTAGGAGTTACTATTAAAGTACTCAAAACAAGAAGTTGGCGAGTACGTCAACGCTCGTGCTGTTATTTCACGGTGATCTTCTGTAAGGGGGTGGTTACTGCCGCCAGACGGCAGTAACCCCCCTAAATGACTGCCAAACGCAGCGTGAACTGCCACTACTTTCCAGATCCAGACCAAAGTCAAAGCCAAAAAGAACCCGGGTACCCTACAACAAAGCATTAAGGCAAGCACCCTAACCACTCATCCAACGGGCTCGTCGAATTCATTTTGAATTTCGAAATTTCATGTTTTGTGAAGTGACTGTACCAAATATTTTTTCTTTCTAACCTTCATGCTATATTAATATTGATAGTTATTAATATTCCTCATACTATGAACAGTATCACCGAGTATCTAACTCCTCTGTGGTACATTGTCGCAGCTTGTCTTTAAATAAATCGTTGTAAAGCCCTATTAGCAATACTTACTTACATAGTATAGTTATATTCACTGTCATAGGTCTCTCATAAGAGGTTTGTAACGCTTTCTCTCTAACAAGTGTACGCAGGCTTTGTTTATATCATTCAGAATCTACTGACGAGACATTAGCCCATTGAAACAAGTGTGATACGCCACGTTTAAAAACCAATTTAGTGGTTCAATTTAAATAAATTTTTCATAGAGCATATTTAGAATGCAGCAAAAGATGCTTCCAACATACGTTCGAGTTATATATTTTTTTATGTTAAGGGCGGCAGACAGGCTGACGATCCACTTGATGGTAGGTGGCTACCGTCGCCTATAACACAAGCAACCCCAAAGCTGCTGCAAGTACGCTGCCGACTACAGCAGGATTAGGAGGGGGATAGGAAAATGGGCTCTAGCATCCCTTACTCACTCACCGAAACACAACAGTGTGTTATTTCACGGTGGTCTTCTGTAAGGGGGTGGTTACTGCCGCCAGACGGGCTGCCCAAATGACTGCGAAAAGGCAGTGTGCCCTGCCACTACTTTCCAAATCCAGACCAGAGCCACATTTGAAAATTTAATTTTTCAAAGTTGACCCTGCCGGGAATCGAACCCGGGAACCCTAGAACAGAGCGTTAAGGCAAGCACCCTAACCACTCATCCAACGGGCTCGTCAAATTACTTATGAGCATTAGAAGCAAGTATTGGTATTAGTAACAAAGTGCATTATGCTTTGATGACGCGGAGGACGGATGGATGGTGATGACGATATGATAAGTGACACCGGAGAGGTTAGATGTAACGCTGATTCGCTATTGTTAAATCGGTGCAATACACTACGAGACTCTAATTTTAAATCTAGCTTATACAAATAAAAATAAATCGCTAAACGCAAAACTCGAGAACGGCTGAAACATTTCGGCTATTTTTATTTTTATTATAGTTCGAGGAAGGCTTTTATGATGAGAAAAATTGTAACAATTGTCCGGGACGAACTTATAAATCCCCATTTTTCTATATTAGACATCAGTGGCTCTAGCATGAGTTTACGATACTACACTCGCTAGCGAGAGCGTAAAACATTTATATGGAAAATTGATAATTTGACATTGACAGTTCACGATTTCCCATACAAAAGTTTTACGTTCTCGCTAGCGAGTGTAGTATTGGTGTAGTATCGTAAACTCATACTAGAGCCTCTGCTGCCACAGCTTTTGAAAGCACGACGTCTGTCGGGTGTGACAAAAATATCGCCTTTTGATTCGGTATCAAAACGAGATATTTAGTCACAAATGACGTTGGCGTTGATTTAATTGCAAACGTAAACGACCGCGTCCTTAGGCCGATAGCAATGCAGACGCGCATGTAAATGCATTCATTGTCGATAAACAAATTGTTTGGATTCATAGTGGCCGGTGAGCGATCACTCTATAGGCCTTTCGGCCTTCGCTGGACAACCTTTGTCTTTGGCACACAACCATTAAATACAAAGTATACATTATCAGAATGACCTCTGTTATTATATTGATACCTGCGCGACCGGGAGACTTAATATCGTCAGCCGAACAGAATTCATATATCGCCATTTAACAAAGTTTTGAGGTATCAGTTGATTATGATCCATCAGTAACGATACAAGTACCACTGAAATGTATATTTCAGTGGTACTAGAGCATTATATATTTTTTTGCATTTTTGTAAAAAAAAAAACTAAAAACGCAAAACCTATCTACATAAAAAGTTTCATCGAAATGTTTAGTTTTTTTCGAGATACGCCAAATATTTATTACTATTGTTTTATTCTTCGAAGTAGTCTTCATTCCTTTAAGGACCGCCGCAAGCGATGATACCACTGACTAACTGGGCCCACTCTTCTTTAGGGGTATCTTTAACGGCGTTTTCGAACGCTTTCACTGGATCTTCAGGGCTCATAAAGCGAATTCCTCAAAGTTTATCTTAAATTTTTAGGAATAAATAGAAATCAGACGATGCCAAGTATGGCTCACTAATTCCACATTTCCATAGTCAAATATTCGATTGTTCGCTGGAGCTTTGTTGTGGTGAAGGAGGATCCTACTTCTTGGGTGCTTCTGTCGAACATTTTGCAAGACAACTGTCAAACAATTACTAATTGTTATATCAGTCAGTTCTATATCAGTCTGCACTAACTGTCCAGGTCTATATCCTCTATACAATGGTTGCAAAATGTCCCGTCCGTCCTAAAATGAGTCTATGAATGAACCATTCTTTCTTCCCTTCTTCACTTTTGCTGGCAAATCCTCGAAAGGGAACACCCGTCGTTTTCCTTTCGGGTTCCAGGTTTCATCTCCTGTGACGATGTCAAATAGAGCATTTGACTCACCTCAGTTATATTTTTCAATCATTTTGAGGCACTTTATTTTATTTTCTGTCAAATTATCTTGCGAAAAGCTTCCTCACGTCTAGATGTTCGTGTAACAGTATATGCACTTGACTCATGCCAATGCCTTTTATCTGTTCAATCGTGAGCCGCACAGCACTCAATTGTCACCGTAGATGGGCGTCCTTTACGAAAATCATCACTGAGATTGCTACCTTACCTTAAATTCACCGATTAACTACCAGTTATAAACAGTGGCACGGGATGGGGCTTCGTCATGAAACGGCAACCGCACACTTTTTAAATGAACACAAATTTTTAAAAACAAATGTCAACTGAATGAAATTACTTCGACAGTTTCCTAAAGAGTTCTTAATTTAAAATTTACATTTATATTTCATTTCTGTCTTTACTTTCTGGCCAGTTCTAAAAACTTTCAATGCGGCCTAGGTACATATATACAAGAATTGTTTAAAGTTATTCGAATTGTAAACCAATTCAAATGAAACAACACTATATGTTACGGGATACATCAGTGAAAACCGCAATCAAATCGTTTAAGCCCTTTCTGAGATTATCGTTCACGAACAGACAAACATTCTAAAACCTATTTTTTTACCTCGGTATCATAAGTAGGTACAACGTGTATAAATTCTTTAATTAACAGTGTTGAAAAATCCTTTAATTAACAGTCGAGGCTCGTTTAAGATTTTATTATATGTATAGGTAAGCATAGATAATTTAAATGTCTGATAATTTATTTGATAATAGTATTTTTATTTAAAATTCCCAGCGTTGTTTTATAGTTATAGAATATCGGTGAATATTTCTAAATTATATAGAATGTAGAGAGCTTTTTTATTGTAAAATCTACCCATTTTCAGAAAATAAATTTTTTGTTAAGTATTTTTATAATTTTATTGTATACATACTTGTTAATTAAATACCTATATTAAATTCTGTTAGGCTTACTGTAAATAAATGTCAGATAAGTACAAATGAAAATAAATAAAAAGAACTTCAGTTAGAAAATTGGACTTTACATTTAAGGGTCATAGGTCGGGGAAAAAGTTTCTTCCCATTTTATATGAAAATACCAGACTTTTTTTTTTCAAAGTTTATTTACACTTAATTACAGTATAAATGTGCCATTTTATTCGACGACTTTTTCCAACTTGCAGGTAGTGACATGATCTCGTTACTGTAGAAATTTTGGGACTTCTGATCAAAAAAACGCGACAAGTAGTTTTGGCAGTCCTCTCTCTATGTTAACCTGATATTGCCTAAAAAATTCTGAAGAGACCGAAACAGGTGGAAATCTGAAGGTGCAAGGTCAGGGCTATATGGCGGATGCATTAACACTTCCCAGCCGAGCTCTCTTAATTTTTGCTGAGTGGCTAAAGATGTGTGTGGTTTAGCGTTGTCGTGATGAAAGACCACACCCTCAACTTCTTGCTTTAATTTCATCAGTTGTTGACAGTAGAGATCCGAATCGATGGTTCTGCCCGGCGGTAAAAGCTCATAATGAACAATGCCCTTCCAATCCCACCATACCCACAGCATCACCTTATTGCGAGTTAACCCGGGTTTTGGCACAGTCTGTGAAGCCTGACCGACCTTTGACCACGACCTATTTCGCACGTTCTTGTCGTACGTCACCATCACCAGTTATCAATTTCTTCAAAAACGGTTCGGTTTCATTACATCTCAATAAAGAATCGCAAATGAGTACACAATTTCATAAGGTTTCTTTCAGTGAGTTTGTGTGGCATCCATTATCGAGCTTTTTTATGTAGTTATCCAGCTTTTTGTGCAGGCTTGAATTAACCGATTTGAATACGTTTTTCACTGATGTATTGTAGCAAGCTTCAGTAACATTCATTGTTTCATTCCAATCGGTTCAAACAAAAAAATAAGACGCTATACCGAATACCATAAATAAAATTGTAATGTTGGTTTGTTATTTCTTAATATTGTTATTTGTTTTTATTTTTTGAAAAAAAAATAAAAAAATAAAAAAAAATAGATATCGTTTATGCTATATGGCAATCCGACACTGCTGAACCGATTTAAACGTGACTTTCATGGGCGGGAAGAGAGTCATTCAGAGAAGAATCTAGATTAGTTTTTGAGTGGTAAATATTTGTTTAAAACTATTTTTTATATTATTTAATATTAAATATATTTAATATTTGTTTAAAAACTACAAAAAAAAAAAATATATCGCCGGTGATACGGTGATATAATCTCATAAAATCACCTAACTTTTAAAAAAACACTCGTGAATTTTGATATTTATTATTGAACGTCGTTTACACCTTCACTAGCGAAAAAAGAGCAATATATACTTACGCAAAACATTCTCTCCTTGAATGAAACTTGTTGTTGATGCAAAAAGCAAAATAATTATATGACGCAACATTGTCTTGCACTAACTACGGAACCAGCACAGTCGGCGCGCATGCGTACGGAGGAGTATTGCATTTGACTGACTCGCGCGCGGGTTTCGCCGCCATATTTATTCGGACGCACTATTGCGTTAAGTTTTGATGCAAACGAGCTTCTGTTTTTGCTTCTCCGATATGTCAAGATCGCTGATGACGCGAATCGGTGGAAATTTACACATTCTATAAAAGCATAAAAAGTGAATTAAAACCTGCATTCAGCAAATAAACAATTATTAGATGTTATTATAAAATAAATAAAACATCAAGTGCGAGTTGAACTCGCGTGAAGAGGGTTTCGTACGATGTTACCTATCCGCACAATATTGAGTTTTTTTACCACGTTATTTTAATATCATGGACTTTCCTATAATCTTTATGTAGAAAACTAATTTCTGTATTTTTTATTTTATTTTAGGTTCAGTAGTTTCGGGGGGAAGTTAATTTTCGTCTATTTTTTTGAATAACTTGGAAACTAAAATTACAAAAAAAAATATAGATATCTACGCAAAAACTTCATGTACCTAACTATATAGGGTCTCGAAACAATATTTGATTAAGTGATTAATTACAATTATTTTGGGTTGTTGTTCACATTTATTCACTATCTAAATTTTTGTAAGAGTTGGATTGAGGATTGAGGAGGAATTTTGTACTAAAATAGCACGATTCACATTCAACAGAGGGCGTTAGTGTAAATATAATTTTAAAATTTTACAAATTGGCCAATACCATAGATAAAATACTACAGTATTTTATCTATGCCAATACATTAACTGTAAGTATTAAATTATATCTCTTATCGACGACGATAAAAGCGGACGATAGTAGTCAAAGATTTTATTAACTGACATTACCAGGTTCGCCGCCGGATGACCGCTCGAATGTCCTTAGAGCAGTCCTTTCTTCAAAGATCTTCATGGTTCGCACAGCACCAGATCAAACGGCTGCAGAATTAATAAAATTTCGAACGGTACCTACTAATTCAAGGAGTTTGTGACACAGATGGCGCCTCTGCCTGATCCAACTACTAACGTCATCTGTTGCAAGATGTTGTAGTTAGTTAGTAGGTGGGTCAATCAACTTTTATTTGTCCGACGACAGTCGCACCCTGTCCCTGACCGAAAACATAATTTATAATAAATAATAATGAGTGTTATTTATACGTGTTGTATTCCTATTACTATTTACTAACATATTAATACCAAACATTTTTAATTTGTATGCAATTTATCTGTTTTTTTATGGTTGTCCAAAGGACCAAAAGTTAGTTTTCAATAGTATCACATATTGTCCCCAAGCAAGAGATCACCACAAAACTTGGCCACACGAAAAATATTACTATTATGGAATTAGTACCAATTACACAAATTCTTTTAAATGGGTCTGTAAAGTGCAAAAACATGACGATTACTTATTTACTTTAAACAATTTAAGATTTTTTTACATTCTACTTTTGTCCCCATATTATTTTATTCAGCGTAGGTCACCCGGACAACCGTAAATTAGTTGTAAATTCAAAATATAGAAGGCGTGGTACGAACATAGAAAACAAATCTATGTTTCTAGTAAGCTGATAGGGGTAGCCGCCATTTTGATTTCACGAAAACTCCGGCGTCAGTCGGCCGAGTTCTGTTTGTGAGAGTCCTATTGTCTCTCACAAACAGAACTCTATCTCTATATTGCTTTATTGTCCATCGGACCACCGTAAAATATACGTAAGTACTTATTATATTACAATAAATTCTAGTGCACTAGATGCTATTTGTAATATATTTTACCATAATGGTGAAACGAAATACAAAGAACATTACTATTTTATTTTACAGCTCAATATTTCGGAAATGTCACACGGACAACCAGTCACTTGGACAACGAATTGGTTGTCCCTAGGACAAGTTTGGTTGTGCTTAGGACAAGAATCAAGTAAAGTTAAATTGTTTTATATAACAAAAGAAGAATATGACGATATTCAGAAATATATTCCTAAGAATCTTGTCCCTTAGCCTGGAACCAAAGAGGTGCACCAAATCTTTTCAAGGATTTCTTGCCAAATGATGTACAAAAATTTAAGCTGTTTCTGCTCAAGATGATTTTGTGACTTTGCATCAAAAGTTTTAATCACCTACATCAAGAAACATTTCATGCCTTGCCAATACTTGTGAAGACCTACCTGGAGTCGACATACATGGAGTGGACATACCTGGTGCGGACATACTTGGAGAGATCATGCCTGGAGATGGCTTACCTGGAGACGACTTACTTGAAGACGACTTACTTGGAGATGACTCACCTGAAGATGACTTACTTGGGGATGACTTATCTGGAGACAACTTAACTGGAGTTGACTTATTTGGAGAAGATGACTTATATACCAGCTTGGTATTCAATATTATAGTTTAATGTTTAGAATAGTGTTAAAGTTACAATATTATAATCCCTAGCAACTACATATGAAAATGACACTCTTAGACTGCATTAAGTAGAAGAAAAATATCAAACTAGTTGATTAATTACAAAGACTGTTTTTATTTTGTAAGACTGTTGATACCTTGGAAATTACTTTAGAAATAATGTTGACAGATTTTCAATGTTTTTGACATGCAAAACCTGAATAATATATTTTCGTACTTTCTTAATTACTTACATGTTTTATTCAGTACCCCAACATTCAAGAATAACAATAATATTATTGTTTTTTGGATCTTGTGTTTCCTATGGACAACCACATTGTCCACTGGACGACTAAATTGTCCCCACATTGAAAAACTATTAAGATCTAATTTTTCTTTTTAAATGATAAAACAATTTACTAAAATTTATAAGATGAGTAATACAATATAAAAGAAAATTAGGGCAAGGAATTTCCTCTTAATAATTCTAATATTTAGCGTTTTAATGAAAAGTTTTGGTTGTGTGAAGTAACATGTTGTCCGGAGGACAGCAGTCACACAGATATTTATGAAATTATAAGATATTCTATATTTACAAAAACGGGAAATTAAAATATATGCTTTAATTGATTAAAACAAGTGTTTGTTTTTATCATAATTATGTTTACAATATTTATAAAATCTATTGAGTTAGTTGTCCAGGGGACAGATGTAACTTGAGTTGTCAAAGGTATTTAGTAATATTTTGTAAATAAACGAAAAATACGGCTCTGCTCTTTGTGGAATTATAAATAATAGAAAATTATCTTTTAAATTAAATATTTAAAAGTGAACATTGAAAGAAAAAAATAAAAATCAAAATATTCATCATCGGGACATTTAAAAGTTGATTGACCCAGGTACATCACAGCGTGGTGGAAATTGCATCTTCTCGCCCAATAAACCTCGCTGCTTAATTTCTAAAGTCCTTAATCAGACCCCCCTACCAGGTAGTCTATAACTACTAAACAGGATCTAACAGTTACAGCTACTCATATTCGATTTGGTGGTCTATGTGGGAGGTCCAGCAGTGGATATTTATCAGTTTTATAATTTATAATAAATTAGAAAGAAAGACTTTTATTCTATGTAAAAGTTCGTTCATAAAATTATTTCTAAGCGCTAGTGTCAAATTAATGATTTTGAATGGTCAAGTGTCAAATTTTTACAAAATGATTATTAGACTGTGTTGCCATCATGACTAAAGAATTTTATAATAAAACTAATTAATTCATTATAAATATTATAGTTATTAAAAAATTAAGAATTTTTTTTATGTTAAGATCGGCAGACAGGCTGATGGTCCACTTGTTGGTAATGGCTACTGTCGTCTATAACACAAGCAACACCAAAGCTGCTGCCGACTACAATAGGATTAAGGATAAGGGATTAGGATGGGATAGGGAATAAGAACAAGAAATCAGGGTAAATCCACAATGTCTATCTGTAAATAGACACATAATTATTAAAAGGATATTAATTTAAAATCAACAAATTTAAATAATCACCATTTGTCTGATGTGCCATTACATAGTTCATTTAATTCTATTGATAATCAAAAATAAACATATCGTCAAACCAAAATCTGCTATGTACACTTGTTTAAGATTCCAACATTTTGACTTTAGTGAATAGCTCAACGCCTTATTTATTGCATAAAACAATTGCTAAGTGCTAAGCTAAATAAAAATTTACTCTATTATCAAAATAATAAATAAACTATTGAATTTTCATATTTAAAAGACCACTTTATTTAAGTTTAACACCACCAAAACCAAAGTTATGACAAACAGAGTAGAACAACCAATTAAAGTGGATGATAAGCCCACTAGATTATATTTACCTTGGCAAATAAATTCCCTTCAACTAAGTATCAAAACTAATTGAACAGACGTGTAAACCTAACATGGAAAAAATTTTGGAGCCATAAAGAAATATTAAAGTCAAGTCTACCAACCTAAAGTCTATCATACACATGTCAAACATGGATCTATAAAGATCCGAAGAATTTTAAACCTAAAACACATCACACATAAGGAAACAAACAAAGGTAATGGATGCTCTAAGTAAAAACTAAAATGGAAACGGTCAGGCCATGTCGTATGTATGAATACAAATAGATGGTCAACATAGTAATGCACTGGGCTGGCACAAAATGATAGGTGGTTTGATGAGATTAAAAAGTTAGCAGGAGACAACTGGACATCAAAAGCCAAAAATAGAAAACTTTGGAGTAGAATGGAGGAGGCCTTTACTTGAAAAGGGGTCCTTAGTAAGATATAATTCATATAAGAGAAAAATCTAATTCATAAATTGATATATTTTTGTAAATTACTATGGATAAATAAATGGCTTATTATTATTATTTAAAAGACCAATAAGTTTACATATAAAAATTCTTTTTTTAAAAAACCTTCATGTAAAGTTTTTCAAGAAAACGTTTTTGTCAATATCTCAAAAGTATACTTTTTGCATTTAGCTGATTTTGGTTTCACAATGACGATACCCTCCCATTCCCTGTTCTGGGATTTTTAAATTATTGTGCTGCTTGATTTTTATTTCTATATGATTACAACGTCATTAGTGTCCGTACAATATTCGTAATTGCAGCTATCTTCACAACATCCCTTGTAACCTTTTTGATATCTCAGAGCCAAAGAATCATTTGGTATGTTTTGTTTAAACACAGAGTTACCCATGGAACTAAGTCTTACTAAACCAAAATAAAGGACTTCGTCATCTTCTTGTGGAACTATCCTTTTCCTTTCTTTTATAATTAGGGGTTCTTTTACTGGCAACATTAATATCACATCTTGCACTTTATCCCTTCCCAATTTAACTTTAGTTTGAATGGTGCCATTGATTTTTTGTGACTCTTCACTGGTGTCATATTGCAATGGTAAATGGCATTCAATGCATCTGATGGTGCCGATGTGATCTGAGCTCAACGGTGTAGGAAATAAACGCTCATTCAGATAAAATCTGTAAACACACTTGTGTTCTCGTAGACCTATGGCACTACCTTTGTGTTGTACTCGACTTTTTGCTGAATGACACTCGAAGAAGTTATTTCGTCTGAACTCGTTTATTTCTTCGATACCTTCGGACGTTGAAGTTGTATTGTCATTACTAATATTGGATTCTTTTGTTTTCGCATCTACGGAAGTATGCTTCTCTGACATTTCGGCGATAGAATGTAATGGAGGCAAAGTTCTTGAAATATTGTAATGAGAATCAGATGCTTGGTGGAAATTCTCATTCTTAAAACATTGCTGCAATGATTTGGAAATATTTCCATTCATATATGTATTTTTTTCTTTAATATATTCATATTGCACTGTTTCTTTTGGAGACCGTGAACTTAAACCAATCGACAAAATGGTATTACTGTGTAACTGAGTCAGTGATGGACCATCACCACAATGTTTGCAGTGATCAATGGTTTCTTTAGGACGACAGTTTGCGAAACAAGCGTCAGATTTAGTCGTTTTTTTGGTCACCTTAAATGGTTTATCGCTAATTTTTCCTGTTGAGCGACTGCTGACGCCTTGAGATGTAATCTCGAGCAGTTTACGTGATGGCACAACCCTTCGTGGATTCACAACTTTAGAGTTCACTGATTTCATTTGTCCGGTGACGCTAGTTGGTTGTCGATCATTTTTCAAACAATTGCAAGAATTTTTAGGACAAACAGCCTTTACACCTTGCATTGTAATCTTTACATTACAAAAAGAAATAATTATATTTACATACTACAGTCTAAACTAAATAATCGTATTCGTATTTACCGTAACTAGTCGACCATCAAAACAAAACAAAAGTTCTATAGTACGGTCATTCTATGAGTGCGTTTTTGACATTTCATTATGTCCATTGCATAAAGTTCATTTCCTTCCGAATAAACGATACAGAAAATGTATGGAATTGACACCTGTCAGAACAGCACTCTTATAATGGCCGGAGCAAAGATGTTGTATTAGTCTGTACCTATAGATGGATCACAAAATGCAGCAATATTTTATTCTTTCTAACACCTTCAAATTGTCATAAGATTGAAAGAGACATACATATATAATCTGTCGGGTCGAAGTTGAGTGAATGTCTCCATTTTGACTATACAATGCAAGCTAAAGTTATAGCGTATAATAGTGCTGTGCATTTTTATTGATAACTAGATATCGTTGATATAGATTTTAAATATATGACGGATAAAAAGTATGGCTAAATGCGTTTCGGTGTACTGTTTGGTTATTCAATATAAATAAAATTTGGGTGCGTACTGGTACTCGCCGCATTGCTAATCGGTTGTAGTATGAGATTGTATGCAATCTCTCGCATTTATTTCACCAAAATATTTCAAAAGAATAGTTATTTTTTGAGTAGAAATATTTAGAATCCATCCTTAAGGGGTAGAACGGGAGTAGGTTTTTATTACGAGAGAAAAAAAACTCGATAATCTTAAAGTTTTATTTTTAGAAACGATATCACAAATTGGATAATCTGTGATATCGTTTCATTTTAATCTGTGATATCGTTCATCTGTGATTCGTCAACATTTTAATTTTAAGACTGTTGACGCTTGGGTATCCACGTATTTATTAGTAAGTTTTCTTTTTCTGGGTAATTTCTGAAAAGAAATAGTTTTTGGTTATTAATGATTCAAAAGATTTTCATAATTTTCATAGATTGAAGCATAACTTCTTTATAACTTATAGATATTACTTACTGGTTTACACGATGGTGGTAATTTTGGGAATATTGTCGGCACTGCATACGAGTGTAGAATTTTACGCTGATATCCTTGGCGAAAGCAAGAATCTTCAAAGTTCATTGAGCATATTCTTGTATATTGCGAAGCTCTCCAATCGTCGGCTTTTCTTACATTTTTTGTCCACATTTTTTTTTAAATCGATGTCGGTGGGAAATCTGTTATAAATTGATAAAAATTACTTTCAACTTGCAGTGAATGCTAGAAATTGTCAACACTCTACTAAAAATAAATTAGTTATCGATATCGATAAACTTATCAAGATCAGACTACAGCACTATAAAGCAAGACAAATGTCAAATATTCCGATTAATTTTGGTTTTTGTAAATTTTAGTTATAAACACCAGCTTTTCTTTAAATAAATCAACCTTAGAGCTGTGTATGCATGTACAATGATTCATTTTTAGTAAATAATTATAAAAATTTGTTTACAAAACACCAAAATTAATGAGTGCGAGCTGTGCGACTTACCGGTGAAATGATATGTTTCCATTATTCTCCTTCAAAACACCCACTCTACTTGGACAAACGGGAACAGTACAAGCCATTCTTGGCAAGCAACAGATTTATGAAATCACACTTTCAGATTTTTATGTATTTTAAATCACATAAAGCTAAACGCGCTTGTTAACCAGCATGATATAAACAAATATGACGTTGCCTTTTTTATGGCGCGCAGCGTTTTAAGACGTCATATTCGGCTATTGTTATCTCTTTTTAACATACGACATGCAGCCATTAGAAAGACGGGTATCGAGTATCGAAGGAATCTTCAATTTTTATTGTTCCATCTATACACTAATACAATTATCTTTGGGCCGGAGTATAATAAATTGCTGTCATGGTAACAGATTAACAGTTAATGTCAATGTCAGAAAGACTGACGATTATGCTTTCAAAATTACTTGATATATAATTTTATTCTATAGGTGTACTCAGAACACTATATACTCATAAAGGAAGACCAACTTAAGCTGCGTACACACCGGGCCAACGAACGCCAACGAATGATAATTAGCGACTTAGCGTTGGCTGCCGCACGCTCGTTGGCCTCCAGAAGTACGAGCCAACGCATTTCAGTGTTGCCTTTTTGGCAATTCAGTGTTGCCGACTTTATCACTAGATCTAGAGGAGATCTAGAGAGTTTTTCATGTGTTTGGTAACATTTTTTTGGGATTCAGTAACTAAAAATTAAACAATTTACAAGCATTTTCCAAAAAAATATTTTCGATATTTAGTAGACTGTGGTACATTTATTTTTGACAGTTTATTTGTTTGTCTACGTCTTGTATGGTTGTTTGTTATAGTTTATTTACTCTGAGGTTTGTTATGTTATATTTTTACTGGCTACTTTAAAAGTGTACCTAATATCTTTGTTCTTCAGCTATTAAGTTTATTTCAAAAACAGAAGTAGTATTAAAAAATTCTGCTAAACAAGCGTGATCAAAAAAAGCGCTCGATTATTTATTATGCTATTTTTAAATTAGGAGTTAAATAGATGCGTGGGCCCACATAACACGCATATTGTTTGATTTCTGAAACTGTTCAAAGTAATTCCGAAACTGAAACCAAACTTCCTATGCTGGTTGTAAATATCAGTACAGATAACAGTTTTCAAGAAAGTTCCAAAATAACTGGGTAGCTGTAGCAATTCACGAAATTCCACTGGACTCTGGCGTCTGTATTTCCCAGCTCATACAACCCAAATCTTTTCAAGGTTCGAGTGAATAGGCATCTTCTGGGTGAGCTCGCTCCATCGTCGGTCTCATCCTTCCTACATGGATACTACTCAATATTGCCTTAAAACTCTTCTGGATGTAGGTACTTTCTCATCGGCGTCGAAATGTTAGCATTAATACCTTTCTAACAATCGCTGCCCAAGAAAATTTCTGCGACTTACTTAGCGTACTTCAGAAAAACAATTGCATACATATTTACGACAATTGGTACGACATCTCATCCAGAAGACACAACACCCAAATACCGATGACCATCACATCGCAACAATCAATATCCTGCATCTCAGAAGACGATGACTTTGAATCCTCCGATACATAATTCAGCTCGCAAAGATAAGGCACTCACGTCCAATATTTGGTGACCAATACTTGCAACTATCCCAAATTTAAATCATTGAGACATTGTTAGTTTTTATCCATACTAATATTATAAATGTGAAAGTAACTCTGTTTGTCTGTCTGTTACCTTTTTACACCTAAACCGCTGAACCGATCATCATGAAGTTTTGCATACAGGTTGTTAGGGATGTAGAACCTTATCTTTACATAGGGTACCTTTCATCCAGAAAAAAAGTACTGTTCCCGAGGGATCATCTAATGCCTGGCAAAGCTATAACTGCAATAAAGATGTTAGGCGTTACATTGCTCATATATTTAGTCAGGCGTTATTTTTTTTTTTGTTTTTTTCATATTTTGAAGTTCTCTTCGATTGGCGGAAACGCATTTTAGCATATCTCCATCCTTACAACAATTCAATATTTTAAGTTTATTGTGGAATTAAGTCAGTTTTAATTTATATTCTATATATTTTGTAATAAATAAACAATATTTTTAAAAAGAAGCTTTTTGGCTACGATCACGTTAGAGATGAAAAAGTTAATTTTTCATCTCCAGAATTATTTAAACATTATTTAAAGGTGTCTTGTATCATTGCTTGACCAAATGTTTAAAATGTTGGATCGCGTTTTTTTTCGATGACTTTACGCATCAATAAAAGCAAGGGTGTTACTAATTAGTTAGCCGCTCACGAACCAATGCATTAACTGAGGTCGTTTTAGTACGGACACCACAATATGTTAATTTCTGTGGACAAAATTAAAACAATTATTCATCTCATTGCAAATAACATTAATATGACCTTCTCCGTAGAAAAGCTGTTTCATGATAAGGCTGCATGATGTCAAAAATAATTACAATATATTTTTCAAAGTCTATACTATACTATATTGTTCTTCCTTACACAGTATAAATTTAAGTCGTTGCTTGCGTCTGTCTGTTACGGAACTCCTACTAAAACACGCAACGCATTTGATGCGGTTTTCACAAATGGACTGAGCGTTAAACAAGAAAGGTTTTTGTAGGTTTGCAGAAAAAATTACACTCGTGCGAAGCGTGTCACTAGGACTATACATAGTATATAGTAAACAGTATACTATATACTATATACTATATACTATATACTATATACTATATACTATATACTATATACTATATACTATATACTATATACTATATACTATATACTATATACTATGGTTGTTAATATTGTAAATGTGAAAGTAACTCTGTCTGTCTATTACGTTTTCACGCCTTAACTGCTCAACCGATCATCATGAAATTTTGCATACATATTTTCAGGGATACAGAAAAGAACATAGGGTACCTTTCATCCAGAAAAAAGTACCTTCTGTTTCCGAGGATCACAAAAAAATAAAAATACAACGCCTAGCAAGCTATAAAAATATTGAATAAATTATTGCTCATATATTTTGTCAGGCGTTATATTTTTTAATTTTCAACGCGGACGAAGTTGCGGGCAATAGCTAGTGATCATATAAAAATGCTTTTTATATGCTATGATGCAAGCGGCAACTTAAGAACAACAAATTGTAAGTAAATCATTGCTGGAAACATGTATTCGCGGTCGCAATTTTATACACAAGCTACACCAAGTGCTTAACCAGCTTAGACATACTTTTCTCACTTCACAAAGCACATGTGCTGTTATTTAACGGTAGCTTCTGTAAAGAGGGTGATTATACTGACATCAGATAATTATTATGTGGTTTTTCGAACCATCTATACTTTCATGTTTATCCATTTATTCTTTTATCCATATTGATTCATGGTGTCCCTACACATATCATCGTTTTGATTCGCGGGACATCGCAACACCATCAGACCACCAAGCAGGTTCAGCCACTGTTCTACAGATGTGCGCGCGAGCAGCTCGTCTCTTTAGACTTTGGCGGTTTAAACGCGACAGTAAAAGGAAAATTAAATTTTTTCGAAAACTCTTCCGTTAACATACTGTTACAAATATGGCGGTGAATAAGTTTCTAGTTCTAATTTTTGTGGTAAGTGTTTATGACATAAATAAAATAATAACTTCGTACTGTTAGGGCGGCTCTCAATTTTGTTTAAAAAAAACAAAATTTATTAGACGCCAACCGTTTATTTTGAAATATTAACACAAAGTACTTATTTTCACTATTCTACATTAGACACTAATTACACGTTTTATGGGGGTGGTTAATATAAAAACCCCCTTAGCGCGGCACAAACCCTTTGACTAACTATCTAGTCACTGAAGGCCAGCCGGCAGGCAGAAACCGGGTCCGTAGCTGGGCAGTGATTCGATAGAAATCAACAGGAGAACTGAACTGAAATTGAAAAATGAACTTGTATTTATATTAAATAAGGAATCGACTCAGTGTTTTACGGAGCGATTCAGCAGTTTTAGTATTAGGGCTTTATTGCATATAAAGCTAGGATATAACAGTACGCGTGGTATTCGGTATAGCGCGTAAACCGATTGGAATGAAACAAACACTAAGTGTTACGGGAAGCTAGCTATAATAAATCAGTGAAAACCGCATTCAAATCGGTTGAGCCGTTTCTGAGATTAGCGTGCACAAACGCACAGACAAACAGACATACAGACAGACAAAAATTCTAAAATTATTTTTTGAAATCGGTAACATAAGTATAATTTACAACGTATACAAATTGTTTTTTCAGATTAGGCTCGTTTATGATTTTATTAATAGATAGATATATAGAAATACTTCGATAATCGTTTCTTTTTAATATTAATTACTAGCGACCCGCCCCCGGCTTCGCCCGGGGTGCAATTTTTATATATATGAACATTCCCCGTTTATCCCTCTTTCCATTAGTGAAAACCGAATTAAAATCGGTCTACCCGTTCACGCGTGGGATTCATTTTTATATATAGAGATTAATATTTTAATATCTCTACTAATTTTATTTGTCTATACACATACCAAAACCGCAGGACGTATAAGGGAGTGCATTGTATCATAGATAAAATACTACTTAACCAGTAGTATTTTATCTATGATTGTATTCACAGACACAATACCATATATTTTTTAACGACTGTTTTATTTGTTTATCCTCATTAAGATAATAATTACAAAAGTGTGTATATGAGTTGTGGGTTTCCGGGATGATGCCCCAGGTCTGTTGGAAATTCTTCCAAACGTTTCGTCAACAACTGCGGTTGACATCCTCAGTGGTGTAGTCCGAGTTAGAAGAAAAAGTACATCACATCACTGCACCGCAATGCAACAAACTGTGACACACTGCACTGCACTTCACTTCTGCACTTTTTGACCGTCATCCCGGAAACCTACAACTCATATGGATACCGGCCTAGAAAACCTACATTCTACTATTAAAAGTGTATATGTTTTTCCACACCTTAAGGCCCCGTAGGTGATATCGCGCCGCTCGACAATAGGTATTTGACGCGCGGCGGTGGCGCCGCCATGTGATCTTTCGTGAACTAAACTACGGACAGCGGTTGAGTCGGTGTAAATGGTTTTGATCCTTTCCATATATTTTTATAGTAATTAATAAATTAGTAATGTCTTTTTTCAATATTTTTTTCTCTTATATTTATTAAGAATTATACAATGTTAGTTACTTTATATTAGTTTAAATATTAAATATTTTTGAGTATGTACCTCCATTACTGATACATATGTGTGAAAAAGTAAATCACTAATAGTAAAATCGTAGAGAAAGCCAATTCATTATTTATTATTATTTTATTTATCGTTTACTATTATTTCATTCATTATTATTATTTATTGTGATTGTTTATTTATTATTTTTTGAAAATTTTATAATAATGCCGGAAATCCGAAACTATTAATAAAATTAAGGAAGGTACCTAATAAAGCCATAAATTCTGTTACAAATGAAAATGCATTTATTTTTTTATGAAGTAAGGTAATCATAATTAAACTTACGTATACATATTTATTGAAGCCTCAGCAAAAAAAAATTCTTTTCAAAATGGCCACCTTTAGCTTTGATAAAGGTCTTTATTCTACACTAAACGCAACAATTAAAGGATATAAAAAAAAAATTCCAAATTTTTAGGTGATTTTCAACAGGCTGTAACTTCGAAGAAAATGGTCGTATAGAGCTCATTAAAAAAGGAAATTTTAGCTTCAAGTTTCTAGTTCTTGAATCCAAGCTTCAAATTTTTTTCTCGTTGGCGATTTATGAGTAATAGTCAGATAAATCAATGTTAAAAAAAAAAATTCAAAATTTTTCTCGTCTTGAAAATGGTGTAAAAGCCGTAATAAATTTTTTATTGTAATGGCACAGTAAAGATCTTTTAGAGAATTTAATTCCCTATAACTTGACCTCCTCATGAGCTCTGTACAATGAAAATACATGGTTTTTTAACCAATTTCCAAAAATAAGGAGGTTTTCAATTTTGATGTCTTTTTTTGTATGTATGTTACGTGATATCTTCGCCAATTGTAAACCGATTTTCAAAATTCTTTTTGGTTCATATAGGGTTGAGGTGACAAAGCGTTCAATGACAAAGCGTACATTTTGTCATTTTGCTTGTTGTAGTGTTCTTCAATCGTGGAAATGTTTTCTTCAGTAACGAGGATATTTCTGTGTCTTTCACCGTCGTATCGGGACAGAAGGCGTTTTGATCGAGTCACTCTCTCTCTTTATCTGTAGGGATTGATTTAGGGCATGTCCTGTATATCGACAATAGCACCGAGCTTCAGGTTTTGTTTTAATATACGCGACAGAGTCCTACCCGGAATCTTCATTTCTCGCGATAAGATTTTTATTTCCTTATGGGGTTTCGGCGAATTCTGGCTTTAACAGAATTAACAGCCTTTGTAGTTCTAACAGCACGCGGCCGTCCCAATCTTTTATGGTCATCGACAGAAGAAGTGTTAGTATATCTGTCGATAGTACGATATATACGAACATACAGCTGATACCAAGCTTCTGAAGTGTCTTGAATATGACCGACGGCTCCATACCCACTCTGTGTAAGGCTGCAATCCTATTTTCTTTAACACCCCATTTCATATTGTAATTTGATAATAAACACGAAAAAAATATGTGAAATAGCGAGAAATCAAAAGAAGTTTTTGACATAAGTGTTTTCCAAATTGAAAATGAATAAAGACTTGAAAAAAGAAAAAGTTTTGTAGCTTTTTCGCGCTTATAATTTGTTTTCTTGTTCCACCTGCAGTCTTAGTCTATGTTGGCCTAGTTTCAGATCGCTAGGCTTACATGAAGTGGCTGAGAAATTGATTCAGTTTTGTTTGCAGACAGACAGACCAAAAGTAAAGGATGAAACATATTACACCGGGCCGGGCGCTCACCGTGTTTTTCTCAACGGCCGGGTTTGCTATTTGTCACCGTGCCGCCGACGGGCCGCCACCGGGCCTTGCCCATGCCTTTCATTTCCAAGTACTATTATACTATTTTGTATTAATATTACTATACTAGCTGTGCCCGCGACTTCGTATGCGTGGTATTCAGAACAACGCGTAACTTTTTTGTTTTTAAACAGATTTTTTTTTGTTTTTCAACGAAAATATGAATTTCGAAATTTCATCGTGAACAAAAAATTCCTCACCCCGAGACCTCTTAAATGAGTACCAACACGGGGGGTCTGCGACGCACCGCTCCCGAGATATTTTTGAAAAAGTCCAAAAATGCGAATTTCGAAATTTCGTCTTCACCGAAAAATTCCTCTCCCCAAGACCTCTTAAATGAGCACAAACACGCAGGGTCTGTGACGCACCGCTCCCGAGATATTTTTGAAATTCTTTTTTGAAAAAATATTTAAGCAGAAATATATTATACCTACCAGGAATAAATTAATATACATATATTATTGAAAAAATATTATACCTCGAGGCAGTCAGCCTCGGGTTAATTAATTAAGTTATTTATTTATAATTTTAACAATTTAAAAAAGAAACTAAGTATACATTAAATGATTCCACTAAAAAGACTAATACCCGAGCGGGCCTCGCGAAGCTGTCTCCGAGCGCACGGTGAAAAGAAATATTTTTTTGAAATTTCGCGATTGGAGCGCACGGACACGGCCCGGTGTAATATGAATTGGTTCATACAAAAGCATACTAGCATCTTCACCGGGCTCCGGACGGGGCACGGCCCGGTATAATATAAATCAAGGTAGCAAAAATTATGTCCATTAAATATTTTTTTGCACCTATCAACCTTCTGAATTCATGAATTTTTTTTTCATTTCACAATGCCAAAGACACTGTTTTTTCTCTCACGCGTCATTGTTAGATCAATAAAATATTGGATTACTTATAATTCTATTCTATTTTTCTTCGATATATAGTTATCTTCGTAATAAAGAAAAAACAACGAATATCTGAAATATAAATTACATACTATATACATCGCAATTATACTTTATAAACAAAAACATAGTTTTCATCAATATTTAGTAGACAACAAAAAAAATATAAAAAGAAAACTGTCAAAACATTTTGGTTGCGCTATATTGTTTGCCCGGTTCGCCGTTCGATCGCTCGATGTGGTCACGTGGGCGCCCAACGAAAAGCGATACGTCCTCCCTCTAGAAGCGCTTGGCGCGGACTGACCGGCTAGGGAATGTGTCTTCTAATATATTGCAAGATTTGCGTGTTTTTACGAAATTTTTTTTTAGTATTTTTTGTAAATCTATTTATTTAATTTTTTGCACACAAGTAGTTGATGATGTAAAGTTTACAGTGGTATTTTTATTTTTAGCAAACAACAATTAGCCTATTCAGAAAAATCATCAGTTTTGGGTGGATATTTTCGAAAATTGCACTGCGTTTTATATTTTATTTTTCGAAAATTTTGTACGAAAATAAAAAATTGTTTCATTCATTCCTTAGAAGACTTCTATGCCAATGCACAGTATTTTTTTCGTTAAGTTTAAACTACAATGTCGACTGAAAACAGCAAAAAAATTGAGTCCCCGAACATCAAATTTTCTGAAACGGATGTTAGAACATGATGGATAAATCGAAATTACAGAAATAAAACAAAAATGTGGCTCATTTATTCCATTACTATTGAAATAATCTTTCTAATGACATATTACAAAGTACTCAACTCTGTTTATTTTATGAAAAATCTCTAAAATAAATTGACTGAAATCGTTGCAAAATCACCATAGGCCTCTTAACTGGTCAACCATACATCACATTGTCAAGGATACAGAGCTAGATTTATCCAGAAAAATAGTAGGTACTGTTCCAGAGGGACGCGGGCGAAGGCGCGGGTAAAAGCTAGTTTATTATATTTATTTGATTCTTAATTTAATAAATAAGTTCTTGCCCTTAAATCACGAAACGGGCCTGGTAACATTTTTGAGGTCTGTATTTATTAGTTCCTTTTAAAATAGGTACACTTATTATTACAAGTAACACCACAGGTGCGTCATTGTCATACATATCTAATATATAAAATTCTCGTGTCACAGTGTTTGTAACAAAACTCTTCCGAAACGGTTGGATCGATTTTTATGAAATTTTGTGTGTATATTCAGTAGGTCTGTGTATATTCAGTAGGTCCCCCCATTATTTAATCGGGATTTTAGTATTTTTGTACGAAGAATATTCAAATAATTCCTTCGTTGATTGACGTGAAGTGTCGCGTCACTTTGACATATGGGTTGAAAAAGATAGGTGGCGCCACAATCGGGTTAGAAAATTATTTTCGGGTTCGGGCAGGACAACGTCTGCTGGGTCAGCTAGTAGCCCTATAAAAGTGATCCGATTTCGAGGGAGTTAACTTGATTGTATAAATGTCCAAAATTACAACTAAATTGTATAAATGTGCAGATACAAAAACCAAGATTTTTCTTAAATATAAGTAACCGATATTTTTTTTATAATTTATGAAAAAAGAAAATAATAGACCGAGAAACAACAACGTAATGTGTTATACAAAACTCCCAGGTCAAACTCTTATAATAGAAATACCATGAATGAATCGCAATGCTTAATAATCTTGTCACAAAATGGGACAAACACAAAAAACCGTGTCAAGTCGCGTGGAACATTAGTGAATAAACTTGTTCGTTTACAACATTAATTAAACATTACAATGCCATTGACCAATATAACCGATCAGTTAAAGATAACTTTTTTACATTTAATTAGGCTTGCAACGAATATTCGGTTACTATTCGGTATTCGGCCTATTCGGCTGCTTTTATTATATTCGGCCGAATGCCGAATATCTACATATTATTCGGCCGAATACCGAATACTTAAGTAATATATTTTGTTATAGAATTGGTAAAATGAAAAAAAAAATCGATTCATTACGTATATATTCATCTTTTCATTTCTCTTATAATCATTTAAGTAGTCATTGGTACATAAAACAGGTACATAATCATCTTCTGCATTTGAATTATTTTCATAATCAAAATTTAGAAGGGTTTAGAATTTTTTTGCATTTTTATTAGAACAAACGAGCGCGAAACAATCACGTCTGTACAAGTTTTGGCTCTAAAATCCGTCGAATACTTTTGCCTAATATTCGGCTATTCGGTCAGGGGGCTCGCCGAATATTCGGTATTAGGTATACTGCCGAATTTATTATTCGTTGCAAGCCTAATTTAAATCGATACTATTCGTAAGTTTTGCCATTTTGTAAAAGGTTGGTACCATGAATAGCCAAAAATGAATTTATTGCACTTTTTCATACGAATAGGTAAATAAATTTTATTTATTTATTTATTTTATTTTATTCTCAACAAAAACCTTACAGCAATACAGCAGAAATAATAAACAGAAGAGACAGCATCACCAAGCACATTGCCACTTACAGGGCTTCATTATGTACCCTTAAGTTGAAAAGTAAAAATTGATTTTAGACGATGTGGAAAAGGATCTAGGTAAAGAGTTAGGAAATGTGTGTGTGTGTGTGTGTGTGTGTGTGTGTGTGTATGTCGTGTGCGCATGTGTGACTATTTGCTCATCAGCGTATTCACGACACTGCGCTTGAAGTCTATAAACTTGTAATTACAAGTCTATAAACTTGTAATTGTAAGTTGTGGGTAATCTGTGGTATACTGAGTTAAAGTCGTAATTAGTTCGACATAGTGGGACATGGAACAATTTTATCCTTCCTCCACGGCTGGGCCCGGCCTGAGGCTGCAACATACGTACGTCTATCCTTCAAGGCCATCAATGCGTAATACCAACAAATGGGGTTCTTAAAACCCCATAAACAACCTTGATGGGGAAATGAGTAGAGAATAGGTCTTTATACTTCATCCTATAGAATTTTAATCACCTGTAGCTGAATCAGCTGAATCACCTTTACCTCATTCACAAATTCATTATAAATATTTTTTTATATGTTTAAAATTTTTGCTCGCTTGGTTTGGCATAATTATTATTATAGGTATTTTGAGTCGATCTAATCTATATAGTTGAACCGAAAAGATACCGTAAATTTCATCAATTCGCGATAATTCATATCTGATATAAAAAACATACTCTGTTGTTAGATTATAACTAAAAAAAAAAACAAGTAGCTTAAAAAGGGTTCTTAAAAATCAAGTTGCTTATGTTAGTGACCGCAAAATAAAACAGGTTCATCCACATACTTGCACCTGAATTGAGTACGGCTTTTTAGCGCTCCTTATTGTAATTTTGTAATTGTGCTGGCTTTTGCTAATAACTTCAGTTAAGAAATAATATTATTAGATTTCCGTAGAGTTCGAGCTATCTCTACTCTATAATTTGATCAAAATTAGTCCACAGGTGCACCCATTCACTATATTATGTATGTATAGTGCATCGAAACTCTATATTTATGGTGTAGAGTGCATTCATTCACTATATGTGTGGTGTATAGTGCATCCATTCCCTATATGTGTAGTGTAGAGTGTATCCATTCATTATATGTGTGGTGTATAGTACATCCATTCACTATATGTGTGGCGTATAGTGCATCCATTCCCCATATGTGTAATGTATAGTGGCATCCATTCACTATATGTGTGGTGTATAGTGCATCCATTCCCTATAAGTGTAGTGTAGAGTGTATCCATTCATTATATGTGTGGTGTATAGTACATCCATTCACTATATGTGTGGCGTATAGTGCATCCATTCCCCATATGTGTAATGTATAGTGCATCCATTCACTATATGTGTGGTGTATAGTGCATCCATTCCCTATATGTGTAGTGTAGAGTGTATCCATTCATTATATGTGTGGTGTATAGTACATCCATTCACTATATGTGTGGCGTATAGTGCATCCATTCCCCATATGTGTAATGTATAGTGGCATCCATTCACTATATGTGTGGTGTATAGTGCATCCATTCCCTATAAGTGTAGTGTAGAGTGTATCCATTCATTATATGTGTGGTGTATAGTACATCCATTCACTATATGTGTGGCGTATAGTGCATCCATTCCCCATATGTGTAATGTATAGTGCATCCATTCACTATATGTGTGGTGTATAGTGCATCCATTCCCTATATGTGTAGTGTAGAGTGTATCCATTCATTATATGTGTGGTGTATAGTACATCCATTCACTATATGTGTGGCGTATAGTGCATCCATTCCCCATATGTGTAATGTATAGTGCATCCATTCACTATATGTGTGGTGTATAGTGCATCCATTCTCTATTGGTTACTATAACAATATGTAGGGTAGTTTAGTAAATATACAATTTTAATCTTAAATTGAGAAACAAAATGGTCTGTATTTTGTATGTTTTGAATTTTGACGAGATCTATCTGGTCTTCAAAATACTATATTATTATAAATTATATGATAAACATATATTTAAATCCAACGTTTATTAGTGGATTATATGTTCATAAATTTTCTTTATAAACTTAATATAACTTTTCTTTATATTCAATAATTTCTAGCGCTATAATTGACTTGCCTATATGGTTATAATGTTTAATTTGTATATCGCATGGTTGACGTATTTCATTAACAACATTTATTAAAACACGAACAGGTATTATTACTTTACTTCTTTTTAAACACTAATAATTAAAATAATATCACTAAGTTAAGTTAAAATATGAAATAACCGTTATTGACTTAAATCTACGACAGGTTTTCATAAAACCGTAAATGGTTTAAAATTGTAGAGTAACAATTCTGGATTAAGTTAAAAACGAGATTTAACTGTTAAACTATTTTAACCTGGTTTACAAACAACACTTTGTTTTTTGACAGCACGTTCTCAGTAGAGTAAATGGTGGCCGCGACTTCATCTTTTTTTATGTTAAGATCGGCAGACAGGCTGACGGTCCACTTGATGGCAGGTAGCTATCGTCGCCTATAACACAAGCAACGCCAAAGCTGCTGCAAGTGCGCTGCCGACTACAGTAGGATTAAGGATGGATTAGGAGGGGATAGGGATATGGACTCTGGCATCCCTTACTCACTCACCGAAACACAACAGCACACGTGCTGTTATTTCACGGTGTTATTCTGTAAGGCCAAGTTAATTTCACGGCGGCCGCCCAAATGACAGCGAAACGCAGTGTGCCCTGTGCCACTACTTTCCAACTCCAGACCAGAGCCAAATTTGAAAAAGTCATTTTTCAAAGTTGACCCTGCCGGGAATCGAACCTGGGAACCTTAGAACAGAGCTAAAGCAAGCACTCTAACCACTCATCTAACGGGTTCGTCAAAGATATAATAAGATAATTAATTAAGACAATATGAAATCTTACGTAGAGATTTAAACTAAGTGCCTTTACAAAGAAAGTTGTAGAAGCCGAGCCAAGATTTTCTATTAACACTTATTATTTTATGATAGTATATAACAATAATTACGAAATTACTGTTAATATAACATATATATTTAAGAAACTATGAATTCCCCAAATAAACCGAACCTTGCAATAAAAACCCGAAATTTAACAGTTTGCTATGCAAATTGTATAAGTGACGAGCGAGAAGTTCGAAAAATCACTATAACTTTTCATCCCCTAAGTTCGAAATCGAACATAGCCAAAAGATCGCTCGAGGTGAACTTTATTTTATCTGTGAAAACCGCATGAAAACCCTTCAGTAGCAGCAGATGGACAGACGACCCATTCGATGAGTGCTTTGTTCGAGGGCTCCCGGGTTCGAGCCCCGGCAGGGTCAACTTTGAAAATTTCTCTGATCTGGATCAGGAAAGTACTGGCACATTGCTTTTCGCAGTCATTTGGGCCTTATGCATTCAAGTATATTTTTATTTATTTAATTTTAGGAGTAGAGAGTCGGTCGCACTTAAGGGATTCACTGAGGCAAATGACATTTACAATAGAACTCGCTGGCGGCGGATCCAATTCAACAGGCCTAGAAATGGTGTTTTTTTATTTTTACCATTAGAACATTACACAAATTTTTTTTTTATTAATACAACTTTTTAATCTGATATCAACTTATTAATAGGTACAGGATTCATATGCGCGCAATAAGCCGTTTTCGAGAGAATTTTCAATAAAAGTCAAATTCTTCTTGTGTTCTAACTTTTTTTGTGGAGTTTCTATTACTTTAACGAAAATTCTAATTAATACAATTGGTTCTTCACATGTTTAAGTATAATATATATATTTTTCAAAGCAATTGTCTTGTCTATTTCTTGTAACATCTTCATTAAACAATGGATATTTTTAGTATTTAGCGATTGTCTCCCCCTTAAGGCGTAAAGCCTTAAGTAAAACAGCAGAAGCGCTAAGATTGAATGCGCTCGTTATGTTAGTTGTCGGCCTATTAAGCACCGGCTGTTCCAAACAGCCTCAGGACGTGTGACATTATACAAATGTAGGTCCTTGGCGTCAATGTCGCTCTATACAAACTCCGGTCACGTATGCAGGAGTCCTGTCGGCAAAAGTACACACTTCGATTGAATAATGACGTAGGTCGTGCTTAACTTACAAACAGATAAGCCTTCAAGTTGGTAACAAGCCAATTGTAGGAGACCTAATCACAATAATAGCATGATATATTTTTGTCAGGCATTGATTTTTATTTTATTTTTCAAAATAAAACATAATGATGAATAGATAATTTATGAAATATCATAAAAAAATAATGAAATTTTCAATTGACTGTCTGGAGTAAGACATTAAGCTGTGGAATGTTTTAACAATCTCGCGTTTCCTCTGGCAGCTGGCAACTTACTGCGATGCAAGGTCTATGGATTCAGCTGAGGATTCCGTAGTAAGTGTCTACACCACACAATCTACCACGGCTGGGACCGCTGCTCCTCTGGACGTTTATCGACAGATCGCTGACAATATAGCAGAGAAGATCACATCACCTATTTACAGGTATTTTTAAATAAATCTTTTCAATTCAATGCGTTCGCTCAAGAGATATAAAACAGGCAGGTAACCTTAACTCTTAAGGGTACTTACCCTTAAGAGGTAAGGTAAGGTCACCTTAACTCTTTGTAGCCCATTTAGACTTCTACATCTTGGTACACTCAAATACTTCTAAACTCATTCCACATTTCATGCATGCAGGCTTCACTTATTTGTTATGACGGTCCACTTGTTATGGCTACAGACACCTATAACAAAAGCAACCTCACAAGTGCTGCAAATGCGCTGCCAACCTAAGGAGGATAAAGGATTAGCGATTAGGAAAGGATAAGGAAATGGGCTCTGGCATCTTTTAATAATTATTTTTTATGTTAAGTTCGGCAGACAGGCTGACGGTCCACTTGCTGGTAAAACAGCAAGTGGCTACCGTCGCCTATAACACAAGCAATGCCAAAGCTGCTGCAAGTGCACTGCCGACTACAGTAGAATTAAGGATAAAGGATTAGGAGGGGATACGGTGGTCTTCTGTAAGGGAGTGGTTACTGCCGCCAGACGGGCTGCCGAAATGACTGCGAAACACAGTGTGCCCTGCCGATACTAAACACAACAGTACCGAAACACAGACTCATTGGCGATGACTCCCTTACCGGGGCTGGCTTGCAGAGTCTTGAGCACAGGCGCTTGGTAGCCAGCCTTGTGCGTTGGACTTGCACCAGCTAGTCCCCCCTAGCCCCTTCTACCATCGGACAACAAGGCGCACATTTAAATGTCACCCTTATATGGTTGATATATCTAAAATCCGCACGTTGCGGTTCGGGTCAACTTTTTTGATTCGAACTGCTAGCGTGTGGAACCAACTTCCAGCACCCTTGTTTCCACAACACTACAACCCTGGACTCTTCAAGTCGCGAGTGAATCGGTTCTTAATAGACAAGCATGCTCCATCTTAGATCGCGTCATCACTTACCATCAGGTGAGACTGCGGTCAAATGCTTGATCTATCATTATAAAAAAAAAAAAAAAAAAAAAAAAAACAAAAAAAAAAAAAACACAACAGTGTATGATTATTTCACGGTGGTATTCAATAAGGGGGTGACAAGACGGGCTACGCAAAAGCAGAATTCCTTGCCGCTACTTGCCAGATATTTCAGTATTCACTTTTCAGCCGGACCAGAGCTAAAATTTCTAAAATTGACCCTGCCGGAACTGCTGAAACAGAGCGTTAAAACAAGCACCTCAAACACTCGACCGGAGGTCACATTTATCCGGATATCACTCGATTTCAAACAGTTTTTAAACACGCAAAGTTAACTTAACTCTCTGTTCTAGCGTTCCCGGGTTCGATTCCCGGCAGGATCAACTTTGAAAAATCAACTTTTCAAATTTGGCTCTGGTCTGGATTTGAAAAGTAATGGCAGGGCACATTGCGTTTCGCAGTCATTTGGGCAGCCCGTCTGGCGGCAGTAACCACCCCCATTTATAAGACCACCGTGAAATAACACCAATGCCAGAGCTATCCTCAATCCTACTGTAGTCGGCAGCGCACTTGGAGCAGCTTAGGCGTTGCTTGTGTTATAGGCGACGGTAGCCACCTACCACCAAGTGCACCGTCAGCCTGTCTGCCGATCTTAACATTAAAAAAATACAAGTTCACCATTAGACCTATTTTGATAAATTATTTCTTAATTCGATAAAAAAGAAATAAAAGTAAAAAAGAAAAGCTTCGCTTCCACTTAGCCTAACAGTGTGCTGTAAGTAATTGCTAAGTTAGTGTCTTTGATTACTTTGTTTTACGGGCGAGACATTTATCGCCACTTCTCAAGGTTTAAGGAAGGACTGCGTTTAGTGTTCATTAGTATTGTCCAAAATAGAATAAAGCAGTATTCTTAATCTTTTTAGAGGTAGTGTTTAAAGACTTTACATTTCTTTCTTTGAAATCTGGTTACAACCTTTTCATTTCTAGCCTTAACAGAAAACCACCGTGAAATAACAGCACGTGTGCTGTTGTGTTTCGGTGAATGAGAAAGGGATGTGAAAGCCTATTTCCCTATCCCTTTCTTATCCTAAATCCTATTTGAATAATTTAAAAAATCCCAATATCTCGAAAACGGTGCGATTTGTGATTAGGTCAAAATGTTTTCATGTTCTATCTTATCGATAACTCCAATATTGACCTCTATTTACGAAATCTAAAATTTACATTTTAGAATAGTTTTTAGTATTTTTACGATAAAGAATAATCTATTAAAATAAACATTTAAGTGTTGAAGTTAATTAAAATTTTATAAATTTTACAGATTTCTTGGTATTGGAAGAAATAATACAAGTGACGTAAAACTGACGACTAAGAAACCTTGGGACAAGATCGAACTGCTAGACGACGCACCAGAAGATGTTTCCAAAATAGATCTCAAACCTGTCGACAACGACATAACTAAAGAGAGAGATGTAGAGGAACTGTCAGTGGAGGCGCTAAAGAAGTCAGACAAAAAACCCGAAAAAATCGTATTGTACTCTAATTATTTACCTACCAATGAAAAGTTTGAATTCAACGATACAATCAGTGATGATGTAGAAAGCGATGATGACGATGATAGTGATGAACCTTTAGAATTAGATGAAGAAAAACCTCGAGAGGGTATCGTGTATTTTTTAGAGCTAATCGGTAGTTTCATACAACTTGCTTACGGGGCTCTGTTAGCCATATTTAAGCCTTCTAATAGTAGTAGTAATAATTCTAGTTAAATCTTGGTACATTTTAGCTTCTAGCAAATAATAGCTAAAAAGCTTTGATTTCGTCCGCGTAATTTTAGAAATTATATCCTACCTATGAAGCTATACATTGACAAAAGTTTAATTGAAATCGGTTGGACAGTTTCGGAGATATATAAAAAGAAACAAATTATAGTGGGTGAGGTATCTGAAAATTATACCAAAATATTTTACGTTGGCAACCAATGCGCTCTTTTGGATTCAGATAGTACAAGTGCAGATGAGTCTAAAAAGTTCGGGACCTGGCCCTGTATCAATATGACTGATGATGAAATCAATATGGTCACCGAATTTTTCTCATGTGATTCTACATTTGCCTATATAACTCGGGTTTGTCCTTTGATATTAACCTATATTCAGGATTATTATTCAGGAGTAAACGCGCATTCCGATGGTATCTTTGACATTATCATTTAGGTACATATTACCAGAAATATTTGTACCTTTAACTTTATTTAAAAAAAATCCTAGTTATTTAGACATTTTTCTAAATAACTAGGAATCCATTATAATTATGTATACCTGAAAAGTGTCATTATACTTTTTTGTTCATCAAAAAACTACCTACTTTTCGAACGGTATGTAAGTATATATGACTTCCATTTTATCAAAAACATTCTCTATATAACATGGCTTTATATTCGGACGGATTCCAAGTTATTTAGCAAAATATTAAAAAAAATAAAAATTTTTTTTAGTAAAGTTACAAATATTTCTGGTATTATGTATTATTATAGCGTTGGAAAGCGCGTTTACTCCTGAATGATATATTGATATAGGACGGTCGAGGCAAAGATTTGTTATTATTCCTTTATTTTTTCCTCATTGTTTCAACACATTATATATTTTTTACACACAGAAATACAGAGTAGTTAGGATAACATTGACAGATCTTCTCAAAATAAAATAATAATCACTAACAGTATAAAATAGCATCACAAAAATTTACGTCACCAACGACGCTATAAGGCCAGAAAAATTTGTGTCCCGGGCTTTTTAGACTCGTCTGCCCATGTACTGTCTGAATCCAAAAGAGGACATTGGTTGCCAGATCTGAAACTCTTTCAGCTGAAAGAGTTTCAGATCTGGCAACCAGATTATATAACCTGATATAGCTATATAACCAGATTATAATGGTATATTGTAAATATATTTGATAAGCTCACAGCACATTCTGCGTCAGGTAGCAATTTTGAATGTTTTTGTTGATTTTGATACACCCACTTATTTTGTTTTCGTAGAATCTTCAATTACAGACACTAATTAACTGATTAAATAATAAACTGTCTTTTAAATAATTAAGAGTTTTGATATTTTAAAACTATTAACTATATAATATAGTTATAATGTATTGGGCACATATAATACTTTAAATCGATTTTTATAAAAAGTGCAAAAGTTATTTAAAGGAATTATTTTCATTTTGAAATCCATTTTAGATATGTACGAAAGCATTTCATCTTAAATTAAAATTAAAATGGAGAATTATATGAGAACTTTTGGATTACAAAATTATTTAAAATATTCTTTGTCTATAAATGATAAACTTTATATTTGTAACGAGAATTGAAGCGTCTTTAGTGCCATTTTATTAGTCACCTACATTGTAGTCTTACTTAATAGTTTTGATAAGAAAACGAGAATTTTATTTGTTAATTTTCTGTAAATACTTTGTATTGGGACAGTTATTTAAATAAATATGAATTTTTTTAATTACAATTTTTCTTTTTAAGTCAACTAAGAACATCAACGCCTATCAAAACCTTTGAATATGAAACAGCAGTGGTTGATTGGCGTAATTTAGCAGTTACGTAATAAGTAGGCACATGGTGGTATGTCATCTCCGTGAACTACTGAAACCGATACGATTCTTTAGTGCTTTACAAAATTGAAGAGTTGATATAATTATAAAGATCTTCCCATCTTCCTGAAGCTATAGCGAAAGCTGGTGCTAAAACAGAGAATGCAGAGGAACGAGATTAAAAAAATTTTCTAACTAATATGGTAAATGCTACAGTTTGTGTGTTTGTTTTGCTTCACGCCTTAACTACTCAACTGATTATCACGAAATTTTGCATATCTATACGTTGTTAGGGATTCTGTATCCCTAACAAAAGGATACAGGATACCTTTCATCCAGAAAAAAATACGGGTTGCACTGTGCATTAACGTTGTGCATTTTTGATATTTTGGAATGGTTAGGGAATAATAGTATAGCGACTGGTCTCCACTCAGTGGCGACCGTCCACTACGTCACCCACTTGTGTGGCTACCGGACGCCACTCTGGCGACGGTCACGAACACCTCTAATAGAGCCCCAATTTTGCTACCACATATATAACTCCGATAGAATCACATTAAACTTCCACCTGGCTACCGGCTGCCATTCTGGCGGCGGTCGCCAAACTTACAACTATTCATTACTTCCATTGTAACAGTTAGTATACATCCGTGTGACATATTGTTAGATAGGGCTAAACGAGGCCCTTCCATTTATGATTTCAGCCAAGTGTTTGGCTACTGGACGCCACTCTGGCGACAGTCGTCAACACCTTTCACACTAGAATTTATCCAACTTACTCATACACCAATTTATGCCATGTAACTTGCCCAATTACACCAATTTCATACTTGGCGACTGGTGGCCACATTGGCGACGGTCGCCAACACCACAAATAGTGCTCTAAGGGGAGGACTTTTCTTTTCTACTACACACATATTTAAACCTAATAGAATCACTTTTAAAGCTTGAGACATACATATCCTACATTATATACTACATTACGACTAGCCAACTCAACTAGACCCCGGACCCGCTAAAGAAGTTTTCACTTCAAAAAAAGTACTATTCCCGAGGAACAATCTGCAAGAAAAATGAGTACTGGCAGGTTACACTACGTTTTCCAGTCATAAATTGGACAGACCATCTGGCTGCGGTAACCAAACCTCTTACAGAAGACCACTGTAAAATAACAGCTCGCATGTTGTTGTCATTCGGCAAGGAAGTAAGATGATAGCAGTGCCCATTTCCCTGACTCCTCTAAGGTCGGCAGCATTCCTGCAACTCTATGACGTTTCTTATGGTACTAGGTGATGGTTGCCACTGCTGTCAAATAGATAGTCAATTAGCCTGCCGCTAAAAACATTTTATTAAATTTAAGGGTAACTTGTATTACTCTTAATTTTCTAATTAGAAACTAGTCTTGATCCTATTGGATCTTCTCTCACATGTGGTTAAGGCTTGAAAGCTTAGCTCAATCGTAAGTTTAATTCGCAACGTAAAAGGCGAATATTTCTCTCCATTGAGGCAGAAACAAAATAAAAGCCTACACTGAGACCACACCTTTCTCTGCGGTTCTGTTCTGATTGTGGATCTTTATATTATTTTCTTCGTTTTATTACTGGACTGTTTAATTTAAGTCGCATGCAATCCAAATTTGCAATGTGCATTAAAATTTCTCTTAGTTTTCACGTTTATTATTATTATTATTACTTGCTGAGGAAGACAGGTTGACAGTCCTCTTGATCTTGATGATAGCTAACTCCTATTAAAAGCAACTCCGTGAAGGTTGCATTTTGATTGGATAAATAATAAAGATTAACGAGGGGATAGGGCAATGGGCTCTGGCATTCCTTACTCACTCACCGAAACACAACGGTGCACATGCTGTTATTTCACGATGGTCTTCTTCGAGGATATGGTAACTGCTGCCAGACAAGCTGCCCGACAAGCTGCCCAAATGACTGTGAAACGCAGTGTGTTCAAAATGTTACGATTATAAGGATATTGACAAATTTAAGAAGTAAAATGAAATCAAATGTCAGCATAAATTACATCATTCATCGGTCTCTCGCCACAATCAACGTATCCTCGATGCTTGAACCAAATGGCATCATACGTGATGATGTCTGATGTCATTAGTTCCATGGAGCAGGGTCTAATGTGGGATGCCACCTGCGTCGATACTTTGGCACCATCCCATCTTCATGGAACAGTTGCCCATCTTCATGGCACAGCTGGTGCTGCGGCAGATGCGCCGAGAAGCGAAAAATACACAAATACAGAGATAGCGGTACCGGCTACATTTTCATTCCCCGTGTCGAATCTCTGGGTCCTTGGGGTCCCAACGCGCTTAAATTTTTTAAATTTTTACTTTACCAAAACGTTTGGTCGAACCTTGAAAAGATTTGGGTTGAATGAGCTCGTAAATACGTTGACAGATGCCTGTATTTCCGGGCTCTAAATATCTGGGCTCCTAAATTGCTCCTAATTAAGCTGGCATCGCTTCATCCTATTTAGGATGCACAGCTTTTTGGCCGCTGATTGAGCTTTGGACTCGATAGAAGTACCGAAGTTGAGATTAGAGCACAACCTCACGCCAAGAAGCTCGAGATCATTGCCCACAGGTAAGCATCTCGGAAATTTGGAGACAAGACGAAAGGGCTCCTTTTTGTAGAGAACAAACAGAGTTACAGAAAATAATGTTTTGTATTATCATAATATGATTTAAATTGACACATTTTTCTTGAGACTGTGCTGAGCAAGTTTGTATAAGAATAGAGCTATCTTCTACTAAATATTCTTAAAAGGTTCGTGGAAGACTCTAGAAAACGTGTTCTGACAAATAGTTTCGCTTTCAGACCTAAATTACAAACATCTCACGCCTCTAGAATGATATATCATTTATTACATGGGTGGGACGGAGTTCACATTGCGTAAGTAATGTTTTCAAGTGATGCTATTTTTGGTGTTTCAAAAAAGGTGAGACACCTTTCTATTTTATTTATAAAAAAGGTGACGGTTACGGGAATAGAATTATGTTATCATGAATGTATTTGAAATGATTTAAATATGTATAAAAACGATTGAAAAGTCTTCTTTTAACATGCTTTCAAAAATCACCTTCAGTGAGTACCTAACTGTTTACTTATATGTTACAAACTGTTACTAATACATATATTAATTATATACGTAAGTATACAAATGCGCCGAATATGGTTTTGTACCATTCGGAGTCGAGATACTCGGTCCGTGGGGCCCTGCAGCAATGAGCCTCTTCGAAGACATCTCGAAGAGGCTTATTGCTGCGACGGGAGACCGAAGAGCTGGCACTTTCCTCGGCCAACGTATTAGTTTGGCCAGCGTACTCGGTACAATGCCGCAGGGTCCATTTTTATATTATTAGTTTTTAATCAATTTAATATTAATTTATTTTTAGATTAAATAATTTTAGTTTTTAGTATTTAAATTTAAATATAATATAATGAAGTGTGCTTTTTATAGAATTAAAATGAATAAAGTGTAGTATACAAATCTATTCTATACATATAATAAAATCGTAAACGAGCCGTGTCTATTACATTAAATACACGCTAATCTCAAAAACAACTTAACCGATTTGAATGCGGTTTTATGCGGTTATTTTAGCAAGCTTCCTATATTATTACAAAAAAGATAAACAGACATTGAACAAGTGTCTAAAAAATTTATTACAAAAGCGTGTTTAAGCAGTTAGAGTTAGGCACGGTTTAAATAATACTTTTGATATTTAAATACATGTCAATGCTTGTCGAAGCCTCAAAGTTAGTCTAAACTGCTTTGTCTCTAATTTTCGCAAGTTGTATTTAGTGGTGTGGTTATGATTATGATGAAATATCGGTTTTTTTTACTTTTTATTCTTGAACCCAATTTTCTTCACGTTCACGAAAATTTATTTTAATATTGCAATTGTCCATTTTTTTCCATATTACTTGAAATAATTTTTATATATGTTATACTCATTTGACAATGAGTAATGACGATTGACAAGTCTTGATAAACGCATTCCATTCTTTCAACTGATCACAGTGGCTCTAGCATGAGTTTACGATACTACACTCGCTAGCGAGAGCGTAAAACATTTATATGGAAAATTGATAATTTGACATTGACAGTTCACGATTTTCCATACAAAATTTTTACGTTCTCGCTAGCGAGTGTAGTATTGGTGTAGTATCGTAAACTCATACTAGAGCCTCTGTTCTATGTATGTAAGTTATATACGTAAGTTTTGGTTCCAAAACATACTTATGGCGGTGCATTTAGAGCAATAATTAATTTATAATCACATAGTGTTTATCCCATTCCAATAGGTTTACAAACAAAAAAGATAGGCGCTATACCGTATATACCACGCGTACGAAGTTGAGGGCTCAACTAGTATCAAATATTTATTAATCCCTGCAATTATTTGCCTGCACATTTTTTATTAAGGTCGTCAGACAGGCAGACGGTCCACTTGATGGTAGGTAGCTACCATTGCCTAGAACGCAAGAAACGTCACAGGTGCTGCAAGTGCGCTGCCAATTACAGTATTAAGGATAAGGGTTAAGGGAATAGGCTCTGGCATCCCTTACTCACTAACGAAACACAACAGCACACGTGCTGTTATTTCGCGGTGGTCTTCTGTAAAGGGGTGGTTACTGCCGCCAGACGGACTGCCCAAATGACTGCGAAACTGTCACTGCTTAAACATGTAAAAATGTAAATGTGAGCCGTTTTAAAAGGCCATTGTGGACGTTTCTGCAAAAACATCTTTTCTATAGTGAATGTCTACTTAAAAACTATGTGGTGACTATTATATTTGAATATTATATTTGTAAAAATGGGTACACTGCGTTTCGCAGTCATTTGGGAAGCCCGTCTTGCGACAGTAACAGAAGACTACTGTGAAATAACAGCACGTGTGCTGTTGTGTTTCGGTGAGTGAGTAAGGCATGCCAGAGCCCATTTCCCTATCCCCTCCTAATCCCTTATCCTTAATCCTACTGTATTTGGCAGCGCACTTGTAGCAGCTTTGGCGTTGCTTGTGTTATAGGCGACGGTAGCCACCTACCATCAAGTGGACCGTCTGCCTGTCTGCCGATCTTAACATTAAAAATAAAAACACAATAACTTACCTTCTCATCTGGTATTTTATGTTTATGTTTATGTTTTATTTATAAAAACTGTATATTATTTTCAATCCAAGGCTCAAGAGAGAATTAATTCTGTGTTAATTTGAAAATATGCTCATATATCATATATCATCGGTTAGGGGAACCGGTCACTCCCCTTAGCATACGCTTTTGTGTTCGTCATGGATTATTCTTGCCGCAAAGTATATGATATCCATATCATTACCAAACTTTCCACCAAAAGCGCTTGCGCAAATATTATGTGTAATAATAGCTACTGTGTTTTTGTCTGATGCCTCCCTCGTTGGATGCCATGTAATAATAAATAAATAAATGTGTAGCCGTTATTTATTCTAATTGACTGATGTTGGCGTTTAAAAGTCTGCCTTTTTCTGCGTGAAAAAAAACAATTATCTTTGTACATTTTTGGACCCTTGGACCCCTCCCATGAGAAAGCTATAGCTACACCCATGATAATAATGATTCCATTTAATGCATTAGTACTATTATTTATTCTGTGACTTGGTGACAATTAGGGCCCAGTTTTAAAAGAGTTAAGACGAACTAAAGATATGTTTAAAAAAAATTATCTAATTTTCACATTACAAATAATTTAATTAAATGATTTCTAAATATATATATTCTCAAGCACCTATAGTATTTGTGATAATTATAAATAATAAAATTATAGGTAACAAAATATTGTAGTCTTCCTTAAAGGTCAAATCGTTTCATAATTGAACTAGACAAAGCCGTTCATTTTTTAAATGCACGATATAACCACTACTCCTTAAGTATTATTAACTATTTGCAAAGCAATTTTATGTGGGTAAGTAATGTACATGTTACCGTAAAAGATTTAAATCCGTTTCATCTAAAAGTTATTGGTAAAATGCAAACTTTTTAAGTCAGTTGTGATACTCGCCTCCATCAGGGACATTTGAAGTAAACTATCATAACTATCCTGTTCTGTTTTGGCTCGTCAGTGAGGGTCGACATACCCTATTCCTACATGCCTTAGGGAGGCTCTTACGGCAATACTAGGTGTATCACGACTTCAAACATGTTGTTTTTTATGGTGAGACTTTGGTGATGGGATGAGTATCTGCTGCCCCCAGAGATGTTCCCTAATTTATGGTTGTAGAACGCAGCATGCCCTGCTAGTAAAATTAATGTCCGCTATTTATATACGAGTCGATCGCCTGTACGTTGGACAGACTCTATAAAGACTGCTACACAAACCACCATAGTCCAGTGTTCCCGCAACGCTGAAGACCGTGGCGAGTGGAGACTTATTGCCGGAGCTACGTTATCCAAAGCCGAGATGCATGATCGTTCAACCACGACCACTCTGTCAAGAGTGAACGACTAAGAAGGAGGAGGAGGATTTATATACGATGATATACAACGTCTGTGTGAACAGCAAGATGTAAAGGAACGAGTGAAGAGTTACTCCAATCCCAATTATCGTAAATTTGGGCCTTGGTTAGATTAGTGTTTCAAATTGACCCAAAAAACATTTCACTACGGAAGCAAAGGTTTTGGGCTGGTTATAAAGCTTAATACGTCATAATAATGTTATACTAAACTATGTCTGTAACTCGTGCGTTTACGATAAAACGGATTTCGGATTTTTAAGGTAACATAGTATACATAATATTATTATTGTTTTCATTTTCTTAAACTAAAACTTATAAAGTAAAGGTTGTAAGTATCGCAGTTCCGAAGACAGTTTCGATTCGTCCTTGGCCAGTTCAGCGACCATTTCCTTGGCCCTGTTGTTGGCGTATTCGTGCTCACAATCGCGCCGCTCGACCATTTTGGCCAGCGCGAAACTCAGCTGCGCCCGCGCACCACCGTTGGCAGAGTCTACCAGGTTCTTCATCACCTCCGGGGAGAAACCCTGGAAGAAATAAAACCGTTTTTCTATAAGTGAAATTAGCATTTGCAAGTTAAATAATGTTTGTGTAGCCACGGTAGCGGTAGCCACCTACCGCCAATTGGCTTTTATTGCCTGATTTGAGTTGCCTGGTTTGAGTAACTCACAAAATACATTTATAGAGTCGGGACGTTCTATAAATCTAGTGTCACACATGCCGACCAGTCTTTTTTTCTTACTTTCTGAATGAATGACATCTATCGTTTTTTTTTTCAGTCAGATTTCGGGGGGGATAAATCCCAACTATCCCCCCTCTGTATACGTGCTTGACCACGAAGGGATGAAACACTTGCCCACGCCGCAAGTGTTCCGCAAGTGGAACGGTTCCGGTTGGATTAATTCGTAAAGAATAGATGTAATTAATATTACAACAATATTAAAAAAAGTAAATAAATGACTCTTGATTATTGGGGTAAAGAATTAAAAAAATGTTGCATAAGTATTTTTTTCCTAGATAAATCATTTCATTTTGCCTGTTTTTTCAGTATATATCTTATATCCTAATATAACATATATATTAGCATATATGTATATGTCACAGTAATAATAGTAAATGGAGAAAAAAGTGGAAAATTTTAAATTTTGTAACAAGATACAGCGGAAACAGCAGTCAGATTAAACAGGACAACATAGTCACTACGTTCAACATAGCAAAGGATATACAATGTCCCTAATTAGGGATAATTATATTAGGGGTTCCGGTCACTCTCCCCCTAACCTCTATTTAATGATTTGTTGAGATTAAAGAAGTTAAATCATCAATCTATTTTAATATAATATTTTTTTTATTAAATCAAGGTAGCGCTTGACCACTATCTCATCTGGTGTGAGGTGCAGATGCGGCGGAAGGTGGACCACGCTTACCCAGTAAATGCCCATTTACCCTGGTTTTGAAGACCCCGAGGTTGTAGTTCTGTGGGAACACAGACGCAGGCAATGAGTTTCACTCCTTAGCAGTCCGAACAAGGAAGGTGGAACTGAAACGCTTCGTGCGTGATCGAGCTATATCGACCACGAACAGGCACGTATCCAGACTTTTAGTTCGGGGGGGGGGGGGGGGGGACAAACATTGAAACAACCATGTGAACTGTGTAAAAATCGCTGTATCACAGGTTTTTAGAGAAATCAAGAAACTACTCTTTTCCATCGCAGCTATGAATGTAGACGCAGTTTGGGCAACAGTTCTGTTTGTGCAGGATAGTTCTCTCAATGTAATGACAATAGGTTTGAGTAACTCACAAAATACATTTATAGAGTCGGGACGTTCTATAAATCTAGTGTCACACATGCCGACCACTCTTTTTTTCTTACTTTCTGAATGAATGACATCTATCGTTTTTTTTTTCAGTCAGATTTCGGGGGGGATAAATCCCAACTATCCCCCCTCTGTATACGTGCTTGACCACGAAGGGATGAAACACTTGCCCACGCCGCAAGTGTTCCGCAAGTGGAACGGTTCCGGTTGGATTAATTCGTAAAGAATAGATGTAATTAATATTACAACAATATTAAAAAAAGTAAATAAATGACTCTTGATTATTGGGGTAAAGAATTAAAAAAATGTTGCAGTTCCAAAGTGGCGCCACAAGTTGAAGGTGTTTCTGTTAATTTTCTTATAAACGTCAAGCATTACCTAACTATCTGGACTAATGGTAGAGGGGGTCTTTCCGACGATAGTAGGAAAAGAACCATGAACGGCATTCCGAAGAGTATATAACTACTACGTTTCGGCATTGGATGTGAACACATGTCGAGCTAGTTTTAGCTAGTTCTGCAATATATTAGTTATGGGAATATATTGTATTCACGAAGCATATTTCGTGTTTTTGGCTATGTCTGGACCTGATGATCCTTGTACCTCAGAGGAAACCCGAGATCAGAAGTGGGGTTATCTCAAGAATACTCCACTGAAAATTAAAACGACTCAATCAGGTGGTGTCAATCGTTTTATCGAAACTATAAAAGGTTCTGTTCCTAGGGATGAACGCTCCCTCATTAATGACAGCACAGCCTATTAGTTAAGTGAGGATCGATTTTGTAACATTAACTGGACTTGGTAATCACGCAGTTTACTGTATACACTACAAATCCTATCACTTGTTTACATAGAGGGCTATTGAGTTCAGATTTTTTCAATATGATGTCATTTTAAGTTTAAAATTTAAGATAAGTTTTTATGTTAAGACTGCGTTGTTTGTTTCGATGTGCCTTAAAATACTAAAATACAAGTTATTACACCCAAACGAATTCAAAAGTATGATTAGTTTTGAAGAGACTGGTAGCTATAACTCTTGTAATAATAGTTGTAAGTTAGTCTCCAATAGTTTTATCAGATACCCTCAAATAATTTTCCTTGTTAAAGTTTCTCAACGCAGTGTATCTACAGGACGGTTAGAAATACGCTTTTTTTTTGATAAATCGCGTGATTACAGTGACGCCCTTACCATGTGAGTGCAGAGTAACGTAAAATTTGTTAAACGACCCATTTGTTCTTCCTACACAGAGTATAGTACTTTTGTCGTTAGAATATCGAAACGATGGGGAGACCCTTAACGCAGCTAAGGTTCTCAAGAATTTTTGTCATATTTCGAGGTCTCAAATTCACCACGGTGGCGTGGTCATTCAGTAAATCAACACAACACACAGCTGGTGGGCCTAACTCTAGTCTTTTTTTATGTTAGATCGGCAGATTGACGGTCCACTTGATGGTAAGTGACTACCGTCGCCTGTAACACAAGCAAAACGCTCCTGCTGCTGCAAGTGCCCTGCCGAATACAGTAGGATTAAGGATAAGGGATTAGGAGAGGATAGGGAAATGGGCGTTGGTATCCTTTACTCATTTACGAAAGACAACAGCACATGTGCTGTTATTTCACGGCGGTCTTCTGTAAGAAGGTGGTCAGTGCCGCCAGAAGGGCTGCCCAAATGACTGCGAAACACAGTGTGCCCTGCCACTACTTTCCAGATTCAGACCAGAGCCAAATTTGAAAAGTTCATTTTTCAAAGTCGACCCCGGCGGGAATCGAACCCGGGAATCTAGAACAGAGCGTAAAGGCAAGCACCCTAACCACTCATCCAACGGGCTCGTCATTTAGTTTTGATTAAAAACACAAACTTTTTATAGCTGACAACTCGCTGACCACAGACAAATTTAAATATTATATTTTATACACAAAAAGTGATAAAAAAATCGTAACGAAACAACGGCTGGTAGCGTCACCTCTTAAAAAGCTATAAGGAAAAAGTAAACAATCACTAATGGTACCGCTGCCAAAATTATTGAAAAAGAATTGACATATCAAATCTTGGACACGGGTCTCATGCTGCAGCAATGCTGCAGCTCAAAACACACATAAATGTTTAAAAAATACTTGATTATTTTCATACTAGCTGAGCCCGAAACTTCGTACGCGTGGTATAGCGTGTGACTTTTTTGTTTTTAACCGATTGGAATGAAACAAACACTAAATGTTAGAGAAGCTTGCCGCAATAGATCAGTGAAAACCGCATTCAAATCAACATATCAACATTTTCAGCATATCTCTAATAGGGCTTTTCAGTTCATGGTCTAGTGATAAAAAAATTGTTCTAGTTTCAAATGTCCTGCAACTTACTTGTACCTGTATAAGACTCTGGTTCGATCACAACTTGAATACGCCTCGATAGTTTGAAATCCCTTCTATGATAAGTATTGCCAACAACAGATAGAATTAGTGCAGCGTAAATTCCTTAAATTATGCTTCCGCTCTAGTTTAGAACAGCGACGATTGCTCCTGGATGCTATGTTCTTGCATAATGTTTGCCGCAACCGCTATGACTTTAATTGCTTAGTAAATAATATTTACTTACTAAATAATATTTACTTACTAAATAATATATACCAATAGTGGCAGGGCACAATACGTTTCGCAGTCATTTGGGCAGTCCCTCTGGCGGCAGTAACCACCCCCTTACAGAAGACCACCTAAAATAACAGCACGTGTGCTGTTGGTGACGGTGGCCACCTACCATCAAGAGGATCGTCAGCCTGTCTGCCGCTCTTAACATTAAAAATAAAAGTGGCAGTGCGTTTCGCAGTCATTTGGGCAGTCCGTCTGGCGGCGGTAACCACCCCCTTAAAGAAGACCACCGTGAAATAACAGCACGTGTGCTGTTGTGTTTCGGTGAGTGAGTAAGGAATGCCAGAGCCCATTTTCTTATCCCCCTCCAAATCCCTTATCCTTAATCCTACTGCAGTCGGCAGCGCACGTGCAGCAGCTTTGGCGTTGCTTGTGTTATAGGCGACGGTAGCCACCTACCATTAAGTGGACCGTCAGCCTGTCTGCCGACCTCAACATAAAAAATATATATTATATATCGATTACCAACAGTTCACAGCGTACACGAGATTGTTATACGCATAAGTTATTTATGCCGAAATACTGTACAACTAATGCTTGGGAACGTGCGCCTTTGTATCATGTTGTGCATAAGTACAAGAGTTTTTGTACATAAATTGACTTATTATATAGAATGTAGAAATTATATTTTAGTTTAATGGGTTTTTGTTTGTTTCGTATTACGTTCCGTACGCCAAATAAAAAAACGGAACCCTTATAGGATCACTCGTGTGTCCGTTTGTCCGACCATTCCCCCCTCCCCTTATCTCCGTAACCACTGAACCTAAAATTTTGAAAAAAATACAGAAATTACTTTTCTTCTTATAGATTTTAGCAAAACCTATAAGAACTCCATGATATTAAAATAACATGGTAAATCATTCAAAATTGTGCGGATAGGTAACTTTGTACGGAACCCTCTTCACGCGAGTTCAAATCGCATTTTCTTCATGGTTGCTTTATTGACGTGAATTTGTAATATAAAGTTTTTTACTACTTTGTAAAAAAAAATGTCGATTGCACTATTATTTAGATTTATGTATGTTCTACTTTTTCCTAGTTTAATACACAGGTGTAATTGTTTGTTTTTCCTAATAAAATAAAATAAATAAAATATTATCTTAAAGTTGATAACATCTTCCAGCGTAATTAATTGCGTTTTTAATTCCAGAAAGTAGCTCAAGGAGTAATTAAATTAGGGATAGTGTCCCTTCGTAAATTTTATCTAACGAATACCCAATATAAAGATAAAGACCTATAATTATGTATATCTAGAACGCATTTCCATGCCCTAATTGAAAAATATCGACAATTTATTTATCGAAACGGGCCACATCACTCGATTACTCCCGTGTAATAAGCTCGCGAGTGGCTTCCTAATCAAATATCGTACCTAAATTAACCAAATTTACGGTGGCTTTGTGAGCGAACGACATATTCAATATCGTAATGTAAGACGCCTCGGGACCTTTCCATGTCTTTGGTTGAATTGAATCCAGACTAGACGCCCTAAGGCATCGTATTGCTGTGAAATACTCATTAAACATGATATTTTAAGGTCAAAGGGCGCCCCTAAGAGATGTAAACTGTTTTAAATAATTGTTCCGTAACTAGAAGGCGAAATTTTAAAAATATTATAAAGAAGGCAGTAAGCAAAGGTTTAACGGACAAAAATTGATGTCATGTGGTTACCATCGCCTGTGAAGATAAATGTGCTGCAGGCCAGTTAACAGGCATTAATTGAATGTCTAAGTATAAAGATGACTACTAGTTTTACACCGGAAAGGGTAATTAATTTGAGAATTTGTTGATTTAAAAAGTTGTCGGTTTAGCAAAATGTCGTATTAGGACATTGACATTCTAAAATGTTGTCGTTATATATTTATATTTTTATAATTTTGAAAATACAAAATTATAAAAAATTTGCTGGTAGCGGGGTATAAAATGCATTCACGTTATTTGATAAAAAATGATTCAAAAACATTACTTATCCAATTCGCGTGAGGTACTGGTGCTTGGTAGAAACTGTGTACATCCTCCACGTTGTGGCAGAAAAGCAATAACATTTAGAGCACCTTTCCCTCACTGTTGCTTGTGTTAAAGACGACGATAGTCACTTGCCATCAAGTTGACCATATATTTGTCTGACGACTCTTACATAAAAATAAGCATAACTTACATAAAAATTATTCAGCTGTTGTCTCTTCGCCTCTCTTGTCAACAAATCGTACAGTAACAACAGCCTGAGGTTTGAAGAGGACAGTTTGGACTTTGAAGGGCCGGCCTCGTGACCGCCCCTAACTCCGTCCCATACATCCAAAAGCCTGTCGTCGTCAGGGTTTCGAGCCATCTTTATCAATTCCCTCACACCTTGCGACAAATACTGAAGATTTTCAACGTCATCGTCAGATCTTGAAGATTTGTCGAGATTGTCAAAATGGGGCGGTAGCAAATGTGCTGATTCAGGCGTTGGTTCCATTATTGGCTTTACTTCTTCATCTTGGATAGAAAGTAGCGGTTCTTCGGTTCTTTGTTCTTGAGGTTCGATGACTGTGTACTGTGCATTATTGTCAATGGGCAGAAGCACGAAAGCTTCCTGCTTCGGTAGTAGACGGTCTCCTGGCTTTGGAGGAGCAACTGGTGCGTACAGTCCAGGTTTATGGTGGGGTGTTGTCTGGTCTACCCTGAAATAATTTCAAGTTTATGGCTGTATAAAAATTGGGGTCAATTATGCAAGTTTAACAAATTATGTCAAAGGCAAGCTGAAAATCCACTTGATAGTTGATGGCTACCATAGCCTAAAATCAAGCAACATCAGGGAGAATGCAAGTTCGCTGCTGAATCTGGTAGCACATGAGACAAGTTGGGACAAAAATGGGCTCTGGAACAAAATTGTGACATTTTACGATGGTCTTATATAAGGTTGGTTATGCCACTAGACAAGACTTCAAGTTTATGACTGAGATATGTAGTATGTATGTTCTGTTCTGGCGTTAATAAAATTTAATACATTATTGTGATAAGAAATGCTATTTGCAAGTTAATATGTTGTTTTGTAATTATTTAATAAAAATATTTATGGAATCTTTTTAATTATATCAGATTTTAATTATTTTTATTAAACAAGTAGAGGTAATAAACGGAAGCTCGTCAGAAAGAAACTGGATTCAAAAAATAAATTTATAAATTTAGTCCTCAACAAATCCAAACAGAAAACAGTAACAAAGAGCATAACCTTTGAGTTGAATAACTCATCCACCACCCATTTGTTGAAGGTTTATTTGTTCCATAACTGGTTGGTCTACCGGTCGGTTTAACGGTCGGTCTACTCCAAGGTTTAGTAGTGATCGGGACGTACGTCGTCGGTCGGAAAGTCGGGCGACTAGTCGGTCTACTGGTCGGCTGTTCGTCCTTAACCTCATAAGCCATCTGATCGGTGAGATGAGCAATGATTTGCATGGCCACCGGAAGATAGGAGTCTGACAGTTGTACTTGTTGTTTCGCCGTCTCTACCTGAAATCACATAATTTTATATTTGAGACACATTTTTATCCAATTTAGCTTTAAACGATAAGCCCAACAAGACCAGCCCTGTTCCCTGGACTTATTCTGAAAAAAAAAAAACATGTGATACGAGGGTTGCTACTTCTGTATTGAGCCTAATAATGAAAAAACAAATATATCATTAATATTTGGCCTTATTGTTTCTCATAATACTCTCCATGCCTATCCATGCGTTGGAACTAATTTTCGATTCACTTTTTCTATTCCGATTGAAGTACCTGAAAACCTGGTTTTTAGACGTTTCAACAGCTTCTTCTGCTGATCTTAACATAAAAAAAAATTAAAATGTTACCACAGACAGTTTCTCGTTGTAGCCATAAAACATGTTTGTACATATTATATAGAGATAGTTTCTATATATTTTTTTAGTTAAACTAAAAATAATATACAACATTTTTTTTGCTTAAAACATTTTTAGCATCAAGTTTTCTCTCTTACAAAATGTGGATTCCAAAGATTTGTGGTCCTCTGATTAAAAATAAAATTGTCGATAAGTAGCAAAGATCTGATAATATACTATACGCAATAGGGGATCGGACAATTTTTCAGAAAGTGTTTTAAATTAATCTTCATGGATATTTATTCCCATAAAAAATACTATTTTATTTATTTATAGCCTTTTAGGTACTCAAAATCATGTTTTAATATTGTTTGTTTGAAAATGCCGCCAAAACGCCACGATAGTTCATCTGAGAGCGCGCAACGTCATTTGTGGTCATATCATAACAAAACAGCTGCATTGGCATAAGACAATGATTGCCCACAAATGACGTCACGCACTGTGATTGGTGTTTCGGTATAGATTAAAAATATTGTAAATAATAAAATTTTATTTCTTCATTTAAAAATATTTAAATGAATTATATTAAATTATTATTCGATAAATAATCGTAAAAGATTATATATTTTCTTTCTAAGTACATTTTAGATTTTAATCTGATTACTGTCCGATCTCCTATTGTACACATTTCACGTGTTAAAATTAATAATCGAATCAAACGTAGCATAATATTTACAAGTCCATTTCCACCAAAGATTATATGAAAATATGGAGCTTGCCTAACGAGTCTCCTGCGAGACGATTTCAAAGTATTCAAATATTCACATTTGCGTACAATGTAAAGTCTGTATGAATTTGCGTAATTGTTCCAACAAAAGATTTCGCTTGCTTTCTCTTTTCACTAAATAAAGATATTTGTTTTACGTGCACCGAATAATATACTGCGCTGCCAACTATAGTTTAACCAACAATGGGTTTCATTTGAAATACTTTTGCTAATAAATTTCAAAAAAAAATATTGTGTAACCATTTTCCTAATTGAATAGATCACAGTTTATCCATAGGATATTTATAATAGATTTGATTTCATTTGATAATGATAACAAAAGCAAAATATACCGTAAAAATATAGTTAAAATACAAGAGAGTTGGATCGGTAACGAAGATGATGGCGAACTATGGTGTTGATGGTGGTGATCAAATTCTTTAGCTTCACCTACGAGTATATAAGCTTTAACAAAGATTTAGAAAGAAAGAAAGAAATTATCAGCCTGTGGTATTGGCTGGCGCTTCACACATAATTAAGAGTGATCGAGAAACAGCACCTGCTCGACGGATGCATCCAGGTCCAAGTGTCCTCCAGATGAGCAAGTTCAGCTCGGCGCCAGTCACCATCACAAATTATTGTCCACAATGAAAACAGTCTTTTAAAAAAGTTCATAAAGCGTTTTTAAGTAAATTATTGTTTATAAGCGAAGCGGGGTCGCGTCCGCAATGGACGGCGGTAAGCGAACAGCTGCTGCTCTCTCTCGCCCGAAACTACGAGAACGCTAGCACAACACACACGGCCAACCAACTACTGATTTGGAATGCTATGAGAAAGAAACCGACAAGAAGTCTCCGTAATTGAAAATGTTCAGACAGTAACTTAGTACAACTTACGAAATGACAATGATGATATAGGCAATACTGATGTCGACGTTGTCTTTGATAATTAAAACAATAAGAACGATTATGTATGTTTAAAATGTTACTTACCAAATTAACTTTAGTGGCCTGGAAGAATACTCCAATTAACACCATAAGTCGAATCATGGTGTTTTGACTGAAATCAAAAAATATACTTGACAATACCATTGATTTGTATGGGTATATAATTTTTTTTTAAATATTATATTGTCTAAGTTCTTCTAAGTATCACTAATTTACGCACAGAAACACAACCAACGGTATTACTTCACCGAGGTATTTGTTAAGGGATTCACTGAGGCAAAATGACATTTGCTATAGAACTCGCTGGCGGCGGAGACAATTCAACGGGCCTAGAAATGGTGTTTTTTTGTTTTTACCATTAGAACATTACACAAAAAAAAAATTTTATTAATACAATTTTTTAATCTGATATTAACTTATTAATAGGTACAGGATTCATATGCCTGCAATAAGCCGTTTTCGAGAGAATTTTCAATAAAGGTTAAATTCTTCTTGTGTTCTAACTTTTTTTGTGGAGTTTCTTAAGTAAGTAATCTTTAACGAAAATTCTAATAAATACAATTGGTTCTTCACATGTTTAAGTATAATATATATTTTTTTCAAAGCAATTGTCTTGTCTATTTCTTGTAACATCTTCATTAAACAATGGATATTTTTAGTATTTAGCGTTTGTCTCCCCCTTAAGCTTCCAGACTTCACTTCAACACAGAAAACTTCTTTATTCGTTAGAGAAGATAAGATATATTTTTGAAAGTGGAGATAATAGGTACAGACTAATACAACATCTTTGGAGATAATACCTACCAAATGTCGCCGCCAACTTTGTCACCCAACATTTATTTCACATAGCGACATCTAGTTACATAAAAATATATTACATTAGAAATTACATATGGAAGGGCCATTTCTATACAGTATTTTTGTGTACGTTTTAAATTGTCCTTTATTTTATTTTGCAAGTGATATCTGATTGGTGTGCTGAACTCAAGCGTCTTCAGGCATATCAACTTATCATAAGAATATTAAGTAATACTAACAAGTAAAATTTCTTCTATGCCTTCTTGTTGGTTTATCAAGCAATTATAGAGTCTTTGATGTTGATGACTCGATAACAAACAAAAAGACCAGGAAAGCATCTAATTGTTTTTTCATCATCTAATTGTTTTTTTTTTTTTTGTAAATTTTTTGGTTGATGATTTTTTTCCAGGCTCAAGAAATTAAGTTATTGTTTATAAAGAACTTTAAAAAAATAACAACAAGTATGTTTTTTTTATGTTAAGATCTGCAAACAGGCTAACGGTCAATGACTGTGCTCGGTGCTGACGCTCCACTTGATGGTAGGTGACTACCGTCATTTATCAAGCATCGCCACAGTAGGATTAAGGATAAGGGATTAGGAGGGGATAGGGAAATGGGCTCCCTTACTCATTCACTGAAACACAACACCGGTTTCATGGTGGTCCTCTGTAATGGGGTGGTTATACTGCTCAAATGACTGCGAAACGCAATGTGCCCTGCCACTGGTTTCCAGATCCAGACCAGAGACAAATTTGAAAAGTTTGTTTTCAAAGTTGACCCTGCCGGTAATCGAACCCGGAAACACTAGAACAGAGCGTTAAGGCAGACACCCTAACCATTAATCCAACGAGCTAGTCTATTTACAAAAATAATTCACTTTGAAGCAGACTTATATTTTTATATATTTAAGCCTATGACCATCTAAAGTAATGAAGGTAGCCGGGAGACGGTAACCAAATAACGTGTGTCTGGAGTGAAATATGCTTTATTATTGTTTACTATTTCAAGTTACAATTTTTACAAGTTATAGAATTGGAGATCTACTTGGTCTAATGGTGAAAGAACACATCAATTTGTATGATAAGCCTAGAATAGAAAACTTCAAAGAAAGAATTCACGAAAGAAGAAGAAGTCAATAAGAAATTGACTAAGACTAAGAAATGGCACTTTAGCCCACACCACTTTGTACTGAGAAGTGCCCTATGCAGGGGAAAAATTACATTTAAATAAATATTAATATAAGAAAATAACACAATACGGAAGAAACAAATAAGTAAATAAAATGAAAAATCTAATAGCGTAAAGTGAGTTTGTTTCTTTGTTTGTTGAGCTGTCAGGCCCTATAACTCAAGCTGTCATTATCATCAGAGATATAGAAAATGACATAGAGTACCTTTGTCATTTTCTGACATAGAAAAAAAGTACTATTCCTGAGGGAACATCTAAAAATATAAATAAAAAATTGAATCGGTCATTTCAAAAACCTCATAAGTCACTTAATTAGAATTTTTCAGAAATCAATAAAAACTGTTTCATACACAAACAAATGAGTTTTAAAGGACTTTTTTATGTTCAATTTAGTATTTGAGTGGTAAAAAATTTAAATAGCGAATAACCTTTACAGCTTATTAATAGAAATAATGGAAAAAACCTGAAAAACAGTTCTTGACTTATGTTGTTTTAGCGTGAAATAGGGTTAGTGGTATATAATTTAACCAAAATAATAGTAGTAATCATATTTTTTATTGCTTATAATTGAGAATTACACTTAAAAATAATCTTATTATCATTTTACATGTATTAATTTGTCATGTTTTAATATCTTTATAGTACATAGTCATATTCTCCATCATTCTCATCTGGATTATCTTCAAATTTTGCAGTTGGCCATCTAAAAATGTTGTTATAAAATGGCATATGCTCTTCCAGAATGCTATCTTGATACGCAGCTCTCTTTAAGAAACCATTTCCAGCAAAAAAAGCATGTTGGAAAAAATGTGACATAAGAGGTTTTTGAAATGACCGATTCAATTCTAAGACTGACAAAAATACATAAACAATAAAGATTGCATAAATGTTTTAAAACCTAAGAAAAAGGGGCGAGGACGATGTCGCTGGTCGATAATTAAGATTACAAAAAAAAAAAAGATTTCTCGATAGAAAGCAAGCTGATTGTGATAATGAAAGATTATCAGCACAAAATAATGTAAACATAACATTGTTTTGTTTGCTACAAGTACTATTGTGGGAAGGTTGTTTATGTAACTGCACAAGATTATGGGTAAATATGAGATTTGATGGTTGTATTAAAACCTTTGATCCTATTTAACGATTTTACGAGCTGACTGTATCAAGCTGTATCCAAGTGGAGTCGTAAACTTTACGACCCATAAACAGGGAACACCTTTCAAATTTATATACTCTCGGCCTATGGCACTGGCCGACAAAGTTTGCTAACGTTTATTACTCGTATTGAATCAAATAGGTCGCTTGAATCTCTTTCAGAGCAACACTGTCTTTTCAAGTATTTATTGGGTTTTTGAGAATGGCAGCGGTCTATTTCATGAACTGGGCAACACTTTAAAACTCCTCTTTATATAAGACTTTTTTTAGGGTTCCGTAGGTCCAAATAAAAACCATATATATAACCATTTTATTTTCAAACCATATATGTCAAAATGACGTGACACTTCACGTCAATGAACGACGGTAAAGCAACGATGATATATTTTTTTAGATATTGTTCATACAAAAATACTAAAATCGCGATTAAAAACGGGGGGTGAAAAATACTTTACGACCTATTCTCATATCTACAAAATATGCACACAAAATTTCATAAGAATCGATCAAGCCGTTTCGGAGGAGTTTTGTGACACGAGAATTTTATATATTAGATGTGCAATTTACAGACAGGTAAGTAGGTATTTGGGTGGGTACTGCGTAGGTTCAATACAAGTTTTCACTGCGAACTGGACTAGATATCGTACTAGATTCCAACTGATTTATTGGGGCAAACAATCGCTAAACGGGATCGGATAACGGCCGCGGCTGTACACGACGGACCAGACTCTGTTGACCCGTTTGCGCGAAAAAAAATCCTTTAAAACAATGTTCTTGTTATGCTGCAACAAGTATTAAAGAACAAACAAAATTACAGGCTAGCTCCTGTTACAATAGAGAAACAATTTTTTATCCTCTAAGTCGGATACTTTTTTTTTAAATGTTATGTCGACAGACAGGCTGACGGTCCACTTGATGGTAGATGGCTACCGTCGCCTATAACACAAGCAACGCTACAGGTGCTGCAAGTGCGCTGCCGACTACAGTAGGATTAAGGATAAGGGATAACTTTTTAATAAATTTGTTTTTTTTATAATAATAATAATATTGATTTATTTGCTGAATATAGGTAATTATAATGGTTTTACAATAAATTAAACTCAATGTGTGCAAATATTTTTGATACATTAAAAAATACTAATTAATGAGTACTAAATCAACTAAATTATCATAAATGTAATCTTTTTAATACATGTAACTTAAGTAATATTTGTCATTTTTTTATGTTAATATCGGCAGACAGGCTGACGGTCCACTCGATGTAGGTGGCCAAAGCTGTTGCAAGTGTGCTGCCGACTAAGGTAGGATTAAGGACAATGGATTGGATAGGAAAATATAAGGAATAAGTAATTGTTTAATTTTCTTTAAATTGCCTAATGTTGTTCGCTAGAGAGCGCTAGACTGTCGCTAGAGAGAAGACACTTTTATGCATTATACCAGAGCTGTATGTGCTTTGCGAATTCATAATCTATTTGGATCTCTTTGAGGTCTTTTACTGTTTTCGAAAACTCGTCTAAATAAGCTAGAATTACATTTAAGCTAGAATTATATAAAAAGTGAAGGAAGTGTCAGTATTTCGCATATAATACAACTATCTGTTACTTTCAATTCTAAACATTGCTCTGACACACCTCTTTTGTGCCTTTTGACTGACAATATTTTTGTCAGTCGAGTTTCCCCAGAACATATGTCATACATTAACACAGATTCGACAAATCCGCAATATGCTAATAAAAGTGCATCAATCCTTAGTTTTAGATAATTCGTGTATACGCTCGTTTACTTAGACGTCTTTTGACACAATCAATATGAGATTTCCAATTTAACTTATTGTCAATTTCTATCAAGTTAAGTTATCTAAGCAAGTAATTCTATTATTTTTTTTTATTTTTTTTATGTTAAGGTCGACAGACAGGCTGACGGTCCACTTGATGGTGGGTGGCTACCGTCGCCTATAACACAAACAACGCCTAAAGCTGCTACAAGTGCGCTGCCGACTACAATAGGATTGGATAAGGGATTAGGAGGGGGATAAGGAAATAGGCTCTAGCATCCCTTACTCACTCACCGAAACACAACAGCACGTATATGCTGTTATTTCACGGCGGTATTCTGTAAGGAGGTGGTTACTGCCGCCAGGCGGGCTGCCCAAAGGACTGCGAAACGCAGTGTGCCCTACCACTACTCATGTAGACCATAGCTCTAACTCATGTAGATATCATAATCATTATACGAGTATTAAATATATAGTTACACCAACTAAAATTATAAGTATATGTTTCTTAATAAGATAATATGTATAATATAACAAAAAAACTTTTTTTAATTGCGAAATTGCTGGCTAATTTAATAATTTTATTAAGAAATTTGAGCCTTATTACAAAATAAATAGAAGTTATCTATGAAATGTGCCCTAAAATAAAATTTGTGAATGTATTTCACTATTTCAAAGACTCATTATTCGAGACGAAGAAATGACACATCACGTAGGTAACTGTATGTTGAAGATCTGTTAACATAAATTTAAGCCACAGCGCATGTAAAAATATAACTCCCAAAAACCGAAAATTCGCTGTAGGAGATTCGAAGGTGCCATTGACCGGAGATTGTAAAATTTATAACTATAAAATTATGTTTGTTTTCCAAACCGATTCGAGTCCAATAACAGCCTAACTATATGAATAATTAAGGTTTTTTAGCGATGGAACCTTAATCCTGACACGTAAAGCACTTTTTTTTAAATAAGATTGTTTCTTGTGATATTTAAACATAGTTTAACATAACTATTTGATATACTTAAAACATTTTAAATTTTTAAGAATAATTTAGTCGCTTAGTTTGGTTCTTTTTTCTTTAGTTTTTTTTTTTTTTCTTTATAAAAGTTTAGAAAACCGAGAGAGTTACAGTCATTATGGTTACCGTCGATCGCATTAACGCACAAATAACACAAGAGGATACTCTCACTCATTCACCTAAACATACCAGCTGGAATTTGGCTATAAAAAATTGACTAATAGAGTACCCAGAAAAATAAATCTCAGTGTGTATAAAAATAATATAAGATCAAATTATGTAAAGCTCATTTATAAATAGTTTCCAACGAACAAAATTAAACAATATCTATACTCACACTTGTAATTTGGTCGGTGTCAAACACTATAATCGAAATAAGATCTAAAAACAACAATTATAAATGCGAGGTAAGTCTGACTGCGCGCGCGCCGCGGCCGCCACTGGTCGCAGCATCCCATCCTTCGAGGATAATGACCCCTCCTCCTGGCTTTCGGGGAATCTATATAGAGATGACAAAACACGTTTTATGTTTCAGATTATCTTTATATATAGTAAAATCGTAAACGAGCCGTGTCTGTGCATTAAATGTATTTTTTCAAAAAAACAATTTGTATACGTCAAAAAAAATAGTTTTTGGAATTCTACTATTAGTTTTTGGAATATTTGTCTGTTTATCTATTTGTCTGTACGTTTGTGCACGCTAATCTCAGAAACGACTTAACCGATTTGAATGCGATTTCCACTGATATATTGTAGCAAGCTTCCCATAACATTTAATGTTTGTTTTCATTCCAATCGGTTTGCAAATAAAAAAGTTACGCGCTATACCGAATACCACGAGTACGAAGTTGCGGGCTCAGCTAGTTGTAAATATTTTTAGATCGACTTTCGAAATGTTTGCGACCTTCTGAAGCAGATATAACCTAACTGAGCTGATTGACAAATAACTATAATAACTATAATATTTTTAGAACAATTATTGAAGTAGCACGTATATTTTAATTGTTCGGTAGGTACATAGACAAACTTGGTGTAGTTTATAATGTACCGTTTACCTGGTTTCCTCTTTATGTATTTTTTTTAGTAAATAATAAATGAAAAAAAAAATTGCAAAAAAAAGTCAAACCAATTAACGGTTATATAATAAGTAACGTGTTATTAGATTATTAAACGGGCGATAATTTAGGAAGTAGGTATTTATGATAAATCAAAGAGAAACACTATTTCAAATAGTACTGCGCAAGTGTTTGCTAACATTAGCTACTAATACGTACCTATATTTTATTATTACTTACATATCTAAAATATAAAAAAAAAAATATTAAAATATTAAATATAAAATATATATTTATATATTATATAATTTTATTATATAAAATGTTAAAATAATTATTATATAATTTCATGTAATTTACATAAACAGTCATTTATATAAAACACTAGCTGTTGCACGCGACTTTGTTGTCGTCTCTATAAAATATTATTCGTGGAAAACGGCAATTTTGTATGGAGGGATGGTAAAGGGCAGAGATGGGGGGAGGTTGAGTAGCCTATGAAAGAATTTTTAAAATAGGGTCCAGTAGTTTTTGAGTTTATTCATTACAAACATACAAAAATACATACATACATACAAATCTTTTCTCTTTATAATATTAGTACCTATAGAAGTATAGATAACTGGCAATACTAAACTCTTTTGATTTAAACGCTGTTTATACAAGTATCGACTAGTGTATGTAATATGTAAGTGATTTTTGACCAATGTGTTGCCAGTTATGACATATAGTGTTAAAACGTGTTCTCTAACCATAGCTTAAAGTCACTATGGGGAATCTGTCACCAACATAACCCAGCGGATTAGTTGGTTGGAGGATATCGTAGGTTGAAGTAGAATGGGCAGGACACATAGTACCAATAAGATACGCTGGCGACCTAATAAGGGCTGCGGGTCGACGTGTCCAGTAATGAACTCTTAGCCTCATTACTGTAGTCCGAACGTTAGCAACTCTATATAAATCATGGCAAACAGTAAGTGTACGTTCATCGACCAGTGCGACATTATTAGCATATATCGCAAGCAGGTAAAATTTAGAAATATCACTCCTCTGTATATATATCGCATCGCTCTGTATCGCGCATACCTTTGTGATTCTCGATTAGTTTGACTAGAATTTTATTTTTGTATATCACTTTTATATTATAAAGTATAAATTATCATTGTTATTTTTTCACTATTACATCGCTAACATGTTTTTTTTATATTTATATCACATCAACTGTCTTACAAAAAAAATATACGTGAAATATAACCAAGGTCCCACACTAGGCATAGCATAGTGTCGTGTAGCCTTAGTCTGAAGATGATTTAATTCATGACCTGAAATTGCAGATATACATATACACATATATATATTTATACACACTAATATTGTATTGTATTGTATTGCACTTACTCCCGAGATACAGGTGTCCAACCTAGTTCGGGAGTTAGAGAACTATCATTCTTTGTTAAAACTTGCATCCACTTATAAAATGTGTAATTAAGCTTGTTTAAGTGTAAAATTATGCTGAAATAAAGAAATTATTATTATTATTATAGTGTTCGGGGGAATAAAATTGTACTTATTGGAAACTTGTATTGTGTGCGCTTCGAATGATATATATATATATATATATTTCTAAAATACGTAAAATGGTTTGCCAAGACAGTCAAGTGAACAGACCTCAAATCCCTAAGCGATTTGATAAAATCACGGAGAATGTTAAAATAACAACACAATTTTATCATTTCCCTAAACAAACTAGGCATTTTGATATAAACATTGGAAGTAGGAACTCATTTTATTCAAAAATATGTATTAGGCTATCACAGTTTAGTACGTATACTCCACGTCGTATTTCTACGACATTTATTATGGGTTACCTACTCCTGGAATAAGCATTATAAAATATATTTAAGAATCTCAATATTGTTTTGTAAATTGTTACGTGCGGGAGGTCAGTGTAAATACCGTGTATGAGCGAAAAAAACGATTTATTTTCACAAACTTGTCCAACTTGTCCGATGAAACCGTCAAACTTGCCAAAAGTCGTTGTGTCACCCGTTCGCTGTCGCAAGTAATATCGCAAAATATCCGAAGAGTCGCTTTCGTATCGCCTGTTGTCGCACAACTCCCTCCCTTGACCGGTCGTACTCTTATTTATACTTGGCGTCAAACGCTTCGATGTATTTTAAATCTACCAGAAAATGTAAACAAGATTGTAAACAAGCCATTGGAAGTTCGGGAATGTTATTTCTGTTGAAATGTAAACTCTATTCTGTAAACATAAGGACCAATTAATCGGGAAGGGGCGTGGCTACCATCGATAGAGTGGATCGTTCGAGGCTTTCGGCTGGCGCGAACGCTTTTTCCAGAACGTCCCATAGTTACTTGTAACAATATTTACCAAGTCCTACTAAAATAAACCCAAATTTAATTAAATGCATTAATTTATAAATACTACATTCAGAATGACTTCAGTCAACTTGGTGGTACATGGTAACATTTGCCTAGAATTACAAGAAGTAAGAATATAGACAGAAAAGTGGATTCTGGCTACAGTTATCCATACACCAGAGACATTTAATTTATATATTTTATTATTTATTAAGAGATAAAAGTTAACAAGTAAAAGTTAACAAAAAAATAGTAGATTTTACAACAAGTGCACAAAACGAACCATTTTTATCCGAGACTTTTATTCGGCTCGGGCTGATATTGTCGAGGATAAAAATGGTTTTGTGGACGAGTTATAAACTCTGCTTTTCACTTTTTCTTCTTCTTCTTTTTATAAATAATGGCGATTCGGCTCATTTTTAAAAATGGCCATTGTCCGCCAATGTCAAGTAATTTTATTTTCATGTCTGTTGCGCTTCGCCACGAGCTCCGTTGAACGCAGCCCGCTCGGAGCCCATGTCGTGTGGGCCTTCTTTGTCCCCTAATCCAATCCGGCGGGACGAGCAAAGGCCGATGCGGGTAACAAGCACCGACCCCTGCGACCCGCTGGATTGCCAAGGGTAAGCCCCCCCACCACGACAAGGTCTTGGCCCACCTAGGGGGGGTGCTTTTCACTTCGAATGCGAGGAAATAAAACAGTAGTATAACATAACATTTCTTCAACATTGACATTGAAATCTTATGACATTGGCTTGGGCTGCAGACCTATACAGCCTACTATTAAATTAATTTTGTAATAATAATTTTCTTGAATTAATTAAATAACCTACCGTACTTGAATTTAAATTTTAATATCTTTTTTGTCTTAAAAAACACATAAGGCAAATAAATTTAAGTAAATATTATAAAATAACAAATTCTATCTATGAACTTCTTATTGCGTTTGGCTGTATGGCTCATTTTCTTTGCCTTAATATTTATGAGTGGATATGTTAATGCACTTGTGCACAAAATTCGATTTTGTGCAGCCTATATCCTGCACAAATAAGCACTTTCAGAGCATGAGAAGTGAAAAATAAATTAAATAAAGCTTATTTGCAAAAGTTTAAGAATAAATTAAAAACACAAATAAAAGTTCCATTGTTGGCTTTCGATTGGGATTAAGAATAACTTATTGTTTTATCTGTTAGAGCAGAATTTTCCACGAGCATTGTTTGCGCTCGCTAAAACACAATTTATTTCACATTAACCTTGATTTTATAATCACTCTGGGATCCCTTTATATCACACTAATAAAACTATATATACTGTTAATGAATTTTTGAACTTAAATACTGGCTGTAACTAAATAGGTTTGATTTTCAAAAAATATCGAATTAGAAAAGAATTGATTTGACGTAAAAAATAAAATAAGGAGAATGAATTGTGACACTGTAAAAGAAAGCTATGTTTGATATAATTTTCTTTTAATATAGAAAATGTATTGTTATTTATATCAGTTATTATGGTTTGTTATTGAAGAGAATATGCATGTGCACATGTATCATGGAAAGATTACAGTATTTTATTTATAAAGAATAATCAGATCCCAGACTTATGAAGATATAGAAGTAGATATGTAAAAGAACAATGGCGAAATAATTGTTGAAAGAATTTTCAAGCGTCTTTAAATGTCATTAATCAAATCAAATCAAATCAAATCATTTATTCATCAATTAGGTTTACAATAAACTCTTATGACCGTCAATATAGGTATAATTTACCAGAAAATAAAAATAGAATAAAAATATTTTTACAAGTTTTTTCAAGTTACATTAATGCCATATCTAAGTCTGGAAATTATTATAAATATTAAATTAAACAATGACTAAATCGTCATTATTCTAGTATTTGTAATGACTTAGTTTTCTTTGTGCACTCTGTGGCTTAACTTCACAACTTTTAAGCAAATACATTAGTTTATTTTGGAAATGTATTTACCTTTTAAAATAATAAAAATCGAACACAACTAAATGTCATATGTTATATATACCTACGTAAAAATATTTAGTTCTGTACCAATTTAATCTAAAAATACGTTAACCTCAAAAACTTCAAACGAGGATATCTTTAATTGCAGACTTTATTTAGTATTAAACCAAAGAGCAATCAGTTCAGGAATCAAAACTCTGCACTTTTCAATATATTTCATACATAGACGCAAAAAAATGTAGTCAACAAAAATTTGTATGGGAGTTCGCCATTGCTCTTTACCAATAAGATATACTATGTACACAAATTAGATTATTTAAAACATTCTCTAACCAATTATAAATAGTATATCTATATCAATACTAATATTATAAAGAGAAAAGATTTGTACGTATGTATTTTTGTATGTTTGTAATAAGTAAACTCAAAAACTAATGGATCGATTTTAAAAATTCTTTCACCTATAGAAAGCTACATTATCAGCGAGTAACATAGGCTACTCACCCTTCCCCCATCTTCCCCCATACAAAATTGTCCCTTACCCCTTTACCTCCCCCTTTCATACAAAATCGCCGTTTTCCACGATTAATATTTTATAAAGAGACGCGGACGAAGTCGCGTGCAACAGCTAATTATATATTAAAAAAAAAAAAAAAAAAACATTCTATATTCGACAATTTTCCATACAAAAGATAAAAATTCACCAAACTTAAAACTCAAACTCATATATTTTGCTAAAAAAGCTGTACAAATTGATGGTTTCATTAAATGTTACAGTTCGAGCTTTTCGCCAGAATCTGGCATACAATAATAACTATAACTATACAAATCGTCAATAATAACCATACAAATTATACAACTATACAATATTCCATGTAGAATACACAATATACAAAAATTAATAATAATATGTACTGTATTTTTTTTTAAGTTAGGATCAGCAGACAGGCTGACGGTCCACTTGATGGTAGGTGGCTACCGTTGCCTATAACACAAGCAACGTCACAGGTACTGCATGTGCACTGCCGACTACAGTAGGATTAAGGATAAGGTATTGGATAGGAAAATGGACTCTCGGCATCCCTTACTCACTCACCGAAACACAACAGCACACGTGCTGTTATTTCACGGTGGTCTTCTGTAAGGGGGTGGTTACTGCCGCCAGACGGGCTGCCCAAATGACTGCGGAACGCAGTGTGCCCTGCCGCTACTTTCCAGATCCAGACCAGAGCCTAATTTGAAAAGTTCATTTTTCAAAGTTGACCCTACCGGGAAACGAACCCGGGAACCCTAGAACAGAGCGTTAAGGCAAGCATCCTAACCAATCATCCAATGGGCTCGTCAAAACGTGTCGTGTAGGGGCTACAACACTCAAAATTATATATTCAAAATACTCTCCGATAGAGTAAAAACTGTTTTGGATTAGCCAACTTTTTGGTTTGGCCTTAAATAATTTTAAGAGCAGTTCTCTCATTTCACTATTTAATCTATTGAAGTTTCTTACCGCCATGTACGTAAAGCGCATTTTTACTATACAGCGACGTTGTTCTCAAAGGCATCACACACCTAAGAGGACCTTATGTTAAAATTGCAGCAATCTCTCTTTTCTCTGAAAAAGTGACCGTGTGTCACCTCTTCAACAATCACATCGTTGTCGCTTCGTAAACTGTTGATTGTCCCGAGAATTAAGATAAATGATTAAAGTAGAGTCGCAAGATTTAGTGCATCCCCATTTATCTAAATTAATTAATAAAATCCCAATTAGACAACAATTAGAAATAAACAAAATATAACATGTACAAGAGAATAGGCATGACAGATTTTGAAATTCCCTTCCATTATGTAACACGTCTCCCATATCCGAGAAAAACAATATTTCAGCAAAAAACTAAATTTCAACGCGAATTATTGAATGTTTTTTTAAATCTATTTTGAATTACGGGCGAAAACGCTCTTAGGTGTCATGGCGTCGCGTATGATGAACCGTGACGTCACTGACATCTCATCAGGTTTTTCATTCTGTCAAAGCAAAGTCAAGCAACACGATGGCACTTACTTGGGCGTGACGTCATTCGCTCTGATTGGTGTCTCAGTTAACATGGCCGATTGCAGTTATTTATACTTCTATTTTATTCAAAATCTTATTAATCTCAATTTTAATACAAAAAATGAGTGATTTTTTAGATTCCTTTCAACATATATTTTTCACCAAAATCATTTATTATTTGATTCTTTAATACCGTCATCATGCCTATTGAGACTACAAAGGAGTGACGTCATTTGTGCATATATGTCCCTCTTTCACGTGTTAAAACATTTACTACATATATTATCTATAAAACATAATCTATTTGAACGAAATACAATTCATTACTCGACTGTACATCTGTAGGCCTTGATTCTGTATGGCAATTATGATTTCACGATTTTGTCTTACCTTATCAAAACACGTAATGTCTTGTCACGGCATTTATGTATATATATGTAAGAGAATGACTTTTTAGCAGATTTGAGGTTATGACGTCGTTTCGAAGTAAGGAATCGCGTGGAATCGCTAAGTGGCGTTAGTGAATTAGGGCCACGTTTCAAGAATCTGCCATTTAGCGAATGATGGTAAATTTTGTATTAGAAAAAACTACATTTTATGATTTTTTGTTTATCCGTCACTAGGCAACGCTTTTTTCAGCGCATTACTGTTGACGACGGTAGTGCCAAACATCACACTTCGTTTTTAAACGATCCCACAGGAACAATACTCTTTTTTTTTAATAAAAGGCAACCCATATCCTAATCTGTAGCCCTGATCACGTATATGCAAAATTTCATGATGAAGTTAAGGCGTGAAAGCGTCATAAACAAACAAACTCAATTTTATAATATTAGTTAGGTCTAGCTGGGCGTAGCGTACGCAACTTCGTATGCGTGGTATTCGCTATAGCGCGTAAATTTTTTGTTTGTTTAAACAAACACTAAATGTTACGGGAAACTTGCTACAATACACTAATGAAAACCGCATTCAAATCGGTTAGGCCGTTTCTGAGATTAGCGCGAACAAACGCACAAACAGACCAAAATTCTAAAAACTATTTTTTTTAACCTCGGTAACATAAGTAAAATGTGTACTTTTTTTGAAAAAATATGATTTTATTATATGTATAGATATCGATGTATGTAGGTGGGCTATTACTCGTAATGATTCTTTGACTGCTGATTATTTGTTTATTGTAGGATAAACTGTTGTTTAAAGAGAAAACAATAACATATGAAAACATATACAAAAGAAGTTTAATCATAAATGGTAATCATAATTTCACAAGATAACAAAAGGCAACATCTCTGAGATGAAATTAAAAAAGAAAATTAAAAAAGTTATTGTTAATTTTTTTTTATAAATGTTTGTATTAATTTATTATTATCTGTATACCTACTTATCTGATAGAGCTTTAATTTGTTTAACGATATTCTATAATTACTTAATATAAGTTAATAAGCTTAAAAAAAGATTACTTAGATAAAGAATTAATTTGTGTAATCGTCCCATTTCATTCAGCTTTGGCGTTCCTTGTGTTATAGGCGACGATAGCCACTTACCATCAAGTAGACTGTCAGCCTGTCTGCCGATCTTAACGTTAAAAAAATCTGTAAGTTTGACTATTAATTTAGTAACAATTTGTCTAAAAACATATCATTTGTAGTCATCAAAATGTTGAAAAATACTTTTATGCACACGCTCAGCCACATCAACTGTTTTCTGTCTTATTTTATCAAAAAATAAAAGTGGCTTTGCAACTACATTCGGCACATGTACACCGTGGTTAACATTATTATGTGAGTCAGTAGCACTTATGCGGTTTTTGATTCCTTCTCTTATATCATTTAAATAACTCGATATACTAGATGTTACAGAATTTACTGCACTATTCGGCTCTGTTAAGTCGTTTCTTTTAACTTTACTATCATCTAATTCGGTATTTGCACCATTATTATTATTATTATTGATCACAGCGACGTTTAATGGTCTTTTAATAGTAAAGTTTGTAAATATCGATGGCAAATTATTGTTGTTTGGTATATCATCAACTATTTCTGTGACTTCGTACGATTTCATGACTCTCTCCGTGGCTGGCGACAGTCTGGTCACCGCTTGGCTAGATGAAGTTGTGCTGTCGATGTATTCTTCGGAACTATAATCACTAGAGTCGTAGTCATCGTTGAAATGTTTGAAGAAGTCATGATCAGAGTCGTAGGGGCCATCCCAATCATGGTGTCCGTGATGATGATGGTATGAGGTTACAAAACTGATGAGAAATAACTGTAAAGAAAAAATATTTACATAAATCAGTGGATATTTATCACAGTGCATATTAAAAGTTTTGGAAACATTGGAAAACTAGTAGGTAATTTATTTAAGTGTACGGCATGGCATGCTTAGTACTTTACATATAATAAAATCGTAACGAGCCGTGTTTGTACAAAAAAAAAAAAAAAAACAATTTGTACATGTACACGTTGTACTAATGTCAATGAGATCAAAAAAATAATTTTAAATTTTTTGTCTGTTTGTCTGTGCGTTTGCGCACGTTAATCTCAGCTATTTTCATTGTATGAAGATATGCGTGACAGTTTTAGTAACTGACAATTTTAGTGACATTTAATCGATTGTTTGAAAATATCGAATCAGTTGTCAAAGCAAATGGATTTTACCGATTTTAGATTTTCAGATTTAGAAATAAATTCTAGTAATTAGGAATAAAGGTTACGTTAAATAAATTATAGAATACAATGCAGTCTGTTTAAAATATTAATTTATATATTCATTACTGACAGAACTCGAAACTTGACAACTCGTATCAGACTCGGAACAAAATTTACTTTTGTTTTATTGTTATTATTAGTCAGCTTTAGTTTTATTATCAAAATACGATTTATTTGTTAATAAAATAATATTATCAATAAATATATTATTTATAAATATATATTTATTTGTTAATAAATACGTTTTTTTTTTAGTTTTATAGAAAAATATTTGTTAAATCTCCGAATATCCAATGACAAACATAGAGTACTTTCGATATATCGAATATAAGTGAATATAAGTGAATTGACACAAGTTCTGTTCCACGCGTTTGACACTTTTAAAATATATGTTTTTTATTACATTTACCTTACATTTACCTATTATAATAATAAATTAATAATAAAAGTGATAATTCCTTTTGTGTTTTTCGAATAGATAATATTTTTTTCATACATGTGTTTGTTTAATTGTTATATTTTTTTTTGTGCCGGTTTTTTTTAAGTTAAAAACAGTATGCGTGACATGAAAAAGTGAGAACTGTCACGCATATCATCATACAGTGAAAATACTATAGTACTTACCCACTATATTTACTTATTTGTGTTAATATTCAATACAACTAGCGCCATCTATGTTTTTAATTAGTAAGAGTTGTTTTGAACTTTGAGCATAAATTAAAATCAATTTAATAATCTTCTATATATAAAAATGAATCCCTATTTCCCTTGGTCGCGGCATCACGCGTGAACGGGTAGACCGATTTTAATTAGGTTTTCACTAATGGAAAGAGGGATAAACGGGGAATGTTCTTATATATAAAAATTGCATCCCGGGCGAAGCCGGGGGCGGAACACTAGTTTAAAACAAAAAGGACGCACATTAACTAATTAATATTTTATTTTTAAAGCTAAAAATTTTAAAAATCAAGTATTTTTAAAGCTCTACAAAATAAAGTAAGATTAATTGACTCTTTAAGGACGTATTCACAAATATCAATGGTTTTTCGGTACCATTTATATATCCAGGAAGCACATCTGTAGAGATACCATGGTATAAAATAAAAGGTAAGATTCATCTCTAAAGATAGCTAATAAAAACTGGGCAGCCCAATACAAAATTTTCACATAAATACATTTTTACCATCGCAAGAATCGCTAAAAATATCGAAAAATGGTATCTGGATAGGTACATAAATAGCTAAATCCGCTGCATATTTTAACATGAAAATAATAAGAAATTGTAGCTTATACAGTCTTCTATACGTCTAGCTTATTATTTTGTACTCAAATAAATTACTTTTTCTTTTTTGAGAAAGAATAGACACTAAAAAATGCACTATATTTTCTCCATACATTTTTCTAAGGGATCGCACTGCGACCTCTTTCGCCGTAGGTTTCGTTCGCCATTCCCCGCTCAGACGCGGTCATGGAAGCGCGGGTGTATCGCCTTTTTTCTTTACCTACCTAACATTCAAGTATCAAGATTATTTTGTTAATGTATAGAATTGAACGTAAAGCGGCTTCAACGTTTGCTGTAGTGTGCTGGCGCAGTTGCTGAATTCGAGCGCGTCAAAAATGTAATTACGTCCTTAATAATACAAAATAAAAATAATAATTTGCTCTATGTAATAAAATAGGAAAGAGCTAAATGCATTATTTTGATATTTTGACACAACGTCGCGTCACTTCCAAATAGTTTTTTAATTTTTTATGTTAAGGTCAACACAACAGACAGAAAATTTGGGCAATCCGTCTGCTAGGTCATTCATAAAAATCACTGCCTTTTTTATTATTATTGTCTACACTGCCTTACAGTCATAAATTGGCGGCAGTGATCTCACACAATTACAGAAGACCACCGTGAAACAACAGCACGTGTGCTGTTATGATTCGATATGAGGAGTGCTTTGGAAGAGTGGTTAGGGTGATAGGATGCTTGCCTTAACGCTCTGTTCTAGAGTTCCCGGGTCAACTTCGAAAAATGAACTTTTCAAATTTGGCTTTGGTCTGGATCTGGAAAGTAGTGGCAGGTCACAATGCGTTTCGCAGTCATTTGGGCGGCCCGTCTGGCGGCAGTAACCACCCCCTTACAGAAGACCACCGTGAAATAACAGTACGTGTGCTTTTGTGTTTCAGTGCTCCTAATCCCTTATCCTCAATCCTACTGTAGGCGTTGCTTGTGTTATAGGCGACGGTAGCCACCTGCCATCATTAAGTATGAGTAAATAAGTATGAGTAGTAAGTATCAATTAAATAAGTATGAGTTAAAATCTAAACTAAAGAATTGGCTCCTAGAAATTGACTATGATAAGACCGAGAGTGTTTTAACTTAGTTTAATAAATAATCACACACAATAACACGCACACGTACACACACATCATACATGCACATCTTATATTTATTTATTTATCTATTTATTTATTTATTTATATGTCTTATATTAATACATTATAATAATCATTTAGTTAATAACGCGAACAACATCGCGGGGCTACTGATCTCCAAAACACAGGTAATCCTAGCTTGGAGGTCAGGGGACAATCAACTATGTACGTATTTTAAAGCCTAAATATTCCATCTAGCTTTGTTATAAGTTGTAATGTTCTAATGTACATATACTGGCTTAAGAAATAAATTATTATTATTATTATAGTGAACCGTCAGCCTGTCTGCAGATCTTAACATAAAACAAGAGGAAGTAAAAAATTCCAAAGCCCGTTTTCCCATTCCTTCCTATTACCTTATCATTAATCCTACTACAGTCGCCTGCGCACGTGTGGCGTTGCCTTTGTTATTATGAAGAAAAAAAAATTCGTATAAAACAAACACTAAGTATTACGGGAACCTTGCTACAATACATCAGTGAAAACCGCATTAAATCGGTTAAGCCGTTTCTGAGATTAGCGTGCACAAATAAACAGTCAAACAGACAATAATACTAAATACTATTTTTATTGTTTGTAGTTTTTTTTTTTTTGAAAAAATATTTAATGTACAGACACACCGTTACAATTTTGTTATATGTATAAAATATAGAAATAGATTAAAATTTATATTAAAATTTTTCTTTTATAAGTAATAATATTCGAAAAATCTTTTTTTTTGAAACAAACAAAATTATCCAAAACCAAGCGAAGGAGTTCTTTTTTTATCATAAATTTAATTCTTATTTTAAATTACTCACCGTGAATGTTAGAGACCACTTCATTTTCGTCATTGAAACATAAAGTTAGTAAACGCGACCAGTTTTTGTGGCAGCTGAACTGAACTGAGTGACTGATAATCCGAGATGGTTCAAATGCGGGCGTTCGTCAACAAAGCGAATAAATCGAACGGTTTCACTTTCAAACGGACGACTTCGTAATTGCTGAGTTTTTGTCAGCCTTCTTATAGCTTTCAATGAGTCAGCGTATCCTGATTCCTATGGGCGTGCGTCAGTCACCACGATATTATGAACCATTTTAAACTTTATTTATGGGGAAATTTAATGTGAGTAATGCTTGAACGATGGTGCCATCCCTTTGTTTATGAATCTTTATTTAGAGCTAATTAAAAAAAAAATTAAAGAAAAGTTGAATTACGTTCACTTCAATAAACTTATTATAACTTATCAACGGTTATTTTTAGATTAATACAACTTCGTATGCGTGGTATTCGGTAACTTTTTTGTTTGTAAACAGATTCGAATGATCAATAAACACCGTATTCAAATCGGTTAAGGCGTTTCTGAGGTTAGCGTGCACAAACAGACAAACAGACAAAAATTGTAAAAACTCTTTTATCTCGGTAACATTATTAAAACGTGTACAATTTTTTTTAAATAAACGCAAAAGTGGTTTTGTTTGTTTGTTGCGCTTTACGCTTTAATCATAAATATAACAATAAAATACCTTAACTACTCAACCTTTCATCATGAAATTTTGTTGTTATGAAAGGACATAGGGTACCTTTTATCCTGAAAATAGGTCCTGTTCCGAGGAAACATCAACTTAAAATTCAACTCTTGACAAAAAATTTAGGAGTACCTAATAAAGATTTAATAAATTGTACATATTTATTTATTTAATTATTTTTATAAAGGTACACCAACAGCACAAACAAAGAAAAGTTTATTATAAGTATAGGTAATACAAGGCAATTTTAAGGCACACACAGATACACTACAAACTAGAAATTGAGACGACCGATAAATACAGGCACAGCAACACGCAAATTCTTTATAACAAAAAAAGGACATGAAAATGAAAATTAAACAATGAACAACTGAAATCAAGAACAAGAACAAAGAATAGTAAACGGAAGAACCGCTCAGCAAAACAGTATAGCTGTCAATTTACGTTTAGCTTCAACCGATTTACAGTTAAGGGGGAGACAAACCCTAAATACTAAAAATATCCATTGTTTAATGAAAATGTTACAAGAAATAGACGAGACAATTGCTTTAAAAAAATATATATTATACTTAAACATGTGAAGAACCAATTGTATTAATTAGAATTTTCGTTAAAGTAATAGAAACTCCACAAAAAAAGTTAGAACACAAGAAGAATTTGACTTTTATTGAAAATTCTCTCTAAAACGGATTGCACGCATATGAATCCTATTAATAAGTTAATATCAGATTAAAAAATTGTATTAATAAAAAATTTTATTTTGTGTATTGTTCTAATGGTAAAAACAAAAAAACACCATTTCTAGGCCCGTTGAATTGTCTCCGCCGCCAGCGAGTTGTATTGTAAATGTCATTTGCCTCAGTGAAGCCCTTAAATAAATATATCAATATCAGTATCAGTATCAATACCCAGCCTGTTAGGTTAGGTTTAGGTTCGGTTCCTGTTAGCCCGCCAAAGAATCTGTTTATGTTTATTTTTTATTTAATATTTAATTAAAATAATCAAAAAACTTGGAAAATATTCTGCGCAGACATTAGACGTTAAAACGAGCACTTAGCGAACTGGTGACCTGATTGTGTATAACTTTAAGTGTATTTAAGTTAATTTTAAGTAAAAGATGCGTTACTAAGTAATCTATTTAGTAAAAAGACCTATACTAGGGAATGTTAAATATTGAGTTTAGTATTTATTTTAAAGTAAAGGTCGACAGGCAGGCTGACAGTCCACTTAAGTATAGGGAAATGGCTTTTACTTATTCACCGAAACATGTTGTGTTTATAATAATTATCTAAGTATACAAATCATTGTATCGCGTGTAGTGGGTACATTTCTCACAAAATAACCCGACCACTGTCCTAGTGACATGTTATTATAAAGAAAATAATAATATATCAGAAAATAATATTATTCAGAAATAAACAGTCATGTTACATAAAAATAACTGTACACAAGTTTATATCTGGATTTATAGTTAACTCGTTTAATGAAAAATATATTTTAATTTTGTCAAATAAATGTAAATATTTCATTATTTGCAAAATTATTGACTAACGAGCGATGATCTGATTCCATACGGGCTTCGCTGCGGCCCATACGGCGGCGGCGTGCGCATGGGGCGCGCGGAACCGGACACTGCTCATATATAATACTATTTATCGTAGCGTGTTGTTATATAGCCTATAGCCTTCCTCGATAAAGGGACTATTCAAAACAAAAATAATTTTTCAATTCGGACCAGTAGTTCCTGAGATTAGCGCGTTCAAACAAACAAACTCTTCAGCTTTAAAATATTAGTATAGATAATCGTTATTGTTTCGGCACCATATTATAATTGTGAGGTTAGTGAGACTCCTTTTCATTCTAGTATAATTCCACCAGTGAGTGTGGAGATTAGAAAATTATTTATGACAGATAAATTCGAAAGATATTATTTACAAAAGTGCAGAATTATAATTTGAATTAATTTTTCGATTAATTAAAAAAAAGCTTTTGAAATTATTAATTTAATTAAACTTTCCACTTGTTAATTTAATTTATATATTTTTATTAAAGTTCTCCATATTTCGCAAAAAAAAACCAAAGAAATATCTAATAAACCACTATTAGCCTAAAATCGTCTACTAGATACTGAATACGTCTAATAAGGAAGATTTTTTTAGAAATATCAAAGAGTCATCACATTTGTTTATAATATCCTTGCTTCATAATTGCTTTTTGCTTTGCTTTACTTCATACAGATTTGCTTCACATTGCGTAAAAAAAATCCAGAGAAATGTCTAATAAAACCATTATTAGCCTAAAATCGTCTACTAGATACTGAATACGTCTAATAAGGAAAAAAAATTACGTCTCTAAAAATTCCGTTTCTAAAATAATTTTTTGTGGATGACTTACTTTTAGAAATAACACAAAACTACTACCCCAGTCTATCAATGGGTTAGGATATTAACTCTTTGAAATATTCTCACATACGGAGATAGTAGGAATAGATCAAAGGATAAAAAACCACATATATTTTGCGGTGGTTTGAGGGATCACTCGGTCCCTCATAAAGCGGGATAGTGTTTGCATACCGTACAAGGTTTCCTTACTGTCACGAATATAACTACTTTAATTCAATGTCGCCTGTTAGTCATCCGACCCCGACATGCGACAGAAAGTTCAATAAACAAACAATAATGTACCCACATGTCGTTAGACACGAAATATCTAATGACAGAATAATAAAAAAGTTCCTATATGGAAACAAAACGTCCTTGCTCCAACTATTTATTATGAAATATTGTCATTACAAACCACGGAATGTTATAAAAAAATGGCCTTTAACGTTTTACAGAGAAACACGCATATGCTAATGTTTTTGTCTGGGAATGCAATGGATGAGCAACGTCCCAAGAGTATATTATATAAAGAATCCATTTGGGGAAACAAAATGTCGATTGAGGATATAATGTCATTTGGGAAAACAATGCCTTTTTGGAAAACAAAATTTCATTTGGGAAAACAAAATGTCGTTTGGGGAAAAAATGTCATTTGGGGAATCAATGTCATTTTGGGGTACCTAACAAAATGCCATCTGGGAAAACAAAATGTCATTAGGTGAAACAAAATGTCATTTGGTGAAACAAAATGTCATTCTGGGGAAACTGATGTCATTTTGGGGAAACAACATGTCATATTGAGGTAACAAAATGTCAAATTGGGAAACAATTGTTAGTTTCGGGAAACAAAATGTCAATAAAATTTCATAAATAAATAATATTACAGTCCAAATGATCAAACCGTGTGGAAACTAATATAATCATGAGCCTTAAGACATCGACTGCTGGACTAATTTTCCAGTGGAACCGACTGGTCAGAAGCAGCCTGGATCCTGCCTCAACCCGCGGCTTTTATTAGGTCTTTTTTGTCACAACACTAACAATATTTATCGGTTGGTCATGAAGGAACAAGAAAACTAAATGTCATCCCTGGTATCAATTACCCATGGTTATAGCAAATAATTTTTTATTATTATTATTAAAAATAACCAAAAACAATTAATAATAGATATTATATTTTAATCTACCACTCTTTAGCTCGTTTACGTGCTTGAGCCACAACCAGATGGATTATTTGGTTGGACTAAAGAGCGATGAATGACAATTGATAATTTTAAATATTGTTTAATTATTATCGTATTTCACGGACGGCCACAATAAATCAATACATATAATAAAAAAGTCATTAGATTTTTTTTCTGTTTGCTTGTACGTTTGTGCACGCTAATCTCAGAAACGGCTTAACCGATTTGAATGCAATTTTAACTGATGTATTGTAGCGAGCTTCCCGTAACATTTAGTGTTGGTTTCATTCCAATCGTATTAAATCCAATAAAAGTTACGCGCTATACCGGATACCACGCGTACGAAGTTGCGGGCTCAGCTAATTATTAGTACATTTCTATACCCTTTGACACCCTATATCTCTAGCGTGTCGTAAGATCTTCCAAGACATCAAAGATCTGCGAAATCTTGGACGAGTTCTATGTAGAGGAACACATTGAATGGTTAAAGAAACACCAAGTCAACACTATCAATAACTTTGCCTACTATCGAAGTTCATCCACATTACTTGGATAAGATGCCGCTGCGTAAGCAGTGTAAGCAGCGCACCAGCAACTTCTCCTGGTGTTGTGTGTCCCCTTTATTAAAAAAAAAAGTAATGTGATTGCATTTACACGATTTACAATAAAGATCTCACTCAACAATAGAGTATTTTAGTCTATATGAAAATTGAGATAGCTTAGGCAAAAAGCAGTCGGAAAATGTTAGTTTTACTTCGTAAAATAACAAAATAAATTTTAAAATTAAATTCAAAGTTTTCAGAATTTTTAGTCTGTTTTATTTTTATTTTTATTTTATTTTATTCGATAGAAATACCAACAGCACAGCAAAAATTCATCAAGTCACACAGAAAAATATATGTATATAGATACATTTACATTTACTTGCCAATTACAGGTATCTACAGCTGTATATATTGCATATTGTCTATGTTAAGAGTTTAAAAAAAAAATTACAATTGTCAACCATTTCATACAAATACCAATTAAAAATACATATTAATATTAAAAACAATTTGGAAGAGAAGGGTGTGCACTCAAAATCTAATCAATTACAAAAGTCAAGCAATGAAATAGTAGCCGCCATGTTTACGTCATACGGTTGTGTAAACAAAAAAATGTCAGTCAGTGTCATGTCAATTACCGGCGCATTTGTTTACACAGCCAACTGACGTCATGACCACAGAGCAAAATGGTTTCCAGCGTTTTCGTCAAATTACGCGCGAAATTTGAAAATGTAAATTTATAAATGCATTTTTATTAAACTTATCGATTGAATAAAAATTTGGTGTTTTTTTAGTGGTTCATTAGCACTACAGAATCTAATTGAGACACTTTTTAAAAATGGGTGTAATACCCTATTCAGCAAGCGACTGCAAACTCTCTGCGGAAGTAATCTGCGTAAAAGTGATCAGCGAACAATCTCCCTTCTAAAGTATTTCATCTAGCTACAATATGGGCTTCTTCGAGAGAGAGCAGTAAATAATTTCCTGCAGGGTCGGCAACGCACCTGTACCCCCCCCCCCCCACCCCTCCTGGTGTTGCTTGTGTCTTTAGGCGACGCTAACCACCTACCATCAAGTGGACCGTCAGCCTGCCTGGCGGGTAGAGAGGATGAAATATTCAAACATTTCTACTAAGTACAAAGCTCGACTCCGATTCCATAGTTGACCAGAGTAGGGCTCAAACTCAGGACCCTTCATTATGAGAGCCGACTCTTCCGAGATCATTAGTTTCGTCGTGTCAATACATATCATTTTGGTAAATTATTTTAAGGGTAGAAGGTACAACGCAAATATTTGTTCATGTCGACAGGGCGTAGACAAACATTGGTGACGTCATAGACGATGTCAGTCAGTGATGTATTACACACAGAGTCTAATAAATATACATACTGTATCTATGAATCTCTAAACAGTCTACAATAATATTTGGAAGAGCTGATATTTGTTCGTTTGTTTGTTTATACAGTAATGTATGTTATCAATAAAATCTCTGTAATAACTGACCCATATGAAACAACCGTTCGTGAGCGCTTCTTTTTCTTATGCGTTAAAATGTTGTTCAATCTTTATTGTTCATTTATTTTTGTCAGGCGTTGAATACACTTAAAAATGCACTAGTATTCGAAACGGCCTCTTCCCTATTAAAGTTAAAAAGTCGAAAGCCCTCGTCGTCACTCTGCAAACAAACAAACAGAGCCATCAAATACGAAGTCGGCTCTATCCGGACTGTTTTTTTTATCGTGACATGTTTGCCTACTCTGAACGGGGCAGTCGCAGCCGTAATTTCAAATAAACCCTTTTTAATTTGTCAGTTATTGATTGAACATTGACCATTGAATGTTTCAATGGAAAATTCCACTTTGTTTATGTCCCGAAATTTATTTATTTATTTATTATCTCATACATGATTCAATACACAATGTTTACAAGGTCTGTAAACCATTATTGGTTTGTCTAGACATTTACTTCACGCCAATACAACATTACACTATAAATCATATATACAAGAAATTACAATAACAATGTTACAACTCAATTTAAAAGATGCAAAACGGGCCGACCGAATCATCGACACACATCGGTATGCTTTGTGCGTGTGCAACTCGCTACACAGGGTGTCCCATTCTATGCAGTCATGTGTTTTTATAGAATAATTATTTAATAGAAGAGTACAACAACATACTTACTTATAAAGTAACTAGTTTTTATCATTACCTTCAGTAGGACAATACCAATATGTACTAGGGCACTCCGAAATTGACGGGAATTGAGTGCTTTAGACTGAGTTAGAATAAAACCTTTTTGTTACACGCGTACTGAACTCTAGCCTCTAACACACCTATGCCTCTAACAATCGCAACGATGGTATTTCCACAATTAAAAAACGGAACAAGTGCGAGTTGAACTCGCGTGAAGAGGGTTCCGTACGATGTTACCTATCCGCACAATATTGAGTGATTTACCATGTTATTTTAATATCATTGACTTCTTATAGGTTTTCCTATAATCTATAAGTAGAAAACTAATTGCTGTATTTTTTTTTTCAAAATTTTAGGTTCAGTAGTTTCGGGGATATGGGGGTAATGGTCGCACAGACGGACACACGAGTGATCCTATAAGGGTTCCGTTTTTTTATTCGCACTTGTCCCTTTTTTATTATTGTGATTAATTCCGCTTTCATTATTGACTAAAGCCACTTCCTTAATCCGGGATAATCTAAGATCATTTATTCAGTTTACAGCTTTTTTTAAGGTTATATGAACCTTTATCTTCGTGTAACAAAAAGCCCTTTGAATCAACACAAAACTTCGTTCTAACGAAATCAGCTTCTCTCGACTGCTCCTTACAAATAAAATTATAGGGTCGTCAAGGAAATCTTCATAATTTCCTTTGTCGCAGTTTTAAATGTGTCTGACACTTTCCAAATGAAAGCCATTACGTAAATTAAGTTTTGAGGCCTTTTAAATGTCGACTTGATAAGTTATTTCAGGAATCGTAATGTTTCGCCATTATTATTATTATTATTATCCTAGATTCAATCACACGGGCCTTAGCAAGAGGTCTCTTCATTCAGAGGTCTATTTGAGTATAATATATTTTTTTTAAGTCTTTAAGTGTGTCTTTAATATCGACAGTGGATTGCCATTAACTCTTGTATAATATTTTTGGGAAATTGACTTTTTTATGTCTTTAGCTGTAAGTGTTATATTTAACTTTCGTGTTAAAATTAAATAAGTCGTGATAAAATTAAACTCTTTTTTTCATATTGTGTATATATAAGTATTGACACTTCACCGTCGATCTTAGGTGTCTAAGGTTTTAGAAACAAATTTTTAATTTGTTTGTCTGTCTTTATTTTATTTAAAATAATAAGATTATATAGTTAAGCCCGCAACAAACGCGTAACTTTTTTTGTTTGTAAACCGATTGGAATGAAACAAACACAAATGTTACGGGAGGGACGCTACTCTGTAAAAAGAATTATACTAGCAATACCTTTTTGCATCGATCCTGCAAATTTTATAATGAACACTTACTAGATTTGGATATTGTCCTATAGGAGCCTATAAACGAAGCCTTAAACCAGGCCCTCGAAAATATATTTGTGTAGTCTTCTTTTTGTAGCGGCCAGTTTATTTGTTTGTTTTTCCATTGCATGTTTTTTCCCAGCTCCAATATTCTGTAGTGAATTGTAAGTTATAATATGTTTTAGTAACTTAGTTGGAAACTTTGCTGATTTATGTTTTTCTTGTATGTATGTGTATAATGTGTATCGAAATATTGTATGTTTCCCTAATATAAATAAAATAAAATAAATATAAAATACTTCAGTGAAAACTGCATTCAAATCGGTTAAGCCGTTTCTGATTAACGTGCACAAACGCACAGACAAGCATACAAACAGATAAACAGACAAAAATTGTAAAAACTATTTTTTTGCCCTCTTGAACATTTGTACATTTTTTGAAAAAATATTTATTGTAGGTAGGTACACAGCTCGTTTACGATTTTATTATATATATATATATAGATAAATTTTATTAAAATATTTCGTTTTATTGTATTTTTTTATATAATAAACTAGACATGATAAATAGTCATGATAAATTTTGACGGGTTCCTTTGACAAGTATAGAAAAATATAAACAGGAATTTTATGTTTTATTATGCTTAAATATTTAGGGTGACCGACGGGTAAACATTTAAAAGTAAGAAAACATAGACATTTTTTTTTTTAAAACTGTTCATAAAACTGTCGCTTTATTGCTTAGGACTTAATTTTCGTATATACTTATTCACTTATAGGTCTCATTTAGAGTAAACTTGCGCAACAAAATCAATGCGATTATTGTTTGATCTCTCATCTGACAATATTTGAGGACAAATTACCCAACGTCGTGACGCCCCGACCAAAGTTTCAAGGTCGCTCTCAGAACTCACGCCCTCCGAGGTGATTGTGTAGGGCGACCCTCACAATCGCCTCTGTTGGATTCCGGCCATAGAGTCTCCTCGAACTAGTTCAGTGTACCTTTTGCCGCCCAATTTGACAACTGTCCCACAATCGCGTTGACATTTTGCTAAAGGGCTATTTCCGAATTATTAACACACCTCCCCTCGTTGCCATGGAGACGGGACGGCGCGCGCAGCCAGTCTACCCTAAACAACGGAGCTGAGTGCTCGCGCCGCGAATCCATCCGCGTTCCAATTTCAAAAATTAATGTAAACAAACGCCGCTCGTCGATTGCTCTATTGTCCTTATTATTTTAATTTAGCCGGTTTGTTTTTTTAACAATGGCAATAATAATTTAGTGGGTTATGTTAGTGACAATCGAGTGGAATCGGTGTCCATGGGTGACGACGTCAAGTGCGGACGGGGAACTGTGAGTAACTTTTTTTTTATCAGATAACAATCGAGGCAAAGGTTGTAAGCTAGTAAACTTATTCATTGAACCTCTTTTTGAAAGCTCATGAAGCATTGGGCTGTAAACAATTGGCATAAGGTCCCGCCTGCATAAGGTCACTTTTAATGAAATTTGTTTTTGTTTGTTTTGAGATCAAACTGATATCAAACTGCTTGCTTAATATCAAACTAGCTTTTGCAGATGACTTCGTTCGCGCCCCTTTTTCTTAGGTGTTAAAACATTTATATTCAATATTTATTTCTCACTAGCGACCCGCCCCCGGCTTCGCCCGGCGTCCAATTTTTATATATAAGAACATTCCCCGTTTATCCCTCTTTCCATTAGTGAAAACCGAATTAAAATCGTTCTACCCGTTCACGCGTGATACCGTAACCATGGGAAATAGGGATTCATTTTTATATATAGAGAAGATATATTTTTGTTAGGATTTTTTCGGCAATCGGCATTTTTCCTGGGTGAAAGAGAATCTATATCCTTGACAACGTGTTTGAAAATTTTTAATATAAATCAGTTAAGTACTTAAGGCGTGAAAAATAACAAATTCACTTTCGCATTTAAAATATTAGCATTATAACTATAATAATTTAACTATAGTTATAATTATATAATACATATATAATTATAACTATATATATATTATTATATATTTATATTATTATATAATTATAACTATATATTATTATATATTAAATTATATATGTAATACATTTACTTCTTACGTGATTATTATTGTTTAATTAATTATGTGCAATTATTTAATATAGCATCATATCATATCATCATTGTTATTAATTAATTATTTTAATATTTCTTAATTTTAATTACTGTAATTTTTCGTTTGTAAGACAGTTTTTTGTGTAATTCCCAATCATTATTATCTTTGTTATTTGTTGAAATATTAATAATAATTATAACTATAATAATAATTTGACGAGCCCGTTGGATGAGTGGTTAAAGTGCTTGACGCTTCGTTCTAGGGTTCCCGGGTTCGATTCCCTGCAGAGTCAACTTTCGAAATGAACTTTTCAACGAACTGTAGTGGCAGGGCGTTCAAAGTCTGCGTTCAAGTACTGCGTTCAAGTACTGCGTTTCAAAGTCATTTGGGCAGCCCGTCTGGGGGCAGTAACCACCTCCTTAAAGAACACCATGAAATAACAGCACGCGTGTTTTTCGGCGAGTGAGTAAGGGATGTCAGAGCTCAGAGCCCATTTCCCTATCCCCCTGTCGGCAGCGCATTTGCGGCACCTGTGGCGTTACTTGTGGCGTTGCGACGGTAGTCACATACCATCAAGTGGATCGTCAGCCTGTCTACCGACCTTAACATCAAAATAATTATACTTGTTACCCTATTACCTCGTATTTTAATTTTATGTCTGATGTATTTTTATAGTATAGTATTTCGTTTTATGTTTTATTCTTCACATATACCAAAACACCGTGAAATAACAAAACAATACTTACACAATTACCGAAACAGTGTTGTTCGGTAAAGTGTTTTAAATTAATCTTCATGGATATTTATTCCCATAAAAAATACTATTTTATTTATTTATAGCCTTTTAGGTACTCAAAATCATGTTTTAATATTGTTTGTTTGAAAATGCCGCCAAAACGCCACGATAGTTCATCTGAGAGCGCGTAACGTCATTTATGGTCATATCATAACAAAACAGCTGCATTGGCATAAGACAATGATTGCCCACAAATGACGTCACGCACTGTGATCGGTGTTTCAGTATATTTAAAAATATTGTAAATAATAAAATTTTATTTCTTCATTTAAAAATATTTAAATGAATTAAATTAAATTATTATTCGATAAATAATCGTAAAAAATTATGTATTTTCTTTCTAAGTACATTTTAGATTTTAATCTGATTACTGTCCGATCCCCTATTGTGTAAGGATTGCCAGAGCCCATATTTGCAGCAGCCGAATTTTTTTTTTATCACTAAATATTGTCAATATTGTGTTAATAGTTGTAATTAAGGTTTCTTAATTCTTAATATCTAAATTTTTGAGAAATTTTCGCTCTACGATTTATTGTGGCCTTCGTTACATATATGACATCGCTTAGATTTGTGCCGCAAAATGATTTAAAAATATAACGGAGGTGAGTCAAATGCTGTATTTGACAGGTTCACAGGAGATGAAACCTGGATAATTATGTTTTTACGAACAGGAACACAGCGGGTGTTTCCTTTCGAAGATTTGCCAACAAAAGTGAAGAAGGGAAGAAAGAATGATTCAATCATCGACTCACTCTTAGGACGGATGGGACATTTTGCGACCATTGCGTTAGAGGATCAAAGAATCCTTACAGCAGGCTGGTATGTTAGTAATTTTTTGAAAGTTGGTGTGGAATTAGTGAGCCGTCCTCCTTATAGTCCCGGCTTGACGCCATATGATTTCTTTTTTTTTTTTACTATAGATGGGTTTGCTCTTGACCAGCATCTATCCATATAGGAAGGATGAGGCCGAAGATGGAGCAAGCTCACCCAGAAGATGCCTATTCACTCGAACCTTGAAAAGGTTTGGGTTATATGAGCTCGGAAATACAGACGCCGGCAGGGAGTTCCAATCCTTAGCAGTGCGCATCACAAAAGATGTTTTAAAGCGCTTGGTCCGAATTAGAGGGATTTCGACAAGGTGAGGATGGTAACCATGTCCGATAGAAGAAAGGGGAAGGGGGGGAAGGGGAATTTCTATTTATTTCCAAAAATAAAAGATAAACTAAAGATAGTATTATAAGATAATATTATAAAGCTAAAGAGTTTATTTGTTTTGTTTGAACGCGCTAATCTGAGGAACTACTGGTTCGAATTGAAAAATTCTTTTTGTTTTGAATAGTCCATTTATCGAGGAAGGCTATAGGCTATATAACATCACGCTACGATAAATAGTATCATATATAAGCAGTGTCCAGTGCCGCGCGCCCCATGCGCACGCCGCCGCCGTATGGGTCGCAGCGAAGCGTGGCCGAGTTCAGCTAGTAATATTATAAATGCGAAATCATGACATTTTTACAGGGATACAGAAAAGCACATAGGATACCTTTCATCCAGAAAAAAGTACTGTTCTCGAAGATAATATTTTTTTTGTGTGTTAAGATCGGCAGATAGGCTGACTATCCACTTGATGGTGGCTACCGTCGCCTATAACCCAAGCAACGCCAAAGCTATTGCAAGTGCGCTGCCGACTACAGTAGGACTAAGGATAAGGGATTGGGGGGGGATAGGGAAATGGGCTCCGGCATCCCTTGCTCACTCACGAAACACAAAAGCACACGTACTGTTATTTCACGGTGGGCTTCTGTAACGGGGTGGTTACTGCCGCCAGATGGGCAGCCCAAATGACTTCGAAACGCAGTGTGCCCTGCCACTACTTTCCAGGTCCAGACCTGAGCCAAATTTGGCCCTGCCGGAAATCGAACCCAGGAACCTTAGAACAGAGCCTTAAGGCAAGCACCCTAACCACTCATCCAACGGGCTTGTCAAAATATAATAGTAATGAAATAAAATCAATGCCGTTCAATGCTTAACAAAAACATGTTAGAGGTAATTATGCTCGATTCGAACCATTTATTTATGTTGATGTATGAAATTTCTTATGCTTGATTTTGAGTATAGTTTTAAAGAAAAAAATTGTATGGATTCGGTTATAGATTGAAAATATTATAATATTTTTTTTAATATTAAAATTATAAAACAATTGAATAAAATTGTTTAACAACTAAAAGATGGGGGGCGGACGAAGTCTCGGGGATAAATTAGTGAAAAATAAGGCTGAATTGTGTGCTGCATCAGCAGACGCCTTCGAAATCAATTACTTAAATAATTTTATCGAAAAAAAAAATTAAAAACAGGTTACACTTAGCAAAGAATTCGTTTTGGACATTGTGACTTCGTACGCGTGGTTCTAAAATAGCCCATATTATTTCAATGTAATTAATTTTTATGTTTATAAACCAATTGGAATGAAAATGTTACCGAAAGCTTGCTACAATACATCAGTGAAAACTGCATTCAAATCGGTTAAGCCGTTTAGCGTGCACAAATGCACAGACAAGTCGACACGAGTTCTATTATAATTTTTTTTTCACCTAAATAACATTTTTTTTTAAATATTGAATGTAAATATTGAATGACACTACATCAAATTCATTGATGTAGTGTCTCGCGAAGACCTCAGTCTCCAAGTGTGCCAATACTCAGTGGGCTGAAGAGGCCCGAACCTATAGTATAGTAATCTTTAGACAAAATAAAGTTTTTGTATACTTATTTGTACATAACAGAATAACACTTAGTGTCGCGTGCAGCAAGACGTGTTATTTTTATATGCGTAATCCACTTATTTTGAGCAAATCCAATATGATGTCGGACTACCTCTTTATTGTATCGTTTTTAAGTAGTTTCAGCTTCCAGAACTGCATTACTTATCTAAAATAATATTCACTCAAAGAAACTGCGTTCTTTCAATAACCTCTTTAAAATACAAAGGATTTTCAAACAGACTCAACAACCAGAAAGTGTCAATTCACCTGTTATTTACACAGTGTACTCCTGAGTCAGAAGTACTTTAGATTCAATAAATCATTAATTAATTCAATATTAATTATATATTAATGAATATTAATGAGTTATTGGTGTTTAATATTCATTAAATTTCTGAAATTTCAATGACCCTGTAGTGCGATCAGTCAGATGCGATTGTAGAATCACAAGACTGCGGAAGATTTGAGAACATATTTGACAAAGTGACATCAAAAGGGATAAAAATATTATATTAAAGTTGTGTCTAAAATAAATTTTTAAAACCAGTTTATTTCTGTGAACATAGTATTATTAGATGCTACTAGTATATTATAGACATAAAATAATAGGTCAAGGAAAAGGTTTCTTCGCATTTTATATGAAAATTCAAGACTTTTTTTTTTTTTTTCAAAGTTTATTTACATTTAATTGACAGGCTTATTCCCCTCCGCTCCAAATCTATTGTTATTTAAAACTAATTTTTCCATACATTTATTCCCAGCCGCTCCATGAAAAATAATAAATAAATACATAGTTAATGTTTTCGTTCCCAAGCGCTCCAAAATTTGTTTCCCACCCGCTCCAAAGGAATTGAATTGACAATTATTTAAAATTATTTTTAATATAATAACGATATACAAAATCTTGCATTTTATAATAAAAATCCTTGGAGCGCTTGGGAAAAAATGTATGGAAATAAAACAAATTAAAAAATAAATGTAGGTATACATTTTGGAGCGCATGGGAACAATTTATTAAACATAATTTATATTTAATTTTTGTTTTGGAGCGGTTGGGAACGAAATCTTGGAGCGGAGGGGAACAAGCCAAATTGACAGTATACCTATATATATGTATGTGCCATTTTGTTCGATGACTGTTCGAGTTTTTGAGTTTATTCGTTACAAACATACAAAAATACATACATACATACAAATCTTTTCTCTTTAATATAACGTTCAAATAAACTATTCAAATAATATAAAGTTCCTTCAAAGTTCTTTTCTTTTCAAACACTAATTGGTCTATTCTCAATTGATTATGTTTATATGACTTACATTCGCCTTGCGTTTGGAATTGCACTGTATCATTCGCGAATGATGCCTAATAAGCTTCTGATATATTTATTTGGTTATCTATTTAAACTTTTATCTCTATTTCTATGGGAAACATACAAGGAAGGAACCCTGTTCTTTGAATTGAATCAATCTACATTTTTGTCGCTACGCTATAGTAAGATAGCTTCTTATAATTATATAATTATATAAGCTATATAATTTTCTTTTGATAAATGATTTTTATAAGTTGCCGTGCATCATTTGGTGACTTATTGTAGTAAACAAATTGTAGTTTAAAAAGTAACTAAACGATTTTAAAGGCGACTGAACGACTCGAAGACAATTATTTCTTTGGTCGATCAAATGTGAAAATCTTACATATATTCAGTTATTGCTCATCTCATCTATATCTATACATATAATAAAATTGTAAACGAATCGTGGTTGTACATTGAATATTTAAAAAAAAAAAAAACAATTTTTACAATTTGTACTTATGATACCGAAGTTAAAATTTTTTTTATGTTCGTGCGTTCGTTTGTGCACGCTAATATCAGGAATATTTAACCGATTTGATTGAGATTTTCACTGATCTATTGTAGCAAGCTTCCCGTAACATTTAGTGTTTGTTTCATTCCAATCGGTTTACAAACAAAAATGTTACGCGCTATACCGGATACCACGCGTACGAAGTTGCGGGCTCAGCTATTACAATAATAAAAGTTATTGATTATAGTTATTCTTCAGAAAGGTCTCTCATTATTATTTTATCCCTGATTACTTTTAATCTGCGCGTCGAGCGAAATAAATCAGTAACTTACGTTTTTAATCGGTCTGAAACCGAAATATTAAAAAGAATAATTGCTGTTTGGAATTGTTTAGAACTTCTTGTTCGACTCTCGTTACTACAAGTATTGTCATTACTGACAAAAGTAATCGTTATATTTGTCATTTTGTTTGACATTACTGACTGATGCTCCGTTTATGGGCTATTTTTGTAACATGGATCATATTATTACCGTCCCAAATAAACAGGCCAATAACAGAGCCAAGGCAAGAAAATCAGATCACTTTAGTAGTTCTTTATTACTGCCCGTGACCGCTTAAGAATCACGACTGCTTTAAGAGTCAGAGCAAAGTGTCCTCTCCCTTCTATCGACGACACTAATTAGTGGAATCCAGGAATATTATTGTCAATTGCTTGATCAATGATAGATTGCCGTATAAGGGCCGGCGCAGAGTGACTATTGTATGGCACTTTGATCAAAAACTTTGATTTATTAATTATAACATTTTAAATTAGAATAATCATAATTATTTATTAGGATACTTAAATACACAACATTAACAGTTTAAATTGTAGTTAACACCATTTAAAATTAACTTAAGCAGATATTTATTGTTTACTTACCTAAACATGAATTGAGTGTCAACAAATAGACGTTGAAGGCCATTTAAAAAACAAAGCCGAGCTTTTGTTTGTTTTCTTTATCAAGCTTTTTGTCAGCCATCCAGCAACACGAGCCAACCGACAAAGATTTAAGGCTAAGTTAGGTTTACTTGTAAATTATGGATGCATTGTTTTGATTGAAAATCAATCAATCAATTTATTTGTTGAACAGTCTTGAATAGTTTGAATACACGGATCACTTCATTTGTTGACAGTTCTAAGTGAAATTTGAACAGAACTCCGAATGTCGTGAACTCGTTCTCGTGAACTCGTTCGCTTGGAAAAGTTCAACTGGTAGGTTTTTGTTGGAACAGAATTTTAAAATTTTAACCGTTGAGATATTTTTAGAAGAGTTTCCCGAAAGATCAGGGTACCATCCTTTTTGTCACTTTCCAAATAAATATAGAACTAGCATACTATAAATCATATTAAATCACAGTGTGAACTCTGAACTGTTCGAGCCTGATCGCTTCTGCAACAAGCTAAGCGTTCTAGATGATGGTGTCCCCAATAAATAATGTTTCTCTAAAATTATATTCTATTTTTTACGACAACTACGTGACACGAATGTACTGATAGCGTCATGGGCAAAAGGTTTGGTATTCAGCGAGAGAGGTGACAGGTTAGGCAAAAAATAAACTAAGTGAACTCATTATTAAAGCTTTTTGAAGTTTGTTGGAGTTTCCTTCTTTTTCATATGGAAATTTTATGAGGAGTAAAATTAATACAAGCATTACGCTATCTGTCACTTTGACATTTGTGCGACAGTATATCAATCAACGCATATATTTATGTTCCCTAATTATATTGTAGCAAAACAAGCAACATCAGAGGATTTCTCAGGCCTTATAAAAACAAACGTCGAGAGTGCAGTCCGCGTTGAGGAACTATAAAAATTAACGTATAAAACGTAGTGACATCTGTGTATACCGAACGTAACTAACATAACTTTCGTTGGAACACGTGACATCTGAGTATGCAGAATGTAACTAAATAATATAAAGTAATTAGGTATCCAGTTATCTATTGACGAGAGGAAAATTTTATAAATTTAAAGGAGTAACACACACTTTTTTATTTATTTAAATCTTTATAAGTAAGAAATTTGTTCGTCCTATATCATTTCATGAGAATATTATCAAACTTTATTGGGTTGATCTTCATAAGCCCGGGAAGATTTGTGATTTTTTTTTGTGCGGCTTTGAACGCAAGCCTGGCATAGATCGTTGATATAATATGTTATACGAATACTTATATAAACTGGTTTTCGAAAATTATTTAATGTCTTTGATTCCCGACAGGGTCAACTTTGAATAATTAACTTTTCAAGTTGGATCTGGAAAGTAGTGGCAGGGCACACTGCGTTTCGCAGTCATTTGGGCAGCCCGTCTGGCGGCAGTAACCACCCCCTTACAAAGACCATCGTAAAATAACAGCACGTGTGCTGTTGTGTTTCGGTGAGTGAGTAAGGGATGCCAGAGCCCATTTTCCTATCTAATCCCTTATCCTTAATCCTACTGTAGTCGGTAGCGCACTTGCAGCACCTGTGGCGTTGCTCAACTACCATCAAATGGACCGTCAGCTTGTCTGCCGATCTTAACATAAAAAATGTCTCTTTTAACTAAATGTTGCTTTTTTATATTTGTATTCTCACGTTTCGATGAATACATAGTAATGTTTTGGTTGTTGTCTGAACTGGTTAATAGGGTATTACACCCATTTTTAAAAAGTGTCTCAATTAGATTATGTAGTGCTAATGAACCACTAAAAAAAAAACACCAAATTTTTATTCAATCGATAAGTTTAATAAAAATTTTCAAATTTCGCGCGTAATTTGACGAAAACGCCGGAAACCATTTTGCTCTATGGCCATGACGTCAGTTGGCCGTGTAAACAAATGCGCCGGTAATTGACATGACACTGGCTGACACTTTTTTGTTTACACAACCGTATGACGTAAACATGGCGGCTATTATTTCATTGTGTTTAAGAACAGACTAAAAATTCTGAAAACTTTGAATTTAATTTCAAAATTTATTTTGTTATTTTACGAACTAAAACTAACATTTTCCGACTGCTCTTTGCCTAAGCTATCTCAATAATATACTTTTAGATTTTTTTTCATATAGACTAAAATACCCTGAAATGAAATAATGAAAAACACACCGACGACGAAGAGACGAAAAAAGCAAGAGTTGTTTTGTTTTATAAATACGCAAAACGTTTTATGCAATAATCTGAGAATAAAATTAGATCATATCAATCATATCATTACTTTCTTTAGTAACAGTGACTTTTTCTTTTGCTGATAGCCTTTTACGACTTGAGCAAGCTTTTTCAGCCCTCACGAAACAAAATCTTGCAACAATCTTTCAGACATTTACTTCTAGCTAAGATTTTGGGCAATAGGATGTAATGAAAATAGCACAATAAAAAATGCATTTAGAACAATATTTACTTGGACGCAGTGTTCTATTTAGGCAGCTACAAATATGAGACTTTCTTATTTTATTGTAGGACTAGCTGAGCCCGCGACTTCGTACGCGTCGTATTCATTATAGCGCGTAATTTTTTTGTTTGTAAACCGATTGGAATGAAACAAACACTAAATGTTACGGTAAGCTTGCTACAATACACAAGTGAAAACCATATTCAAATCGGTTAAGCCGTTTCTGAGATTAGCGTGCACTAACGTACAAAAAAACAGATAAAAATTCTAAAAAAAAAAAAAACTGTTTTTTTGACATCGGTAACATAATTACAAAGTGTACAAATTGATTTTTCGAAAAAATATTTAATGTCAGACAGGGTTCGTTTATGATTTTACTATAAAATATGTCGGGAAATTTTCAGTGTTTGTTATTATCTCATATAAAATGGATTTGGTAATTTGTGTTGTCGGATTGCTTGAATTCCTTTTATCATCGTTATCCTCTCGGCTCTAGGACGTACACTGCTAAAAATAGGGCTCCCCGCAATTTTGCAAAAGAACAGGTCAGACCCGCGGACCCTATTAGATCCTACGCTTCTCTTGACGGTCCGTGGCCTCCACTCGAGAACCCTCCGGCCCCTCGCCCCTCCTACTTCAACTTACTAATCCGCCGGGTTATGTCGATAACTTTCGTTTTTTTGTTTTTTTATGTTAAGATCGGCAGACAGGCTGACGGTCCACTTGATGGTAGGTGGCTACCGTCGCCTATAACACAAGCAACGCTACAGGTGCTGCAAGTGCGCTGCCGACTACTACTGTAGTCGGCAGCGCACTAAAGGATAAGGGATTAGGAGGGAATAAGGAAATGGGCTCTGGCATCCCTTACTCACTCACCGAAACACAATAGCACGTATATGCTGTTATTTCACGGTGGTCTTCTGTAAGGGGACATTAACGACGAGGACGAATCTAACACAATCAAACCAATAAGCGAACTAGAAGTACTTGACCAAATTAAAAATCTAAAACCAGATAAAAGCCCAGGACCTGATGGGATCAACAACGAAGCTGTCAAACTAGGAGCGCCGATTTTGGTCAATCATATTACTCACCTATTTAACAAGATAATAAACACAGAATCTGTACCTGAGCAATGGTGTACCTCAGACATAATACTCCTTTACAAAAAAGGAAACCCATTAGATATAGGCAATTATCGACCAATCAGTCTACTGGCAAGCTTATATAAACTGTTCTCTTCGCTAATACTCAAACGAATCACACAAAAAATCGACGACTCATTAACAATAGCACAAGCAGGCTTCCGCTCCGGCTTCAGCACAATTGACCATTATACAGGCTCTAGAACAGGTCATTAGCAAATACAAGGAATTCAATAGGCCTTTGTATATAGCCTTTATAGACTACACTAAAGCATTCGATAGCATAAGTCACGACGCAATTTGGAACGCGCTGAAATATTTCAAAGTCGATAGGAAGTACATCAATATAATAAAAAGTATATATGCAAATAGCAACAGCAGAGTAAAGCTTGAGACTAGAGGAAGTAAAATCAAAATTGAACGGGGAGTTAGACAAGGCGACCCCTTATCACCTAAACTATTTATAACTGTGCTGGAAGATATATTCAGAAATCTAGACTGGAAAACTACAGGAATACAAATAGACGGCCACTACCTAAGCCATTTCCAGTTCGCAGACGACATTGTGTTATTATCAGAAAAACCAGAAGAACTCGAAGAAATGATTCGCTCACTTAACAGAGAAAGCTTAAAAGTAGACTTACAAATGAATGCAAACAAAACAAAGCTAATGACTAATAGCCACGAAATACCCATCCAAGTCTCGGGGGCCACCATCGAATACGTCGAAAACTATATTTATCTAGGGAAAAAAGTATCATTTACAAAAACAAGCAACGAAGAAGAAATTGAAAGAAGGGCGAATGTAACCTGGAAGAAGTATTGGTCGCTTAAGGAAATAATGAAGGGAAACTATAGTCTAAATTTAAAAAAAGTGGTGTTCGACACATGTCTCCTACCTTGTCTATTGTATGGATGCCAAACGTGGATATTTACAAACAAAGCTAAACAAAAAATCAGATCCACCCAAAGAGCAATGGAAAGGAGCATACTAAAAATAAGAAAAATTAACAAAGTACGAAGCGACCTAATCAGACAGAAAACTAAGCTCACTGATGCTCTTACTCAAGCCCTCAAACTAAAGTGGAAATGGGCAGGTCACATTTCACGTAATAACGACAACAGATGGACCATTCACACCACTCGATGGAAGGGACCATTAGGCAAAAGAAATGTTGGCAGACCACATAGCCGGTGGGCTGATGATATTATCGAAATCGCTGGGAAAGACTGGATGACTGCAGCATTAGATAGAGAATCGTGGAAAAAGATGGAGGAGGCCTTTACCCAAAAAGGGATCCATATCTCATAATTTAGAAGAAGAAGAAGAAGAACTAATAAAATTCTAACAACTAGATCGTAATAAAAAAAAAAAAAAAAAAATAGAAATAAAAAAATATATAATAATAATACTAACAAATAAAATACTAATACTTTACTAACTTCTAATTATACATTACATTTCTGTTTTCTAGAGAGATTTGGAAATAAAAGGCTATATTATTATATTATTATTATTATATTCTGTAAGGGGGTGGTCACTGCCGCCAGGCGGGCTGCTCAAATGACTGCGAAGCGCAGTGTGCCCTACCACTCGTTGATATATAAAATGCGAAGAATTTACGTAAAACACACTTGTTGTAGAGATAGCTAAACGTTTCGTACGAGCAAAGCCGTAGAGAAAAGCTATTATTGAAATAGAATCATCTGACCCGGTTTAAACCCGGGCGTGTTCATTTCACCCGGACGGTTGTGCGGTTGTTTGTCCAGGTGTGCACGGTCAATTGTGTGATCATTGTTCTTACATTAAATGTTTTTTTCAAAAAACAATTCGTACACGTTGTATTTATGTTACCGAGATCAAAATAATAGTTTTTAGAATTTTCGTCTGTTTGTCTGTGCGTTTGTGCACGCTAAACTCAGAAACGGGAAACGGCTTAACTGATTTGAATGCGGTTTTCACTGATGTGTTATAGCAAGCTACCTGTAACATTTAATGTTTTATTCATTTACAAACAAAAAAGTTATGTAAAATTAAAGAATCACGTTCAATACATTTTTTCGATAAATGTATATTATCATCTGTAAAACTGATTGAAGTATATATGAAGTTAAAAATGGACAGTTTAGGTGATTTTTAGTTTTAATGTAAGTTGGATCTATATGATCTATCATATTAAGTAGGGTTCAGCTTACGTTGGTATTTTGTCTATAATAAAATCGTTGCCTATTATGCCTTTGTGCACGCTAAACTCAGAAACGGTTTAACTGATTTGAATGCGGTTTTCACTGATGTGTTGTAGCGAGCTTCCGTTATATTTAGTTTTTGTTTCATTCCAATCGGTTTACAAATAAAAAAGTTACGCGCTATACAGAATACCACGAGTACGAAGTTTCAGGCTCAGCTAATGAGCTTTTGACTTCTCTCTACCGGCCGTAGTGAAAGCTATGGTCGGCAGCAGAGCCGCTTGGCGAGCGACTCAATCCTTTTGCGAAGATGTCATCTCGCAGAAGGAGGCGGCGGAGAGAGAGGGGGAGGACGACGTCCTGTCCCATCCCCTCCGTCGCTAACGAACAGGACGCAGGCGGCTGGTGCACGCCCGCCACCTGGACCCCTGACAGAACTAGGGCGGTAGATGGGGACTCTACCGCCCGCTTCATCCTGAGAGACACGGCGCACCTTGGCAGTTCGGGTGGAGCTGCGGATCAGTGTTCGTCCGACCTCGCAACTTCACCAATAGTGGACGAGAAGGACGCCAAGAGGTTTAGTCGATAGATCTACCCCACTACCATCTCGGGGCAGGAGTCCGACATAACCCACCGGTCTGTCCGCAGGCCGGTTTAACAACTAAGAAACAGGGTCTCAGACGAAGCCACAGGCAAAAACTAGTACAAGATTTAATTTTTATAAAATGAACAAATTTTAGCTAGACGAGTCGACCCATGAGAACACTCATCAACAGTTAGTTCTAGTAACAAAACTAAAGTGGAGGCTATTGAAAATGAACTGGGTCAAATCCCAGTGGAGTCAGTGGCCGTCGACGTTACTATTAAAATATCCAACTTATTGATTGACCAATAGTCGCTAACACAAACAACCTATGTCACAGTGCCATAACAATCGCCTATTTTCTCCATATTACAAAACATTCCAATCAATAAACAAATAGAATCAGCCACCAGTTCCAAGCAGCTCCATCACTCTAAGCATTTTTTTTAAATTCATGGCTGAATATGAATTGGAACATTAAGAGATTTATTGATTTCCTTAACTTTCGCAATACTAGTGGTTACCCGTGACTTCGTCAGCGTTCCTTTTTTTAGGTTCTTTTATGTGGAAATTTTCAATTTTTTAAAAACACTTTTTGACTTAAAATTATTTTTAAATACCTAATGTATTTAAAAATGTAAAACACTGGTATTGGTCTATTTACCAAATTATTATTTATTTATTGGTATTTTTTTTTTTGTAAAATTAATCGACGACAATATTTTTTATCGATTATTTTTTGTAGACAAATCTAAGCAAGTAACATAATTAAAAATACCTATAATTTCAATTTCTTTAAGCAATTTGATTTAGCAAAATCCGGCTTAGAGTAACAATATTTTAATGTACCTTTTTACGATTATTATGTAGCATGACATGAAAAATAATATGAAGATTGTTTTAAAGGAAGTGGAAAAGGAAAAGCTATAAAACAGGAAAATGGGTTCCGACGTTTTCTTAGGAAAGTAATAAAATACACCAACATAATGAAATGTAATATCCATCACTTTTTTTTCTCTCATCTTCTAGACCATGAGCAGATGTGCTGGTTACTCTTAGTTTGAGGAGCCAAATCTCCACTGAGAAAAGGCCCTTGCAACCCATGGCCCGACAACAATTAGGCCAGGTTGTCGAATTTGGGTATTTTGCGCCTTTTGAATGTCGTTTAACGTCAGCTGGACAGCTAGCTCGTTTAAGTGGTATGTTAACTTAAGTGGTTTAAGTGGTGTGTTGGTATTTCTTGCCGCAAGATGAGATTTCCTGTTTGACTGTAGGCGTACTAAGACACTCATGAAGCTCCGAGTTTCTGATGAACCAGGCTGAGTTGGAAATCTGTTTTAGCATGTAGTTCTGTGCTCTTTGTATTTTTGCTACATTGGTGTCACTGGCATATCCCCACAAATGAAGTCCGTAGGTCCAACTTTTAAATTTTAAAAATGTAATAAAAATTCAACCTTCCTCAGATGTTCTATTGGATCCTGTACAGTCAAAGTAAGCAAAAAAGCAATGATTGGTTAATCGCTGTTGTATATGCTGTCTCACTCCAATCATACGAGTATACCTATTCCCTATCTGTCACTACTACCGCAATCTGCCATTCTGGAAAAAACTTCGCGATAAACACGCGCCACGCCGCCGCCGCGATCTGAGGCTCTAGTATGAGTTTACGATACTACACCAATTCTACACTCGCTAGCGAGAACGTAAAACTTTTGTATGGAAAATCGTGAACTGTCAATGTCAAATTATCAATTTTCCATATTATAAATGTTTTACGCTTTCGCAAGCGAGTGTAGTATCGTAAACTCATGCTAGAGCCACTGGACCGCCTACGTTGTCAGGTAATTGTGCCTGTTATTATCTACTTGGTAACGCTTACCGCTCGGTATGGTGCTTAAAGTGGTGAAATGCTGAAGTTCTGGACTCTGAGAGTGACGGGCTCGTTGCAGTCTTCACCGCTGGAGCACCAAGGACTTGGTGACTCGAGATATGTGACAGATCTCCTTCGTTTCCCAGTCCTTTGATTGCACGTACCACCAGTGAATAAATACAGTCCACTATTATAATTGCTTGGCGTGACCAATCACGATTAGTCATTTTTGCTCGGCACTTATAATTATACAGACGTGGGCAATCATCTTATTCTTTTTATTTTATTTTATGCGCAATTAGACCAATAGACGCATTTGAATGTGTAATTGATACTAATACTGAATAATTATAGACGTCAGTCAGTTTATTTGATTAGCTTTCACGCCTTAACTACTCAACCGATCGTCATGATGTTTACACGTCAAGGATACAAAAAACCAAAATTTCAACGCCAGACAAAAATATAAGAGCATTAAAGACTGAATAAATGTTTTAACACCTAAGAAAAAGGACCAAAGTCTAGTAGTGTTATATAAGTGCTGCGGTTCCAGAGACTATAAGGATATAAACTAACTTACAAATCTGATTTTAATATGAGTGAAGATAACCTACCTAGTGATAAGTTTAAAGTCGAAATTTTGAAACTTGCTTTTCAAAAATGTAGTCTTCAATATATTCCAAGAAATTAAATATAAATTATATATTAGCATAGAAAATATAAGGTAAGTTAAAAAGAATGTTGAAAAAATTCTAGAAAATTTATTCATTTATCAAATTTCCGAATAAAAATATCTCAGAAATCGTTAAAATTAATCCATAAATGTATTCTTAAGCGAAAACTTGAGAATGGCTGGACCAATTCGGATATTTTTTTATTTAAATATTGATTGGAATCCGGTGAAGGTATTTATGAAGAGAAAAATGTAAAATATTCCCGAAATACTGTATCCTTGCGACGCGCGACGCCAGAACTCTAATTTTTGGTTAAAGGGTTCAAAATGTAAATTAATTTAGAAATTTCTTTTTACCATTTGTGCTAATAACCACAAGCTATGTCGGCGCTCTGCCAACAATTATTGGTCAATCCAGAAAGGATAAGCCATCAGAAGGGGATAGGAAAAGCTTATTTCTTCCAAAAGGAGTTTAATGTTTGTTAATTAAAAATGTCAATCACAAAAATAGACAAGAATCAGCCAAAAAATTACTATTTAAGTTCGCAGATAGATGGCGCTCAATAAAGTATTAAATAAGTTTATATAATAAGTTAAAATTCTCTCAACTTATTATTATATAATAAGTTTAAATTGTTAAAATGCACAATTTGCGAGAGTATTTTCAACAAAGATTTTTGGACATTATTTTGTCTTTGTTTTGTTATTTTGTCGTTTTTTAGATTTAAGGAATTGCCAGCCATTACCTAATCTCTTTAAGATTACAAATCATAAAGTCGTTCTTTGGACAAATCGACCATGGAATTCAAACTCGAGTCTGCATCACGTCATCGTCAGAGCAAACTACATAGGTACAAAATCAATCTATCAATTTATTGGTAAGCCTATCTCTCAGAGGTTCCCTTATTTATTGTGTTCCAAATGTTTGCACACAGTCTACAAAAACACTAGTTGTCACACTTAATAAATCCTGCAATCGGCAACATCTTACAAGCCTCTGTGCCGCAGACAATTTTCGAATTACTGACATTTTTTTTTTAATTTACAATATTTGGCATTTTTAATGGCACGCTATATTATTTCCTATATAGACTGCAATTGTATCCCGATTCAGTAGTTTCGGAGAAAGGGGGGCGGGGGAATGGTCGGACAGACGGACACACAAGTGATCCTATAAGAGTTCCTATTTTTATTCGGACGTACGGAACCCTAAAAAAGAAACGAATAACAGCTGTATCAGAAATGATCACAGAATAAGTCTATTATTTTTATATGTTAAGGTCGATGGTCAGGCTGACGGTCCACTTTATGGTAGGTGGCTGACGTCACAGGTGTTGCAAGTACGCTGCCGACATAGCAGAATTATGGATAAGGGATTAGGCTCGGCGTACCCGAAAATGGAGGTATGTCGGTCATCTTGGGGGACTTCACAATCATGACTACCGACCAGGTTCCGGTCAAAAGGGAGGAACGCGGACCTGCACCCGAGCCGGCTCGGCTGGGAGAGGAGATCCTCTTCCCGCTGCCTCTCCACGCAACATAACATGCTCGAGCATCGCCTGCCAAGCAAGGAAAATTGTGATATACCTGATAAACTGTTTTGTTTTATACATAATTATTTAAAATAATGTTGAAAGACTCGTGTACCCACAGACAAAGCGTGTCAAATGTTTTATGGGGCGATGGGATACCTTAGTTTGTCCTTAAATTTTTATTGATTAATCAAATAAACAAATAAATATACACACTTATACACTACAAGAGAAGATGTCTAATTTATGACTAAGAAAGTTATCAGTGTTTGAACTATAGCATAATAGAACCTACCGTATTAATTATTCATGTTACAAAATGCTGATTTTACAACCCTTACCTATCCTATAAGGGCCTATCAATTCACCATCAATTCGTTGCATCAAAGAGGAACTGTCAATCAGTAAAACGTTTTAAAATGTAGACAGTATGATAAAAGAAAAAGTTTCGAATGTTACCGCGACGTTTCGATCGTTTATTTATAGAAGTATGTATGTCAGCTGAAAGCGGACGCCATTTGGACGCGATAGATTTTATCAATAAAATAATATTCCCTTATCATCAACAAACAAAATCGAATAAGAATTCAATGCAAAAGGGAAATTTTGCATTGAATGCAATAATAATATAAAAAATATACATAAAGAAAAAGCTCCTCGTCGAATTTAAATGCGTGTGTATGTGTGTTTCTGCTCAGTAGAAGGATGAAGATAGATTGTTTTTCTCATTCAGGTGGTTCTTCTTGATTCTCTGCGACCACAGTCTTTGGAGTTTGATTCAAAGACTAAGTTCAGAAGTCTTACGTGACTCTGAAGGCTACTAATATTTATCTATTCGCAGATTTCCTGTTTGCATTATATAATAATTAATTAACACTTTGAACAAGTAGCAATTATTTCTAATCTACACACGATATGAAAAACATAGTTGCGCACCCATTAAAAGCTACATGCTATTGACGTTTATTGATTGCTATGATGGCAACTGTGAATTGGATGGTAGGTATTTTTGGGTTTAATTTATTAATAATTTGATCTGTCTAGTACGATACAGCTATACTAATTAGTATGTTCAAACTATACTAATTTTATGGTTCCTGCTAAACTATACTAAATCATGGTGTTTATTCCATTAATATCAGAAAAATGTTTACTTGGATCGACTTGAGATTGTTTGGGCATGGTCGCGTTATAATACTTTACGTGAAGAGCTCTGATTATACGTAATGTGGGGACAGGAAGCAAGCTGCGTCAAGCCTACACACGTGCGCTCTGTAATACAATATACGATATATCCACGAACTATCTAAATTATTACTGCCCTTCTGAGTATCAATACGCGGTGATCTGGAGTGGACCCATTAATTAGTGTGAACACCTAAAATACTAGTGACGTGGCAGGGTAAATGACCCCTATATAAACCACACAGCCGACGTGATATTTTTTACGTCACATTTGTTAAACAAGGTTACACGGTTTGAGCATTGATTTTAAGCAATATTTTTTTTTAAAATCGCCGTCCTGAAAAAATAATAAATAAAACCTTTCGAAAATTGACTTCAAAAGATCGCTCACTGTCAATTGGTGTTTTAACTTTTGGCGATTTATTTACTTATTTTCGGCAAGTCCACGTGAAGAAAGCTGACTTATTTCGTCATTGTACTAAACTAGTCCTTTTGCATGAAATAGTTTTATTATTTCGTGCAAAACGCGAAATTCAATCCGCGATTTCGCGAAAACACTGTTAGAATTGTTCAGATCACCTGAAAAGATTGCTGCTTTTGCGCTATAATCGGATTTTTCACGAAACTCCTCGCCTCGTATTTTGTTAAAAGAACAATCTAGGATCCTACATTGAATGAGAAATTTATCAGGAACTCTGTTCGATTCATCGAAGATTCCCGTATCCCGTAAAATCGTAAACGAGCCGTGTTTACTTATGTTTACGTTTACGTTTTACTTATGTTACCGAGGTCAAAAAAATAGTTTTTAGAATTTTTGTCTGTTCGTCTATGCATTTGTGCACGCTAATCTCTGAAACGGCTTAACCGATTTGAAGGCGGTTTTTACTGATGTATTTTAGCAAGCTTCCCGTAACATTTAATCTTTGTTTTATTCCAATCGGTTCACAAAAGTTATGCGCTATACCGAACACCACACGTACGAAGATGCAGGCTCAGCTAGTAATAATAATAAAAGTCTTTATTTCGACCATGTCTGATCCTTTGTACTTAAGGCTATATTAAGTTGAAAGGATAGTCCTACGTCCAGCAGTTGTGCATAACAGTTCTAAAAATATTAGCCACAACAGAATAAAAATCACAAAAAATATATTTCATGTTTACTCAGCGAATCGAGAATTATCTTTATTAGTTTGTTTACATGTTGACTTCACCACAGGCCCTAGACAATCTACAGAGTTGATACTTACATAAATCTATGTTAATATTACATATGATCTATATATCTATCTGCCTTGTCGGTCTGTTACGTTTTCGCAGCTAAGTAATTGGAATTGATAAAATTTTAACTTTTGAAGCAAGCAAAGTCGCAGGCTTATCAAATACTAAAGTTCTTTCTAAATGAAACATTGTACGACTAACGTTTATATAAAAAGAAATAGATGACGATGGTACTTGCTTTAACGCTCTGTGTCAGGGGTCCCGGGTTCGATTCTCGGCTGGACCAACTTTGGATAATTGACTCCGATCTGGATCTGGAAATAGTGGCAGAGCACACTGCGTTTCGTAGTCATTTGGGCAGCTCGTATGGCGGCAGTAACCACCCCTTTACAGAAAACCACCTTGAAATAACTTTGAGTTTCGGTGAGTGAGGAAGGGATGCCAGAGCCCTTTTCCCTGTCCCTTCCTGATCCCCTGTCCACAATCCTATAGTCAGCAGCGCACTTTTTTAATCATTATTATCGGTATCGTAATACATAATTTCATCCTTCAAGACCTGGCTGGGAGATTAGATGGGCAGTACTTGAATCATTGCTCTATGATTCATGTATTGACCACCAAGTCATGTTTTTTTATATGTTATGTCGACAGACAGGCTGACGTGCCACTTGATGGTAGGTGGCTACCGTCGCCTATTACACAAGCAACGCCAAAGTTGCTGCAAGTGCGCTGCCGACTACAGTAGGATTAAGGATAAGGGATTAGGAGGGGATAAGGAGATGGGCTCTGGCATCCCTTACTCACTCACGTATATGCTGTTATTTCACGGTGGTCTTCTGTAAGGGGGTGGTCACTGCCGCCAGGCGGCGGTGTGTAAGATTAGTAAGATTGTTTAGTGTGTAAGATTTTATTTTATTACTATGTACATATTTTATTTAATTAATCTTAATTTTAAATTTTATTGCTACTATTATGACTCTCGATGGTTGTTATAAAGTAAATAAATAAAAATAAATAATTTATTATTATAAAATTTTAAGAGTATTTCGAAGGCCACTAAGGCTTCGTCAAATTACAAAAAACTGAAAAAGGCAAACAATTATTTTTAATATCAATAAAATCGTTTGTATTTACAATATAATTATAAAAACAATAGAGATATTATAAAAAACCTAAAACTAGTATTCCCCAGGTGGCGAGGCAAGGCCCAAGCCACCGGTGGTTAGGGCTGCAGAGTGAGGAACCTCCTGACAATTCGTGCCGTGTCAAGAAGTACCGCCTTCTGTATTTGTCCCTTGATCCAGCCATCTAGTGAGAGCCTCTGGAGGTGTTGGTCGAGACTCTTCGCTATAAGACCATTCGCCGAAACGACCTTTGACATTTATGCGTGTAGTTAGTTACTAAACAGAGAATTCCATAAAATTCATATTATCATATTAAACTTCAAAGAAGTGTACGGCAAAGTGTACACTGAAGGCTTTAATAATTCACAAAGGCTTACGAGAAATACATAATCAATGAACTAATGGACTTCCTCTTGAAATGGTCGACAAGAAAACTGAAAATATAGAAGTTGGAAAAATAAGTATTATTTTTTCTGTAACAATTAAATTAATGTAATAAAATTTAATAAAAATATAATTACGAGTATGATGACTTTTTTTAACTGTAACGAGAGAAGCAGGAGATGTTGGCTGGCCTGTAAAGGTTTTTTTTTTACTTGTTTCTTCAATATTATTATGCTAATTATGTAAACCTTCCATACAATATTATAAATGTGACTCTGTCTGTCTGTCTAGCTGTTGCCTTTTAACTTTTTAACTACTCAACCAATTTTATATACACATTATTAGGCATACAAAAAAGAACATATAGGTCCAGAAAAAAAACTACTGAAAAAATAACCTAAAAATAAAAATCCAACGCACGGAAAAATTATAACAGCAATATTATGTCAGGCGTTACATTTCTCATATATTTTTAAGGCGACGCCAGCCTCTAATGACAAAAAAATTCATTTATTTGTAACAGTTTTCCTTTTTAATTATCATAATAATTATAATTTAAAAAATACTCAAATCATCTGCGGGATATATGAAAGGGGATCATCATAATTATATTTAATTATATATATATAAAAAAAATTACTAAGTTGCGGTTTAATATCGATGTTGTAACCGTGCGATTTGCTTAATAATCAATATTTTAAATAGCTAATTCTTAAGATAAATTTTAAGATCCACTATCTGAAGGCTCATCGAAAGAAAAATTTGAATTATACTTTATTTAATTTTTAAATAGATATTTCCGAGATTTGCAAGTGCGGCGGGTAGCGACTCCCCTTCAGCAGTCCCGTCAATTCAGTGCGGGACGAGTTTTGCGGCTGGAGTCGCCTTAAGGTGTTATATTTTTTATCTTTTAATGCTAAAGAAGTCGCTGGTCGCTAGTTGTCTATACTCCTTCTTTTACTCCTTCTATTTTACTCTCAAGTAAATATATTAAGACATAATAATCAATTTATTAGATAAGTTACTATTATTTATTAGATAAGTAAATAAAAATATGACAATTGTATACTAAGCTTAATATAAAAAGCCACCCTTATAATCGGTTCGGTCTGAAAATCCCCGGAGAACGTACCAGGGGTCTCCGTAACCCGGATAGTTGTTGATGGAATCACCCACGTGTGGCCAATAAATGGACCGACAAAATACGTTTAGGAATTCTTATTTTCGAATCAATTTCTTGGACGTTAGAATTTTTCTATTCACGGTCTATACATAGGCGTGCCCAGAGGCGTAAGTTTGGTTCGACTCTTTTACACACCACTTACCATTTTATAAATATAATAAGTAAAATAAATAAACAATACCTACTTACTTTTTATCTCTTGCTATAACATTAAATAAACGCAGGACAGTCCCAAGACAACATTGATTGGATATGCTCGCTCTCTCGCGCAGTCCTAACTAATATTATAATAACATATAACTAATATTAGTATAAATATTATAAATGTGAATGTTGTCTGTTTGTTCGTTACGCTTTAATGGCTTAACTACTCAACGGTCCATTGTGACATTTTGCATACACTTTGTCAGGGATACATAAGGACACAAGTGTCTACAGTTCCCGAGCGATCATGTAAATATATTGAAAATTCAACGCCTGACAGAAATAGGTGAACAATAAAGATTGAATAAATTATTGTTTTTTTTTTTCAATTCTTTAGTAGTTATATATACATATTTTATTTTATTTTTAAAGATGGGTTTGCTCTTGGCCAGCATCTATCCTTGTAGCGAGCTCACCCAGAAGATGCCTATTCACTCGAACCTTGAAAACATTTGGGTTGTATGAGCTCGAAAATACAGTGGGAGTTTCAATCTTTAGCAGTGCGCATTATAAGGCTTAGCGCGCACCATGATTATTTTTTTTGCGACATGATTTAAAAAGCACGCTGCAAAATATCGCAGAAAATAAACTGCGCGCACTGCGACGAGAAAATCGTGTGAATTGTTCATTTTCAATATGGATTTCGAGCAAGTTGTTTGTCTTGTCTTGCTCCTTCGGAAGAGTAGGAAGAACAAGAATAAAAAAAGGTTTCAGTACTGGACTCATCCTTTCACCGCAGAAAGATAATTATGTCAAAATTTCTTTTATTTGAAACACAATGATCTTCGACTATATCCAAAAAAATTCTTTGCCTATTACAGAATGAAGATTCAAACATTTGACAACTTACTCAGAATTTTAGGACCTCTAATTGTACATAATAATACTAGATGGCTGAATGTTACGAATGTACGTGACATGTTTACGCTTGAAGAGCGGAATGCCGACTGGCCCAGGTTGCGGTTTCATTGTCGCGGTGCGCACGGGGCCATAAAACTTCATATGCTGCAATTTGTTTTTGCGGCAATCGCGTCGCGCGCAGTCGCGGCGAAATAACGAATCACAATTTTAAAATCGCGGCGATTTTATTCTCGTATATGCGCGCACTGACATAATAACCCATTAGTTACATTTACACAAAAAATCGTGGTGCGCGCTTACCCTAGATGTTTTAAAGCGCTTGGTCCGAATTAGAGGGATTTCGACAAGGTGAGGATGGTAACCAGCCGTACGTCTGCATGTCCGATAGAAGAAAGGGGAAGCGTTATAATATTCCGCGTTTAAAATATTAGTTAGGATTAATTTAAATAAAAACAGTAATAGTTTTCTTTGTCTATATTTGAATATCAACCAAAAATTCAAGGTTCTAAGATTTAAAGTTCCTATCTCAAAATCATCACAAGTTTTGTTTTTAATTTAATCATCCCCTACAGAAGACCGCTACGAAATAACCGCGCATATTTCGCTCTTGTGTGAATGAATAAAGGTTGCCAGAGCGGCTTAGGTACGCGGTGTTAGGCTAATTCGGGATAAGGTAAAAATTTGTCTCAGCAGAAACTTGATTAGACAAAATCGGGTTATGGCAGAAAAGGTAGATGCGAGCAAAAAATCTATACATACATTTATAAATCTACTTATCATAGATGTTTATCGTTCAAATCATACTTATCGTTTCAAATACTGCTGAGCCAAAATCATATTTAAACCTCCGGTTATGATTTTGACAAAAAAAATTCTTTCCTTTTTATCTTTCTGTCACTGCTAAATTGTTTAAACATGTCTTCTATTTTGTTAAACGAAAATATAAAACAAATTAAAAATAGCCTTCAGGTATTCTCTGGGAATTAATTGGGAGACAATAGAGCCAGTTGGTTCCAAAAGTGTCACATTTATTTATTTGTGAATTTATCAAAATTAAATTTCTTACTTATAGAACAGAATAAATAATAACTTATAGTCCCAACTGATCTGGAACAATTATAAAATAATTATGATCTACATGCTTAATATACTTAATATACTATTTTTATGTCTTAAACTCTATATTTTATCCGTATAATGGGAATTGACAAGCCCGTTGGATGAGTGGTTAGAGTGTTTGCCTTAACACTCTGTTCTAGGGTTCCTGGGTTCGATACCCGGCAGGGTCTACTTTGAAAAATGAACTTTTTAAATTTGGTTCTTGTCCGGGTCTGGAAAGTACAGTGCGTTTCGCAGTCTATGTAGGCAGCCGTCTGGCGGCTTATCTCCTTACAGAAGAAATAAATAACAGTGAAATAACAGCACGTGTGCTGTTGTGTTTCGGTGAGTGAGTAAGAGATGCCATAGCCCATTTTCCTATCCAATTCATTATCCTTAATCCTACTGTATGTCAGGTGGCAACACTTACTTATCTATTATGTATATTATCTGTGGCTCCACCGGTCTCTCTTCCTAGTATATATGACATTACTCTGTGGGCTCTCTTGTCTCTGCCGGCCGAAGCCACATCATGGGCCGCTCGCCGCCTTATGTTAAATCTTATCAAATAAAACAGTAATTGCTTCTCCAAGTTTTTCTAATTAACATACGACACAACCTCACACTAGTCGGCACCGTACTTGCAGCAGCTTTGGCGTTGCTTGTGTTATAGGCGACAGTAGCCACCTACCATCAAGTGGACCGTCAGCCTGTCTGCCGATCTTAACAGAAAAAAATAATAATAAAGCTGACTAATTTACTTAAAATATGTATATCCCGAATACACCGCGTAAACCGGCAGAGCCCATATCTCTGTCTTATCCCTTTTCTTTTGTCCTATCAGGATATGCAACACATTTACATCCCTCCCGCCTGTAATATACAATAAGTAGGCGAATAGTTATTTAACTTCAAATGTCATTCAACAACCATGGTATAATAATATTACTTCCGACACAAGCTTGCGTCATCGCTGCTGTGTTGCCAGTTTATGTGCCTCCAATCTACCTGATTCCCATAATTAAGATAATTAAGATAAAAATGTAAGTATTTTACTATGTGATTACTTTAATTAATCTGTAAAATGATCTATTTTATTTGCTAACAAAAAGCATCCCGTAAATATGATATTTTGTGTGAGTGAATGTTTTACCTTGATTTTTTTCTTATTTCGACAGTGGTCAGTGACGTAAGCTTGTGCCACAAGCGGAGCGCCATTTGAACGAAGTTAATATAAGTAACATTAATTTAAAACGCGAACATTGAATTAGCCCCGAGTACGACAGTCGAATTAAAAATGTAAAAGTGTAATCCGAACTGAATTTACAATGAGTTTCCTCTTTCCAGTGCCCACTTACAAACGCTTAGTCTCGACGGCCACTCGATGTCAACCTTGCGAACCAATTACATTCTTAATAAAGCTGGCTTCCTTAATTCATTCAAATTCCTTTTATTCCTTGTTGATGGCGATTATTCGCTTTGCCTTACTAAATATTTTTACATGGAATAATTTTGGCATGTTTTGTATTAATTTGCAGTTTTCTATTTCATTAGCCTTCATAATCGGTTTGCTTTAATTAATCAGTTATCCTTACAAAATTCAGTTGCAACTCACTGAAATACAAAATTTCATTTTATTTTATTAAGAAACAAACAGACGTATTTACAAAAGTTAATAATAAGATCACAAATTTATAATCTAGCCTATAGTTTCCTAGTCTATAAAAATAAGACCTAAGTCAAAACAAGAACTAAAATTGAAATGATTAATGAACTAATTGGAAAATATAATTAATTCTTTAAAAATATATTTCTTTCTTCAGAAGAATTTGCTGATTTGTAGAAATTTATAGCAAATTAAATCTTTCCTGCAGTTACTTACGTGCAGTATTTAAGTAGTTTTGGATCAGCATCCTAGTTAAGTTTATGTAAAGTTTATTTCAATTCTGAATTTTTTTATGTATCTGAATTTTTTTTATATTTTTTTTAACCGGAATGCTACAACATTAAATGTATTATTTCGATGGAATAATAATAATAATAATAATTTTTTAAACGCCAAGAACCTCCATAACCGTGAGGTGTACAGTCTTAGGGAATATTTCCTGAACCACGGGAGTGGGGTACATCGCGACGTTGTAGCAATCGACAAAAACTTCACGCCGCTATCTCTGGCAAACGGGAACTGGCGCAGACTAGTGGTTTTAAGCGCCGAAGACCGTAAGAATGTATGGAAAGGCAAGGAGCTACATGGGCGATTCTACAAGGCCCTGACAGGACCTAATGTGGACTCGCTCATGTCAGTGAACTGGCTGCGTTTCGGTGACCTCTTTGGGGAAACTGAAGGTTTTGTCTGTGCAATTGCGGACGAAGTTATTAAGACGAACAACTACCGGAAATATATCCTGAAGGACGGTACGGTCGACATCTGTCGGGCATGCCACCGTCCTGGAGAGACACTCAGGCATATTATTTCCGGTTGTGCTCATCTTGCTAACGGCAAGTATTTGCACAGACACAACCAAGTAGCCAGGATCTTTCATCAGCGACTTGCCCTTCGATATGATCTTATCGAGTCTGAGGTGCCTTACTACAAGTACGTGCCTGCGCCCGTTCTCGAAAATGGTCATGCTACGCTCTACTGGGAACGCTCCATAATCACGGACAGGACTATTGTCGCCAATAAGCCTGACATCGTGGTTATTGACCGATCCCAGCGCCGGACGATGCTTGTCGACATCGCTGTCCCGCATGACGAAAACCTCGTGAAAGCCGAAAAAGAAAAACTCACTAAGTACATCGACTTGGCTCACGAGGTGACCGCTATGTGGGATGTCGATTCGACAATCATCGTCCCGATAGTTTTTTCGGCCAACGGTCTCATAGCGAAGAGCCTCGACCAACATCTCAAGAGGCTCTCACAAGATGGCTGGGTCAAGGGACAGATACAGAAGGCGGTACTTCTTGATACGGCACGAATTGTCAGGAGGTTCCTCACTCTGCAGCCCTAACCACCGGTAGCTTGGGCCTTGCCCCGCTATCTGCGGAATCCTAGTTTTAAGTTTTTTATGATATATATTGTTGTTTTTTAATATATATATTGTAAAAAATTTAGAATTAAGAAAAGAAATCAATAAATGTATAATAATAATAAGCGAGCTCCTGCATAAGGAGCTCGCTCGCCAGAACCAGTCCTCGAGAACAGCCGTGCCAAGCTCTACTGGGACCGGCCCATCATCACGGACAGGACTATTCTAGCGAATAGACCTGATATCGTGTTGATGGACCGGGAGCAGTCGCGGGTGTTTTTGGTGGATGTCACTATCCCGCATGACGATGGTCTCGTAAAGGCTGAAACCGAGAAGAGGAGGAAGTATCTCGACTTGGCCCACGAGATCGTCGACATGTGGGCTGTGGCCTCCGCTGAAATCATCCCAGTTGTTCTGTCCGTGAATGGTTTGATCCCGATCAGCCTCAGGGACAACCTGAGGCGGTTGGGATTCCGTGGCGGTTCCCTCCCGGGCCAGATGCAGAGAGCGGTGCTGCTCGATACGGCCAGAATAGTACGTCGGTTTCTGTCCTTGTCGCCCTGAACCCCGACCGACTGTGCTTCTGTCGGGGGTTACACCGTCTCCCTCTCATTTTGGCTTTTAGAGGGGGAGACGAGTCAAAATTTCAATATAATAATAATTCATTTATTTGCTTAAAACATTGTATAGAAGGTGCAAAAGAGTTACAAAAGGAACAAAATGTTTCGCCGTTTTACAAGGCATGCAAAAATTAATTAACAGAAGTAACATTATCAAATTTAACAGCAATTATAACGTAACTGAGCTATTGTAATATATTATGACTTTTCATCAACATATTTTTTAGTATTTTTTAGCACAGCCATCTCGCCTTAAACTATGTAGAGCTTTCACTATGGGTAGGTACTATACCATACTATGGAGGTATTAAATGTACCTTTTAATATATTTATGTAGAATGATTACTTGAAAAATCATGTTTGTCTTGCGCGGAGGTTCGATACCCAGATTAATATCGGCCTGGGTTCGATACCCAGGCCGATATTAATTTTGGCTACTATTTGGCAATTAATTTGTTGCCTAACATAAAGGACTAAATTTGAATTTAAGGTACATACATAAAATTTTGTTAATTTATTTGGCATAAGATTCTCTTTGTTTTATGATTTTAATTATATACATTTACAAATAATATATTCTTTGTAAAATTTTTCATCGTTTCGGCCCGACTGTTGTTCTAATATTTTCTTGGACTGCTTCAATTTTGACCTATCGTCAAAACTCGGTTCTGCTAATTGTAGATTGGAATATATACCAACAACACCAGAAAAGGTTAGGTAATGCGCGAGTGAACAATGAACCTTGTGCATAGCGAACATCATGTCATGAAGTTACTGGAGTGTGTCGTCTGCTGGCTGAAGGGCGGCAGACTGACGCTGCGTGAGCATAAAAGATAACTCATAGTGATGTGGACGATTCTGACTCCAAACGATTATGTTTTTTCCACTTATTATATTTTTTAGAACAGCCCACTGAACTTTCTTATGAATAAGTTTAGGAACTCATTGAGTTTAATTCTGTCAGATGATGCCAGATAAGAGTACGTTGTCGAGTTTCCCTCAAACATCACTAAATGTCATTATGAATTATACTTTATTTCCGTCAGCCTGTCTGCCGACCTTAACATAAAAAAAATGAACCGATTATTTTATTGTCATTATTTACAAGAAATTCCTCCCGAATTTGCCAGGGTAATGTATGATGTAGACTAGAATTATAGTTAATAGATATTATACACTAGCTGAGTCCCCAACTTCATACGCGGTATAGCTCCTAGCTTTTTTTTTGTAAACGGATTGTACTGAAACAAACACTAAATGTTAGAGAAAGCTTGCAACAAAACATAAGTGAAAACCGCATTCAAATCGGTTAAGCCGTTTCTTAGATTAGCGTACACAAACGTGTACACATCTGTGGACAAACAAATAAAAATTCTAAAAACTATTTTTTTTACCTCGGTAACATAAGGTACCGAGGTGTAAAAATTGATATTTATTTTAACAGACACGACTTGTTTACGATTTTATTATACATATGTACACAGATATTGAAGGTTTAATGGGAATGTTTATGTTGTGACATTATTAGGGATCTGACATAACTTTTTACCATTTAAAAATTAATTTAATAACATACCATCACATACCACAATGCATAGGACGTGCTTTGTACTGAAACTGCTATATTTAAATTAATAATCATCAGAGATGTGTTTATCTAATCTACTTTTATTTATTACTAGCTTTTGACCTTTCACTTAGATGTTAAAACATTTATTTATTCACTCTATTACTCAAATATTTTGTCATGTTAAACAGAAAAAAAAACAACTCTTTTTTATTAATCACACAAAATTACTAAAAAAAATAAATCGGTTTATTCGATCGCTACTAAAGTTTATAAGATCACCCGCTGGGCTAATGTGAAGATTGCCTGCAAATTTCATCAAAATGGGTTAAGCGATTTTGAAGCCATAGGGAACATACATCGAATTTTATATAAAAAGATAATAATATACAATAAGATATTTTTAAAAATAATTTTATTAAAATTTTAATCTAAAAAAGAGCAAGTCCTCATCGTCGCATCTCTATTCGGTGTTTGCTTTTGAGGGAATGAATGGGAACTAGAGATAATATTGTCTACGCTTTATACGTTCGCTACAATAAGGACAATGTAGTTTTACGAGGAACTATACAATACAATAATGGTTTATCGCATTTTCGTCCTTTTTCAATTGGATTTCCCAATCAATTTCTCTTCAGAATGACTAAGGGGAGTTCCTAATAATGGCTTTATCTGTTCCATTTTCTTATACTTTACAAGCTCAGAAAATAGTCTGACACTTTAGTAACAATAATGACTATACAACAAGGCTTTTAATAAAACTTTATTTATTTACCTATTATTACATAGCCTCCAACGAGGCAGGCATCAAACAAAAACACACAACGAAGAACAAAGAAAAGCAACACATGGCAGATTATGAAATCGCAATTTATTATAGGAGGCACAGCATGCACCAATAAAAGTCCAGAGTAAGATCAAAAAATACAAAGGGGAAAAAATAGAACAAAAATAAAAATAATTAATTAGAGTGAACAAAATCTATAATACAATGTCATTTTACTGATCTTTTAGCATCAGAATACAATGTCAGCAATAAATCGTCGTTATAAGGGTTGACATGGTGACTTAGGGAGTTTGCAACGCTCATAAGACGATTCAATGGCGAAAAAGGCCCAAGTTGGTTCTGAAGTAATTCAATCGAAATGATGTAAATCTGCTAGGCCTGGGCGCTCGGCGAGGAACCCCAAAGTTTATGCACGACAAGAGCTCGGGCGAATCAACTCCGTCCCTTAGCAATTTGCAGAATAACAAAACATCGAGCATAAGCTTCCGGGACTGCAGGACTGAATCGACATTGAAGTGATTCATTCTGGCTTATATTATACATCACAAGTCAGAATTATACAGCACAAGTCAGCTTTATAGAGCATAAGTTCGTATAAATAATTACATCACTCTCATAGATATGTTAGATATTATTCGAACATCTTTTCTTAGTTACCACCGGTCTATCCAGCGGCAAAGCACAGAGAACAGGGAACAGAAAACGCCTTTACTAAATGTTTCTACACACCTTGGTGTGTGCATACCCTTGGTGGGTATGCGGATTAGTTGAGGGATCTGCCGCCAATTTCATGATTCCGCCACCAAGTCTTCAGAAGAGGAGTTCGCTCGTTACGGCGCGTGGCCCCAGAAAAAGTAGGTCACGACCGGACACCGATGCCGAAGCACGCCGGGCAGGGTCGTACAATTAGGGAACAATTCCCGAAGGCTCATATGGTGGAAAAAAGCATATATATATCCTTAAAGGATGTCTAAATGATGAGAATATACAGGGTGATCAATCCAAATGGATCAGTGAGACAAATCTCAAACCTGTGATACGAAAATGTCTTCTTAAGAACTAAGGCATCGATATTTGAAAATGTTAAAAATGCATTCAAACTTTTTTAAGTTATGCTCATACGCGACCAGGAATCGAACCCCGTCAAATCTCTTTTTATTGACGTAGTTGACGGTGTGGTTCAAAAGGAATAAATTGTGCTGTGGAACCTTGTATAAATAATAAACAAAAATGTCTACAATTTTATTAATGGGCAAAATGTTAATGTTAACGAGCTCGTTGGATGAGTGGTTAGGGTGCTTGCCTTAACGCTTTGTTCTAGGGTTCCCGGGTTCGATTCCCGGCAGGGTCAATTTTGAAAAATCAACTTTTCAAATTTGGCTCTGGTCTGGATTTGGAAAGTAGTGGCAGGGCACACTGCATTTCGCAGTCATTTGGGCAGCCCGTCTGGCGGCAGTAACCACCCCCTTACAGAAGACCACCGTGAAATAACAGCACGTGTGCTGTTGTGTTTCTGTGAGTGAGTAAGGGATGCCAAAGCCCATTTCCCTATCCACTCCTAATCCCTTATCCTTAATCCTACTGCATTCGGCAGCGCACTTGCAGCAGCTTAGGCGTTGCTTGTGTTATAGGCGACGGTAGCCACCTACCATCAAGTGGACCGTCTGCCTGTCTGCCGACCTTAACATAAAAAAAAATGTTAAAATATAGTAGTAACCGCCTCTTACCACAGAATACTCCTACCAATGTGAGTGACGGTAGGCAATTATATCACGGCACACACGGTGTGACAGAGGCCTGCTCTTACGGAAGACCAAAGTGAAATAACAGCATATACATGTTATTGTGTTTTGATGAATTAGTAAGGGATGAGAGAGCTCGTTTCCTTATCCAACACAACCGTTTCTTGTAGATCAAGTAGACCGTCAGCCTGTTTAATGACTTATTCATAAAATAAATTGTAACCGACTGTACATACACAGAGAATAAATGAAATGTTTTCATTGCCTTACATTTCGTAAGAGAAGAAAGTATTTGTAATAGGATGTTTTTTACTCTGCTCATTTTGTTTTTGTTCATTTTAATAATCTTGAAATTGGATACAATGCTATTTACGTAATCTTTGAAGCATATCTTTGTGATGTAGATACATACAAGAGAGTGATGTTATTATTTCTGTAACAAATAACACAATGGAAGTATTTTTTCAAGAGATTCTACCGCTAAATAAAAATTCGCTATGAACCTTATTGCTACGTACACAAGGTTTGTTTGTCTTTAACAAATTGTCTTCGAATCGTAGACTCATTTCTTCTGGAAACGATACCATCCCTTTATAAAAATGTAGAGAGGATAAAAATATGTTGTGTATAAAAATCCCATTTAAAAAAAATCAATCTATAATCAACTCAAATCAAAATATTTATTGCATTGAAATATTCTATTAAGTGGAAGATTTCGCTCCTTCTTCGTAGCCATTGTATTAAAACATTTACCTATTCTATGTTTATTGCTTCAATACTTTTGTAATGCGTTGCATTATTTATTTTTGTTTTTAGATGATCTTTCAGTACTTTTTAACCTATGTCCTGTTCCCCTGACAACCTATATAAAATTTTATGATGATCGTTTGAGTAGTTAAGGCGTGAAAGCGTAACAAACAAACTATTATCGTTGTTGTTGTTGTTGTACACATATATGTTGTTGTTGTTGTGTGTAGTTTGTAGATCGGAGAGAGGTATCTAATTCGTAACACCAGATTGTTTAAATTAAATAATTAATGACACTATGGTAAGTGCTGTCTCACTCCCTTCCTTATACCTTTTTTTACGTTTGAAAATCCATCATGGATACCCAGCAGCGAAAGGGGGACGCTGTGGGTTATGCCGGACTAGCACGGCCGTATATGGGCGGGGTCGCGGTTGCCACCGCGCCGCAAGAGTCTGAAAAAAATAAACGACACAGCGTAAACTAATCCGCCAATCTCGTCACTGATTTGATTTCTTAATTCGCAATTATCAGGCATTAAGCTTGTAAGTCACAGTCTTTATCGCTTGGAAGATCAAGGACCTGGTGATTCACGAGGTAAGAGGCAACACCACCCTGACTTCTTTCCTTTCCCGCCCTCTTTGGTTGCACGCACCAGTTAAAAATACAGTTATAAAACGACGCAAAAATTCAGTTTTATCTCGTTGAAACAACGCCAAACCCGCCTCTGAAGTGGTCACACGCATACGTTTTTGATCAACAGTCAGTAAACGCGGCACCCATCGAGCGGAGAGCTTCTTCGTATCTAAATGTTGGTGTAAGATATTGCGCATACGTTCTTCTGAGATGTCTACTGTCTCGACTATCTCCCTCACTTTACTCTTCGGTCGTTCAACACAATGTCGTGGATTTTAGCGATCATCTCTGCAGTAGTGACCTCAACTGGGCGTCCTGGACGCACAGCATCACTTGTGGTTGTACGACCACATCGAAAATCAGTAAACCACTTATGAATCATTTTAATCGACGTCACTAATTTACTAATATACGATCATCACTAATATTACTTTTTTAACACTGTAAATATAATATAATCTATTTATCTCATACAAAATCAAAAGTATAATATATCTCCCAATATAAAAATATTCAATTTCTGCTGTTGTTTTTCAAAATATCTTAGGTTAACAGAAAATCTGAAAAGTGAAGTATTGTAGTAAGTCTGTTGGGCACTTGGATGGCTTCCAAGGGCAGTGGGAAAGCGACTTATAGTCGAAAAAAAGCACAACACTGAATAGAAACATTCATTAAAGTCACAAGCTACAACGAGAGAAGGAATTTGTACACTAGCTATGCCCGCGACTTCACTCGTGTTGCTTTCAGACTTTGACAAAATCGAGTCATCTAGGAACACTAAGCAACGGCAAAACTAAAAAGCAAGGAGTTATTAAAATGTTGGTACTAGTTAAGGTTTGCTTACTTTCCACCAGACGAGTTGCTCTTTGGGACTAAATTTGGGACTAACAGCCCTAACATTTAGTCCCATTGGTGTCTAGAGTTTTTTCAATTAATGCCTACCTCAAACTATACCATGGCACTGCGCGTCATAGATGTGAATTTCATCCGCATTACTTGGATAAGATGCCGCTGCGTACAGTTTGGATGAGTAGAAACTTTATCCCATCGACGTGCGAACTTTGGGACAATCTCCCTTCTAAGGTGTTTCCATATAGCTACAATATGGGCTTCTTCAAGCGAGCTGTAAACAAATTCCTACAAAGTCGGCAGCACACATGTATCCCCCCTGGTGTTGCTTGTGCCCTTAGGCGACGGTAGCCACCTACCATCAAGTGGACCGTCAGCCTGCCTGTCACTCTTAATAATATTTAAAAAAAAAAAAAAACATGTATATAGTTTTTCTTGCGTTTTTATGCGTAACGTCCGCGTACTGGAAGACACTATGCTGGACTGCCAGCACTAGATTGATCGACAACATTGCAATAGTCTGCATACTGCCTTCTTGTTACAATTATAAGGATTATCACTTTTTTATTTAAATCGAATGTCCTAAATAAAATAATCGTATTGAGCCCATACCAACTTTTATCATCAATTATAATTCCTTAGGGGGTAGTTCTAAATTGGAAAAATATGTTCAAACTTCGCCTTTGTTAAATTTGATAAAAATCTTTCTTTTTTAACTGAGAAATATTAACAAACAGACATATATACATTTAATATTAATATGGATTTATGTAGCTCTAAGCAATAATGTTGAAGCCTCTTTATGGTTCGGCAGCAGTTTTCGGTTCATTGGCCATTTCCTTTTGCTTGCCTTGTTTAAAGATTGTTTATCTTCGTGCTTTCATTTACATCACAACCGTGAGATTACTGATTGATTGATTGGTGTAAACATATGCTGCGTACAAATGGAAAAAATAAAAACGATTTCCTTAAATCGCCTAGGTGTCGTTATATTTAAAGAACTTTTTTTATGGTCTTACATAAGACCATCGTGAAATAACAGCACCTTTGCTGTTTGAATTTCAGCGAGTGAGTAAAGAATGTCAGAGCCCATTTCCTTATCCCTTCCTAATCCCTTACCCTTACTGTGGTCGGGAGTGCACTTGCAGTACCTGTGGTGATACTAGCCTGACTGACGACCTTAACAAAAAACAAATCTCTTAGCAATTATATTTGAAGCTTTCGAGAAGCTCTGAAACATCTTTTCGTCCAATGTGTAGTGATGATGACATATGGCGCTGAACTATGGACCTCGTAAGAACGCTCAACGTCGCTCAACGAGCTATGCTTTGAATTAGCTGCGAAATCGAATCAGGAATGAAGAGATCCAATATTACTCTGAAGAAGAGTAATTTGAAGTCGCAGTGGGCGGGACACATAGTACGGAGAGCCGACCGCCGCTGGGGCTAGAAGGTTCTCGAATGAAGGCCACGGACCGGCGAGCTCAGCGTAGGACATCCATCCACAAGGTGGACTGACGATATGAAGGGCCACGGGTCGGTGGTGGATCCAGGCTTCTGACCGATCCTATTGGAAAATTACGGGGGAGGCCTAATTGTCCAGCAGAGATGATGGGTGTGTGTGAGATAGAGATATATATAGAGAAGGAGAGAGAGTGAATAAATACTGGATTTTACAATTGAACTCCATCGGCATTATCTCAAGTTTCATATCAACTTATTTATTTAGCGACGTCATATCTACGATTTTTAGTCACCTCTCGCAAACAGTCTGACTCTGTCTGCTATCAAATACCATAAAAATGTAATATTTGAATTTATGCCGTAATAAAAACGGCAAGAAAATGGTACATTATTTTTGTCTAATAGAATTTAACGCACGCACAGTCTGGAAGTCACGTATGACGACCATTAAAACATCTCATAAATTTGTATTTCATATTTAATATAACTAAAGCCTTTATAAAAAAAAAACAGTACAAAGTTAAAATGCCACGTTTATTACAAACTTTAGTTTAAACAATGTTTCGCGGGCATTAGTTCGATGTTCGAAAACTGTTAGCTTTCTTAGGTATTTATTAAAACATTTATTCTATCTAAATACGTATTTTTCTCAGGCTTGAATTTGAATTTTTATTTTAAAATTTTTAGATGGTAATAATTTTTTGCTGGATGAAAAGTACCCTACGACTTTTTCTGTATGTCTGACAACGTGTATAAAAAATTTCATGATGGTCGGTGAACAGTTAAGGCGTGACAATAAAACGAAATTATAGTTAGGATTATTTTAATAATTACCTAAGAGAAATGAGCGAGGGCAAAAGCTAGTGAAGAAATAAATAAATGTTGGTTTGAGTTTATTAAATGCTATTTTTATTTTAATCTCACGAAACAAGAAACACAATTGAAAACGGAAAAATGGAAATTGGTTTAGTGGGTTAATTTTGACGGGAGGAATTGAATAAAAATTCATTCCCACAAAAGCTTTACAAAAGAAGCTTGAAGGAGATTAATTAAACATACGGACTCTCTCTACGGTAGGGTAGGGCTCCAGTGTTCGAAGCGGACAATATTTTATTTCTTTAATATGTTACAAATGACATTACAGAAATTATTCGTATTATATGACTACTGGAACTACTTGATGGCTGATTATTATTTGTTTATAGTATACTTGTACTATCAATAACTGCATACAGTCAGTCCAGTCAGTTATACTATACAGTCCTCTCACGACAGGACTGATCCACAAGTTTAGGGTGGCTCAGCCGGCTATGCTCGGAGTTTCTTTAGTGGATAAGATCAGATTATTATGACTGCGTTTTCGCAGTCATTTGGGCAGCCCGTCTGGCGGCAGTAACCACCCCTTTAGAGAAGACCACCGTGAAATAACAGCATATACGCGCTGTTGTGTTTCGGTGAGTGAGTAAGGGATGCCAGAGCCCATTTCCCTATCGACTTCTAATCCCTTATCCTTAATCCTACTGCAGTCGGCAGCGCACTTGCAGCAGTTTAGGCGTTGCTTGTGTTATAGGCGACAGTAGCCACCTACCATCAAGTGGACCGTAAGCCTGTCTGCCGAACTTAACATAAAAAAATTAAAAAATCGCCGAAGAACCAAGGTTGTCGAAATAACCAAGAGAACTGGCAAGTTGAAGTAGCAATGGCCCGGTCCCATCTGTCGCAGAGTGGTTAACCGATGGGCTAGAAGAGATCCTGAATGAAGGCCACAAATTGGAAATCGCAGCGTAGAAGCCCTTCGGCCAGGTGGACGGACGACCTGAAAGAGTTCGCGGAAAGCGGCTGGATGCTAAGGACAGAAGACCTTGAGTGGTAATGAGCCTTGGGAGAGGTCTACATCCAGCAGTGGATGTATACTCGTATAGAAAAATAATATTGAAAAGAGTAACTGTGAGGATCCTTGCCAGTTCTTCATCATACAATATTTTGTTAAAAGCAAAAGTTTTAACTATTGTAAGATACGAATATTGTCGTTTAGACCTATACTATAAAGAATGTTTATATCTATACTATTAATTGTTTATTTAATTATATGAGTTAAATCGGCATATTTAACAAAGAGCAACGCTCAATGAATTGTAACCAAATGGCGTTAACATCGAATCATTGTTAACACAAGAAATATTTATTCAATAAACAGATTTTACCTATTTACCTTTGTAATTCCCAGTGTTTAATTCTGATGAAACAAGGGTATGTTCATGGTGCTATTTTTGGTCCTTCGAGCCAAGTACGGTTTTTTTTTTTTAAAGAATCACTAAATCATGAAATTAGTAACGCTTGCAAGAGCCTCGAAAGAACAGCCCATGACAGGGCTCAAGCATTGGCATCTTTTCACAGCAGGCGAAATCGCGGTTTACGCTAGTTAAATATATTGTTAGGACACGGCAAAATATTTTCAAGAAAAAAAAAGCACTTTAGTTGGAGATACAATTCCGCCTTCGTTGTCACTGTGCTGATATTTAAATCACGTGTATAAATTTCATTTTTTAAATGTACTGAATTCTTCCACCTGTCCATTTCTTCGTACTGATGGGCACAGAGCCAATGATTTTCATATCCAATGCATCATATAAAAAATCTCAAAGGAGCTGACCCATCCCTGATTCGAATAATACAAAGGAGTTCCCAGATCCTGCAATTACAGGAACTTTGACTGGATAATCGTTAGACTGTTGCTACAATGACCTACGAATATAGTATTATTTATTCGTAGACAATGACTAATAAATTTTACAGTAAAACATTTAATTATTAGAACAATAAGAAATAAATGGAAACAATTAAATTCTTTCCTCGTAGAAGATATTTCGTACAGTAATTACTGCAGGAATCAATAAACTGCAGACATTCTGTTTGTGTAAATGAAGATTTATTTATTATTTTAATTATTTATGTGTCAATAGTCAACTATAGGTCACACAATCTCTAATGAGTAACTGTTATGAAATTTCGACAACTTTAACTATATACAAATCCATTTATCCCAAATTTAATTCCCAGCAAAAAGTTGATAAAAGAATATCAATTTATGTAGCACGTCTTCTACATGAATTTGAATTGAATGTAAAATTTGTGAAGTTTTATTTTTGTAGTTATCTCTGTAGGTAGCGTTTTGTTCGATATTGTGAAGGTTTTACTGTTGTTCGGCGACCTTGGCCCGCGGTCCTTCATCGGCCATTACTGTACGAGTTGACATCTATTTTACTAGTCGTGTCTCCGGCTTCGCCCGCTATGGATTTTTACAGCATAAAGACTTTCTTTGTGAGAATACATATACGGTCTTACAGGCTTTTTTTGTAAAGAAGAAAGAAAGAAAAGAAAGACTTTTATTCACTGCACGAAAGACACATTATGTACAAGAACAGGGAATAAATTAATAATAATAAAAAAAATGTTTGTGTGTCCTCGCGGCAGCGAATCGGATACTGGCTCAGCATTGTGCTGAGGTGCTGACAAACACCTACAGCGCTGACCATACAAACTTACTTTATAAATTACTATATACATACACATATACATACATACACATATGTACATACATACACACACATAAACATACACATACACATACATATACACACACATATATACTACTCAAAACAAAATAAGGGCCACTAGTTTATTTACATTTAAGTGCACTTTAGTAAACTGAAAGTAACTGATAAGTAGCATTATATTGATATTACGAACTCTTGTGTTTGATCTCTTTTATGCTTCCTAATTTGAAAAATATTGGCCATCGTTTTAAGAAAAAAAATAATAATTGTAAGTTATTCTTATGTTTTTCTTCGATTGTCTTCTTAACTTGTTTCGGTTATTTTAGGAAAAAAGTTTTACTTTTTCAATTTTAATTGATTCATTTATCATCTCGCGTTAATCATGCTACCAATACGAAGGCACATGGATACAATTACAGCAACCAGAGCCATAACTATGATTCAAGAAGGACGTTCTCAGCGTTACGTGGGTTTACAGTTGGGTTTTTCTCGAAGAGCTGTCCAAAATGTATGGAATCGCCTCCAAGAGACCGGCAGTGTTGCCAGGAGACCCGGTTCAGGTACAGTTCGTGTAAAAACGGCGCACGAGGATCGGTACGTCCAACTAAGTGCTCGTCGTGATCGTACAGTAACGGCCCGTAAGTTACAACACCACCTACGGCTGACAACGGGTACCCGTGTCAGTGATCAAACTATACCTAATCGATTGCACGAAGACCAGCAAATGTCAAGAAGTCGACTTGTTCGAATTCCTTTGACTAGGGTTCAACGTGCAAACCGTTTAAGATTCTGCCGTCAGTATTTGAACTGGGGGATTAATCAGTGGGGCAAGGTGCTTTTTACAGACGAGTGCAAAGTAAAATTTTTTAATGATCATCGACGTGTTAGGGTGTGGAGACGACGCGGCGAGCGTTTTTCGGAGTCCTGCATCCACGAAGTTGACCGTTTCGGTGGTCCCAACGTAATGGTTTGGGGTATGGTATGGTTTGGGGTATGGTATGGTTTGGGGTATGGTATGGTTTGGGGTATGGTACGTAATGGTAAAACCGAGCTCACCATTTTAAATGCGGATACCGTAACTGCAGAACGTTACATCGAAGACGTCATCAGGCCTCAAGTGATCCTATTTGCACAGCGAGTGGGGCCTGGATTCATCCTGATGTAAGACAATGCCCGTGCACACACAGCTCGATCGACCCAAACTGTCCTAGAAGGGTCTCATATTGAGGTATTACCATGGCCAGCTAACAGTCCGGATTTAAATCCAATCGAGCAATTGTGGGACCAATTGAAACGAAGGGTTAGAGAGAATGAGCAAGGGGTCTACAACCAACAGCAGCTGATTGACACTTTAAAACGTGTCTGGGAGGAGATTCCAGATGAAAACGTGAGGAATTTGATCCAGAGTATGCATACGAGACTTCAGGAGTGTATTGTTAAAAGAGGAGGACATACTCGTTACTAAAAATAAGAAACAAAAGTGACAAGAACAGTATTTTGTCTTTTTTCGGTGATTTCTTTTGTTCATGTTTTTCATTCAAAATGGCCAATTTCATTATGAACTTTAAAAAAACAGTTCATGATCATTATTTTAAAAAATTGTTAGCCTATATTATAACCAATAACATTATTTTGTAGTTACATAAGTTAAACAATTTAATGTCTTTATTGTTTTCATGGTACAGCAAAAAATCTTAGTGGCCCTTATTTTGTTTTGAGTAGTATATATGCATATACACATACATATATTGTAGGTATATTTGAGGCCATAATTTCTGTAATACATAATGGTTCATGTAGCACACGCAAAGAGCCATTTTTTTTGCCTACTCTTTTGACAAAAATTGTGTTATTATATATCATCCTCAGAAATCCCTCTTTCCTTCGAAGCAAGCAGGTACCAAATCCATTCACAACAAAAAGATTAAATAAATATAGAACATTAATACAGTCGAAAATTTTTCCGAGATTAACCGATATGTAGGTACAGACAGACAGACAGAGAAACAAAACAAGGAGACTTGTCTTTATACTATGAATAAGGAAATTCTTTTTTTTTACACGAAAAATCTTTCGTATGATTTAGACGAGCCCATTTGATGAGTGGTTAGGGTGCTTGTTCTACGCTCTGTTCTAGGGTTGCCGGGTTCGATTCCCGGCAGGGTCAACTTTGAAAATGAACTTTTCAAATTTGTCTCTGGAAAGTAATGGCAGGGCACACTGCGACTCGCAGTCATTTGGGCAGCCCGTCTGGCGGCAGTAACCTTACAGAAGACCACCGTGAAATAACAGCACGAGTGCTGTTGTGTTTCGGTGAGTGAAGTAAGGGATGCCAGAGCCCATTTCCCTTTCCCTTCCCAATCCCTTATCCTTAATCCTATTGTAGCTTGTATCCTATTGCAGTCTGACGGTATCTGAGACGGTACACGTCTGATACGTTCGATGTCTGAAGATTTAAACGAACCTTTAATATTCATTTAGAAAGTATCACAAAAAGTTTTAAACAAAAAGTTATTTGAAAATTGATTCTTTTTGTACTTTTTAATTCCTTTTCATAAGAGTTAATTTTACATAAGTGGTGTTTTTAAAATTAAATTTAAAAAAAAATATTATAATATGCTTAAATTGGACAAAAAAAGCAAACTTTTATGATATTTTACATTTATTTATACGACCGACTGCTTACAGCATACGGTTTCGACTCTATTCCAAAGAAATAAAGTTGAAAAACTTTACATACATTAGATAGGTGATGACCATGATGTTTTTCTACTTTAAACTAACCTTCGTAAAGCTCAAGGTTGTTCCGAGCGAGGTCAAAGTTGCTTTTTAACCTGAAAGGGGGTGGTGCGAAGTGTAAACTGAATTCACACCTTGTTGCGAGGGGTTACAGCTTATTATTGTACGGATGTTGGAACGCCTTTGTATACTGTTCTTGACCTCTGTGGTGTGATGAAGCCGACCGTTCAGATTGTGATCTGACATTAGTTTACTAGATTAGAAGTTATGGCCAACTGATTATCGCCGGTTTTATTTCTTTCGGGGCTCCGAAACAATAATTTTGAATTTACGATTATATTTGCTCTGTTCTAGACCGATTTTAACTAGTTTTATGTTAGACTACCTATTGTTACCTACCTATGTTAGCCACAGGACTATCACAGGACAGCTTAGTGTAAGGATCAACGCGATTTTTGTTTTAGGAAATAAAGATTTCACCAACAGACACCTAGAGTTAGGGAAGACCTAACTACTATTTAAGCCGGCCATTCACTGCAGTCCACCTTGCAGTTTGGCGCTTCATGCAGGGTTGTGATTATTATTTTTTTATGATTTCCCGCGGGGAGTATATTGTCAGTTAAAACACATAGTTTTCCTTAAGTTTATCGCAGAGTTGTATTTGTAACGCTAGTTCGAGGGGGCAGAGGTCTCTTTGCGATTTGATACAGCAACACCTCTACCCCACTCTTAAAGGCTTAAAACTAAATTTAACTTATTATCTAAATGATTTCAAATTTATTGAATTAAAGGAGACATTTGTTACTTAAAAGAATTAAAGAGTGACATAACTTGGAACTTAACACTAACGAGTTCTGAGGTGAAACAAAGTATTGTGAGGCGACATGATTGAGGACAGAAGGAGTAGAACTTAATTAGAAACAGAGGCTTATGAGTAAAACATCTTCTTCTTCTTCTTCTTTTTTTAAAGTTGGCTCATCCCGAAGACGGCCATTGCCCGCCAGTGTCAAGTAAAAAGAAATCTTCTATTGGACTCCGCCACGAGCTCCGTTTAACGGAGCCCGCTCGAAGCCCACGTCGTGTGGGCCTTCTTTGTCCCCAAAACCAATCCGGTCAGTCGAGCAAAGGTCGGTGAGGAAAAAAGCACCGACCCCTGCAACCGCCCGGATTGCCAAGGGTGAGCCCCCCCACCACGACAAGGTCCTGGCCCACCTAGGGGGGGATGAGTAAAACATTGGCTAGAGGTTTGTAGACTTTGAAGTAGAATGAGCGGACATTGACATAATGAAGCATGTGAGTGGCGTTTAAAAACTAAAAACTAAAAGCTTAAGACTAAACCTTAGAACTAACAGATTTGAGGTAAGACATGGTGCCATATGTTGACTTATGTAGTATATAAAATGTCGTTTAGAATATATAGTACCTAAATTAATTAACAGTTTGCCGACAGAACTTAAAAATGAATTAAATGAAAATAATATTAAATATAAACTTCGAAAATATTTTTTAGAACAATTATTGAAGTAACACGTGTTGTGGTCAGCTTAAGTAGCAGTTATGCCAAACTCTAGAGGTTACTGTTGATGAAAACGAGCATCAGAGGTGAAGAACGACCGGGATCGGAACCGCCGCAGCCAACTCAACTATTAACGCTTATATGCACTAGTCGAACTTCGACCTTATAATCATTTCGATTCGAAGGTGAAAAAAAAAAACTCTTTTATTGATAACACTAAAACTCATCGATAGCTACTAGGCTACAACAAAATGTTTCTTATTGATAAACATTATTTTGCATATAATACGAAGGTCGGCGACCCTCAACCCTCCGATGTGGACACGCCTCGATCTCACTACTATCAGGACAAAAACATCAACTTGTTTTCACAAATTTGTATGTCAATAACCCTATAAAAAATCATATCTGTTTCGTAACTGGAACGAGTATAGTTCATTTTAGTAGTTTATTAAAGATATCTTTTATATTTTGCACATATTTATTATCTTTAATTTTAATTCAGCTGGTTTTGAATTAATATACTTTTATAAAAGTAATCTTATAATCTTATAATGAAATTGACATTTTTTCTTGTAAAATTGGACAATTTAAAAAGGCTATATACAGTGTATCTTAATATTATCATAGTTTATTTAATTTTTTCATATTTTTTTTTTTGAGTCTGTGATGTGTTGCCTATAATTTTGTTATAATAATGCCGTGCTTTCCTGTAATTTAAATTCAATAAATAATTTAAGTAAATAAATAAATAAATAAAAACATTTTTATTTACAGAGATTTTTTATTTATTAATAAATGTGACAGGTCTAAGAACAATTGCAGCACAAGAAATATTACAGATTTGCTGGCGACCTCGTGCGCGTCCCTTTTTCTTAGTCATTAAAACATTTATTCAATCTTTATTGCTCATATATTTTTGTCCGATGTTGATTTTTATTTAGATGATCCCTCGGGAACAGTACTTTTTTCTGGATGAAAGGTACCTTATGTCCTTTCCTGCATCCCTGACAACGTGTGTGCAAAATTTCATGATGATCGGTTCAGCGGTTTAGGCGTGAAAAGGTAACATACAGACTATTATTTGTAATAATAGTATGGATAGGCTCCAACATCCCTTACTTACGCACTGAAATAAATATATAATTTGCTGTTAATTGACTTTGGTCTTCCATAAGGGACTGGTTAAGCAATGTTCTAGAAGAACCCAAGCAACAGTCTTTGTCTTTATTTGGTTACATAATTCTTGAATTTTCGACGATGTCCTGTCAAACTTATATCGACACAAAATTCGGTTGACGTTAAATCTTAAACTGTCAAAAAAGTGCCCGAAAATCGAATAGAACAATTTCGTAATAACGAACCACGGGTAGAACACAGATCCAGAACCTCCCGTCGGTCACTGTGACGAGTGACGAGGGTCCCGAAGTTCCAATAAATCGAACACACGTCACCGAAAATATGATAGGAATGACATTCAATTTGTAGGATTGCTTCGATGGTAAAAGTAAATTAAGTTGCTCCACTGTAATCATTTTCAAATTAATTAATTGACTATTGCATCTCACCCGTAACGAACTCCACAGTAAGACTAACTGTGAACAGTGTATAATATTGAGACCAAGAAAGAAATCGTTGCGATACATGTTACAGTTGAAACACTAGTATCAAACTTATAATTAAATATATAAAATCGGATCTTATAATGCAATGTTTATTATTTAAAATAATTATTATTTTAATTATATCGACTCATTGACGGCGGTGCGCTAATAAGAACTAAGCCTGTCTGTGTGATTCTATAAGATGTTCTTCGTAGAGTGTGCTCGGTAGCCGCGTGAGATCAAATCACCTTCCCTTTCCTTGCAGAGGCTGGTTACCATCCTCACCTTGTCGAAATCCCTCTAATTCGGCCCAAGCGCTTTAAAAACATCTTTTATAATGAGCACTGCTAAGAATTGGTACTCCCTGCCGGCGTCTTTATTTCCGAGCTCATACAACCCAAATGTTCGAGTGAATAGGCATCTTCTGGATGAGCTGGCTCCATCGTCGGCCTCATCTTTCCTACACGACTAGATGTGTTACCTTATGAAAAAATCACTTTTAAATTGCTTAGTTCATCTGATATTGCAACTGATATTGCTATTCTTCGTATTGCTACTTGAAGATTGAAATATGTTTCTTTATAAAGAAAATAGTTCAAAATACAGAATAAAAAATAAATAAATAAATAATAATAATAATTTAATAAAAAATAAATAAACATAAATATATTAAAAGTTTAATTTATTTTATGTAAAGTAAATATAAAAAGAATTTATCAGATAAATAGTAACTAATAACACATAATGTGAATAATATCTGTTTCTATTTCTATTCTAAAATAAAATAAAAAAATATTATTCCAACCATGACCGAACACAATTTTTATCACTACACTAAGAAAACGGAACGTTATTATTATTATTTTTTATGTTAAGGTCGGCAGACAGGCTGACGGTCCACTTGATGGTAGGTGGCTACCGTCGCTTATAACACAAGCAACGCCTAAACTGCTACAAGTGCGCTGCCGACTACAACAGGATTAAGGATAAGGGACATTACATTTGAGTGCCATTTCTTTCGAAAAATTCTGAGAGGTGTATAGAGTTTTATACATAGACTGCCAGACCCAGTTAGTGATGTATAAAAGCAATAACTCAAAACCAACAAACCCAAATATAGGTGGTTACTAAAACGATTCATAAGAATCCTGCTGTAATAGAAACAAAGGTGGTAGGAGTAAGACTAGTTTTCTGGTAGAAGATGCAGTATCGAAAAGTGTTACTTTCACTTGACTGAAAGACGAATAAATGGTAAATAACAGTTGTCAGATGTAATAATAATTTAAGTAATTGACGCGATCCAAATGAGTTGGATTGAAAATGCCAAAAAAGCTGTGGGTAACAACGGCCACCTTAGTGCACACCCTGGGACCCTGAGGGGGACCCCCTTACAGACCACCCTGTGCTATTGTGTTTCGGTGAGTGAGTAAGGGATGCCAGAGCCCATTTCCCTATACCCTCCTAATCCCTTATCCTTAATCCTACTGTAGTCGGCAGCGCATTTGCAACAGCTGTGGCTTTACTTGTGTCATAGGCGACGTTAGCCATATACCATCAAGTGTGGACCGTCAGCCTGTATGCTGATCTTAACATTAAATGAAAAAATGAGCCGTCACGGGACGTCTGGTAGATGTGAAACATCGAGTGCAATAAAATGATGACTGTTTATTTATTTATTTAATGTTTATTTTTATTGAATACAAAAATTTAAATATTTATTTCAAGTTGCAACAACCACCAACAATCACAACAACAACAACAATCACCACAGCACGCGTCGCCACACCGTACACACTACTACGCATAGACTGTATATGTATATAGTCTATCGTATAGCGTGGTGACGCGTCGCCACGGACTGAGATGTTTCACATCAAAATAGAGTGCTACATGGGCCCCGACGTGTGTAAGCAAAAATTTGTGACATATTATTAACAATCTTACTTATAAAGAAGAACCATCAGTTTTGGATGGAGAACAATCCATCAGTTTATTTTTATTTTCGTTTTTACGGTTCAATATTGTATTATTAGGTTAAAAGAAATTATAGACTTTACTGGACAAATATCGTGTAATTTGGTAATGGGATTTCATATAAACTTATTTAAGTTTGAAATTTTAAAAAATCTGTTTGAATCGCGTGTCATCGATCGAACGTCGAACAACGAACAACGTTAATGTCTTTTTAATTTTCCAATGTTATCACCATTTAGAAAATCTGAAATATTCACAGTTAAAGAAGTCTTTCATTACCAAAATCTCCAAAGTGTAAGTTAAAAAAAATCAATGGCCTGGTTTGAAAATTTTATGTCCTTTTTACGCCGTCACAGCGTTTAAAAGTTTAGAGTTGTTTCTTTTGTAAAAAAATCCTTCCATTTGGACTTCAGTCTATCAGGTAGAAGGTCTTCTCGATACAGGGTCAATCTAGGACGAGCTACGTCACTGGGTGGGAGTGAAGGAGGCCTATTCTTAAATTAGTAGAGGAAGGCTATGAACAGCTAATACGACACAGTACTACATGCATTGCGTTAGTGTAAGAACTGGTTTTTAACATGGTTTTACTCGAAATGCCATTGATATTCGCCACTACTATTCTGAGTCGCGTATGGTATCCAGCGATAGTGAATAATGCAAGATTGACCGACTAATCTCTTTAGAGCTTTATCCGCTAACCCATTTACTGGCTGCCGGGTGTCTGATGCCTGATTAAAAATAATTCACTTATTCATTCAAATATTTTAAAAGTGAAATTAAGTTGCTGTTTTGTTATGGTGAGTATTTAAACAGACCTACCATAACATGGTAGTAGTAAAATAAGCACTTAGCACACTGCGTTTTCGCAGTCATTTGGGCAGCCCGTCTGGCGGCAGTAACCACCGAAACAGAAGACCACCGTGAAATAACAGCACGTGTGCTGTTGTGTTTCGGTGAGTGAGTAAGGGATGCCAGAGCCCATTTCCCTATGCACTCCTAATCCCTTATCCTTAATCCTACTGCAGTCGGCAGCGCACTTGCAGCAGCTTTGGCGTTGCTTGTGTAATAGGCGACGGTAGCCACCTACCATGAAGTGGCGACCGTCAGCCTGTCTGCCGACCGAAAAAAAAACTAATATACTAAATTATGCATACAAGCTGTGGTAATATATTGTTATCTTCATTTCTAAGTACTTAATAGGATATTACACCCATTTTTAAAAAGTATCTCACATAGATTCTGTAGTGCTAAAACACCAAAAATGAACCACTAAAAAAACACCAAATTTTTATTCAATCGATAAGTTTAATAAAAATGCACGATAAGTTTAATCATTTGAAAACGCTGGAAACCATTTTGCTCTGTGGTCATGACGTCAGTTGGCTGTGTAAACAAATGCGCCGGTAATTGACATCACACTGACTGACACTCTTTTGTTTACACAACCGTATGATGTAAACATGGCGGCTACTATTTCATTGTGTTTAAGAACAGACTAAAAATTCTGAAAACTTTGAATTTAATTTTAAAATTTAATAATAAAATTTTTGAATTTAATTTATTTTGTTATTTTACGAACTAAAACTAACATTTTCCGACTGCTTTTTGCCTGAGCTATCTCAATAATATACTTTTAGATTTTTTTTCATATAGACTAAAATACTCTATTGCTTTGCTATCATGAAACTGTCAAATCAATAGCGACGAAATATACACGGGAATTGATTTTTGAAACTGAGTTATAACTCACATTCTGAGACAAATAAATTATTATTTTTATTTATCTGTATAAACTAATATAACAAAATCGTAACGTGTGTCTGTAAATTAAATATTTTTTTTAAATTTTACAATTTGTACACGTTACACGATTGATTCTCTTAACTGTTTATTGTATAGTATAATTTTATATGCTTGAGGTTACACACTGGATTGACACCGCATCGGAGTTCGCACAGCGAACGCAGTGTTGCCACAGATAGCTATCCCTGACAGAGCTTATGTTACTGAGGTCAAAAAATAGTTTTTAGGATTTTTATCTCTTTGTCTTTGTGCACGCTAATATCAGAAATGCTTAACCGATTTGAATGCGGTTTTCACTGATGTATCGTAGCAGGCTTCCCGTAACATTTAGTGTTTGTTTCACTCCAATCGGTTTGGTTTACAAACAAAAAAGCTACGCGCTATTTACTGAATACCACGCGTACAAAGTAAATTATGACGTCATAAGAAGTAAAAGACAAATCAGACCTTATTTATTAAAGCTCTTTATAAATCATATAAATCTTCGTCTAAAATAAAAACAAAAATTTCATCGTCTGAAAATATATAATATGAGCAATAATATTTGATTAAAAGTTTTTAACACCTAACAAAGAGTCGCGGACGAAGTCTGGCCTTTTAAGTCTGAGGTCAATTTAATTTAAATAAATAAAATCTTTATTTGCGCGACACAATTGTTTACAGGTAATAATTTATATGTATGCATATATCAGTTACAGTACAAAGTATGTTGTACCCCACAAGGCCATACAAATATTATTATTTATTATAAGTTTTAGATATTTTTTTTAATATCTAATATGTTTTAATATTTTAATTTCTTTCTTTGTTCTTTTAGTAATGCGCCAAAGGCAAGAAAAGATAAGTTCCGGTTGGCGTAGACCGCACGCGGCCGGGTTGGGCAGGTCGGTCACTTCCGCTTCCGATAAAATATCCGCCTCTGGATTGGTTAACGGGCCGGATAACTCTGTTAATACCTCGATTAGCCAGACTCTTTTCTACTTCGAAATTAACTTTTATTCAAAACTAGCTGAGCCCGCGACTTCGTTCGCGTGGTATTCGGTATAGCGCGTAACTTTTTTGTTTTTAAACCGAATTTAATGAAACAAACACAAAATTTTACGGAAATCTTGTTACAATACATCTGTGAAAACCGCATTCAAATCGGTTAAGTTATTTTTGAGATTAGGGCACAGTGAAACAGACAAAAATTTTAAAAACTATTTTTTGACCTCGGTAACATAGGTACAAAGTGTAGATTTTTTTTAATAAGTAATATACAGACAGGGCTTGTTTAAGATTTTTTTATAGGCATAGAAATAGAGTATATTTAGAAATTTATACAATCTTAATTGCTCATATATCAGGCGTTGAATTTTTATATTTTTATATGTTCTCTCAGGAATAGTCTTTTTTTTCTGAATGACAAGTACCATTACCATAATTCTGTATCCCTGACAAAATTTTATGATAACCGGTTCAGAGTTAGGAGTAAAACGTAACAATATTAGTTAGGATTAAAGACACTACTGATATTAATTACTAATAAAATAATAATAATATATGTTCCAATGTTATACTTATATAGGTTAGTCTTAATATCCTTCGAACATAATATTTTTAAGCTTCACTGGTGGGGTAATTAATTCCTGGTAATGATGAGTTAAGGAACTTTTAAAAGATGGTCTAAATCCATACTCCATACTTATAATATTATAAATGTGAAAGTAACCTAAACCGCTAGATCTAATTGGATCATCATAAAATTTTGCATAGGTACACGTTGTCACGGTTGCAGGAATTATTTTTCCTGATTGGATCCTCCATCGAGTGACCGTCAGTCTACGTCAGACTGTCTGCTGCCATTTTCGCAGAAAACTTAATAGCTTCTACTCACAGTTTTTCAGCAAAAGTCTAGAGACACCAATACTTAATTAGGCGCCTTATACTTGAAATGGAAAATATATTTGCAACAAAAGGCAATAATATCTCAGGTAGACAAAATGTTTATACAAGTTGAGCGAATTGGAGGGGTTCCCTTTGAGAGAAGTTGAGTCTTTGTTTCAGGTACTCACAGACCTAGGGTTGTCTGTTGCGTCGGCGCTTTCAGGACTAGTGAACATAGACTTCTTCGAGAGGCTATGAACCAACATATTGCGAGAATCAAAATCTAAATTCAACCGGAGAAGGATTCGATTTTTGTTTAATTTTCTTTTAAGACAATCTTCCCTTAGAAAATATGATTTTGCCAATCGAATTTGAACCGAAACCTAGGACATGCCCAATTTTGCCTCCATTGGTCCCAGAGTGACGAATATGTTCAAAAAACATGCTTGAAAATAATTTTATAAACGAGCGAAATCAGATTTGAAAATAAAAAGTATCTTTGTGAATTTCTTCTTCTTCTTCTTCTTCTTTTAAAAATGGCGATTCGGCTCATCTTGAAGATGGCCATTGTCCGCCAATGTCAAATAAAAAAAAAAGCTCTTCTAGTGGACTCCGCCACGAGCTCCGTTTAACGGAGCCCGCTCAGAGCCCACGTCGCGTGGGCCTTCTTTGTCCCCAAAACCAATCCGGTCAGTCGAGCAAAGGCCGGTGAGGAAAAAAGCACCGACCCCTGCAACCGCCCGGATTGCCAAGGGTGAGCCCCCCCACCACGACAAGGTCCTGGCCGCGTATTGCCATAATGTATACTAGCACAGACAGGGGTTGCTCTGTAATCGCACGCAATATGCTCTTGTAGCTAGAGAGCATACTGCATATCAGTACAGAGACAGACTGAAATAAAATACACTTTGCTATAATCCGTGAGAGCAAAACACATACGAGTACAGACAATTTGGAGTGCAGAGCAAACACATTCTGTCTCTTTCACACCAAAGATAGATTAGGTACATCCTTTACATTCTTTGCTTTCTTCGCATTATGGCAGTGTCCTTGATCTAATAAAACGAGTTCGCACGTGTCGATCAAATTAAAACAAAGTGTTTGTTGTTTTTGTTTGAAATAAAGACTTTAATTGTTTATAATATGCATATATAAAATATGAATAAAGATGTGTAGATCTAGGAAAATAGGCGTTCAACCAACATCTGTTTCGAGGAGAAAGGACAGAGGGATCTCTAAAGGAAAAGGGCGCATACAAAGTGGAAGAGATGTGAGAAAGAAAAAACAACATAATCTCTCTGAAAATATTAATAAAAATCAGCCAAATGCAAAAAAACATTAAATAAGGTTTCGTTTTAAATAGTAAATAATGTTGATTTACCCTTTCAAAAATAAATACTTTAATGTTTTTTAAATATTGTTTTATTTACATAACTACTGCATTTTTTTTCATCAGTCATTACGTGGAAATTACTTTGTGGAGCCCTCGATACAAAAGAAGGAAACGTTTTTCTACTTCTAAATATTTTCCCATTACCATTATATTTAAGAATGTTATTTTCATAATAAATACCTAGGCTTATACGTTTTATATAGAGAATAAAACGTTTAAACCTAGTTTTTAGAAGAAGAAAAATGTTGTATCCTTTTCCATGGAGGGGGTCATCAAAGCTTCCCTCAGAGAATATAAACACGTACAACATAGTTACGTAGTACACTGCAACATATAATTAAAGTCTTATGACCCCACATACCCTACAATACAAACAATAACACGGTCACATTTTGCTTTAGACATATGCGAACAAACCGTATACTTATACAGACTGGTCTGTAGTCATACGTAGTTTGCTTTAAAAATATGCAAGCAAACCGTATACTTATACAGACTGGTCTGTAGTCATACTTAGTTTGCTTTACAGTATTTGTTATTTTTAAGAGCACAAAGTGATCGAGTACAGACTATGGGTGTCTGTACTGATATACACAATGGCAATACGCGTCCTGGCCCACCTAGGGGGGTTTGTAAATTTCAGTTTTATAACGGGTGTACTATTTTGTTTACGTTTCGTTTGACATTTGATGTTTGACGTTTGACGTTTGCAATATGGCCGTTACAGGTGAAAATACATATAAGCAGAGATATAGAATAATGTTTTTTCATTAGCCGAATAGCCGTTCTTGAGTTTTGCAATTAGCATCATATTTAGCAATGCAGTTTTTATTTATTATACATCTTACCTTAAAATATTTCGAATTTTCTGTCATAAAAATGGAATAAAAAATGGTTTTAAATTAGATTTTTGCAAGTATCGCTACAAAAAATAATTTTTAAATGTTCGATTGTGATGTGGCAACCCTAAGTGCAGGTGTGCGTTCCCGTGGCGTTCCTTTGACGCTTCCCGTTCAAGTTTGTTGAAGATAGTTGCAGACTCATAAATATGAAATTGGTCCAATATTCGCTTTTAGCTAATTTCTTTACCGACAACTTTGACATTCAGTAATGGCTATTTATATTTGCCGAATGAACGGATGAACAACTATTTACTTGACATTCTTTTTTTTTTCTAATTAGTCCGGTGTAATTTGATAAAATATATCACACAATCTGACATTTCTAATGCATTTTGTTTTTTATTATCTAGGAATAAAATAACAAGACCTTGGACCCTTAGACGAATTGATAATTGACGAGTCCTTTGGATGAGTGCGTTAACGCTCTGTTCTAGCGTTCCCAGGTTCCATTTCCGGCAGGATCAACTTTATAAATGAACTTTTCAAATTTGGCTCTGGTCAGGATCTGGAAAGTAGTGGCAGGGCACAATGCGTTTTATGATATTTTATAATTACGTCGATGATATTTTATAATTATATTACCCCCCAGATGATTTTCTTTGTATTTTAATAATGATAATACCAATATTATATAGAGGTAGAATGTGTTTGTTGTATTTAGGAGGTAATCTTCGAAACTGCTCATCCGATTTAAAAAATAGTTAGAATAGAATTCCAGGATAGGCTAAATATTCAACGAAAGCGAAGCTAACTAAAAATAAAAATTCAATGCTTGGAAAAAGGTGTCGCGGATGTCGTTCCCGATTCCCGCGATCCCGGTACAAAGTCGTTGGATTTAGCCAGTAGGAGTCCGGCATAACCTCGCAGTGTCCCCTACGCTGCCGGATTAAAAAGAAAAATAAAGAGATTGAATGTATATTGCCGACACAATTACTTAATGGCACGCCAGTGAATATTAAGGTAATTTTCCTAACTAGTCCTAATATTATAAATGCGAAAGTAAGTTTGTTTATTTGTTTGTTTTCTTGCACGCCTTAAGAGCGCGTATAAATAGAAATAGCTAATTCTAGAATTCAATTTAATCTAAGTATAAGTATAAAATCCAAGTATATATGCAACAAATTTTTCTCGATAGAACAAAATTACCGAGTTACCTCTCATTTTTATCGTTTTTTGTTTTATTTTCAAAATGACACATATTACAAACGTAAAAAAATATCAGTAATCTCACTTCACAGATTTCTAGGCCTGTGTGGATTAATTTTTCACGCGACATAATAGTTTACGAGTAATTAGTATTTAATACTTTTGGTACTTTTTATTCCGCGAAATGCGCTATCTCCCGTTTCATGTCGTGCATACTTCAATGTGCATTGTTTCCAGCGTTGCCAGAAGGTTACTTTTGTAACCTTTTTGGTGATTTTTAACTCCTTTAGGTTACTTCGAGGTTACACTACTCAGAAGGTTACTTATAGGTGATTTTTTGGATCTTGTAGAATTAATTCATAATATCTTAAAACAACACAAAAATTCGTAATGCAATTAAACATGTCTTTCTCATTCATACTAAAGAATCACAAATTATTCACGGCATATCTGCTTACTCTCTCGATCAATCCGATTCAAACACAGGTTGTTATTAGAGTCTGCGCATCACCTACTCTACTTGTTTCATATACATACACTTCCTAGGTTATCTCCAGATTTTACTACTCGCTTATGTCGTCATTTTTGTTGTGAAGTTCTTAGTTTTGTTTGTGTGTTAGTGTCTTTGTCTTGTATGAAAAAGAATTGGAAACTTGGAAGTGTACAAATTAGTGTGTTACATAACTACCTAAATAATATTTTTTTACAGAATTTTGGTAAGTGAATCCTGTACATTTTTGTGGATTAGATAAATTTGAATTAATTTTTTTTTTTCACTTACAAATTAGATTTTCTGTTCTTAATTTCAGATATTTTGAAAAAGTAGTTGGTAAAATGCAACTTAAAAGTGAAAATACAACTACATTATTCATATTTGTGTAAGATAATTCAACCAACATGTATTTTATCAACTTTTAATACGTTTTCACAAAAAATAAATAAAAGGTTACTTTTTACGCTAAAAGGTTACTTTTTTATTTATGTCAGGTAACTTTTAACGGGACCCGGCTGGCAACACTGATTGTTTCATATGATTAGTCACAATCGCTCCACTGAGACGGGAGGACTATGTTTCTGTGCGTAAGAATATTTAAACGTATTTTTTTTTAATAAGACTTGTTTATGAGCAGATTATTATGAGTGTTTTTGTATAGACTGTTTATAAATTGTTTCATATAATTTTAACAGGATTACGTAAATATATGGTTAATAAAAGGAACTCTGTTGTGTTGGTATCGTGTCCATTCAATTATGGGGCCACGCGGGTGAAATTTGTTTTTTTTTTTTTTGCTTTGTACACCCCCTTCCCGTAACTACTAAACTGACAGCTCTGAGTACAAACCCTGACTTACTATCAAGGATACAGAAAAGGCATAGGGTACTTTTTACACAGAAAAAAAAGATTACATAAATAAGATTAATCAATAAATAAGATTAATCAACGCCTAAAATGCCAATTATGTCTAATTGGCATTTTGTGTCCCCAGTAACAATTGGGAACCTTCGAAGAGACAACTTCGAGAAAGAGGTCAATCATCGAATCCAGCTCAAATGGGCAGCGTTCGGGACGCTCCGAGACATCTCGTTCAAAATTCCTCAGTGCCTCAAAACAAAAGGTTTCGACCAATGACCACGCTGAAACGTGGTCTCTAACTATGGGCCTCGTAAGAAAGCTCCACGTGGCTCAACGAGCCATGCTCGGGGTTATACTGCGAGTTCGAATCAGGAATGGGGATATTCGTAGACGAACGAAAGTTACCGACATAAGTTGAAGTGGCAGTGGGCAGGACTAGTAAGGACGTTCTCGAGTGATGCCCAACCGGCAAGCGCAGCGTCCACCCACAAAGATGGACGGACGGACGATTGACAATCTTATAAGGGCCGCGAGTTTACGGTGGATCTGGGCTACTACTGATTGGAAAAATATGATGTCCTGTAGTGGACGTCCTATGGCTGAGATGTGCGGACTCAGCAAAAGCTAGTAAACTTTAAATTCATAATAAAAACATATGTAAATTAAGAATAATTACCTATATTTAGGTTATAAATAAGTAACATTAATTTATGCGTACTTACATACTAAACGTAAACATAATGCTTAATTATGTTAATGAAAACATGGCATACAAAAAAAAAACAATTATTTAGGCAGTTTTACGAGGCAATTAATGTTCTGACGTAATTATAAAACACATGTTGAGCGTTTACCTCGTAAACAATAAAATGGCGAAGGAGACTTCTCAATGTCATATTGTATTGTTTACGTATATACTTTACATTAAAAAATATGACTTATTGCTTAGGGTGTAGGTATAAATTCAATTAAGTCAATATAAGGCACACTTTAAATGCTTTATGTTTTCTCAGCTGGTTTAATTCGAGATCTCAGTCTGTGTTTATCGGATCATGGCGTATAAGAAACGTACCTAATCGTATTTGATAATATGATTTTATAACGACGTTTAATTTAAAGTAGTATTTAAATAGATTTTAAGTCTTAGGACCCCTAAGACAAAGCTCTAGGCAAGCACCTTTAACAGTCGACCAATGTCGATCTTCTATCAAATCTTGAAACTGTGGAAAGTAATTATATTAATATTTAATGTCCCATTGTCCTAACTAGTATTATAAATCCGAAAGTGAGTTTGTTTGTTTATTTTTAAATGTTTTCACGCCTTAACTGTTACGCGCGCAACCTCAGTGCAGTCGGCGTATGAGGTGTGGCGCGCGAGCATCTCCCTCCGCCGTCCGCACGACTGTAGTGTAGTGCTGGGCTTAACACCCTTTATACGGGTATCGATAGCATTATTACTCAAGCTGCATATTGTCACACTTTTTGTGGCAATAATAAAAAAATAAGAAAAAAAATCGCTAGTCGGGCGGCCTCAATATTTATTAAATATTATACATATAAAACAGAAAAAAAAATAGAATTACTAATTACACAATACAAAAAAAAAATTAAAAAAATCAAACTAAATTTCAGGTTCATGAGAAGTTAAAGCCTAACCCACCTATAGCGAGCCGTGAAATAACTAAAGGGGTCTCGACCCCTCCGGTATATCAATGAGACGCCTCCAATGTCAAAATTACTAAGAAAATATATGATAAAAAAAACGAAGGTAGCCAAACTTTCATTCAGGAGTCGTGGTAGTCTGCAAGGCGCAGGTTGATCTGTCTCGGGGTACCGATGGGGTGCTCACGACGTGTAAATGTGGCACGGAAAAAGCTGAAGTGTTTTTTTCGTACAAAAAATAACCTCCGTTCCTTAAGTCGGAGGCTTCTATACAATTTTGTACCATTTTGAAATTAAAATATGTCGAGGATTGACCGATTTTCGATACACTATGAAACTTGGACTTCTTTACCGCAGCTTGACCATTTTGCAATTGTGGCCCACGGACGAGCGTGCACACAACTAGACGAGACTTCCCGCCGCACGCCCCGCATCCTTCCTCGAGCTCACCCGTGACACCTCACTTCTAACAATATGAATACTTCATTTTGTTTTAAAACGACTGATCCGACCGCTTCTCAAAACGTGTTTTTATTCATTTTCACTTGACGTACTCACGAATTTGTGGACTTTGGCACGTGTTAAAAAAACGAATTAACAAAATTTTATCTCAATTAACACCAAAAATATATTTGATATACCTAAATTAAATCACATGTAATATGATAGATGTGTGCTTGCCATTATAAATTTTTAGGTGGTTAGTACCTAATTTATCGACAGTAGTTTGGTCGCAGCACTAGCGCATTCCTCAGATCGCGTGCGTACAGTACTCAACCCAGATCATCATGAGACGTTTGTTTACACGTTGTCTGCAGCGTACCTTTCATCCAGTAAAAAAAAACTCTTTCATAGAAGTCTGGAATAAAAGCTGGTTTCCTTATGAACTTCAAAATTTTCCTTGTCGTATTTCCATTTGTTTATAATTGCTAAGGGAAACCCATTAGGATTAAGCTACTAAGCGTCTGAAGGTTTTGGTTTTCCTTTTGGTCTAAATAAACGATAAATATTAATTTAACTGAATGGCAGTATTGTTTATTTGAATTTCCAGGTTGAGTGAATTAATTCGGATTAAGGTTGAACTGGTTTGTCACAGACCGTACACACTTTGAATGAGAGCTTTTGTCTGACCTCAAGTTGGGATAGACCTACGCTTACGCATTTCTAATAGATTATTTTACGAATTGAAACCTTTTAAAAAAGCGAAAGATTATTAGATATTAGTAGAATGTAGGTTTTCTCGGCCGGTATCCATATGAGTTGTGGGTTTCCGGGATGATGGCCCAGGTCTGTTGGAAATTGTTCCAAACATTTCGTCAACAACTGCGGTTGACATCCTCAGTGGTGTAGTCCGTGTTAGAAGAAAAAGTACATTACATCACTGCACTTCACTTCTGCACTTTTCGACTTCTCGAGCGAGACTGATTTGTCGACTGGAATGTGTCTATATTTATATCCCCACCCCGTGGTTGAATTGGTGGGGTGTGGTCACTAGGAGAGGGGTTATAATGCCCTCTCTTTGTAACGAAGCGTTACAATTATTTGTTAATTTTGTAATTAACAAATAATATATAAGATAAATTCAAAATTAAACGTTGTGTGCGGTCGCCAAGAGGTGAAAGGGGTTGCTGCGCGGTGCGGGGCGGGGGTACGTCTGCGCATGCGACGCGAGCCCGGCTAGCTCAGTCGGTAGAGCATGAGACTCTTAATCTCAGGGTCGTGGGTTCGAGCCCCACGTTGGGCGCCAGTGTCGCCTCTGCCGGTGTAAATATAAAAAAAAACCACCAACCGCGATCAAAAATACAATATATTAAAAAAAGTTAACAGTCGGTAGGGCGGCACAAATTTTTTAAGGACGTGGGTACTCGGCCTATCTGTTCCCGCTCGCAGCGTAGGTACTCTCCTGAGAATCCAGCCGACGAAGATGGTAGGTGCGGCTGCTAGTCGTCAGGCGTGAAGTGGAGTCCCGCGTATGCGTGCGGCCGATGGTAGTATGCGGCAGTGTCGGAGAACCGCGACAGTGTTGAACCGTGGCAATGCCGAAAACAGCGCAGGGTTGAGCCGCGGCTGTGTTCCTGAAAGCGGTTATACCACGGGATCACGCTCTGGTACTTCTAGCCTCCGATCTGAGTACCCCAACGACGGCAACAGGATGAAAATACCTACTTAGTAGCAGTAGCGTTGCCGCAGTGGTGCATAATCAGAACGGAGTTTACAATAATTGAAGAAAATACAAAATTTAGTTAAAAAGAAAACAATATACCTTAATCAAGCAAACTAAAAAGCAACTAATCAAGGTAGTAGGTAGATCGAGTACTGATGATCCTACCTCAACGGGCATTTTATATTAGTTGCTTGCCATTCACAGCTAATAGCTTCGTTCAAAAGAAATAAACATATAAGCAGTGCAAAGCAAAATATGAAAAAAACAAAAAGAAATCAAAGAAAAATGAAATTTTACATGCTTAGCTATAACCAATTTAAATGTGTGCTTAATGTGCTATTTAAAACTTACCCTAGCGCGGGAAAACACTTTCCTGAATGTAATGTATACTTGGGTCCGCAAACACAATTAAATTTCAAATTCAAAATTATATCGCGCAACCGGCTAGAACGCACGGTATTGTTCAAATTGCTTGGCTGCCTTTGATTTCAGCCTAGTTGCGACTGAACTCGGGCTCGCGTCGCATGCGCAGACGTACCCCCGCCCCGCACCGCGCAGCAACCCCTTTCACCTCTTGGCGACCGCACACAACGTTTAATTTTGAATTTATCTTATATATTATTTGTTAATTACAAAATTAACAAATAATTGTAACGCTTCGTTACATCTTTAAAAAGTGCAGAGAGGGGTTATAAGTCGAAAAGTGCAGAAGTGAAGTGCAGTGATGTGATGTACTTTTTCTTCTAACACGGACTACACCACTGAGGATGTCAACCGCAGTTGTTGACGAAACGTTTGGAAGAATTTCCAACAGACCTGGGCCATCATCCCGGAAACCCACAACTCATTATTAGATATGTTTGTTACTCTTTCACGTAAAAACTACTGAACGGATTTTGATGAAATCTGGCATAAAGATAGTTTATTACCTGGATTGACATATAGGATACTTTCTATCCTGGAGAAATGTTAGGTCCCCGAGGTATCGTTTAAAAATGTAAGGGGATCGTGTAAGGGCGAACAGAACTATTTATTTTCACAAACCAAGATGACTTCCAAAATTGTAAACTTGTCCGATAAAACCGTTAACTTGCCAAAAGTCGTCCATGATTCCCTTAATGAGTCGCCGGTTCACTGTCGCAGGTAACTTCGCAAAAGGTTCGAAAATTCGCTTTCGAATCGATGTTACGCACACAACTGTGTTCTCTCTGTCGCCGGCTCTCTTTTTTATATTTGGCGCCAAACGTCTCGACGCATTTAGAATTCACTAGAACATAAACAAGATTGTAAACACAGTTTTTTTTTTTCTATTCCGTGATTGTAGACCAGCCGTATGAAAGTTCGGGAGTGCTATTTCTGTTGAATGTAAACTCTATGTTGTAAACATAAGGACCTATTGCCTTTGACACTAACCGGGGAGTGGCGTGATTACTATCGATAGGGTGGGGCCTTCGAGACTTTCGACCGGCGCGAACGCTTTTTCCTGAACGTTCCATGGTTAGTCGTAACAATATGAACCCACAACTTCGTACGCTTGGTATTCGGTATAGCGCGTAACTTTTTTTGTTTGTAAATCGATTGGAATGAAACGAACCCTAAGTGTTACGGGAAGCTTGCTACAACAGATGAGTGAAAACCGCATTCAAGTCGGTAAAGCCGTTTCTGAGATTAGCGTGCACAAACACACAGACAAACAAACAAAAATTCTAAAAGCAATTTTTTGACCTCGCTAACATCTGTACAACGTGTACAATTTTTTTTTTTTAATAAATATTTAATTTACAGACATGGATTGTTTACGATTTCATTAATTATGTATATAGTTAAGCACATGTGTATAGATAGATTTAGATAAGTATACTCGTATTTTTTTAAGATGTCAGCTACAGCAAATCGGCATTTACAGCTGTAAATAACACAAATGAACGTTTTCATTGTAAAGAAAATGATAATTAAAATTTGTTCCAGAAATACGTATACAAAGGCCTCCAAAATTTCAGTTAATTTGTTCACGCTCGTAACTTTGAGAATTACGAGTACAAACATACTTTGTTTATTATTAGGCCTTTTGACATATTTAAATTAATATAAATTTTATAAAGCACAATATTTTACGATTCCATCGTTTTCCTAAATTATAATTATTTATTTGTTGAATATTCCGCCTTTTGTGATTTGCATGTAATTAATAACTTCTATTTAGATTATTAAAATTCCTTATTTCATTTTATTCTTCTAACATTTGTCTAACACTGGCCTTCAAAACTAAGTACCTCACTTTTAAAATTGCAATTTCTCTTAAGAAGTATGAGTTGTGGGTTTCCGGGATGATGGCCCAGGTCTGTTGGAAATTCTTCCAAATCTAAGGCTACACAACATTTGTTATCCGGCACTAATGAAGAATAATAATGAAAGAAAGAGAGGGCATTATAACCCCTCTCCTAGTGACCACACCCCACCAATTCAACCACGGGGTAGATACATTCCCCCGTAAATTTAAGTATAAATTTAAGTATAGATACATTCCAGTCGACAAATCAGTCTCGCTCGAGAAGTCGAAAAGTGCAGAAGTGAAGTGCAGTGATGTGATGTGCTTTTTCTTCTAACATGGACTACACCACTGAGGATGTCAACTGCAGTTGTTAACGAAACGTTTGGAAGAATTTCCAACAGACCTGGGCCATCATCCCGGAAACCCACAACTCATATGGATACCGGCCGAGAAAACCTACATTCTACTACGCTCCACGCCATCAATAATAAAAAATCACTCCTGTGTTTTCCTATTCAGCTCGTTCAAACAGCCAAAAAAAATATATGTGATACAAAACTTCTTGGTCTATAATTCTGGCGAGTTATTTTTGTTTTAAGATCGAGAAATAAAAAAAAAATAATCTCCTGCTTTGTTACAAAAATTGATTCAACTGGTTATTTCACGAAGTATTGCAACGTGTCTATGATCAAATAATAGAGTTTCATTTACACCATAAATGACACGAACAGCTTTTCATTTAATTCAATAGTTTCATAGAAAAACACAATTAAAGAAACAAAGGTTTTTGGTATAGTCGAGTAGCGGATGCCCCTAGCCGGCATCTCTTCGGAAGGTCGCACAGAGCTAGTGGCCATAGAAAAGGGCATTCTGACTGGGGAAATATATGTTCAAGAGGTCCTTAATTCAGGGCCATATTCAGTAAATATCTGTGATGGATCGATGCTGATGCAGGATAACGGCCGGCCGCACACTACTCAGGTCGTACAATAGTACATTCAGGAGGTTGATATCAGCTTGATGGCTTGGCCATCAAGAAGTCCTACCACCCTCAGGGCTCTTAAAACAGGTCCTGATGTAAAATATATGGGAGAATATACTCCAACATCGCCTCCGAAACCTCGTATTCAGTATACCAAACCGGCTCGAAGCCTCAATCAGAGCTCGAGAAGGCGATACCAAATAAAACATACTTTAAATTTTGTTTGAGTTTTTGCCAGTAACTTAAAGAAGACTATTTTTTTTCTCTTTTACTCTAACTCTAAGAAAATAGCAATTTTAATATGTGGTACTAAGATTATTTTCTCATTACTTCGTCGAAATAATTAATAAATACCCATGTTAAGCTGAAGTATGTACCTCTAATTAAAAATGACAGGACCGTCTCGTATGTAAATTAGCTTTTGGCTTTTAGCAACATCACCTACAGGTGAATTCCAATTACTGGATACAGAGTGCAAATTGTGAACTCCGAGTTAGCGGCTAACCGCATTTCAAACCGAGGACAGAAACAATTTTAAATTAACAAGGAGTTGCTTCGGTACTTATGAATTTGCTATGCAATCTGCTTTTTTAAATTTAAGACCAAGTACTTTTATAATTTTTCTTAACGTTACTCTGCTTCCCTGAAAATTTATATCTTCTTTTAGTGCGGTCGGTGATTGCTTTTCGACTAAATGAACGTCAATTTTGCGTCTGATAGCTTGATAGTCAAAGTCGCCAAGTGCAGTGGCAGATGAAGTAGATGATGCTGTGGTTTCTGGTGGGTAATAATGCGGTCAATCCAGGCTTGAGAGACCATAAATTGATGGTAAAATGCTGGATGCGAATTTGGTACGATATACCGATATTTATGACAGGAAATAAGGGGGTTCCACCTTTGAGGATCTTTGTGCTCTAAGGAAAAACTGAATATAGGAGATTATTTAAGAAAAACCCACCAGTTTTTCTTAAATATTTTAATTATTCCAGTTGATTATCAACAGAAAAGACAATATACAGCTTGCCATAATCAAGTGGAGGATAAGAGTTATTGTGAGGATGGGATAGACTTTGACTCAATTATTTAAATGTTAGTCTTCTGTAAAGGACAAGTGACGAGCCCGTTGTACGAGTGGTTGGAGTGCTTGCCTTAACGCTCTGTTCTAGGGTTCCAGGGTTCGATTCCCGGCAGGGTCAACTTCGGAAATGAATTTTTCAAAGTTGGTTCTCGTCTGGATCTGGAAGTGGAAAGTAGTGGCAGCGCACACTGCGTTTCGCAGCCATTTGGGCAGCTCGTCTAGCGGCAGTAACTACCCCCATACAGAAGACCACCGTAAATTGTTGTGTTTCGGTGAGTGAGTGAGTGATGCCAGATTCATTTTTCATAACCCTTTCCAATCCCATATCCTTACTCCTACACTTGCTTGTGTTATAGACGACAGTAGCCACTTACCATCAAGTGGTTCTCCGGTCACATTGGCTTTTAACTGCAAAACGCGATGTGCCCTGTCACTATTAATACAAAATGTATTTCGTTGTTTTTAGGTGGGTGTGCTTCCAATCAATGGCGCCGTCCGCCGGGCGAGAGCACCGCGACTTGCCGACATTCCCAGGTCCAAAACTATTTAACTTTTTTAATTAGTACTAGTTATTGTAAATCAGTAGTATTCAATAGTATGTAAATACAAATTAAAAACTGCACTGCGGCTTCGCCCTCAAAGTTGACAGCATATTTTCTCATGAAGAACTGCAAAATTTACAAAATTAAATAACAACGATAACTATTGGTTTACTACTAGAATGTAGACATAAACTGCCCAAATCTTTTATAGATCTGTTTAAGCTCCGAGACCATCTTATCCAAAATTACTCAGTGCCTTAAAACAAATATTTTCGATCAATGTGTGTTGGCAGTGATGACATGCTGAAACGTGGTCTGTAATTACGGTCCTCGTAAGAAAGCTTAAGGGGGAGACAAACGCTAAATACTAAAAATATCCATTGTTTAATGAAAATGTTACAAGAAATAGACAAGACAATTGCTTTGAAAAAAATATATATTATACTTAAGCATGTGAAGAACCAATTGTATTAATTAGAATTTTCGTTAAAGTAATAGAAACTCCACAAAAAAAGTTAGAACACAAGAAGAATTTGACCTTTATTGAAAATTCTCTCGAAAACGGCTTATTGCACGCATATGAATCCTGTACCTATTAATAAGTTAATATCAGATTAAAAAATTGTGTAATGTTCTAATGGTAAAAACAAAAAAACACCATTTCTAGGCCCGTTGAATTGTCTCCGCCGCCAGCGAGTTCTATAGTATATGTCATTTGCCTCAGTGAATCCCTTAAGAGAGGGCTATGCTCAGGATTACTCTGCGTAATCGAAACAGTCTTCTGTATGTGCTCTTTACTATCACAAGACGGGCTAACATGACTGCAAAGCTATGTGCCTCGCTATAGAAAATGTATCTGCAGGGTTATCGATCCAAATGGGTCAGTAAGGACAAATCTTAAATCATACGAAAATTTCTTCTTAGGAACTAAGCCTTCGATTTAAAAAAATAAAAACTGCATTCAAACTTTTTCAAATTACGCTCATACGCGACCAGGAATCGAATGGTCTAATTTCTGTAAAAAAAATCTCAATTATTTTTATTACCATAGTAGATAGTGTGGTTCATAAGGAATCAGTTTTGTTATGGAACCTTGTGTAAATAATAAACAGAAATTATGTCAATCAATTCATATACAGGATATTTAAATAATCAGTCAGCTAATAAATAACTTTGTTACAATGAAGCAACTTCGATATCAAGCAGAAGTGCTATGGCAATGGATCACGTTCTTGTGGTCACGTTTTCATGTTACTGGAGATGTAACGACGTGATATCGTATTGCAGTGTATAAGCAAACTGAAAAAAAAAACTAAAAGGAAATATATTATCTAAAATATTGTAAAAGAAATCACCATTGTATCTTCAGAATTTTACTAAAAACTGGTGCCCGCGAAAAATAAAAAAATATAATATAACTGGTGACCCGCCCCGGCTTTGCCCGGCGTGCAATTTTTATATATATGAACATTCCCCGTTTATCCCTCTTTCCATTAGTGAAAACCGAATTGAAATAGGTCTACCCGTTCACGCGTGATGCCGTGACCAAGGGAAATGGGGATTCATTTTTATATATAGAGATAAAATCGTAAACGAGCCGTGTCTGTTACATTAAAGATATTTTCAAAAAAAAAAAAAAAAACTGTACACGTTGTACTTATCTTATGTAACCGAGGTCAAAAAATAGTTTTTTTAGAATTTATGTCTGTTTGTCTGTGCGTTTGTGCGCGCTAATCTCAGAAACAGCTTAACCGATTTGAATGCGGTTTTCAGTTATGTATGTAGCAAGCTTCCCATAACATTTAGTGTTTGTTTCATTCCAATCGGTTTAAAAACAAAAAGTTACATGATAAACCGAATACCACGCTTACGCATACAGTTTCGGGCTCAGCTTTTTTTTTTAATTTTTTTATGTTAAGATCGGCAGACAGGTTGACGGTCCACTTGATGGTAGGTGGCTACCGTCGCCTATAACACAAGCAACACCAAAGCTGCTGCAAGTGTGCTGCCGACTGCAGTAGGATTAAGGATAAGTGATTAGGAGGGGGATAGGGAAATGGGATAATGAAACTATTATCGGCGTGCGCCACCAGACGAACAGGTGCCCACACCACAGTGTCCACTACCGGAGTTCTCATATATCACAATAGCTGTTGTTATCTGATTATGAACGTTATCAGCTTCTTCAGTACGAAGAAATCTCTTAAAATTGACTTCACCAGCTAACTGCTGGCTAACAATGATAATATTTTTCTAAGTATTATTAGCCAGCAGTTAATAAATCATCAACTATTATTATGAATTGAGTATTTTTCAGGATTCAGAGTAAAATGGTTCTCGCTACTGCGCATCATTTAAAAATTAATTTGAAATGAATGCTAAAATACTCGGGTGGAGGCAACCGTGGGTCTGTGGAATTATTTGCCTCCGAGGGTATTTCAGTTTCAGCTGTCTTTGAATAAGTAAAGAGCTTCTGTGTTGTGAGGCGGTATTTCGTTAAAGTGTGGTCTAATATTGGTCATAATATTAAAATCAATATGAAAACGAGTGGGACGAACGTCAACCGCAAATTCAAACTCAGTCGGGATTCCAATTTCAATTTCAAGTGTCTAACTTCAACTTTCAATGAATTTGTAACAGTTACATATACTTTGATGGTGAAGAAAACTCCGGAATAAACTTGGTCCCGAGTGACCGGGAACCTCTTTATAAATCGGGACTCTATCGCACATTTATAGGTTGATACTGAACATGGTTTAAAATCATAAATCTAGCTTGCAAGCGTTTTAAAAGAAATATTTTTTGTCATGATTTTTAGGGTTCCGTACTTCCGAATAAAAAAAAGGAACCCTTATAGGATCACCCATGTGTTCGTCTTACCTCCCCCCCCCCCCCCCCATTATCTCCGAAACTAATGAACCTAAAATTTTGAAAAAATGCAGAAATTAGTTTTAGGAAAACCTATAAGAAGTCCATGATATTAAAATAACATGGTAAATCACTCATTTATTGTGCGGATAGGTAACATCGTACGGAACCCTCTTCACGCGAGTTCAACTCGCACTTGTCGCATTTTTTTTATGTAGGTAAGCATTGGACGAATTAGTGTTGATATTTGATAACTTTATATTCATTTTTATGTTAGTATTTCTTATTACTTTTTTATGCTAGTGCTAATTCATTATACATTCGGCAGTCATCAACATTACAGGCGAGCCCATCTGGTTGCAGTAAACTCCCTTGTAAAATAACCAGCCATCCAGCCCCGGTTTCACATACCCTTTCTTAGGGGCTGCTTATGATATAAAATAAATCTATGTTTCAAATTTCAGCTTTCTAGACTTAGCTTTTAGCTCAGACTGTGCGTTGATAGTCAGTCAGGACAAATGATTTTATAGTTATAGATAACATCAAATATGCTGTTCTATGTCTACTTCGTCCCTGAAAGGGTTGAAAACACACCTAACATCTAGCAGACCATATCTGATTGCCAACATCATCATTTATATATATATTGATTATATATATGTATAATCGTAAACGAGGTGTGTCTTAAATATTTTTTCAAAAAACAATTTGTACACGTTGTTGATCTCGGTAACTTAAGTATGTTACCAAGGTCAAAAATAGATTTTAGAATTTTCGTCTGTTTGTCTGTGCACGCTAATAATCTAAAACGTTTAACCGATTTTAATGCGGTTTTCACTCATAATTCCCGCTTCCCGTAACAATTAGTGTTTGTTTCATTCTAACGTACGAACTGCTGCGGGCTCTGCTAGTACCTAATATTTTATATTTTTATTATTGAACTGACAAAACACCACAATGTTAGTAAAAATCCTTTAAATCCGAACATGTCAAAACGAGTCGAAAGAGACTAGTTAGGTAAGCTCTGTTTGTGAAGAAACCGTTTATTGTAAGCTCTTCATCAGTAGTCCTGTCCCGTGAACTTGGAGACAAGGCAATGCATGTTAAAGCGCTGAAGAGAAAAGTGGGAAGTAGTCAACTCCTCGCAACATTGAATAAGTGGTTTCAAAACTCAATTAAGAAACGGGCGAGGAAAGTTCCAACACAAAGAAAATTCCTCTTTTTAAAAGGAACTCTGCTACTTTTTCTAATTTAATTAAATTTGTTGTTTCAATCTCATTGGACCGATTTTAATGCTGACCATGGAAAATGTTGGGCAACAAAAAAAATATCTATTTTTTACAATAAAAGAAGACAGTTTTTCAAATTTCATAACATGAATCCAACTTTATTATTATTAAAACTCTTTATTTGTACTATAAATATAAAAAAAGAATAAAAAATACTCTTTATGAAACATGTACTATAATTTATAAACACGTGGATGAAAAATCGAGAGCAAAAGAAAGTGGTCCCGCTCGAGTATGTTTATATCGATTGTAAAAAATGGACTGTAATTTTTTTTTGGTGGTACATGTAATCAAAGGGCGAGGAAATGAAGGAAAATCTTACCTCGTGAATCACCCAGGTCCCAGCGACGAAGCTTTCAGCGAGCCCCTTACACATCACTTCAATTATTACACTCCCGGACCGGGAAGCACGTTCAATTAGATAAATTACAAGCACAATGCCTGATAATATTAGCGGATGAATCTGTACGCGTGTTATCGATACGATGTTTTGCTTAGACTGGCTGCGGTTTTAATGGCGCGGCTTGCGATGGTGACAGATATATAGATAAGTATATGGTGGGAGTGAGACAGCACATACTACAGCGAACTACTATTAATTAATTTCAATTGACCTGAGAGTAAATGTCTTTTAGTTATATATATGACGGCGCTTTTGATTATAGTACGGTCATTCTATGAATGCGTTTTTGACATTTCTTTATGTCCATTGCATAAAGTTCATTTCCGAATAAACGATACAGAAAATGTATGGAATTGACACCTGTCAGAACAGCACTCTTATAATGGCCGGAGTATAACGAGAGTAAACAGCAATGACAACTGTCAGTTGTCAACTGGACAGCGGGATCGGAATGTCATTGTCGTTTGACTCTGACACAACAGCGAGCGCTAGCGCAGAGGCATGTCGGCCGAGGAGTACCCACGGAAAGGCTTACATCAAGGGACTTGTGCTACGTGTTTGATGGAGTGTTATCCGATTTGGTGTGATTGGCTGGTGGACAATGCGATCGAGGACTTATTTTGTGCCGATTATAGCGTTTTGTTTAGAATTACAACGCATGACCTAACGTTGAGTTATTCTCCGCGCCCGACTATTCGCGCCTAGCTGTGATCAATTATTGAGACCAATGGTACGGAGAACCCTAATCATGTCCCTTCAAGACCAATGCTACCGAAGACCCTAATCGTGCATCTTCATATACATATACTATATAATAATGTTATAAAATCTTTTCGATTTTTATGTACATATGTTTGTAATGAATAAACTCAAAAACTACTGATTTTAAAAATTCTTTCACCTATAGGAAGGTTCATGTATATAATTTGCGGAGGTGAATCGTTCGTTTTCAGTTAAAGTGATTCAATCAGTTTTATAAGTGAAATAATAATTTTTTTGTTCATCCTCTTTCGAACATGACAATGGCAGACTAGTTTTCATTATACATACTTACATATTCATGAGTGTTACTATTCTCAAAGGTGTTAAAATAAGCTTTTACTTTTAATTTTTTTCTACGAATGTACTTTTATTCCAACCTTTTGTTCCGAAGCGTACATTCGGCGAAGTATTAAATTTTTTTTAAATATTCACAAAGAATTCCCTCACGTTTAGACAAATTTGTATATTGCTTTTTAAATACCCATCGGAGTTATCCCTAATATTGAGGAAATTAAATTTTAGAATGAATACTCCGCAGCCAGACTGATTGACAGAATTATTCGACAAAGATTCCGTCGACGGGCTTCTTAAAGACTCTTTATATTCCTCGTCTAATCACCGGAGGATAATATTTTCGTGTTTTTACGCTCAAAGACCTTTTCAATTTTCAATTTATTTTTGTTATTTTAAACATCAAACAACTTTCAATAAGTAATTAAAAAAATTGATATTAAATTTACAAAATATTCGATAAAGTGTTATAAAATATTATAGAACAACTATTCCTAATAAATTATTTATTTTGACTGTTAAAAAGTACCACAGTTAAATACAAATATTATTTCGAAATAGCGTAAAACATGTGATGAGAAGTGGCCACTTTTGTTATGTAAGTATTAGTCTTACACACAGCCAAAACAACTGTCTAGAAAGCTGAAACTTGGAATATAACGAAGAAGTCGCTAAATGGATGTCTACTGTAATAATAATAAAGGCCATCGTACACTGTAACAAGGTAAATGCTTTTTCAGACATACGAGTATACTCGGAGAAAGAGCAAATCCCTAAGCAATCCCGCACGACCGTTGCTGGTACTTTTATGGTCCACGTGTTAACGATTTTATGTTACCATAAATTCGTTAAATCGTTCACGACGACTCGCGAACAATAATGTAACTAATAGTAACTGTACCTTTTATTTTGAAGATGTTCTCCGCAATTAGTTTTTTGCGTTGAAGCACGCGATCAAGACTGTATAATTCATTGTAATATTACTTCTAATATTTTTCAAAATAGGGGTTCCTAAAATTTTTGGATAACGGGACACCCACCAAATCCCTTTTATTGGAATTTTATTTTCCAATAAAAGGGATTTGGTGGGTGTCCAAAGGGATTTGGGATTGGATATGGATAGCCCTCAACTTAATTTTTTTTTTGTAAACCGATTGAAATGAAACAAACACTAACAGTGTTATTACAAAAAAAATTACTAAACTATGTCTCAACACGTGTTTTGTCAAACAGGGTCTAATGACATTTGTGTACAATTTCACAGTTTAAACCCTGCCTCAAATAATGTTTAATCTTCGCTATTACAAAATAGTGTTTGTCCTTTGACTTACCAAAACATCGCTGGGCAACCTATAGGCAACCAAATGTTGCTATTTTAAAATTATAAAATAGCAAATAGTAACAATAAAATAGCAACATTACAAAACGTTCGTTCAACTTCATTTAGTTCAATCCGAAACGTTCCTTTCTATGCAAATTTGTTATGTGCTAATAGAATATCCTACGCAGAAAAATATTTTAAAATTATCTATATATAAATAAAACAGGGACGTGTGTGATTATAAATTAATTATTGCTCTAAATACACCGCCACAAGTATGTTTTGGAACCAAAACTTACGTATATAATGAGTACATTGTACATATAGAACAGTGATCGGTTGAAAGAATGGAATGTGTTTATCAAGACTTGTCAATCGTCATTACTCATTGTCAAATGAGTATAATATAAATAAAAATTATGGAAAAAGAAATGGACAATTGCAATATTAAAATAAAAATTCGTGAACGTGAAGAAAATTGGGTTCAAGAATAAAAGGTAAAACAACCCGATATTTCATCATAATCATAACCACACTACTAAATACAACTTGCGAAAATTAGAGACAAAGCAGTAGACTAACTTTGAGGCTTCGACAATTATTGACATGTATTTAAATATGAAAAGTATTATTTAAACCGTGCCTAACTCTAACTGCTTAAACACGCTTTTGTAATAAAAAATTTTTTAGACACATGTTCAATGTCTGTTTATCTTTTTTGTAATAACACTCTAAATGTTACGGGAAGCTTGCAACAGAGATTAACGTACACAAACAGACAAAAATTCTAAAAACGAATTTTTTTTTAATAAAAAATAAAACTAAAATTTTTTTTTTTAATATTCAATGTAGGTACATACTCGTAGGTACATTAAATATTTTTCCTCGTTTACGATTTTATTATTAGTATAAATAACACGAATTATAATATATTATTGTACTCGTACCTATAATACGATATGACGACATACTATAATATGATTATGATTATGAGTTCTGTCCATATATTTTTTTCTGTCCATAATTTTTATCGCCTAAGACAACGCCACAAGAGCTGCAGGTGCGCTGACCGGCTACAGTAGGATTAGGGAAGGGTTAGGAAAATGGCCTCATTTTACTTTTAGAGTATTATTTTGTTCTGTTTTAGACACAATATGCTTTTTTATTTCAATAAAAAACTAATTGATAACTCTTTGGACACAATTTTAATATTGTCAAACAATACTTAGGGAAGTTTTTTGTAAACACAGTTTTTTGTGTGTTTTTTTTCGGTGCCTGCCTCGTTGGAGGCCATGTAATAATAAATAAATAAATAAATAAATAAATAAATATATGAAAACGAAATTCAAAAATTTCCTGAAATATCAATGTTGCAAGTATATAGGCAACTAATTAAGGTACGACACAAACGAGCTTTTTGGCCAACACAAAATTATTATTAGTCTTACATTAATTTTATAGTTTGAAATAGTATGATTACAAAATAAAAAATATATCTATCCTAAGCTAATAATAAATACCAAATTGAGTTTGTTTGTTAATAAGTTTTAATGCCTTAACTTGTTAGGGATACAGAAAAGCAGGTACCACATTCATCCAGAAAAAAGTACAGTTCCCGAGGAATCTTTTTTTATGTTAAGATCGGCAGACAGGCTGACGGTCCACTCGATGGTAAGTGGCAACCGTCGCCTATAACACAAGCAACGCCAAAGCTGCTGCAAGTGCGCTGCCGACTACAGTAGGATTGAGGATAAGGAATTGGAAAGGGATAGGGAAATGGGCATAGCGGACGGTATTTCACGTCCACACGGCGGGGTATTTAAAAATCGTTTAAAAAATAAAAATTTGGAGTTTAAAAATTGGATCATTTAAAAATAAAAATAAAAAAATTCAACGCCTCACAAAAAGTTATAAAGATTTAATGAATGTTTTAAACACTCAAGAAAAAGCGGTGGGCATAATAATCGAGCAAAAGCTATTGATATTATAAAAAGCGTGTTTTGTAAGTTTGTTCGTATGTGTAGGGTTATCTCCGAAAACACTGCACCTATTAAAATAATTTTTTTACTATTTCAAACGTATATTATTCCAGAATGAAATAGGCTATTTATTATAGGTACTTATATACTGACTCCCGCAAGTATAATGACGAGCACCGATTCCATATAGTTCAACACTGTAGTAACATGTAACTGTGTGTAATTGATTAAAATTTATGGGTTGAAATGAACGCCTGAACACTTAGCAATCACTTAGCAACTTGTTTATCGAAATTCAAGTTCATGACACGCGAAGCAGACGCTGTACCACAGGCTGTACGCTTACTTGGTTCAATACTCTACTTCAACTAAACCATACCACGAGAACTAGACAAATCTCTAACAACGGACTACCTCTTACTTCCCTCGCGAGATCTGTTCCAATTTGAGTAGCAGATAACAGCATTCTGCTTTCATGAAATGGGCAACGCTTAAGGTAGCAATCAATGATGGCAAGCAGATTACGGTCAAATTAACGGTAGGCGGTAAGTGTAGGTACGAATCTGCCCCTTTAAGAATAAAAAAAACGGGACAAGTGCGAGTTGAACTCGCCTGAAGAGGGTTCCGTACGATGTTACCTATCCGCACAATATTGAGTGATTTACCATGTTGTTTTAATATCGTGGACTTCTTATAGTTTTTCCTATAATCTGTAAGTAGAAAACTAATTTCTGTATTTTTTTTTCAAAATTTTAGGTTCAGTAGTTTCGGGTATAAGGGAGGGGGGAATGGTCAGACAGACGGACACACGAGTGATCTTATACGGGCTCAGCTAGTAAGTAAATAAATTCTAAGTCAACTGAGCTGAGCACGAAATTCCGTACTTTCGGGGTCCATTTACTTAGGATCACTGGTACATTAAGAGACTTCACATAGATCTGCTTGCATCCTTATTCTAGCTAATATTATAAATGCGAAAGTGAATTTGTTTGTTTGTTACGCTTTCACGCCTTAACTTCTCAATCGATCATCGTGAATTTTTTCATAAACTTTGTCAGGGATACAGAAAAGGACTTAGGTTACCTTTCATCAAAAAAAGTTTTTATTTTTTATTTTATTTTTAACGATAGCAATAAAGACTGAACACCTAAACACTTAAAAAAAAGGGATGGAGACTAAGTCGCTTGCTAATTTTTTTTTATAACTGCGCTTACTTTTTTTTTTTTTAAAGTATTAATGAATCCGTGGTAAGAGCTCTTATACTAATTAGTTCCAAAGTTTCCAAAGTTGGGTTAAAGTTTAACCAGATTTTGGAAGTGAACTAACACAATCACCATAACCGTAGGCGCTTTCCATGATTATAAATTACATTAGCATTAATTTACTATACCTTCATTAAAATACCTTGAATCTGTATTCAATGTCAGGGTGGTCCAAGCAAAACAAATCATGTTCGATGATATTAATATAATCTCTTTACTAACGGTATTATACAAAAATAAACGAGTGGGTGGCAATGCGGAGGAATTAATTCAAAAATGACTGCCCTGCGGCTCACCTCGCCCGACAAAAACCTATCCACCTAGGGTTGCCAGGCCTCAAAATCGAAAATCCGGACACAGACTCATATTAAGCCGGACATTTTGCCATAGAAGCCTGAGACACTGGTTTTTAAAAGAAACAGTTCTTTTTATTTGTGTATTTATTACTTTAAGACTTGCTCTACTTTTTACTATGAATCAAATATTGTTTCCTTAAGGGCTTCACTGAGGCAAATGACATTTACTATAGAACTCGCTGGCGGCGGATCCAATTCAACAGGCCTAGAAATGGTGTTTTTTTGTTTTTACCATTAGAACAATACACAAAATAAAAAAAAATATTAATAGAATTTTTTAATCTGATATTAACTTATTAATAGGTACAGGATTCATATGCGCGCAATAAGCCTTTTTCGAGAGAATTTTCAATAAAAGTCAAATTCTTCTTGTGTTCTAACTTTTTTTGAGGAGTTTCTATTACTTTAACGAAAATTCTAATTAATACAATTTGTTCTTCACATGTTTAAGTATAATATATATTTTTTTCAAAGCAATTGTCTTGTAACATCTTCATTAAACAATGGATATTTTTAGTATTTAGGGTTTGTCTCCCCCTTAAAGTAATTTGTAAGATCGGATTATGCGTGTTCGCGTGATTCTGGCCGCGCTGCGGGGTTAACCAAAAGCCTAACAAAAGCCGGACGTGCCGGACTTGTATATATTTGGCCGGGCACGTCTGTAAAATGCCGGACATGTCCGGCTAAAGCCAAGCACCTGGCAACCCTATACCCACCTCTTATTTTTCTTTTTTTAAATCGTCCGTGTTGCTACCCCACAAATCGTAATTCTCGCGTTAGGCTATGCAAAATAATATAGGGTTCAGTTTCTATTATTAAATTAAAGGTTATCATAATGTTGTAACCATGTATTATAACAAATTCTAACATTTCTAACATCTTTAGAAATCTGAAGGAATATTTTATGTTTGTTTGAATAGAGGGTAATCTCCGGAAACACTTTTATTACAAAAATATGTATATGTCAGCTCCGACGCACGACTAGATGTTAAATTTTTTTCCTCGTTTCAATAGAAAACTGGATACCTAATTACTTTATATTATTATTTAGTTACATTCTGCATACTCAGATGTCACTATGTTTTAAGAGTTCAAACAGTTCATGTCTTCGACGACAGATGTCGCTGCGCCGGCAGGTTATAACTCCCTTTCGTTTCGTTCTTCAACCAACGCTGACTACATTTTTCATACAAGATTATATCGCTTTTATAAGCCCAAAGAAACCCTCCGGTGTTGCTTGTTGTAATACAATAGAATTAGGAGACATAAATACATGCGTCAGCTCTCGCACATCTGTCAGAATAACAGATAACGTAACGTAACGTTTTTTTTTAAGTTAACGCTTGTATTAATTTTACTCCTCATAAAATTTCCTCCATACCGGAAAATCGATTCTTAAGCTGTAAACTCCAAAAATTCTTTCACTATTCAAAAGTACGTGATATCATTCAGGATAAATTATAAAGCTAGAACATTCTTTTAAATAGAAGTAAGCTAATTGCTATAGAAAAATCTTCAGTCATGATATCACAGGGAAATGAAAGCTATAATTATTTCCTTGAAGATTGAGGCTGCATTCAAATTTATTTATATACGTCCATTGAAATTTTAAATACTCAATTATTTATATAATATATACGCTAACGTTTATTATTAACTATAAACGTTTTTTTTATGTTTAAATGAAACAGAGGGGCAAACGGTCCATTAATAATTTAATAATATTAAAACGGTAAATCTAATGATTATGACTCCTGCAACCGCTTAATCATGGAAGAAATTTCCCTTATCTGAAAGTGCTTTTCTTCTATTGTGTGAAAGACGAACACGCGAAAGTCTTTTTTTGTCTCTTTTCATCCTGGAATAAGCTTGTTCTAAGAACTATAAAATATGTAAAAAATAATAGCGTGGGTGCTATGTATTGCAAACAGGTCAGCTGTGCGACATGAACTAAATTGAATGCAGGAAAGGCCGCGGGACAGCGATAGTTAAAATTAAAGTGGACCAAAATTCAAACGCTAATTAATTTATGTGTAACAATATATCAATGCGAGTAAATGGACCTTGTTTTGTATCTGACGACAGTGAAGGCATCTTTATGATGATATAAATTAATGTTTTAATGCAAACAGATTGGTAATGATGTCATCGCGAGAAATACACACTATACATATTAATCTTTATTAACTGGCGGCGTTTCTAAGGGTATACGCGCAATAGAACTCAATTCACAAAATCAAGCACGAACCGTTCTAATGAGAGGATGCCTTTACTACTTTTACGCAATCACATTGTATGTATTATAACAACGGTGAATAAACAACGGTTGATTATATTTACTTTCCCGATAGGACTGACAAAGTCTAGTGTAGGGGACAGAAAAGTGTAATTATGAAAAGTTTTATAGAAAATAAAATATTTCTTTCTTTACGAAAATATGAGAGATTTAATTTTTTTATTTAGAAAAGGGAAAACAAGCTTCCTCTTTTTAGATATACGTTACTATGTCTTGCTAAACCAAATGAATCGGTCATTTCAAAAACCTCTTAAGTCACATTTTTTTCCAACATGCTTTTTTTGCTGAAAATTGTTTCTTAAAGAGAGATGCGTATCAAAATAGCATTCTGGAAGAGCATATGCGATTTTATAACAACTTTTTTAGATGGCCAACTGCAAATGTTGAAGATAATCCAGATGAGAATGATGGAGAATATGACTATGTACCCATAAAGATATTAAAACATGACAAATTAATACATGTAAAATGATAATAAGATTTTTTTAAGCGTAATTCTCAATTTATAAGCAATAAAAAATATGATTACTACCATTGTTTTGGTTAAATTATATACCACTAACCCTATTTCACGCTAAAACATAAGTCAAGAACTGTTTTTCAGGTTTTTTCATTATTTCTATTAATAAGCTGTAAAGGTTGTTCGCTATTTTAATTTTTTACCACTAAATTGAACATAAAAAAGTCCTTTAAAACTCATTTGTTTGTGTATGAAACAGTTTTTATTGATTTCTGAAAATTTCTAATTAAGTGACTTATGAGGTTTTTGAAATGACCGATTCAAATATAGTATGTCTCTCCCTTACGAAAATTAAATTTTGGGGATAAATTCACGAGCATAGTATAGTGCTTTTTTTAAGCTATACTCTCATTTTTAAGCTACAAACATCTACTTGCTACTTTAAACATTAAAAAGGCTTTATTAATTTAGATTATACAGTACAAAAATTATACAGGATATGATAATTAACAGGAGGTTGTGCTCAAATCTCAACTTCTGTACTTCTATCGAGTCCAAAGACCAAACAGCGGCCAAAAAGCTGGGCATCCTAAATAGGGTGAAGCGATGCTTCACACCTGGACAGCTCCTCTCTTTGTACAAGGCGCAAGTCTGATCTTGCATGGCGTATTGCTGTCACCTTTGGGATGGCTCAGCAAAATACCAACTTGCCGCACTCGACTCGGTGGATCGCAGAGCTAGGAGGCTCATTGGCGGCGGTACGCTAATAAGAACTAAGCTGCAGAGTCTGGCACGTAGACGCAAAATAGCCTGTCTGTGTGTATTCTATAAGATGTACTTCGGAGAATGTGCTTGAGAGCTGGATGAGATCATACCGCCTTCCCCTTTCTTCTATCGGAGATGCAGCCGTACGGCCGGTTACCACTTTCAGCTAATTCGGACCAAGCGCTTTAAAACATCTTTTATAATGCGCACAGCTAAGGACTGGAACTCCCTGCCGGCGGCGGCGTCTGTATTTCCCAGCTCATACAACCCAAATCTTTTCAAGGTCCAAGTGAATAGGCATTTTCTGGGTAAGCTCGCTCCATCGTCGGCCTCATCTTTCCTACATGGATAAATGCTGGTGAAGAGCAAACCCATCTTTGATAAAATTTAAAAAAAAATCTGAACTACAAAAAATACTTAATTGTAAATGTTTAATATTAAATTAAATGTATTTGTTTAAATAAAAAATATTACACATTTCGGAAATTGTCAAACAAGTCAATAGAGTCTTAAATAAGAGGAATAAATGTCAAACTAACACATTCTGCTATACTTGCGTAATACGCAAATAGATTACAAAACACGAGGGAAGTAGGGGCACACTCACTGGCTTTGCCGCGGTCTCAAAACGTCTGATTCTCATTTTAGTTTTAATCACTCGTTTTTAGTGTTCGTTCCCACATGGTTGACGTCACCATCATCCGACTGGATACGGAGCGTTGACCCTCAGCCATCTTCGGTACCGTTGCTTGGAGCAATGTGTTTTTGCGTTCCGATTACATATGCAATTAATTTTTGCACAATACACTCACTTTACTTTCCAAGTGACTGTATTTACAATTACACCAGTGTCAACTGTGCGAGAGATGGTTATACGTGTAAAGTCGTTCCACGAAGGCTTGTGTGCTAAATATGCGGTTGACATCCTCAGTGGTGTAGTTGACGAAACGTTTGGAAGAATTTTCAAACAGACCTTAGCCATCATCCCGGAAACCTCCAACTCATATGGATACCGGCCGAGAAAACCTACATTCTACTTGTGTGCTAAATTATAAAAAAATCCAATTTTCCTATCCAATACCTTATCCTTAATCCTACTATAGTCGGTAGCGCACTTGCAGCAGCTTTGGCATTTCTTATGCTATAGGTGACGATAGTCACCTACCATCAAGTGGACCGTCAGCCTGTCTGCCGATCTTAACAGAAAAAAAATCTATTTTTTGCTCTATTGTTTATTTGTTTTGTTAAGCTTTCACGCCTTACAGAAAAGGACATAATACCTTTCATCCAGAAAAAAATAACAATACCTAATGTTCCCGAGGGATAGTCTAAAAATGTAAAAAATTCAACCCCTGACAGAATTATATGAGCAATGAAGATTGAATAAATTATTGTTCATCTATTTTTGTCGGGTGTTGAATTTTTCAACCCTTAAGAAAAAAGCGAGCGAACGAAGTCGCGGACGAGAGCTAGTTTTAAAATAAATAGCGCTGCCAGTAAGGATAAGGATAAGGATGGACAATTTGATCTCACGAAGGTCCGTCCAAGTCCATAATAAGTAGATAACATTTACATTACTACAATAATATAAAAATATAATAATTGTTATATTATACTGTACGAGCAACTGCTCGCACAGGCTTTCTTTCTTGTCAGCACTTTACGTCAAAAGCATTCAGTTCGTGTTCGATTATCATACGTATCGCGCGTGCTCATTTATATCATTTTATAATATCTTTAGTTTATTTTATATCAATATATCAGTTATCAATATATCAGACTTTCATTCTTATCATTATCACAAAGATTGTACAAACGCGTACATCTTTTTTGGTCCTTCGAAAAGGGACCTCGCGCGTGACTCAGTGTAAACGTGGACTAGCAAATACGTGACTCTGTGTCACAAGTGAGGTGCACCAACGCTAAAGTTATCGAAGTTTTCAAAGCAGCAGCATTGGATTTGGGATCGTGAGTAGCCAGCGATCACGACCAGAGCAGTATCAACCACTCAAGTAAGGCGTATCTTTTACTATCACTATGTCCATTATGGAAGATTTTCTGCAAACTCAAGAACAGCTTTCAACTGCTATCGAACAAGTTTTTACCAACTTTAAAAAAGATAGTTCGGATAGAAAAACAGCAACATATATCAAACAAAGGCTTGAAAAATTAGATACTTATTGGAATGAATATCAGTCAAATCATATAAAGCTGTGTGGGTTCGGAGATAAATCTCACCAATATTTTACATCAAATCGGTATGAAATGATCAAAGAAAGGTTCTCTAACATTCGAGCTACTATCCAAAATTATCAACCGAGAGACGAAGGCAGCTGGTCTTCTACTTCACTTCTAAAGCCAGCTACCCCACTTAGCACTCAGAGCTCTCTTCAACAGGCAGAGCAGGGATCATCTCGCTCACAAGGTATCAGTAGCAAAACTGATGAAATGTTAAGGAAGCAGACTAGCAACTTCAAAGCATTTGAACATACTATCTTTAATATCAATCTGGAGAACATATCAGAGAAGTGGGAGTTTGATCATCTATTGCGGGTTGTCCAGGCTCGTTGGTCAGCAATAGACACGTTGCATTGGGAGCTGGACAGCGAATTAGGCGGCAGAGATTCCGATTACGAGGCTTCTTATTTTAGATATGAGGGAAAGTACAACGAAGTTATCAAGTGTATCAATAGAAAATTGTGGTCCGTATCACACCGTGAACAATCAACTCCTCATTTAGAATTGCCTTCATTTAGTGGCGGCTACCATCAATGGACGTCCTTTAAGGACCTCTTTGTAGAAACAATACACAATAATCCTACCCTATCAAACGCTCAACGTATGCAGTTCCTAAAATCAAAGGTCAAGGGTGAAGCTGAGCGACTCATTCAACACCTGCCGATATCATCCGAAAATTATACCACTTGCTGGGATATACTAATACATAGGTACGACAACAAGAAATTAATTCTCAACTCTCACTTTGATATTTTGTTTAGCATTCCAGTCATGCAACAGCCATCAATAAATAATTTAAAAAGAATTCACGATACTACTCGCGAAACTTTGAACGCTATCAAAAATTTGGGAATCACTGTAGACTCGTGGGATCCACTTCTCATCTATATCCTGTGCCAAAAATTAGATTCAGAAACTCACAGCGAGTATATAGGATCATTAAAGCAGCCAAGAGAAGTTCCAAATATCACAGAATTTCTATCATTCCTTGAAAACAAATTTACTACTATGGAGACTTCACGGCGAAAACAAGAACCATCAAACAAACCGATCATGCGAAACCCTAATTATAATTCTTCGTTGTCGTCGAATGCAAAATTTAATAAAACAATGAATAACTATTCAAATATTAAGCAATCATTTCCGCCGCAAGGCCGCATAATTTCGCAACCGGTGTATAACAATAAAAATGTTTACACCGCGAAATATTACAAGTGCCCCATTTGTAAAAGTGATGATCACGGAGTATTTTGCTGTAAACAATTTTTAGAAATGAACGCAGCTTTAAAACGCAGAACTATTTCGAAATATAATATTTGCCAAAACTGTCTCTATTGCCACTATGGTAAACAATGCATATCAGAGAAAAGATGTAGAGATTGTAATCAAGCACATAATACTCTGCTTCATGATGCATTCATGCAACCAGAACCAGGTCCATCTGGTGCGTCTACATCCAAAAAACACGCAAGCACTCCTTCAACAGAGCCTATAAACACGGTGCGCAGTAACTCTCATGTATCATTACAACATGAAATTTCGGAGATACTTTTAGCTACAGCAATAATTAAAGTACAGGCAGCTGATGAATCATACAAAGACCTCAGAGTTTTGTTGGACCAGGGATCGCAGGCGTCCCTTATCACTGAAAATGCAGCACAGTTGCTAGGGCTGCCTCGTCGTAAATGTCACGGAGTAATTTCTGGAATTGGAGCTAATGAAAACAACTGCAAAGGAATGATGCATATCAAATGCTTATCAAATAACAGTGATTTTGAATTTGAAACTGACGTTTTGATCATGAATAATCTCATAAAAAACCTCCCAAGTCAATCATTTAGTAAACCAACATGGCCCTATGTACAAAATATTACTCTAGCAGACCCCGATTTCAGCATCAGTCGCCCTGTCGACTTGCTCCTCGGAGCCGATATTTATTCTTTAATTTTATTGGATGGCATATGCAAAATTAACAGTGATACACCCCTAGCGCAGAATACGCGCTTAGGTTGGATTTTAAGTGGAAATGTCAAAACAATACAATGCAATGTGATCATAAATCAATTAGATGACATCAAGAAATTTTGGGAAATTGAGGACATCACCAACGATCCCCCCCTATCCAAAGAAAATCAGCTGTGTTTGGAGTACTACAAAAATACTACCGTGCGGCGCGAAGACGGTCGTTACGAAGTAAGGTTACCACTAAAACCGAATTTCAAAGAGCATTTAGGTGAATCCAAAAATAAAGCAATAGCTCAGTTTAAATCTTTAGAACGAAAATTCATAAAAAATGAAAACATGTACAATGAATATAAGTCCTTCATGAATGAATACGAAGCCCTCGGACATATGAAACCAGTGAGCGCTATAAGCAAAACAATCAAGCCCGACTGCTACATGACTCATCACAGTGTAGAGCGTGTCGAATCAACTAGCACAAAATTTAGAGTAGTCTTCAATGGATCGGGAAAAACCTCATCTGGGTACAGTCTGAACGACGTAATGGAAGCTGGACCCAATCTTCAACAAGACCTCTTACTACTGATTATCAAATGGAGAAAATATCAATTTGGATTCACTGCAGATTTAGAGAAGATGTTCCGGCAGATCTGCATCAATGAAGATGATCAGGTTTATCAAAAAATAATTTGGCGTAATTCTGTTAATGAAGCCATCCAGGAATATCAATTGACCACCGTGACGTATGGGACGAAGGCTGCTCCTTATCTCGCCATGATGACCTTAAAACAATTGGCTGCTGATGAACGACCAAACTTTCCTAACAGCCAAGCTCCATCTGTCTTGGAAAATTGTTTTTACATGGATGATTTGGTCCATGGTACTTACCTAGCTGACACAGCAGTACAGCTACAAAAGGACTTAATCAAGCTTCTCAAATCTGGAGGTTTCAACTTGAGAAAATGGAGATCAAACCTACCGGAGATATCAGACTTTCACAGTAAATCATCAATTCAAGACAGTTTCAATTTTAAAGGAACTGAACCGAAGAAAACCCTCGGATTGAGCTGGGATCCACACCGGGATGTTTTTCTTTTCGAATCAAAAATCAACACATCAAACGAGCATGAAACAAAACGATCTTTATTAGCTAATATATCAAAGCAATATGATCCGAATGGCTGGTTGACACCAGTTTCCACAAAACTAAAATTAATTTTCCAAAACGTGTGGTTATCAAATATCAATTGGGATGATCAACTACCAATCGAAATAAAGTCAGAATGGGATAAAATCAAGCATGACATCGTTAACATCAATCAATTTAAAATACCACGTTGGATCGGATGTCAAGAAAATGACACCATAGAATTACATGGGTTTTGTGATTCATCCAACATAGCCTATGCCTGTGTAATATATTGTAAAATATCAAGAGGAACAGAGACAATCATTAATTTATTAGTAGGAAAATCAAGACTGGTACCTACAAGCACAACACTTTCTCTACCAAAATTGGAGCTAAGCGGAGCTCTACTTCTATCAAGATTAATGTCGAAAGTCATCGAATGTTTGAAAGATCAGAAAATCAAGCTTTATGGATGGTGTGACTCTATGATTGTTTTAGGTTGGATCAATGGGGACCCATCCAGATGGAAGACTTTTGTGTCTAACCGTACGAAGGAGATAGTAAGTGTTATTCCGCGCGAAAACTGGCACTATGTGAAATCCGAAGAGAACCCGGCGGATTGCGCTAGTCGCGGATTAACAGCATCACAACTGAAAGATCATACTCTCTGGTGGAAGGGACCGTCTTGGTTACAAAATTTCAACGAAGAAGAGGAAAAACTTATTACATTTGAAACGAATTTAGAAGTAAGAAGTGTAAGCCAAGTTAACGCTACAACAGAAGAAAACATGAACCACAATATTATTTCTCAACTATTATCGAAATACAGTTCAATAAGCAAAATTATCAGAATAATATCATGGATGTTAAGATTGACTTCAAAAGGAGAAAAGGCACATTATTTAACGGTAGCAGAGATAGAAAGAGCAAGGAATATTATCATCAAACAATCTCAAAAGATTGAATACTCAAAGGATATTGAATGCCTAAAAGAACAAAGGACCGTACACTCAAAAAGCCCGATCTGTCAGTTTAATCCATTCTTGGACAAAGACGGCCTACTAAGGGTTGGAGGACGACTAAAAAATGCAAACATTAGTCGTGATATGAAACACCCTTTAATCATTCCAAAACAATCTCATTTATCAGATCTTTTGATTGACTATTATCACAAACTTTGTTTACATGGTGGACCTCGTCTTACTGCATCATTCATCAGACAGAAGTATTGGCTCATAGGTGGAAATCGAGCTATCAAAAAGCGCCTACGACAATGCGTTCCATGCAAACGTCATGAACCCATCAAGCATAGCCAACTGATGGGCGACCTACCAGCGGCGCGCACAACACCATCAAGACCATTTTCCAACTGCGGTGTAGACCTTACCGGATTCGTAAGCATCAAAGCGAATAAAGGTCGAGGTATCAAAACTACAAAAGGCTACATCGTAGTCTTCGTATGCATGGTGACCAAGGCCGTGCACCTTGAATTAGTCTCGGATTTGTCATCATCCGCATTTTTGGCAGCCCTGCGTAGAATGGCGGCGAGACGAGGCTCTCCTCAAAACATTTTCAGCGACAATGGAACTAATTTTGTCGGTGCTAGCAGAATTATCAACAATGAATATATCAACCTAAAAGCGACACTAGATAATGAATTCTTTGCTGCGATCACAGATATGGAAATAAATTGGCATTTTAACGCCCCTTCTTGGCCCACAGCAGGTGGCCTGTGGGAAGCGGCCGTTAAAAGTTTGAAATATCATATCAAAAGAGTTATTGGCGAACAACATCTTACATACGAAGAATATTCAACTATTTTGGCTCAGTTAGAAGGTTGTTTAAATTCCCGACCTCTAAGTGCTTTGACTGAAGACCCTGACAACATCGATTATCTCACGCCATCGCATTTTTTATCAAGTGGACCCACTCTGACGATTGTCGAGACTGAGAGAGATTTAAGGACTAGATGGCAGTTAACACAAAAAATATTTAATGACATATGGAAAAGATGGAGAACAGAATACCTGTGTCAGTTATCATCCCGTAGCAAATGGCGCCAACCAAAAGAAAACTTGAAGGAGGACGATGTCGTCATCATACAAGATATCAACTTGCCCCCTGGGAAATGGGCTCTTGGCAGAATTGAGTCGCTTCACCCAGGGAGCGATGGATATGTACGTGTCGTTACTATCAAAACGAAGAATGGTCTGATCAAAAGACCTATTACGAAAATATCACGATTACCAGTTACATTTTAATCAAGCACAACAAAGACAAGAAAAGCCAATTGTGAAAAATAACATCACCGCCGCTGTAACTGTCACAATGAACCCACGAAATCATAGCAAATTCAATTTATTCAATTTCTTATTTATCATGTTCACATTATTATTATCATTTACTTCGGTAGTACAATGCGAATATAAAATATCAAGCCTAAATAACAGTCAAGGATTTTATTTTGACAAAACAACAAACATGCGCTTGCAAAGAGATCACTGGAAACTCGTCTACGATATGAAACCATATTGGGAAGCGACGGATTTATTTATAAAGTATATTACTTACCTTGAAAACATATGCTTAAACGATAAGAACAATAACATTACACAATGTAATATCATACTTCTCCAATTGCATCACGGGTTCACCGAGCTCGAGCACTACAATGGCATGTTGCTCGGTCAGCAGCTCCCACGGCGGCGCGGACGGCGCGAGGCGTACGCGCGCACGAGACTTCGCCGCGGCCTTATCAACGGTGTCGGTTCAATCGCAAACACCTTGTTCGGAGTGCTCGACGACAACTTTGCAAAACAATACGAAAAGGATATTGAAATTCTACGAGACAATCAGAAACATTTGGCATCATTGTGGAAAAATCAAACTTCTGTCGTCGAAGCCGAATTCAACTTAATCAAACGAATAGAAAACACGATCAAGTTTCTGCGCTACAGCTGTTGCAAGCTGGCTTATTGACGACAAATCAAGGTTGTCAACTGAGATTCAACGACTTCACCGTGTACACTCACAAGCAGGAGATGAGTGATCTGCACATCACGGCAGATGTTACTGCCCCAAAGCTATCGCCGATCAACTATCTTTTCAACATATCAGTACCGAGCCACGACACTATTAGCGCAGGGGACGAGGACGTTAGCGAGCATTCAAGGCAGTTGACACATCTGCAGAAGCAGATAGAGGAAATGAAGCAGACTGTGCCGCTGCACGACAGCGTCAGCAACCACGACATTCATCACTATGCGGCAACATATGTCATCGTTATCGTGGCTGCTGTTGGAGCAGGTATCTGGGGAGCGCGCAGGATCTGGCGCAGGCGGTCGGCGCGGGCGGCGACCGAGCAGGTGGCGCAGCGCGTGGGGCGGGCGGCGCCGCCCACCCCGGAGGTGGCAAGGCAGCTGCCGCCCTCCTCCTCCACGGCGGTGATTGACAATCAGTGTGTGTGCAGTGAAAGTGACAAGTGCGTTAAAAAGGTTCCGCGTCATTTGAGTTATGTTAATCTAGGTTCTAGTGGTCTGTGCAACCAAGTGCAAGACTTTAAACGGGTGTCGTGTTCTAACGTACCTAAGCAAAACAAAGGCACGTCACCGATCTTTCGTTCTGTATACGTAATCGGTGACGATAGTGTTAAGTTTAATTCTTTGTAAATCATCAATTTGTACCTACTTTACTTACTAACAAGTGTAGGTTAAGGACAAAATGGTATCACCTTGTATCATCTCATCACTACTAACTTCTCTACTTTTCGGTGTGGGAGCATGTACGAGCAACTGCTCGCACAGGCTTTCTTTCTTGTCAGCACTTTACGTCAAAAGCATTCAGTTCGTGTTCGATTATCATACGTATCGCGCGTGCTCATTTATATCATTTTATAATATCTTTAGTTTATTTTATATCAATATATCAGTTATCAATATATCAGACTTTCATTCTTATCATTATCACAAAGATTGTACAAACGCGTACATATACAGTGTGACAATAATTTTACAATTAATTTCAAAATTTAATTATTGATACCCTAAATATTTTCGCATACGAAATTTACAGATACGCTGAATATAATGACAGGTAACAGAGTAGTCTATATACTTCTTGAAATAGTCCAATAAAAAAAAAATTGAAAGCAGTTTCGGATATTAACTAGCAGAGAAGCAAAAAAATTTTAAATGCATTTTTGACTTTTTATTTCCAAAGCCCCCAACGCGTGTTATTGGAATGAAACAAATGTTTTGTAGCAAGCTTCCCGTAACGTTTAGTACGTTACGGGAAGCTTGCTACAAAACATTAGTGAAAACCGCATTCAAATCGGTTAAACCGCTCCTGAGATTCAGATGCACAGACAAACAGATAAAATAATTTTTTTGACCTCAGTAACATAAGTATAACGTGTACAAATTGTTTACGATTTTATTATAATATGTACAGATGTCAGCGAGACCAGCACAATTTTAATTAGATGTTTTTAACAGAATTCTCAGAAATTGTTTATAATTTATTTGAGAGTCTACAACAGGTTTTATGAATATTACCTAACCGAACATAAATACGCATTTAAAATTAACTATTCATGTGTCAAAGAGTCAACGATAGAGGATGTTTTGCGTATCTCCTATACGGGTTTTCGATTGTTATTGTATGCTTGGGTTTATAGAAATAGCAGGTAAAGGATTTTTGTAAATTTTGACAGTTCGCTAGTCTATACCTCTTAGATACTAATATTATAAAGAGAAAAGATTTGTATGTTTGTAATGAATAAACTCAAAAAGTACTGGATTTAAAAATTGTATCATCCTACCTTCATCTCCGCCTTTTACACCCCCACCCCCCCCTCCATACAAAATGGCCGTTGTTTTTTTTACGTTAAGATCGGCAAACAGGCTGACGATCAACTTGATGGTAGGTGGCTACCGTCGTCGCCTATAACACAAGCAATGCTAAAGCTGCAAGTGCGCTGCCGACTACAGTAGGATTAAGGATAAGGGATTACGAGCGGATAGGGAAATGGGCTCTGGCATCCCTTACTCACTCACCGAAACACAACAGCACCCGTGCTGTTAATTCACGGTGGTCTTCTGTAAGGGGGTGGTTACTACCGCCAGGCGGGCTGCCCAAATGACTGCGAAACGCAGTGTGCCCTGCCACTACTTTCCAGCTCCAGACCAGAACCAAATTTGAAGAGTTAATTTTTCAAAATTGACCCTGCCGGGAATCGAACCTCAAAAATGTTTAAAAAATAAATGTACACCCGTGCGAAGACGGGACGGGCCCCTAGTAATATAATAAGTTTGTTTGAACTTGCTATACTTTGTAAATAGCAGTCGAATTTGAAACATTCTGCGTTTGAGAGCTCAATTATCTGGGAACCTACGAGCATGTCATTTAATATCCGGCGAAAATCGATAATTACCTATAGGGAAAATCCAATTTATTTTGAATTAAAAACAGAATGAAATAACGGAGCAAAGACAATATACATACAATTGAATCCATACCATATAATATTATAAATATGAAAGTAACTCTGTCTGTCTGTTACCTTTTCACGCCTAAACCGCTGAACCGATCATCATGAAATTTTGCATACACAATGTCAGGGATGCAGGAAAGGACATAGGGTACCTTTCATCCAGAAAAATGTTCCCGAGGGATCATCTAACGCCCAGGCAAAGCTATAACTGCAATAAAGATGTTAGGCGTTAAATTGCTCATATATTCAGTCAGGCGTTATTTTCTTATTTTTCAACACGGGCCAAACCGCGGGCACCAGCTAGTACTATATAAATACCTCTATGGAGAGCTGTGTAGTAGAGACTGGGCACACCGTGTTTGAGCCCACATCCTTATCTCCTAATCCCACCTTATTCATCCTACTAAGGTTGACAGCATCTATGGCGTTGCCTGTGCTTATAGGCGACAGTAGCCACTTACCATCTAATGGAATGGCAACCCGCCTTACAAACCTTTAAGATACTCGCAGTACAAGGCTACTTCACCAAGAAACACTTGGCGTGTTTGAAGAAAGGTAAAAAAAAAAAAACTAGAAAAATCAGCAAATTTGGCATTTATTGTTAAAACATATTACATTGTTATTATTATACATAAATAGTTTCAATAATATAGAAGATAAATAACTATAGTAAATAACTGACCACCAAGTTTGCAATAAAAGATGACTGCTGGCTTACAACTTTTTTTTGCGATTATCTCATGCATATTTCAATAGAAAAGATTAGTTTATATATAAATTAGTTTATAAGTATATCTATGTATATATCTTCTATATATAAAAATGAATCCACATTTCCCTTGGTCACGGCATCACGCGTGAACGGGTAGACCGATTTTAATTCGGTTTTCACTAACGGAAAGAGGGATAAACGGGGAATGTTTTTATATATAAAAATTGCACCCCGGGTGAAGCCGGGGGCGGGTCGCTATTTTTGGATATATTTGTCGAATGACGACCTCTTAATAAAACATGCTATGTGTGTGCAGCAACTAAAATCTGATATGTGCAAAATTTGCTCTATCATCAATATAATAAATAAATTAAATTTTCATGTTTAAAAGATCAATAAGTTTAAGTATAACAACCCTAAGTTTCTAATAAAATACTGTTTTTTTAAATAAATCTTCACATAATCTCAAAAGTATACTTTAAGCACATAGCAGATTTTGGTTTGACAACGACGATATACTTACTGATTTTGTTACAAGCTATATGCACATTATGGTACTTGGCTAGTGCTCGTATACTTTAGAGTGTCTATTAATGGATTACCCTTTTTTTTTCATCAGACATGTGAACTATCCTCATTGTCGAAATACCATGCGCTTTAAAACATCTTTTATAATGCGCACTAATAAGGTTTGGAACTCCCGCTGTATTTCCGAGCTCTAATCTTTTCAAGGTTCGAGTGAATAGGCATCTTCTGGGTGAACTCGCTCCATCGTCGGCTTCATCTTTGCTACACGGATAGATGCTGGCCAAAAGCAAATCCATATTTAATGAAAAAAAAAAACCGTGATAAGCAAGACCGTGATGTAACTAAGGCCAAATTCATGAGATTATTTATCCAAACATACTCAAACGTACAAAGGCAAAATTAAATATGTCTGTCTTAAAAGGTTTTCATAAAGTTCGGTATGGAAGGGACGACTTTAAGCTATCTTTTAACTTCCCACACGGACAGTTAAAGGTGAAAGTTATTTTTATTTCGTTATATAATGTATTGACGTAGCGGCCCCTGTCACCAAAATAAATTTAGTGAAACAAAAAAAATCCTAGGAATTGATAAAGGTAAAAGTTTTCAAATATGTCAACTGATTTGTGGAAAGTGGTTTTTCTTCTCTCTCTCAAACAATATAAACATAACCTCAAAGACATACGAGTGGCAAGAATGCTTGCCTAACGTCTCAGAGGCCCCGGGTTCGATTCCCGGGGGGTCAAGTTTGGAAATTTTAATGTAATTTTCAAAACTTATCCTTAATCCTACTGTAGTCGGCAGCGCACTTGCAGCACCTGTAGCGTTGCTCGTGTTATAGGCGACGGTAGCCACCTAACATCAAGTGGACCGTCAGCCTGTCTGTCGACATAACAAAAAAAAAAAAAAAAAACTTACTTACTAAATATGTAAATACTCGGTAAATTATTATTATTATTATTTGTTATCGCTCGATAGAAACTCTTCTCTAACTTGATTATGATCGTTAAACCATAGTAAATTGGCAGTTTGAGTATTACAACCTAATGCGAGTTGAACACAATCTCTCTCTTATATATAAAAATGAATCCCCATTTCTCCTGGTCGCGGCATCACGCGCGAACGGGTAGACCGATTTTAATTCGGTTTTCGCTAATGGAAAGAGGGATAAACGGAGAATGTTTTAGGGTATATAAAAATTGCACGCCGGGCGAAGCCGGGGGCGGGCCGCTAGTTAGAAATAAACCAAAGGTTAGTGCTTATATTGCTTGTAATCATTCATCTTCTAAGAAAAGAAAAGAAATCTTTTCATTTCTTTGCCAAATAAATAGGTAACTTATTTTTAACTTATCGTTACTTGTTTAATTATAACAATAAATCGTCTAAAAAAAATTTGCGTCCGTTACTTCTTAGTTCTTTACTTATTCTAACCTAAATGATTTTGATAAGGTTTTCACTAAGGGGAAAGGTGAGTTTTTTTTTTAATTTATTTTTTTATATTAAAGTCGGCAGATAGGCTGACGGTCCACTTGATGGTAGGTGGCTACCGTCGCCTATAACACAAGCAACGCCAAAGCTGCTGCAAGTGCGCTGCCGACTGCAGTAGGATTAAGGATAAGGGATTAGGAGTGGATAGGGAAATGGGCTCTGTCATCCCTTGTCATCCCTTGATTCTGATTGGTAATGTGTATAGCCTGACCCTGGTAATGATGTTTGCTGTTAAATATGGTTATGTCAAATAAACGATTATTATAAACGATTATTATCCCTTACTCACTCACCGAAACACAACAACATACGTGCTGTTATTTCACGGTGGTTACTGCCGCCAGACGGGCTGCCCAAATGACTGCGAAACGCAGTGTGCCCTGTCACTACTTTCCAAATCCGGACCAGAGCCAAATTTGAAAAGTTGATTTTTCAAAGTTGAACCATTCATCCAACGGGCTCGTCAAAAATGTGATTATAATTTGTAATATTTTCTCCCTAAGCGCACTTATCATTTTGTTTATTAGTAAAATTGCATCCGTGCGAAGCCGGGGCGGATCGCTAGTATATATTCACAAAATTTCTTTATAAAGTTTTGACGAGACCGTTGGATGAGTGGTTAAGGTGCTTGCCTTACGCTCTGTTTTAGGGATCCCGGGTTCAATTCTTGGCTGGGTCAATTTTTAAAAAGAACTTTTCCAAGTTGTCTCTGGTCCTGGACCTGGAAAGTAGTGGTAGGGCACACTGCGTTTCTCAGTCATGCGGGTAGCCGTCTGACGGCCACCCCCATTACAGAAAAAACCACCGTGAAATAACAGCATGTGTGCTGTTGTGTTTCGGTGAGTGAGTAACGGATGCTAGAGCGTATTTCCTTAATCCTTGCCAATCCCTTTTCCTTAATTCTAAAGTAGTCGGCAGCGCACTTGAAGCACCTGTGGCGTTGCTTGTGTTATAGGCGACGGTAGCCACTTACCGTCAATCAGTCTGACCATCAGCCTACTTTAATATCTAAAGTAACAATTTGTTCAGGTATCGTCTATGTCTATAGCTCGTTTTCAGTGAATGATGGCGGTGATCATTTTTTACGTTGTTCACGTTTTAGCCAAACTGACATGATATTGTACCTAATTGTCATTCAGGTAACATCGTGTGTGTTTTTTATAGTTTTGTGTAACATGCAAGTAAACCTTGAAATCTAAATACCAAATGTATTTATTTATTTTACAATAAACTAACCGTGTGTATAAGTTAGGTACTATTTATTTTTAAGACAATGATACTTTTATTACCACTTATTAGGTTTTATAGTTATTGCATATAGCTATTAAAAGAATATAATAACTGCAAACTTTTACGATCTAATATGATTATTATATATAGATGATTTATTTATGTGTGTGACACAGAACTAACTTATGCTCTAAAAAAGTTTGTGTTGTGACGGCAATGCAACAAGTGTTTGTTGTAAACAATCGGTACAGTGCGCGTTGCCCTTTAGGTACATTTGCGCGCGCAAGCACGCACCCAACTCTCGGCAACTGGTTTTGGCCATAGATTATGAGTTCATCTGAAATTTCACAGAATTACAATTAGGTACAATATCGTTTCACAAATATGATATTATTTTTTAAAACATTCCTAACTTTAATTACCTAATATCACTTAATCTTTCTTCTTCGGCTTCACGTAGGTACAATTTTTACATTTTTTTTATTTATTTTATTTATTTATTTATTTTTTGGGAAATTTACAGGTATTAATATTACATAGTAATAATTCAATAGAAACATACACCAAATAAAAAATTTCCACTTATAGCATGAAAGAGTAAATACAATTACAACTAGCATTCATAGTAGGCAAGATACACTAAAATAATGGATTATAATTTACTGAAAGAATTTCTCGGTTAAAATATTTCTAGTATTAACTACAGAGCTGTGGAACAGGTCGACATCTGTATCTAACAACATTTCATTAAAAAGCCTGCATGAACGAGGCATGAATGAATTTTTCCTGTAATTTGTTTTGCCATGAGCTACATGTAGTAAAGTGCGATTATAAATCCAAAAGCAACCCCTTCTGTTTACCTGTGGGTATGTTGGTTTTTAAAGCTGTGGAAAATCAACAAAAAAAAACTTTTCACCCATTCAAAATCACGGATCTACATATAAATAGGTGAAAACAAAATAGGTACTTCAGTATCTTTTTCTCGTTTATTTGTGAATTGGTTTTAATTTTTTATGTATTTAAAACTAGTTTTGTTAATTTAATTTCTCTTAGATTACTGATAGTGATAACCTCTTGTGACATGACTATGACACCATGTGTTGCAAGCGTGAGTCTTGCAACACAAATGGTCGTTTAATATTACTTTCACATTTATTTTGATTTAAATAGGGCCGTCACGGGACGCCTGGTAGATGTGAAACATCGAATGAAATAAAATGATGACTGTTTATTTATTTATTTAACGTTTATTTTTATTGAATACAAAAATTTTAATATTTATTTCAAGTTGCAACAACCACCAACAATCACAACAACAACAATCACCACGGCACGCGTCGCCACACCGTACACACTACTACGCATAGACTGTATATGTATATAGCATCGTATAGCGTGGTGACGCGTCGCCACGGACTACGTCGCTACGCTATCAATCAATTTCACCCGCGCCTATAGATGTTTCACATCAAAAATGTGCCCAAGCGCATGTCTATAAAAATATGGGATTACGTGATGGTGATGGGAATATATATCATGTGATTCGAAGTTTACTCAAAAAATAACCTCAATTTCTGGATCCGCTCGCACGACAGACCCCGCATTAAGTTGACAATAGAATAGTTAATCTCTGCTTTCTGATAGATATCATGAGTGTCAAGTCCTTGTTAGCTAGAGGCTAATAAGACTTAGGTGAAGTAAGCTGTGTCTCGTCTGCACTGTAGTCGATTCTGTGATTGCGACCGGTCTTGCTGCGGCCGGAGCGGTGCGAACCACAACAGGGCACCGGCAAACAGATACACATGGCGGTCTAGCGGAGTACGGACGTTCAAATTTTCATTTTATTTTACGTTTTTATTTCGTCGTCGCAACTAGATTAGATTTTGGGTTTCATTTATTTTTGACCGCTTTCGACAGAATTCGAATTTTAAAAATAGATACAAAGTTTTTGGAGGTGCTCGTTTTGCCTTTAAATGTGTTTGGTGAACTTCTCTGATTAGATTAGTTTTAAAAGTGGATGGTATTTGGTTGGTGCGATCTTTGGCAACATGAATGGTGTTCTGGACACTGAAAAAAGCGCGGGAAGCATTGACAGGTGAGCTTTTGCAAATTGACAGTTTCAAAACAAAAGTTTCTTTTAATGTTTTTACAAATTTAATAATCATAATTTAACGTAAATAGACTAGTTAGAATTTAATTCACTATAGAGCTCTTAAAAGTATGACATTACTTTATCTTCTTTTAACTTAGGCGTTTAATAATATAAAATAATTATTTTATATTGTCAATTATCAGAAATTTGCGCTTGTATTTTTTTTAGTATTTTAAAATATTTTCATTTGATATAAATCCTACTAGTTATAAAAAAACTGCTTTTTTAAACCCTCGTTGCTTATCTTAAATTATAATAAATTAAACATATTAAAATATGTAGTGTATTTGGTAAATATTTAACATTTGTAAATAAATATTTTTGAAATAATTAAAATATAAAGCAAATAATTTTCCTAAAATAGGGACTTCCGGCATTCAATGGGAAAATGAGCCAGGAGCAACTAGCATTTTTCTAATGAATAATTCAAATTTTTGTTATTACTGAATTTTTTTTATTTATAGAATCTTCATAAATATAATTCAAATTAGGAAATTGTTATCTTAAAATTATCTAGTAACGAGAGATTAGATCTAGGGCCTTAAACCTATTGTTAGACAAACAGGATTTATTAGCCATAAAAATATTACAACATAAAAATAGGCCTATGCTAATTACAGAATAAGTCGAATTAAATTACTATTAAAAATAGAGTCAAACAACTATAAAATGTCAATTAAATTGTCATTTATTGTGATTAATCACACATTTTATAAATGTTTTAATTATTTATGTAATAAATAATGCAGGTAAAATAGTTATTATTTTACAATTAACTTTAACAGCAATAATTATGCCCGGACCTCGCATATTTTCAGAATTTTAAATTACATAGGTATTTAATTAGTAAAAATTTAATTTGACTATTTATTTTTCAGTTTCTAAACGTTCAAACTCACAAAAATCAAAATACAACCTTTTTAGATCACTGAACTAACTCATAAGTAAATTTCAACAGAGTATTAAAAATAATCCTAAACTTTTTTTAACTTTATGTGAAGATTAACAGTCCATTTGGTGGCAAATGATTACCGTAGCTTATCGTCGCTACCGTCATGCATGCGAGACTATCGAGTTGCAAGTGCAAGGAGAACGGAGATGGGTTCTGGCATCCCTTAACACTATTGCACACATGCTCTTATTTCTTGGTGGCCTTGGGTGGTTGCTGTCGCCAGAGTAGCTTGAAAAATTCTATTTCAGTTGTTAATTTTATAAGGAACAGGTTGTTGCACGCGACTACGTCCGAGTATCTTTTGAAATTATTACTTGCTGATAATGTAGCTTAATTCTATAAGTGAAAGAATTTTAAAAATCGGTCCACTAGTTTTTAAGTTTATTCATTACAAACATACATACATACAAATCTTTTCTCTTTATAATATTATTATTAGTATTAGTATAGACTAGCTGAGCCCGCAACTTCGTACGAGTGGTATTCGGTATAGCGCGTAACTTTTTTATGTAAACTGATTGTAATGAAAAAAAAAAACACTATAATATGTTACAGGAAACTTTTGCTACTATACATTAGTGAAAACCGCATTCAAATCGGTTAAGCTGTTTCTGAGATTAGCGTGCACAAAAGCACAGACAAACAGACAAAAATTCTAAAAACTATTTTTTTGGCCTCGGTAACATAAGTACAATGTGTACAATTTTTTTAAAATATTTACTTAATATTTACAGAGACGGTTCATTTACGGTTTTATTTTATATGTATATTATGTAGATCATAAGAATTTTCCAGTGAATTTTGAACTGACTCTTAAAACAAACACAAAAACGATCTAAGGTGTAATACAGAGGTATGGGTGTAAAAAAACCATAACTGTATCAACCAAAGTAAGTCAGTTGTACATTAGTAAGTCTGCCGACTACATTTCTCTTCACATAACCTAGGACTCAAATTTCAACTTATGCCTGAAAGTCTATTTGATTTGCGGTCTATAAATATAGCTCTGTAAACTCCGGTTCGCGACATACATATATGATGTATATTTTGCGCTAGTTTTAACAACAGCGATATTTTTAACCGAACAGTGTAGTCGATCGATAACCTCAGGCGATAACCCACGGGCGAACAACACTCACGCGTCTTTCTTTATCCCACACATAACATGACAAATCGTATTTTGTCCCAAATAACTGCGTACAAACTAGATAAATTATCTTATTCCTTATGCGCGCTACGACTACGACACTGGCTTACAAGTCCTTTCTCTATCCTCTCTTTATAATTTTACAGGGCCTCTTAACTTATTGATGGGATGATTCATTCTAGAAATTTCCTTCGCGAACTGAAACTATGCTAATAATCTGTTTGTAATTGTATATTAAAGTATATGTGATACTTATAACAAAAAATAAATTAAAAATTTCTGTCTGTTTGATCCGGTTTATCTCCGAAACTGCTAGGCCTAGTTTGACTGGATTTTAACGGCAGAAATCTGAGGCTCTACTATGAGTTTACGATACTACACTAATTCTACACTCGCTAGCGAGAACGTAAAGATTTAGTATGGAAAATCGTGAACTGTCAATGTCAAATTATCAATTTTCCATATAAATGTTTTACGCTCTCGCTAGCGAGTGTAGTATCGTAAACTCATGCTAGAGCCACAGATGTTATAAGAACTAACTTATTTTAGAAAAAAAATTATATATGTATAAGCATTGTCCAGTATCACGCATGTCGCAGCAACGCATGGCCGGGTTCAGCTAGTTCCTTGCCACGAGATGCTTGCCACGGGATGCTTGCCCAGAACTCGTTTGCTACGCCATCGCCACCCAAAATTCCACAGAAAGTTTTCTTCCTATTTAGTAAACCTTTAGGACTTTTTTTATGTTAAGATCGGCAGACAGGCTGACGGTCCACTTGATGGTAGGTGGCTACCGTCCCCTATAACACGAGCAACGCTAAAGCTGCTGCAAGTGCGCTGCTGAATACAGTAGGATTACGGATAAGGGATTAGGAGGGGATAGGGAAATGGGCTCTGGCATCCCTCACTGACCGAAACACAACAGCACGCGCGCTGTTATTTCACCGTCGTCGTCTGCTATAAAGGTTTTTTTTTTCAGTGTAATTATATCAACAAAAATTCTATTTTTAAAATCACAAACAACTCCATTAACTCGAAAATATTGACATAAAATAACACACATGTTACATTCAAATGCAAATTGAACTAAATATTTTATGCAAACAAAATTAAACACAAGAACGCGTTTCATGCGAGATCAATTTGCGATGCTCTTTTATCTTGAAATGATTCCTCTTTTTTTTTATATTCTCTGTGTTTCATAAAATTGAGAGCGGCAGGCGTAAGACTATTTTACGTCCAATCAAGGGGAGTTTCAAAAAATATATATTGTCTTTGCAGAATGCTTTGACTGACTTAATACACAAACCTTCCTCGTTGATCGCTCTCTCTATTGGTGAAAACCGCATCAAAATCCGATAAACAGACTTCAATCTGTAGTTATATAATAAAATCATAAACGAGCCGTGTCTGTAAAATTGTACTTTAAGCCTAAATATTTTTTCAAATAAAACACGTCGTACTTATATGTTACCACGCTAATCTCTGAAACGGCTTAACCGATTTGAATGCTGTTTTAACAGACGTATTGCAGCAAGCTTCCCATAACAGTTTCATTCGAATCGGTTTACAAACAAAAAAGTTACGCGCTATACCGAACACCACGCGTACTAAGTTGCGCGCTCAGTCAGTTTATAATATGTAGAGAAGATACTTTAGATTACTTTAGATATTACTTTTAGATTTTAAGTTTGTTAATGTCAAAGTACTCTATTATTATTATTATATTTAGGAAATTATGTATTATTAATTTCATATATTGTATTAGACTTTATTTTTAGTTTTAATGGACAGCGTGAGTCATGCAGGCCATATTTTAAAAGCTTGGGAGTCCTGACGCTCACATCTTTGTACATATTAGAAATTGTAATGTATGTAATAAATAATAAACACCTCTATGAAAATTGTACATTGTCACAGCGACGATCACATACACTCAGTTTAACCCAATGCAAAACTAAATATCTCCATAATAGTGTCTTTTATTTGGCGCCTAAAATATTTAATAAGATACCCTTTACAATTACCAGCATTTCAAATACAAAATTAATTAAGAAGAAACTAAAGGATTTTTTGGTAGGGAAAGCATATTATGCTCTGGATGAGTTTTTAAATGACACGCTCTAAGATAATGTTCTGATGCATTAGGTATAAATTTAGTTAGTTTTATAGTGACATTGTGATGGTAATTTTGATTTTAATGTTGTAATGGTATTGACATTGTATTGGTAATTTTGTGTTATTGGATTGTTGGATTTTGTTATAATTGCTTTGAATTGTTGGATGATGTTCATATTATCATTAATTAGTTTTGTACGCCATTCAGGCAGACCATACATGGTGCCAAGAGGATTTTAAGTTTCATCAAGTGTATATTACCTGTGGTCACAAAATAAATAATTGAATTGAATTGAATTGAATTGAATTGAATTGAAATATTGTAAACAAAGAATATTAGTGAAAACAACTTAGGACGTTAATTTGAGAAGATAATATAGTTGTGAGAGAACTAAAAGAACTGAAAGATTAATTTTTATCTAAATCAAATTAGTAATGGAAAGTGGAACTCTTGGAAGTCATGATGAAAGATATTTTTAAAATCTTATCAACAAATTCAGATAAAAAACGTTTATTTATTTATTTATACCATTTAAAAAAGAAGTGTGTATGTATGTATGTTTATTGTGAGTGAGTGAGTATTATTATATCCTAACACATGTATAAACACACCTACATAATGGCACTAATAAATCTGTGTCCAATTTTGGGATGAACTGAATGCGACTTAAGGGGGAGACAAACGCTAAATACTAAAAATATCCATTGTTTAATGAAAATGTTACAAGAAATAGACAAGACAATTGCTTTAAAAAAAATATATATTTTACTTAAACATGTGAAGAACCAATTGTATTAATTAGAATTTTCGTTAAAGTAATAGAAACTCCACAAAAAAAGTTAGAACACAAGAAGAATTTGACCTTTATTGAAAATTCTCTCGAAAACGGCTTATTGCACGCTTATGAATCCTGTACCTATTAATAAGTTGATATCAGATTAAAAAAATGTATTGATAAAAAAAAATTTTGTGTAATGTTCTAATGATAAAAACAAAAAAAACACCATTTCTAGGCCTGTTGAATTGGATCCGCCGCCAGCGAGTTCTATAGTAAATGTCATTTGCCTCAGTGAAGCCCTTAAACGATATCCTGTCCCCAGTCACACACATCGATTTCTTTAAAATAATAGTAATTAGTGAATAAACTTGGTGTGTCTATGCGTTAAATATGTGAAAGCAGCAAAAATACAAATACATATTCATACATTGACATTGTATTAAAAAGACAAAGGAACGGGGATATTGGAGATCAGATATAGTTAAATTCACAGTGACGTAGGATACAGATTTGGCCACACAATTGAACGATCCTAATCAGACCAGCATAACTCGTTTTGCACAAAGAGTTGTGTCGTCTCTCTCAAACTTTAAATTTACTTTAATAATAGCGGCCCGTTCTGGCTTCGCAGGGAGGATTTTTATTTTTTAAACATATTTTGAGTTATGGATGGGGGGGGGAGTAAGTTAGCCTATGTTACTCGCTGATAATGTAGCTTTCTATAGGTGAAAGAATTTTTAAAATAGGTCCAGTGGCTCTAGCATGAGTTTACGATACTACACTCGCTAGCAAGAGCATAAAACATTTATATGGAAAATTGATAATTTGACATTGACAGTTCACGATTTCCCATACAAAAGGTTTACGTTCTCGCTAGCGAGTGTAGTATTGGTGTAGTATCGTAAAGTTATACTAGAGCCTCTGTAGTCTTTGAAAAAAAGATAAAACTACATCACTTACTTTGGAATTTGGTTTATTTGAAAAAAAAATTCCTTTCCACTTTTTAATTTTTGAGTGAATGTTCCAATCTCAGTGTTAATATGACGCATGTAGATATGTTTAATTAATTTTTGTGTGTAAAGCAGTAACAGTGAAGCCCGTTGGATGAGTAGTTAGGGTGCTTGCCTTAAAACTCTGTTCTAGAGCTCGCGGGTTCATTTCTCGGCAGGGTCAACTTTGAAAAAAAAAATTGGCTCTGGTCTGGTTCTGGAAAGTAGCAGCAGGACACATTGCGTTTCGTAGGCATTTGGGCAGCCCGTCTGGCGGCAGTAACCACCCCCTTTCAGAAGACCACCGTGACATAACAGCACGTGTGTTTTTGTGTTCGGTCAGTGAGTAAGGGATGCCAGAGCCCATTTTCCTATCCAAGCACTTATCCTTAATCCTACTGTAGTCGGCAGCGCACTTGCAGCACCTGTCGTGTAGCTTGCGTTATTGGCGACGGTAGCCACCTACCATCAAGTGGATCGTTCCATTTTCCAAAATACTAAAAATTCTAATTAAAAATATAAATGCGAAAGTAAGTTTGGTTGTTTGTTGTTCATGAGAAAATTGTATTTTAAAAATAATTCCAAAAAACGTACCTACTGTGGGCGTGGCAAAAAGTGAATTTGACTTGTTAACTAACTTGTTTCTTTAAAAGGCATCTCTGAGCAGCCTCTGACGTTTATTGTTCACATTAAACTACTAAAAAGGAACCGACAAACACGCTAATTTATTCACGACACGTTTGTATGCACTAATCATTTAAATGCAATAAACGCCATTTAACGCCCATTTAAAATCCTGTCTTTTTTTTAATGTTAAGATCGGCAGACAGGCTGACGGTCCACTTGATGGTAGGTGGCTATCATCGCCTATAACACAAGCAACGCCAAAGCTGCTGCAAGTGCGCTGCCGAGTACAATAGGATTAAGGATAAGGGATTGGGAAGGGATAGGGAAATGGGCTGTGGCATCGCTTACTTCACTCACCGAAACACAATAGCACACGTGCTGTTATTTCACGGTGGTCTTCTGTAAGAGGGTGGTTACTGCCGACAGACGGGCTGTCCAAATGACTGCCACTACTTTCCAGATCCAGACCTGAAACAAATTTGAAAAGTTCATTTTTCAAAGTTGACTCTGCCGGGAATCGAACCCGGGAACCACAGAACAGAGCGTTAAGGCAAGCACCCTGACCACTCATCCAATGGGCTCGTCATTGCATTTTACATTTGCACATAGCTCTCTTTATTTGAGTTGAAGCTTACGTTATAAAATAAAGCTATGTTCCAAATTTCAGCTTTCTAGACTTGTAGTTTTGGCTGTGCCTTGATTCTCAGTCAGGACAAACGAATGACAACCGCAATTGGGGAAATATAGTATGTTCCTTATGTTCCTTTCAAATAGTGAAGGAATTTTTGAATTGGTTGATTTGGGATATTTTTCTATAATTATAGTGAAATTATAGCGAATCTAGTTAATGCCCGAGAATTCGTTCGCTCCTCTCCTTCTTAGACAAGCCGTGTATGTACATGTTACCAAGGTCAAAAATAGTTTTTAGAATTTCTGTCTGTTTGTCCCTGCGTTTGTGCACGCAAATCTCACAAACGGCTCAACCGATTTGAATGCGGTTTTCAGTTTTGTATTGTAACATTTAGTGTATGTTTTAAACCAATCGGTTTAAAAACAAAAAATTTACGCGCTATAACGAATACCACGCGTACGAAATTGTGGGCTCGGCTAGTTGCTCATATATTTTAACAGACGTTGATTTTTTTTAGGGTTCCGTACGTCCGAATAAAAAAACGGAACCCTTGTAGGAGCACTCGTGTGTCCGTCTGTCCGACCATCCCCCCCCCCCTTATCTCCGAAACTACTGAACCTAAAATTTGAAAAAAATACAGGAATTAGTTTTCTACTTATAGATTATAGGAAAACCTATAAAATAATATTGTTGTAAATCACTCAATATTGTGCGGATACGTAATATCGTACGGAACCCTCTTCACGCGAGTTCAACTCGCACTTGTCCCCTTTTTTTTTTTAATTGTCTTTCGAGAACAGTACTCTTTTCTAGATGAAAGGTATGTCTATGTTCTTTTCTGTATATTTGACAATGTGTATACAAAATTTCGTGATGATCGGTTGAGGAGTAGTTAAAGCGTGAAAACGTTACAAAAAAAATCACTCCCATTTATAAGTTGCCTCCCATACTTCCAATCAATTAGAAAAATAACGCACCTCCACGTTCATAATAATGATTTTTGAATTTCCATCGTCAATTCATAATAGCTATCAATCTCGGGTTTCTTTATGTCAACGTCACAAGCTCTGAGGAGAAAATTTCTAGAGTGCTTCTTATCGTCTTATCACATAACTTGTACAAGACTAACTTTAGTTTTTAAGTGCTCTCTTTTAAGTTGCTGACAGTTAAAACTATAAAAATATGTAGGGCGACGCTACGGCCGTCTGACGATAAGTGGTAAGTACAAGAAAGTTTTACAGTACGTATAAGACTAACAATTGAATCAGAGTTACAATGAACGACACTTAACTCGATAATCTATACTACCTGTACTAATATTATGAAGAGGTAAGATTTTTATGTTGTTTGTAGTCATACTATTTTAAAAATTCTTTAACTAATAGTTAGAATAGAATTTCAGGGTGGACGTAATCTACACACACACACACACACACATATATATATATATATATATATATATATATATATATATATATATATATATATATATATATATATATATATATATATATCTTTTATATTTAAGCCATAGCAACTATTTTTTGTATTAAAAAATAATTAAAATCTTTAGGTTATTGTTAATAGGTTTTTGGTTTAGGTTTTTGGTTAGGTATTATCTTTACGTTTTTGGTTATTGTTTATCAATAACCAAAAACCAAATAACCAAACCAGCAAGTTTATCGTCACAAGTATTTAATATACGTGATTTGTGCTTTTTACTGCTGTTTTGGAAGTATATGTAAACTGCGACCGCGCCGTGAAACGACAGAGGCATAAGTCCAGACACCTACGCTCCAACAACGAGGTAGGTAAGTATTTTTTACTGATACCGAGAAACAAACTCAATTCTACGCGAGCGAAGCCGCGGGCATAGCTAGTTAAGAATAAAATGTGAAGTAAACAGTTACTAGTATCAAAGTATTCAATGTTTTCTTGTTGACCTATAAATATTGAAGATATTTTAAGTAGGTCAGCTCACAGTTAAACTCACAGTCACAATAAAATACGTATGAACACTCTAGCAATCTTGGATATGATTATTCACAAAATTTATCAATGACGAAACGCTCCTAACTAGTCGAGGTAACAAACTCATTTTAGCTAAGAAGGCTAATACAAAAATGCCAATGCGACAGGATGGATGTAATTCTGTCTTGCAATAACTGCTAAACCGATTTTGATGAACCATTACAGTAATATAGTTTATAGATCATAAAAACACTTATAATATAATTTATAAAGTTACGCCGGGGGTCATAAATACGCCGGGGGCCGAAAACTAGTCATAAATAAACACGGAATCGATTTTCGTGTCTGTTTGACAGCAGGACACAATTTTAAAAATTGGATACAATTTCGACGTTTGAAATAATTTTTTTTTTTTTGTAAAATTCCTGCGATAACTTCATAAATAATATCTTATCAGGATTGAGTGATAAATGTATGTATGGGACGCTTTGTTCGGCTTGCCCGTGTCCTTGTAACCCCACGTACAGACAGACAATGGCATCTTGAATATCTAGTAATCATATTACTTGGTGTATAATGTTATTAACTATGGGACATTCTGGAAAAAGCGTTGGCGCCGGACGAAAGTCTCGAATGTTCTACCCTAGCGATGGTAGCCACGCCCCTTTCCGACTAGTGTCAAAGGAAATCGGTCCTTATGTTTAAAACATAGAAATAGCATTACTGAACCTTCAATGGTCTGTTTACAATCTTGTTCACATTATCTGGAAAATCCGAAATACATGGAGGCGTTTGGCGCCAAGTATAAATAAGAGTGCGGCCGGCCGAGATGAGTTAGTCATGCGAGACAACCAACGATACGAAAGCGACTCTTCGGAGCTTTTGCGAAGTTATCTGCGACAGTGAACCAGCGACAAATTAAGGGAATCATTGACTACTTTTGGCAAGTTTAACGGTTTCATCGGACAAGTTTGGTGACTTTGGCAGTCATCTTGGTTAACACGCCACTTTAACTCACCCCGCACGTAACAATATTTTTTAAATTATTGGAACTAGTTTTGTTCTTCTTTTATTATATCTGCCTGTCCATTGTTAATGCGGCTATTATAATCCTCTTCTAACTAATATTATAAATGCGAAATTAACTTTATTTGTTTGTTTCACTTTCACGCCTTAACTACACAACCGATCATCATCAAATTATGCATATACTTTCTCAGGGATGGGTACAGACAGATTCTTGTAAATAAGACACAGGAAAAAGTAGTACTCCCGAGGAAATTTATTCATCTTAAAAAAAAATTTAAATTGCCCATTTTCCTATCCCCCTCCTAATCCCTTATCCTTTATCCTACTGTAGTCGGCAGCGCACTTGTAGCACCTGTAGCGTTGCTTGTGTTATAGGCGACGGCAGCCACCTACCATCAAGTGGACCGTCAGCTTGTCTGCCGACCTTAACATTTAAAAAAAATGTGTGTGTCAACTCCGACTCCGAGTTTAATCCTTTAAATGTATAAAATTTTCCTCGCCTCAATAGATAACTGAATACCTAATTACTTTATGTTATTTAGTTACTTCTGCATACTCAGATGTCACGTGTACCAACAAAAGTTATGTTAGTTACGTTCGATATACACAGATGTCACTACGTTTTATAAGTTTATCAGTGCAGTTTTTCGACGATAGATGTCGCTGCGCCGGCAAGTCATGACGCGCTATGCAAGATTTCGACGTTTATAAGCCCAAAGAATAGAATTAGGGAACAAAAATACATGCGTCGGCGTCCGCGACAGATAATGTAACACTTTTTAGTTAACGCTTGTATTAATTTTACTCTTCATAAAAATTGCATAAAATTGAGTAAACTTCAATAAAAAATTCAAAATACACTTATAACCAATAAACGATAACGATCTCGCGAGCGAACTAGTGTTCTGTATGTACGGAATACCACTCGCTCAATGGCTGATTGATCAATCAAAAATTTTCATTCAGCAGTCGTAAAAAGAAAAATCTTTGACCTTCTTTGGACAATTTCGTGCAGTTTGAAGAGACGTACAGGATAGCAGTATGCCACGTGCTGAACAGACCATATTAGATACAATGTGAATATTTTTGGAGGTCTGTCTGTCTGTCCTGCACGAAGACGGTTTTTCCAGTCGAATTGATCTCCACCAGCCAAGGTGATAACCTGAAACGTTTGGGTGTCTCTCGGTACCTGTCCCTGGTCGACTCATTCTGGCTTTTGGAGGGGGAGACGAGTAAATTATTAATAATAAATATTAATTTTACACTTACACAAGAGTATTCCAAAATTATTCTAAATAAAAGCATCATTGAATGTCCGCTAACCTATAGAAGCTAGGATAATAATTTGTGTTCTGGGATAATAACCAACACAACATGTCTAGAATTTGTAGCGGTTAAGACAGTATGATTACTGACCATACTACTTATGGTACAAAGACATTGTTTTTTTTTTTTTTTAGAAAAGAAATTTTAATATGGTGCGTGTGTATTGTTTGTGTTAAACAGAGCACAAAAAAAGAGATCTTTAAAAGGGAATTGTGTGATGAATGTGCTACTCCAAAGCCGAATCACCACTGCTCAAGCAAGCGCTAAAAGAATAAAAATAAAAATAAATAAATCGCCAAGACTAAACACACCAATTATATGGCCCCCAAGGTAATCATTAAATTTAGAGACTTGTGTAATGGGATAACCATGCAACGGTCCGGGAGTGAAACCGACCAGACCAGAGCCAACTTGTTCATTTGCAAAGTTGTCTCTGCCGGGAATAGAACCCGGAACCCCTGAGTTGTAACATTAATATTCTAAAGCATCGGCGTGTTAGTTGACCGCAACATCCGGATAGATCAATTGATTCCAGTTAATGGTTAATGGGTGAGGTAGATGGTTCTATTCGTTATCTAATTGTGATTTTGATGAATTTTCAAAAAAGGGCTAATTTTTACGTTACAGAGTCGGCCCAAGGCACCAATGGGTCGTCAAATATTACACTGTACGTCTGTTTGTTTTTAATCACTAATATTTGGCACAAAGATAATTTAAACATTTCACGCGGACGAAGCCAGATGAAAAAGCGAGTATAAACAGTAAAGGCATCCCCAATTAACCACGGCTTGTTTTCAAAGAGAGTTTAACAAGCTTTAATCGGTCGACAACAACATGATTTATTGCATGATAAATATTAATTAGAAGATCTTCGTTCAAAATTAACTAATTACGTTCGCAATATTTTAGAGGCGTTTCAAGGTAAGCTCTGAATTCCAGTACACCCAACTCCCGAGGTCTACGGACTACGGACTCTCGGCTTCATATGTCTTTTGTTCAAATATAAAATTACTAAGTTCCCGCCTTCGAACGGATGCAAATTTCTCTTCCTTCACTGCTCTTTCCACTGGTGAAAGCCGTATCATAATCTGTTGAGTAGCGGAAAAACAGACAAGCGGACAGCAAGTTTATTTTATAATTAGCTGAGCCCGCAACTTCGTACGCGTGGTTTTCGGTATAGCGCGTAACTTTTTTGTTTCTATACCGATTGGAATGAACAAACACAAAATGTTACAAGAAAATTGCTACAATACATCAGTGAAAATCGCATTCAAATCTGTTAAGCTTTTTTTGAGATTAGCGTGCACAAACGGAAATACAAACAGACAAAAATTCTAAAACTTTTTTTTGACCTCGGTAATAAAATCAAAAAAGCAATTAGTACACGTTGTACTTATGTTACCCAGGCCAAAAAATATTTTTTGGAATTTTTCTATTTGTCTATTTGTTTGTGCGTTTGTACACGCTAATCTCAAAAACGGCTTAACCGATTTGAATGCGGTTTTCAATGATGCCCTATACCGAATACTACGAGTACGAAGTTGCGAGCTCAACTAGTTTCTCCTAAATTAATTAGTTGTGTTTCGGTGAGTGAGAGTAGGGTTTGCAATCCGGATATCCGGATATCCGTTTTATCCGGATATCCGCCGTATTTTGGATCCGGATAATTTGTACCACAAAATCCGGATATCCGGATAATTTAAAATATTGTATTAATCGCACAGAAACAACCAACGAGCATTAATAATATCTCCTTTCCAATTATAAAATTGAAATAATGTTATTTTATATGTTTTAATCCAAATACGAGTATGTCTAGACATTTCAGAGTGATAAAAAATATTTACAAATACACATCCATAGTTCCATACACAGATTCACGTAAGCAAACCTTTACATTTAACATAGGAATTAAATGTTCCGTTTATTCATACGTTTTCTGTTGTCAGAAGTCAGAACTGTCAGTAGAACAATTTAGTTCAATCATGATGCCTATACATACAACATATTACCTATGTATTAAAATATATGATATCAAATTATTATTTCCCATACTTTTTCTATAGAAATTTTGAAGCTACAGTACTTAAGTACTTATTTTGAGAATATTATCACGCTATTTATTCTCATAGCGCGCTTCGTACACTGGAGCCGTAACATCAAGTCATCGGTCCAATCGGACCAATGGCGTTGCAGCATTCGAATTTGAAATCTGCCGTACCGACCGATAGACGAGAACGGGGAAGCCGAGGGGAGCGGAGCGAGTGACGCTTTAAGCTTACTTCAGTAGTACCAAATACTATATAAACTCCAACTCGGTAGAGTTTATATAGTATTTGGTAGTACGCTTACTTTAGTCGTTCTCCAACGGATTCAAAACCGTTTCATGCGAAATGCCGTGGCCTGTCCATGGTATGTCCGCAACGTAGATCTCCACTACGACCTGGATCTCCCGTCTATAGTCGAGTGCATTAAGATTTCGCCCTTAAGTACTACGACAAAGTCCCTCATCACCCCAATCCACTAATCGTGGATACATTATCTTACACCCCCGACCCCGATGTTAAACACATCCAGTCCTGTAGGAGGCCCAGGCACGCCCTCCTCGACCCCGATGACCACATCACGGCTGCAAATACCGTCCTTTATGCTCTAGATGATGCCGTACAACCGGCACCTAGACGTCCACACAGAGGCAGAAGGAGAGGTAGACCTCCCAGACGTCTCCGTGGCCCCCTGCGTTAGCGCTTCTTAACGCTAATAGCCCCCGTCCTCATACAATGAGGCGGGGATACCGATGTCCCCATTCACGGCCATTAAGCCGCTCCCCACCGCCTAGTTAATGTCGTTTAACCGACACCTAGGCCTTTACGGAGTGCCAGTTAAGCTTCCTTTAACTGTCAGCTTCCCCCTTCCTATTTCGCGATTTTTCCGATCGCTGTGTTTGCAGGACTGAGTGTTTTTAAACGCTCGCGGCAAGGTCCGTTTACGCTTTAAAAGTCCTAGGACTAAAAGCTAAGCAAACCGGGAGAGGTTTTAGTGTGTAAAAAAAATCTTACATAACCATGAGCACGACCATGAGAATATAAGCAGTCCACAGTGCTGTCTTATCCCTTCGCAGGTACCTTTTGAAGGTTTCCTCTCTCGAATAAAAAAACAAAAATACTTTAGTCGTGCCGTGCGGCCGTGCATTTGTTTTCTGTGGAAGTGACAGTGTTTGAGGAGTTTTTTTATTGCAAATTTATGTTACGTTACGATACGGACAGCCGGCATACTTATTACTTACTTATCGAACTGTTCTGATGATAGCGTTACCTACCTATCTTTGTTGTTAATTTGGAATATTCTTTTTAATTATTTAAGAAATAATATTATGATACTCATTTTGTTAAGAAGTATTTAAAATTAAGATTTTAATTAGGTACTTGTTATTCATAAGAAAAAGAACTACATTTTTGTTGATTTTGCATGTCATTTTAAATATTTTATTATACAATTTTAATATTTCGTCTTATTTAGAGATATGTATTTTTAAAACTTTTCAAATTGCATACTTATGTAATAATAATATATTATTGTATGTATGTATATATATGTATTTATCTCCGGAAGTACACCGCCAATTTCTCCTCGTTCTATTTCTTCTAATCCTGTCCATCCAAAGGTTGTCTGGAAGATATCGCTTTTAGCGATAAGACCGCCCATTGTACGATGTCATTTTATATTTTTTTTGTGTACAATAAAGAGTATCTATCTATCTATCTATCTGTCTATCTATCTAAATCTGTGATTTATAATTTGTGATCTCACTTCATTGATTATGTATAATAAAACACTACAATAAATACGTATTTCCTTGTTTTATTAATTTTTCTAAATATCCGGATAATATCCGGATATCCGGATACTCAGATTCTTATCCGGATAATATCCGGATAGTAAAAGTGAACGGATAATGCAAACCCTAAGTGAGAGGGGTGCCGTTTACATATCCCTATAATTTGTTTAGGAGAAAATTTAATTTGTCCCAGTTTGATTTTTTTTTAAACATTCAAGGTGATATCCGTTCAGTGATTTAGCCATGAAAAGGTGTGTTTGCATTTATTAATTAGGCTGTGAGACTAACTCTCATTTCGGGAATTACTAATTCTGTCTTTTTAGTTCCGAAACAGGTCTCGTGAGATTCATCGTACCCAAATCTGTTTGACAAATACCCTATTGTTCATTTAAAACAAAGGCTTTACAATTATAAAAGGTTCAACTGTCATGTTTATTCTCCACTCGGAATCGTTATGATACATCGGGCCTTGTCAATTATTGTTCTAAATCCAAACAAACCAGAGTCATGAATGTCGTCATTTTTTAAACATTTAAATTCAAATTCAAATCAAATTCAAATTAATTTATTTGCTGAATATGGTATACAAGTTGTAATTTTTTTTACATATACATATGTTCACATATGCACTTTTTTATTTATTTTATTTATTATTTATTAATACAATAGTGTTTCATTTGACTTAACATTGGTGTAAACAAAAACTCATTAGAGTTTTACCGTACACCATGTGCCGATTACAGAAAATTTAAATAAACCTTCAGTTGACGCCCAACGTACACTTCAGACTCCTCAATTACTTTATTTGTGTCATATTCTGAATTGAAATATCTTACAATAATAATTAGTATTACTTTTTTATAACTATTCAAAAAGTTATAAAAAAGTTTATAACTTAAAGTTTAAGTTTTTAAGTTTTAAAAACTTTTTTAAACTTAAAAATGCACTTTTTCGTCATCTTCTAAAAATGTAAACATTTTGATGTTTTATCCAATTTTATACTTTATTTCATACAAACTGACATATTTTCAACAAAAATCAGTTACTATTAACTGCTGATGCACAATTTGTGCATTGCAAAGGCAATATCCAATCAATTCTTTATTATATTTATTTATTTTATTTTATTTATTTATTTATTTTATTTTAGGGAAATTTACAGGCACTAATATTACATAGTAACAATTCGAATAGAAACACACACTAAATAAAAAAATTCCACTTATAGCATGACAGATTATACAAAAGAGTAATTACAACCAGCATTCACGGTAGGCAAGTTACACTACAATATATGATAAAAGAATTTTTCGGTTAAAATATTTCTAGTTTTAACTATAGAGCTGTGGAACAGGTCGACATCTGTATCTAATAACATTTTATTAAAATGCCTACACGAACGAGGCATGAATGGGACCTTGCAGTAAGGTGCGATTCCTTAAGTTAGTATGCGGAACATTTAGATATAATTTGGTTAATAATTCAGGTATTTTTTTATGTTAAGGTCGACAGACAGGCTGACGGTCCATTGATGGTAGGTGGACACAAGCAACGCCACAGCTGCTGCAAGTGCGCTGCCGACTACAGTAGGATTGGATAAGGGATTAGGAGGGGATAAGGAAATGGGCTCTGGCATCCCTTACTCACTCACCGAAACACAACAGCACGTATATGCTATTATTTCACGGTGGTATTCTGTAAGGTGGTAGTTGCTGCCGCCAGACGGGCTGCCCAGATGACTGCGAAACGCAGTGTGCCCTACCACTACTTTTCAAATCCAGACCAGAGTCAATTTTGAAAATTACATTAAAATTTCCAAACTTGACCCCGCTGGGAATCGAACCCGGGGCCCCTGAAACGTTAGGCAAGCACTCTTGCCACTCATCCAACGGGCCGTCAAATTACCCTTTTAATTATTTTTTTAAATTTTACCCTTTGCAATTTTCATCAAATAACATTTTAGCGTTTTGATATTGCTGAAATTAGCATCATGAAGCCCAAGGCTTTATTGACTTTAGATATAACAGTGTCTATATGCTTGTCGTCGTATATAATACCCAAATCATGAACAATGTGTACCCTTTGTAAGACTCGACCGCATAAAAGGCTTATGCAATCTTTTTCAATGTCCTAATTACAGGCCAATTTCTAGTCCTACAGTCATAGTCCTCTAGGCTCTAGACAAGCCTCTCTAGGCTTGTATGGAAAACGGGATTTCTCCTTTCATTGTACTATGCAACGACGAATGCCACAGCACGCTGATTGTTGGCGTAACATTATACAATGAATTGTATTAAAAGCACTTAAGGTACAATTTGCACCGGCCCTTAGTGCAATTATGTAGCTAATAGGTATCCATTATTTTTATGATTTGAACTTGTATTCTGAATGTGATGTTTCCAATAATGAGCCAGCTTTTCAATAATTCTTTTCAATAATATTATAATGTACTAGCGGGCCTACGGCTTCGTACGAATGCAATTAAGTTTCATCATATATAAAACCTTCCATAAAAATTATCTAACTGATAGTGAAAACCGCATCAGAATTCGTTGCTTGGTTTATTAGTTAGCGGATATACAGACAGACAGACATATACGGACAGCAACTTCAATTTATTCTTTTTATTTCAACTTTTTACAATTATTTTTTTGTACTAGAATTCCCAGTAACTGAATCATGGTTAAAGAAAGTATTTCCTTTTAAAAATAATGTCTAACGTGCATACACAAGTAATTTATTTTAATAAAGATATTTTACCGAGAGTTACAAGGCTCGGCCCGGTTTAGACGCAACTATCCAATATTTAATACGGAATTTATAATCTCTATATACAAAAATGACTCCCCATTTCCCTTGGTCACGGCATCACGCGTGAACGGGTAGACCGATTTTAGTTCGGTTTTCACTAATGGAAAGAGGGATAAATGGGAATCGTCATATATATAAAAATTACATTGGGCGGGTCGCTAGTCTTATATATAAACATGAATCCCTATTTCTCCTGGTCACGGCATCACGCGTGAACGGGTAGACCGATTTTAATTCGGTTTTTGCTAATGGAAAGAGGGATAAACGGGGAATGTTTTAGGGTATATAAAAATTGCACGCCGGGCGAAGCCGGGGGCGGGCCGCTAGTCTATTATAGAAAATCTTTGAAAGTTTTTTAATAAACAATTAATATTATTGTTATTTTATTAGCATCAGTTCTAGGTGCAGAACCGACCGTCTGTCCCAATCTACATCCGCGAAACTAATATGTGCAAGTTTAAACTTAGTGTTGCGTTAAAGTACATAAAATTGTGCGCATGCGATGTTGCAATGCATTCCGGTACACGCTGCACTTTTAATTCCCTATCGTCACGGTGCATTGCTGCTCTCTCGCGATAACGTAACATCGTAAAACATTGATTTTAACTCATTTCTTTCAGTACACTGTAATTCTTTCTCTCTGCGTTGTAAACATTTTTAAGACAAAACTAGACTTTATCCGCGTCCCTCTTTCTTAAGTTTTAAAACATTTGTAGCTACCCCACCGAGTGAATGTGTGGATTCGATCTTTATTGCTCATATATTTATGTCAGGCGTTTTCATGACGAACGGTTGAGAAGTTAAGGCGTGAAATCGTAACAAACAAACAAACAAACTCACTTTCACAATCATCCAGTGCTGATGGATGTAGGCCTCTCCCAAGACTCGCCACCATACACCTTACTGCAATGCCTTTCATGTCATCTCACCATCTGGTTAGAATCTTTTTAGAATTGGAAGACTCACGCTTCCAATTAGTGGCCTCCATTTTAGAACGAACTCGTCTAACCCATCGCGACAGATATGACCGGCCCATTGCCACTTCAGCCTGGCTATCTCTCGGCTATGTCGCTAACTTTGGTTCTTCGGCGAATTTCATAATTTCTGATCCCATCAAAGAAACTCGAGCATAGCCCGCTTCACAGCTCGCTGAGCGACTTTGAATTTGTGGACGAGTCCTGCCGTGAGAGGCCACGTTTCGTTACCGTACGTCATCACAGCAGGATTCACTGATTATATAACTTCGACTTCAGACATTGCGGCAGTAGCTTCCCGATGCAGCCCAACTCAGCTGGTTTCTGGACACTCAATGTTAGCATTTATAATATTAGTTAGGTTCTATGAATACTCTTATTTCACTCTTCAAAATTAGGAGTTAAAAACGAGTTTTATAAAGCACCTCTAAGCGCGAAGTCAGAGTACCAGCTAGTAAATATTAAAAATTAATCGTAGTAAGAAAAGGTTCTTTATTCTTTATATTTTCCACTTGTGACATTTATTAGTATTTTAATTTGTATGGCTTCGTCTAGCTGAAGGTTGTCGTAAAAATGGTGTAACTAGCTAATTTGGTAGCAGATAAACTAATTCCATTGAGATTGTGATCGCGGTATTAAAACCCAAGGTTGCCAATAACCGGTTCATTAAATTATCGTCTCGGTGGCCGCGAAAATATTTATACTAACTAGCTTTTTTTACGGGAGTACGTTCGCGTGTCTTTTTTAATTGTAACCTATGTATGTGTTAATTTGTAAAATATGTTAGTAATTCTGTTTAGTAGCAACAAACATACCAGTACATCCTCACAAATAAAGTGAGTGAGGGATGCCAGATCCCATTTCCTTATTCTTTCCCAATCCCTTATCCTTAATCCTACCGCTTATGTTATAGGCGGCGGAAGCCACCTACCATCAAGGGAACCTTCAGCCTGTCTGCCGATATTAACATTTAAAAAAATTGTGGGATTAGATCCTTTCGGCTGTTTAGGGTAAAATTAAAAATGTCTATGTTAGTCGAAACTATTTTTATTTATTTTTATAAATTTAATAAAAGCAGAAAGAAACTTATTATTGTTGCAAGAAAACAGAAATTACTGCTTTTTCTACATTTTGACATTCAAACAAGATGAAACAACACCGTTGTGTCCAGGACGGCTGATTACCACATAATATGTAACCTACAGCATTCGTATCCAAGCCATCATCTGGATACAGGTTCCAAATCGAGACAATAGACAGCTAGTCATTCTTATTTCATTTTTCACGATAATCTGTGACGGACAACCAAACGGAGCAAATAGGAGCGAGTTTGGAGGAATTGGCTTTGGCTTCCTTTACTAGCCCACAGAACCCTACCGCACGTATTCCGTTAATTCGCTATTGTCTTCTGAAAACAGGACTGTTGAGTGGAAGTCTATCCGACTTCCACTCAGAATTTTTTCTAAATGAATTTTCCTTTTTTATGTTCTCGAATTTTCGTAGCGTACTCGCAAACTTTTTTTATGTTTCAATCAGTTTTGGAAATAATTTATGCAGGGTCCGAAGTTGGAGTTTTTAAAAATGACGGCGAAACTTCGTCCCTTCAAATGGTTCGTGGGACTGCTGCACGTCGGAAGAAAGTGTCCTCTTATTTTATAACTTATTTTAATGAGATGGATTTTAAACAATTGTTTTGTAAAATGTACATTTATTTCTAATATATTAATACAAAAAATAAAATTAATAAATCATATAATAAATAATTTATGTAAGTAGATAGGTTACAATCTTCCAGATTAAATAAAAACGTTTTTTAAGAATACTACAAAAATAACTAATAATGATTTTTTTTTAAATATTATAACTAGATTTGCCTGCGACTTCGTCTGCGAAATTCACATGATCAGAATTTTATATTTCTTTTAAATAGGGCATACAACTAACTATCTGTGACATTTAATTTAAACATTGCTCTCTTTTGTGCCAAAAAATTCGAATTGCCCCAAAATAGAAGCTAGATCGATAGATCCTAAAGAATTAAACCGAACTGCTGGTCTTCTTGAAGAGGATTGCAGTAAATTCCTAAAAAAGAAGACCAGAGCAAACTAACAGCACATGTTCTTTTGTGTAGAGAACGTACGCCGAAGTCCGTTACCATTCTTTGAACATCCATCCATTCTGGCTGTTCGGTTTTTATCGCTCCTAACCGTCGATATATTCTATGTTACTTAATGACGAACATAGATGTCAACGAGGTTGTTGACTTGCTGTAGTCTGTGGCCATTTGTAAAAACATGATGGCGAAATTGATTTTAACGCCAAGCGCGTGTTTCTTTATCGGGAAGAATTTTAATTGTTGAAAGTGTATACGGGTTTTGTGCGACTTTTGTGACGGTCTATTAAATGAAGTTTTGCATCCGTGTCACGAGACAAAAAGAACAGTGATTTTATGTGGAAACGTCAATGTGACGACGGTTTGAGTTTTTTTGGAAAAATATTAGCACTAAAGACCTTTTGAATCGTCTGAGAGGCGACCGAACAGTGACGCATAATACTCTCGCAGCTACCTCTTTCAGATACCAACGAGCACCCTCAACATTAGAAATTTAGCAAAAGACGGTACGAGAAGACATTTTGGTGTGTCCTTTGTTTTAGTAGCAAAGACTAGTATTCATATTTAATGGTTGATTCGTTTATTCCGACAGGAGTAGACGCAAACACTGGCTTTCTTGTGTCTTTAGGGGACGGTAACCAACTGCCCCCAAGCTTATCGTCAGCAAGTCATACAAATGCTTCAGTATTCTCATATGTGAAATTGCCTTGCAACCGAGATAAATTTTCGCAACCATCACACTGGCTCACGCTTTTAAACCACATTCTCCGCGAATTTAACTCGTCGCTAAAGGTATGGTCACAGTGATAGCGGGTGAACATTTTTGAAAGTTAATTACGTCAATAGATTTTAAGTTTAACTTGTAAAAACATGGTTAAAAATAAGTTTGTAACTTGTAACATATATCAAAACTTATGTTCTAGGGTGTTACCTAACTAGTTTAATATAACGACAGATTTTTTTGTAGTAAGCGACAACAAACTGTCCACTTAATGGTAAGTGGCTATGGTTATTAAGATTCAGCCTAGAGCATTACTACTTCGTTGCCGAGCTTATAGAGTTTATATAAACTTTTTAAAAAGCTCTGTGTTGTAGCGAGATGTTTGTAAGGCCTACGAGTTAGGCTGGTAGTATGTGAATTGGCCATTAAATTCTCATATTAAGAATACTCCAGTTACACAATTTGTCTAAAAATAAATGTCTAAAAGATCTTAATTCCTATAGGCAATTCTAGTATAAAGTAATACAAGTAGGCGACATGTAGACACATTTACATGTAGTATTTAAAAATTATTTCATGTCCTAATAACTATTGTTTTTAATATCATAGCTGAAATTAGGAAGATAGCTTTATTCAGTTTAGAAAGGATTTTTGAAAATATCAACTGCTTGCCGGAGCGCATCACTAGTCCATACTAATATTATAAATGTGAAAGTAGCTCTGTCTGTTTGTTACCTTTTTACGCCTAAACCGCCTAACCGCGATCTTCATGAATTTTTCTATACACATTGTCAGGGATACAAGAAGGATTTTTTCATTCAGAAAAAAGTAAGTTCCCGAGGGATCATCTAACGCCTGTCAAAGCTATATAACTGCAATAAAAATGTTAGGCGTAACATTGCTCATATATTTAGTCAGGCGTTATTTTTTCATTTTTCGGCGCAGGCGAAGCCGCGAGCACCAGCTAGTTTACAATAAAATTCTTTAAAGTCTAGCAATTCCTTGATTGTAAACCAATTATAATAATTACAGTATACAATTTGATCTTTTTGGTACATTTTAGTACATTTTGGTCTGCCAAGTTACTACAAATATCTTCCATTTTTCTATTTATGACAAAATAATTTTTTAAACACACACAACATAAGTAAGGTAAGTGTACAAAACTTTATTTATTCCGTAAATGTTTTATTCATTTTTAATAAAATTTTAAATTTCATTCATCTATAAAAGTACATCGCGTTCATTTGCAGGAAATTAAATTAACGCTGTTACTTTGACCGCACCCTTATCACACCTACATGTCGGAAATCGATTGTTTAAGTACATATAATGTTTGAACAGTTTGAGTCTTGTATTTTTCCGCTGAAGCTAATCCATAAGTTGGAAGTTATATGTGTTATTACGAAATTAATAATTACCTACAGAATATGTAAGAACATAATCCTAGGCACCATAATTAATTATACGTTGATTTTGGAACTTCAGAAATGATAAACACATAATTACAAGGGATCTTATAAACTATCTTTGCAATAATATTGTGTAAAAATACTTTTCCTGTGGCCAGACAGACTGCCCGTTTTACAACAACGCAATTTGTCAAGAAACAAATTTTAAAATCACCTAGTTGAAATCTGTTTAAAAATTATATAGCATCCAGCATATATGCATGACGCATTCTTAAAGAAATCGTACTAGACAAAACAATAGAACAATTGTCTTCAATAGAATAATTGCTTAATGTTTATTTACAATAATTAAATATTGCCGATAGTATGAAGTGCACTCAATTCTGAATTCTATCAACTAACGAAATGTCATTTCTTATTTATTTTTAACACAAATATGGATTTTTTTAGTAGTGGCCAAGCATTCGCCTATCGCAGTCACCATTTGGGTAGCCGGTCTGGCGGCAGTAACCAGAAGATCACCGTGAAATAGCAGCATGTGTGCTGTTGTGTTTCAGTGAGTGAGTAAGGGAGCCAGAGCCCCTCCTTATCCCTTCCCTATTGTATAAGCGATAATTGTATACTGTATCCCTTCCCTACTAAAGTCGGAAGCACTTGCGCTTTTGTGTTATAGGCGATGGTATCCACCTACCATCTAGTGGACCGTCAGCCTGCTTTTTTTTCGTACAGTTATGTAACCTTTCATTTAAAAAATCTTTGTCAAAGATAGTACCTACTTTTAAAAGAAGTTATTATAAAATAATAAATTTTAAGATTTTTAATTTAAATAAGTAATAAATTTTTAATAATTATTATAACATAATTTATTTATTTATTATAAAATTTTGTATTAAATAAAATAAAAATATATACTTTATCTAATCACGGATCGAAAAGTTAATAAAAAAATAACCAAAATTTACATAAAATTACAATCTTAATCACACTAACATTACCTTTCATAATTATATACGACTTAGAAATTATTTATTTCTTAATTAATTTAAAGATTAGTGGATAGGGCCTCCTATTATGGTTTAAACAGTGGGTGTTAGTCAAAGATTTTCAATTGTATTGATCGAGCAAGATGAAAGAATCCGTAATGTGACATTTAGTTCCACGTGGTACAAAATCGCTCAGTGCATCGCTAACTTAGGCTATTTATCTACGCCATGGTCCTCCTGATTTCGGCGATCAGGAACATATTTTTGTAGGAAAATTTTTCCATTGCCCTCTATATGTATAATGGTGTTAGCGCACGTGAAAATACATACATTTATATACACACAGAGATATACATGTTTTTCCAGATAGATATATTTTATAAACAAGAAATTATATTATGCTACCTTATTTATATACATATAACTAGGTTATGGCTGTGACTTCGTCCGCGCTCCTTTTTCTTAGATGTTGAAATATTTATTGAATCTTTATTGTTCATATATTATTGTCAAGTGTCTTTTTTCCATGTTGCGGTCGGCAGACAGGCTGACGGTCCACTTGATGGTAGGTGGCTACCGTCGCCTGTAACGCAAGCAACGCTAAAGCTGCTGCAAGTGCGCTGTCGACTACAGTAGGATTAAAGGATTAGGGAAATAGGCTCTGGAATCCCTTACTCATTCAACGAAACACAAAAGCACTCGAGCTGTCGAAACGCAGTGTGAAAGTGGAAAGTCGAAACGCCACTACTTTCCAGATCCAGACCAGAGCCAACTTTGAAATTTTCAAAGTTGACCCAGCCGGGAATCGAATCCGGGCACCCTAGAACAGATAGGCAAGCACCCTATCCACTTATCCAACGAGCTCGACAAATTTTATATTCTCGACAATTTTAAATTTTATATTTAGTTTTGATGATCTTTCGGGAACAGTACTTTTTTCGAGATAAAATGTACCCTGTGTCCTGTATGTATGCAAAATTTAATTAATTAAGGCGTGAAAGCATAACAAACAAACAAACTCAATTTCGCACTTGTAATATTATTTAGGATAGCTTCAATCTCATCATAATTTGTAACGTTGGGCCCGTCCGCTGAGTATATCTTTATATTTTACATATACGAGAACAAAGTAATTATACTTGAGTTACATATTTCTAAGCAAGAACTGCATTGTTCAGGGTTTGTGTAAAAAGTTGCGGGAATGCAAAAAGGGTCATTGTATGAAAGGGCTACACATCTTTGAGGCTTTTGTTACATAATATATGATAATGCGGGTAAGAGAGACTGGAATTTTAAACAAACTTACCTTCGTTGTCAAGATGAAAATTTATGGACATATGCCACTGCTCATCGTTCCCTAAGTTAACACTTAATACGTACTTATAGTACTTATTAGTCTCTTCCTACTTCCTGTAATATTAAAAATGTTAAATTTTCTGAACTAAAAACTAAAAACTTCATCATCAAAGTATAACGTGTCTTGCTGCCGCAATAATTGATTGGAATTAAAATGTTCCATAATACGAACTATGTTCTACAGCTCAACTACTCAACTGGTTGAGCAATATAGTTGAGCAGTGGGGAAGAAGAAAACAAGCCATGACCTACTGATCAACTAAGTTGAGCGAAAAATAGTTGGACTATAGAGCAGAAAATGTTCGATAATACAACAAGCTCAACTGCTCAACTAGTTGAGCAATGGGAAGGAATAGATAACTTTAGAGTTTATAGAATTTTACCAGCTATGATCTATGACACGGGTTAACATGGAAATTATAGGCCAATTCATAAGGGTCCTTAAAGGTTAATGAGAGACCATGACCCAAAACAGAATCTAGAAATTGCATAAAGGCATGTCCTTTTGTTTCAAGTTGCATCGAGTTGATACCTCTGAGCTGGGATCAGAATTCTTTATAAATTGTTACATAGGCGAACTTGAATAATTCATGTAAACACCCACGCTGGTGACAGCTCACAAAAAAACTCGAATCGCGGTCAGGTCTGCACATCGAAATCCATTGTGAAGAAAGTTCATGAGAAGTGTACGATGAAGCAGAGAAGGTCTACGCCTGGCATTTAGTACAGATAGTTTCGCCAATTCAAATTCATGCGTTGTGAGTAAGCAAATACAACTTATTGAAGTTTCAACGCTTTGTCCAATAAAAAGACATGTAATTTGCATTAAAAATAATTTGAGTCGAGATAAAAACCATCCAATCTTTTAAGTTGGACCAAATAACAGATACTTACGAAGTTTGATCAAAGTCGGTTCAGTAGTTTCAGAGTTTATCGCGAACATACATCGTGACACGAGATTTTTATATATATAGATAGATATATAAGTGTACTGTTGTATTTCGTCTCGTAAGTAAGGGATACCAAATCTTATTCCCTGATCTGATTCCCAATCTCTCCCGCATCCCTAATCTTATCCCTCTGGAGTTGTTGCATCCCAGCTCTATCTTTAAAAAACTATCCTCACAATATTATATTATATAATAATATAACACTACACCGCAGTCTATTTTTATTGTAAAAGAGTTCACAGACAACGCTCAGCATAAACATATTAAAAATAAACCGCTGAATCACAGCATGAACAGTTAAATCCGAGTTCTGTTGTTTCATCCTCGCACACCCTCGAAGGGTAGAATGTAGCGAGACTTATCTATTTATTGTAAAACCACTGTAACCTATATTCAGCAAATAAATTTTATTATTATTATTATTATTATTATAATTGCACTACAACTCCTAAACCCACTAAAATAATAAACACGCGGCCCTCGCTGTAGTGATGGGCGGTGAATTGCTAAAGACTACTTTTTAAGTCAAAATATTGCATGCAACTTATAACATTTAAATGGAGTTTTGAGATTTAGGAACTATTCAGTACTTAATGTTTAAGTGGTCTTAATCGCATTATAATTAAATGAAGAATTACTGAATTCGACTAAGTTTCAGTCTTTTGCAACAGTCGTCATTTTGAAATACACCAAAAGTTCGGAATGTAGGTATATTTAATGAGAATGAACCAGTAAGAAACATCTATATTTGCTATACAAGTATGCTATAAACAAATAATCCTGATCAGCTCCATCACCCAAATAAACATTACACAAGTATTAGCCTTTTACGTTTTACTAGCTGAGCCCGCAACTTCGTACGCGTGGTATTCGGTATAGCACGTAACTTTTTTCTTTGCAAACCGATTGGAATGAAATAAACACTAAATTTTACAGGAAGCTTGCTATAACATCTCAATGGGTTCAAATCCGCCGTTTCTGACAATTCAATTGTCAGAACGCCGTTCAATTCACAAACGTACAAACAGAAAAGCCGACAGATAAAAATTCTAAAAACCATTTTTTTGTGACGTGTACAAATTGTGTTTTTGAAAAAATATTTAATTCACAGACACGGCTCGTTTGCGATTCTATTGCGAGTTCTGATCTTTTATGCAGTAGAAGTATATGCATTGATACGTGAAAAATCTCTTAAAACCACCGAAAGTACCAAACGGTTGGTATTCAACGTGGTACCTACACTAAATAATGTCTAAGACATACGGTCATCGAAATTCATGTTGTCCCATCACTAGTGCACCGTAATATTTTGCATAATTTTGCATGTAAGATCGCAGTTGGACTGGGAATTACACCTCTTTACATATAAAAACACACCCCGGGGTGTGTACGAGCGATACCAACATTTGAACTACACTCCTCTTACGTAATAAACAAATGCCTCCAGCTTTACAAAGCTCGGCTCACAGTGATTTATTTTGTCATATGTATTACTATGCAATCAGCCATTTCTTTTTTATATCATCGGATACATGTCTCAGCGAAATCAATATTCCAATAAATCGCTGACACGCGACAGGTGTTCGTTTTCATTCGGAATCGGAATGGCGGAACGTTGCCTACCCACCTGAACATGTCAATCTTCACTGAAAAAAGGTCTTTCATTGTTTAACCTACTACCACAATTTGCACGAAATAACAGTTTGTAAAACTCCGAGCTGCGAAGGCTATATCAATTAAGCAAGCAGCACAACTCGGGAGAAACTACTTAACATCAAATGAATTTAAAACGGATCTCTCGCAGTACAAAGACTTGTTAATAAATGTTTCAAAGGCGTACCAACACATTTCATTAAGTAAAACTAACAAATTTAAAATAGCTTAGATAGAAGGCACGACTAACCCCTCTGGCATAACCACGTGCAAATCCCGATCGGATCTGCACTTACCGACGGTAGGTGACGTGATGGTAAGTGGCTACCGTCGACTAACCCCTCTGGCATAACCACGTGCAAATCCCGATCGGATCTGCACTTACCGACGGTAGGTGACGTGATGGTAAGTGGCTACCGTCGTCTATAACACGAGCAACACCATTGGTTCTGCAAGTGTAAACCGATATTAAAGACTAGCTGAACTCGGCCACGCTTCGCTGCGGCCCATACGGCGGCGACGGCGGGGGACGTGCGCATGGGGCGCGCGGTACTGGACACTGCTTATATATAATACTATTTATCGTAGCGTGATAAATGGACTATTCAAAACAAAAAGATTTTTTCAATTCGAACCAGTAGTTCTTGAGATTAGCGCGTTCAAACAAACAAACTCTTCAGCTTTATAATATTAGTATAAATACGGGATTAGGAAGGTATAGGGGGGTGGGCTTTGAAATCCCAAACTCACTCACCGAACGAAACACACCGCACATGTGCTGTTATTTCACGGTAGTCTTACTGCCGCCAGACGGGCTGTCCAAATGACTGCGAAACGCGGGCACACTACTTAAAAACTTGTGAAGAAATTATTGGATGACGAGTGAAGTCTGTCCACTGTAGAGGAATGCTTATACGCAACAGTGGGCCATTATAAGAGCGGATATTTGTTACTCTTTCACGCCTTAACTACTCATGAAATTTAACATACACGTTGTCAGGGATACAGAAAGGACATAGGGTACCTTTCATCCAGAAAATATAGAGATGCAGACTACGTTTAAGAGGTCTTGGTCTAAAACTAATACCTATGTCATATTTTAAACGAATAAACAGCTATTTTTATATTAATGTGTAACGGGCAGATAGACGGTGGCACAGTGGCACAAGGGTCGCAATGGATATATTAAGCTCACGGTATGGTCACTTAGCGTGAAAGGACAGCTTGTTTGCTAATACGGTGCGTGGTCGAGCTATTCCCTCCATCGAGTAGTGGCTTGTGTCCTGTCATTAAGAAACAGTCAACCTGTCTGACGCGATTAATCCTAAAAAATGTGAGAATAAAAAACGCCTACTTAACTTATAGAATTAATTGTAAACCATAAACTGTTCCCACATTGATGATATTAATAATAAAGAGTGTTAAAAGATGATGTTTATTCGCCTCGGGAGTAATTCCTTCAACGTAATGAATAGGGTCGAAATACAACAAAGGCCAGCTCACACAAAGCGACGTTACTATTTCAGGAGTTCCATTATTTTATTCATTTGGAAGTTGCTATACTCAATGTTAATAATGTTTAATAACTCGCCTTGAACCGCGGCTATGTCTGCCTTCAAAACGTCAACATAAAAACCTTGCCCATGAAAAAATCTGGCAGTTAAGTTGCGCCAGTTTCGTTATGGCTTCCTTTTCTTTTAATATTAGAGTCGATAGTAAATTTTTATATCCCTTGAAATGGATCGTAACGCTGCTTGCCACCTTCGGCATTGCAAATGTGTTTATGAATGCCATCAATAAATGCATATCTACCTAATATCATTCAAATGTTTGTAGGCACTTTCAAATTGTGGTCACGCCAAGCAATTAAAAAAGTGAACTGTATTTTTCGCTGGTGGTACATGTAATTAAAGGACGAGGAAATTAAGGAAAATCTGTCACCTACCTCATGAATCACCGAGTCCTTGGTACTCCAGCGGCGAAGACCGTAACGGTCCCGTCACACAGAGTGCAGAAGCTCAAGAACTTGACCACTTCTATGATTACACTCGGAGCGGGAAGCGTGACCAAATAGATAAACTACAAGCACAATTGAAATAAATTAAAATGTCGCGGGTCGAGATATACGCGTGTTACTATTGCGATGTGTTTCGTAGATTGACTGCGGTTTCAAAAATTGGCCGTTTGCGCGGCTTGCGATGGTGACAGACATTGGACAGGTATATGGTAAGAGTGAGACAGCACACACCACAGCGAACTGTTATTAATTAATTTAAATTGACGTCAAAGGGATTATCTGCTAAAGGTTTTTGTCTCGCGGTGAAACCAAAAAAATATAGCACTTACTTTTTAACACCGTACTGCGCCTTGTACTTAAGCCTTTAAAAAAAAGAGGTGACGGCTCGCCGCCCTCACCTTTCTCGGTCCCCTTTGTCGTCATACCCCCGCGCCCCTGTACCGCGCGGGCAAAGACTCATGTAAACGGTCTATCTATAGAAACTTCATCCCGCGGACGCGCCGCGCCAACTATAGAACTTAACCTGATATAGAACTTAGGCAACAGTAGCCATCTACCATTAGGTAGACCAACAGCCTGCCTATCACCCAGCCTAAATCTAAATCGTAAATCTAATCGTAAATCTAAAGTTTAAAATTCATCATAGACAAACAGTAAAATTAAATCCGGTTAAAGATAAATGTTGAAACCTCAAATTAACGTCTGTAAACAAATAAATTGCCTTCGAGTTAACTGCCAGGTATAAACGGTTTAATGAGTGATTATTAGTGTGGGAAGCGATGTCACCGCGGATCTAACTACCCATAAACACCGTCTTATACTTAATAACACTAATTCACATTACGATCGTCCTTGCTCATAAAATACATCTAGAGAGATGTCAGTCTTTTTTTTCTCGGCAGGCATGCTGACGGTTTATTTGATGGTACGCCATAAGTTTTTTTTGCAAGTGCGGAGGAGGGGATAGGGGGAAATGGCATCCCTTACTCACTCGCCTAAAGACAACTTATGACTGTGGGACGCAAAGTGCCCGGCTACTACTAAACCCTTTTATTTTTCATTCATAAAATATTCAATTACTCCTTCTGTATCTTTTCCTTTCTCTTCGTAAATTAGACATTGTTTTAAACGGTCTATTTTTATTTAAAATATTTAAAATTAAACATATAAAAAATTTATTTCAATTTTCGATTGTTTTTGTAATTTTAGTAGTTTCCCAAAAAAATAATAATGACATTTGGAATTTGTTAATGACAAATTGTAGTAAATAAACAATTTCATTATTGCCTAATGTTTTTTATTTTATTGAGAAAATTATTTATAATTTTTAAAGAAGAAATAATTATATAACTAATATTAAAAAAAAAATCTTTAAAATTTATCAAGTCAAATTGTATTCTTTTTTTAATATAAATCTGAATTGTTTATAAATTTTTAAACAAATGACTTTTTTTCCACGTCATTTAATGCATTTTTAGATGCAAAAACGGCAATAGCACAACATAAGTTGAAAAAAAAAATAACAATTTTTTCTGGATTCACTGAGGCAAATGACATTTACTATAGAACTCGCTGGCGGCGGATCCAATTCAGCAGGCCTAGAAATGGTGTTTTTTTATTTTTACCATTAGAACATTACACAAAAAAAAATTTTTATTAATACAATTTTTTAATCTGATATTAACTTATTAATAGGTACAGGATTCATATGTGTGCAATAAGCCGTTTTCGAGAGAATTTTCAATAAAGGTCAAATTCTTCTTGTGTTCTAACTTTTTTTGTGGAGTTTCTATTACTTTAACGAAAATTCTAATTAATACAATTGGTTCTTCACATAATATATATTTTCTTCAAAGCAATTGTCTTGTCCATTTCTTGTAACATCTTCATTAAACAATGGATATTTTTAGTATTTAGCGTTTGTCTCCCCCTTAATAAACAACTTTTAAAAACTTTCATAGTGGAACCTTATTAAGTATATACCTAAATAAGAAGAGCTCCACAAAACTAAAAATATATACAGCTGTAATTTAAACAATAATGCCATTTTCAATTTGTTCATTGGCTTGTTCATTTTTTCCACAATCACAAATACATGCATTCTATAGTTAACGAGTTGTTAATTGATTCTTTTGGTTTTGATATGCTTTGATGTATTTACAACAGAATTATCTATTTTATTTTGTATTGAATTAACTTAACTTATCTTAAGTTTTGAGCGATAATTGGATAACTTATAATTGGATAAAGACAATATTGAACTTTTATATTTTGTTTGAAAAGCACTTTTGCAAGATCACGTATGTTTCATGGAGAAGGCTTTTATGCCTTTCAAAATATTTTCGACCTTAAATGTAATCATCTCAATATGAAGTTGACTCTGGTCTGGTTCTGGAAAGTATAGTGGCAGGGCACACTGTGTTTCGCAATCATTTTGGGCAGCCCGTCTGGCGGCAGTAACCACTCCCTTACAGAAGACCACCGTGAAATAACAGCACGTGTGCTGTTGTAGTTCGATTAGTGAGTATGGGATGCCAGAGCCCATTTTCCTATCCAATCCCTTATCCTTAATCCTACTTTAGTCGGCAGCGCACTTGCAGCACCTGTGGCGTTGCTCGTGTCATAGGCGACAGTAGCCACCTACCATCAAGTGGACCATCAGCCTCTCTGCCGACCTTAACATAAAAAAATGATCTTAACATAACTATTGCACGTGCATTATTTAGAAATAAGGCATCATCTATATCTTATATATAAAAATGAATCCCTATTTCTCCTGGACACGGCATCACGCGTGAACGGGTAGACCGATTTTAATTCGGTTTTCGCTAATGGAAAGAGGGATAAACGGGGAATGTTTTAGGGTATATAAAAATCGCACGCCGGGCGAAGCCGGGGGCGGGCCGCTAGTCTTATATATAAAAATGAATCCCTATTTCCCTTGGTCACGGCATCACGCGTGAACGGGTAGACCGATTTTAATTCGGTTTTCACCAATGGAAAGAGGGATAAACGGGGAATGTTCTTATATATAAAAATTGCATCCCGGGCGAAGCCGGGGGCGGAACGCTAGTATATATATAAAAATGAATCCCCATTTCCCTTGGTCACGGCATCACGCGTGAACGGGTAGACCGATTTTAATTCGGTTTTCACTAATGGAAAGAGGGATAAACGGGGAATGTTCTCATATATAAAAATTGCACCCCGGGCGAAGCCGGGAGCAGGTCGCTAGTTGAATTTATAAATATTATCTATATTCAAATATTTATCTTCTGTTAAATTCGCAACGTCTTCGCTATTACAGTTGACTGTTAGTCAACTCACGGGAAATGTAGCCTAAACGGGAGGGAATATGGTTCCTTTCAACTTTATCGCGGAGTTCAGTTTAATTTTAAACCAAATTTCCAAATAGTAACTTATAAATTGGACACGGGCAGATATAACGACAAAAAAAGTCTTCAAGATACATTTTTTATTTTATTTAGGTAATAATTTAAAAAAGATTTTTTAAATATTTCTCTCAGAATAAAAAGGAAGAATCGCGTCTAGACAACACAGTAGATATAACAATAAAAAAAACGGGACAAGTGCGAGTTGAACTCGCGTGAAGAGGGTTCCGTACGATGTTACCTATCCGCACAATATTGAGTGATTGGTAATGTTATTTTAATATCTTGGACTTCTTATAGGTTTTCCTATAATCTATAAGTAGAAACTAATTTCTGTATTTTTTTCAAAATTTTAGGTTCAGTGGTTTCGGATATGAAATGGTCGGACAGACGGACACACGAGTGATCCTATAAGGGTTCCGTTTTTTTATTCAGACGTGCGGAACCCTAAAAAGGTCCCACGGTTAACCTAATGAGACAAGTCGTTAATATACTATACGCAACTTTAGGTTCTGCCATAAAGTCGCTAATGTCATTCAAAAATATCAATTTTCGGCAGTCGACTTGGTTATTAGTGGTCACCGTAGCCTATAAACAAACAAGATCGTGATGAATGTTAGTATGTTGATAGGATAAAGGCTATAGTGAATGAGAACAGGGTGTTTATGGATATATGGAGCAACCGGCCCGACACAATCTCACTTAAAATTTTAAGCCGTCCTAAAATCTAACTCAAATTTAGAGTTTAGCGTGCAGCACCTAAGAATTTTTGAGCCTGAATGCATTGCATCTTAAAACATGCGAACATCAGGTAGGATGGCCCCTCGACAAAGTGTGATAGAGGGCGTATCTAGGGCGAGCTACGCGAATGCGGAAAATAATCTCTGGCATCCTTCGCAACAGCACAAGTGATATTATTTTAGGGTACTCTTGTTTTTAATGGTTAGAACCCAAAACATCTGCATAGTGCCCAGCCACTAAGTATGGCGTTGCAATATGTGTAATTGTGTATCTCACTTCTGCTGCACTGCGTAGCAATCTCGTAGCAGTTCGTAGCAGTGGCATAGCAGGTGTTTTTTATGTCAATGTCGCCAGACAGGTTGACGGTCCACTTGATGGTAAGTGGCTACCGTCGCCTATAACACAAGCAACGCCACAGATGCTCCAAGTGCGCTGCCGACCATAATAAGATTAAGGATAAGGGATTAGGAAGGGATAGTGTAATGAGCTTTGGCATCCCTCACTCAATCACCGGAACACAAAAGCACAGAGGCCGTTTTACGGTGTTCCTCTGTATGGAGGTGGTTTCTACCGCCAAAAAGCAGAGGATTGAAAAGGACACATTATACTTCTATTTTTTCACTTACTCTACATATATTACGAAATCAGATTTTGGTAAGCGCCATCTGCTGCAAAAATCTAGCTAATAAATCCAACGGAATTATGTTAACGGATACTATTAAGGCGAATCATAAACCTCAGACATTTTTTTAAAAAACCTCCTCCCCCGCTTATTAGCCAACGGCGCCGCCGAGAGTGGCGTGCCTGTTTGTGCACGCTAATCTAAGAAAGGGCTTAACCGATTTTAATGCGGTTTTCACTTATGTATTTTAGCAAGCTTCCCGTAACATTTAGTGTTTGTTTCATTCCAATCGGTTTACAAACAAAAAAGTTACGCGCTATACCGAATACTACGCGTACGAAGTTGAGGGCTTAGCTAGTAATGAAATAAATTTATTTATTAACTAAAAATATGGCCTATAGTTTAGTTACAAGGGCTATAATATACATTATCTCCTACTGACTACCACCTATACCACCTAAAACCATTGACAATATCCATAGGAGCGGAGTGGCGTGATCGACTAGTATGTTAGATCTTGACTACTTAATTGGGATAATTTATATTTTATATTATAGCGACCAGCGTAAAACTTTGACATAATTGTGTATGCATTTAATGATAGGTTTATGTGCACAATAATGATTGTTTTACTACACATTAATCGAGGTCTCATTCAATGCCGATATTGTATATAAGCATTATACCTGAAGTTATTTTCATCGAGCTTGTTTTATATTGATCAATTTAAAGGAGGACAGAGCCGCGTTAATATATAAAATTGAGGAAAGTAAATGGTAGTCAAAGAAGAGTCGTGAAAAAAAAATTGTCACATTAGTGTACTTGTAGTAAAAAAAATTTTTGCATAAAAACTAATCCAAACGGAACCTCTATTAAAATTTAAAACCTTATTATTCGTGTTTTAATAAGGATTTTGTTGAAAATGATATAGATCATTATTGGTTAGTTATTATATTATTAATTATTTGTTTTTATAAATTACTAGCGACCCGCCCCCGACTTCGCCGGGCGTGCAATTTTTATATAATTATATGAACATTCCCCGTTTATCCCTCTTTCCATTAGTGAAAACCGAATTAAAATCGGTCTACCCGTTCACGCGTGATGCCGTGACCAAGGGAGAAGATTAATAAATTTTGCCTTCACATTTCCAATTATTATTTGTAATTTTAATTACAAACCTATTAGGTCGGGAAAACAGTTTCTTCGCATTTTATATGAAAATTGAAGACTTTTTTTTCATAGTTTATTTACAGTATATATTGTGCCATTTTGTTCGATAGTATCGATGTAGTAACATGATCCCGTTGCTGCAGAAATGTGGGGACTTCTGATCAAAAGAACGCAACCCCTTACAGAAGACCACCGTGAAATAACAGCATATACGTGCTGTTGTGTTTCGGTGAGTGAGTAAGGGATGTCAGAGCCCATTTCCCTGTTCCCTTCTAATCCCTTATCCAATCCTACTGTAGTCGGCAGCGCACTTGCAGCAGCTGTGGCGTTACTTGTGTTATAGGCGACGGTAGCCACCTACCATCAAGTGGACCGTCAGCCTGTCTGTCTACATTTTTGGCAATCCTCTCTTGATGTTAACCTGACACTGCCTAAAGAATTCTGAAGAGACCGAAACAGGTGGATATCTAAAGGTGTAAGTCAGGGCTATATGGCGGATGCATTAACACTTCCCAGCCAAAATCTCTTAATTTTTGCCGAGTGGCCAAAGATGTGTGTGATCTAGCGTTGTCGTGATTAAAGACCACACCCTTTCTATTGATCAATTCCGGCCGCTTTCTCTCAACTTCTTGCTTTAATCTCAGCAGTAGTTGACAGTAGAGATCCTAATCGATGGTTCTGTCAGGAAGTAAAAGCTCATCATGAACAATATCCTTCCAATACCACCATACACACAGCATCATTTTATTGTGAGTTAACCCGGGTTTTGGCACAGTCTGTGAAACCTGACTGACATTTGACTATGACTTTTTTCGCACGGTCTTGTACGTGATCCGCTTTTTATCACCAGTTATAAATCTCTTCAAAAAGAGTTAAAAAATAAATTAATAAAAAAATTGTCTCGGTCGCATCACGAGTACTACACGTAATAACGTGACTTACGCGCAAATGTTATATATATATATAATTTTATTTGATAACAGATATCGTCCAAACATATAAAACATGTCATATAACTAGGTTTATAACATATAAAACATATTTATAAATATTTCATCTTAAAGTAACTTCTTATAAAATACAGCTAAGCTTGTCTTTGGATGAAAGCGCGTCTCTCTTTTATTTCAATTTTGACACTGTTTAATTTGGACGTGCTGTGTGCACATGTTTTGGGTTGCTGTCTAGTACATCTCTATGAATAATTCTTTTTACAATTAATCTTCAATGACAGCATCCTGTTTTGTGTACCTCATATATAAATAAATAAATAAATAGTCTGGACTGTTAAAATTTCTGTTTTATTACACTTTTAAATTTACATGTTTGTCAGTGTTTACTATCATCGGCAGCGTATTTAGAGCAGCTGTGGTGTTGCTTATGTCATAGGTGAAGGTAGCCACTACCATCAAGTCTACCGACAGCCAGTCTAATGCCCTTGACATTAAATTTTTTTTTCCAATGGGCGAGGAAACTTCTCGAGGCTGAAACGAAGAAAAAATCATCGAAATTAGTCAATCCGTTCTAGAGATAACATACAAAATGTATGAGAAAATGGGTTTCACTTTTTTTTTTTTTTTTGATGATTTTCCCGATGTTTTAATAGTTATTCTTCGGAGCGGAGACGAATTCAACAAATCAAAGATCATAAAAATTTGTCCTGCTGTTTTTGACTTATAAGTGATGTAACTAACACGAGTTTCGTTTATAAATAGATGTGTATGCGTTGACATACATAATAAAAGATTCATTGATTTTCGTAAGCCTTGTTCGGTGTGAAGCTAACTTATCGAATAATTGGCAGAGCCCATTTTCCCAGCCCATCGTTGCTGTGACGTTGCTGGTGTTACAGGCGACCTACCATCAGTGGATCATGATACTAAGGTCAAACCTTGAACAGTTGTTCGCACTATTAGTTTTTTTTATGTTAAGATCGGCAGACAGGCTGACGGTCCACTTGATGGCGTTACTTGTGTTATAGGTTACCGTCGCCTATAACACAAGCAACGCCTAAGCTGCTGCAAGTGCGCTGCCGATAAGGGATTAGAAGGGGATAGGGAAATGGGCTCTGGCATCCCTTACTCACTCACCGAAACCCAACAGCACAAGTGCTGTTAGTTCACGGCGGTCTTCTGTAAGGGGGTGGTTACTGCCGCCAGACGGGCTGCCCAATAAATGACTGCGAAAACGCAGTGTGCCCGGAACCCGGAAACCCTAGAACGGAGCGTTAAGGCAAGCACCCTAACCACTCACCCAACGGGCTCGTCGAACTATTTGAATTCGATTAAGTATAATTCAAATATAGAAAACTCGGCTTGTTTATCTGGTGCCTGTTGTCTGCTGTGACAAGCGATTTAATTAATACGTAATTCGATCCCGTAGTCATATTGCACAAGCATTTTACATCGGACGGGCGCATGAATGTGTACTCCCCACACTTTGATATAAAAACCTCCACTGGTGGATACTCGGAAGCCGTTATGGCGTGTGCAAGTAATGTAATATGAAGATATTCTTCCTATAAGCGCCGAACGAGAGCCCTTCTTTTGATGGCGTCACACGTCTTGTGTCTGTGGGAACATTTCTCCCCTTATCATTTTAATTTTTTCAAACAACTGTGAATGTCTGCCTATTGTCCCTAATGGTGCACGTGCACAATATATTAACGTCTGTTACGCGTGGGGACTACCAGTACACTGGACTACGCAGAGTCCAACATCCATTGCCTACTTTTACGTAATACTGTGTCGCTAAACAACCATTCTCATTTTGTGAATAAATTTTTTTTAAGGTAAAGGATGGCATTGAGGCACATTGAGGTCGGTCCTCTAGAATTCCTTTTATTTTCACAATTAGTGATTGATTATTGATCAAATGGAGTAATCATTTGATTACTCCATAGTGTATTGTCCGTGCTAAATCCTCGCTAATACCTTACTTACATAACAAAAATGGGTTATACTCATCACATAGTTTACGCTTTTTCGAAATAATATTTGCATTTAACTTTTAACAGCCAAAATAAATAATTTGCGGAATCCTGGGGACATATCCCTAGGCGCCCACTTTAGCGATCGTTGTTCTCGAATACCAGCCAAAACCAGCCACGCCAAAGAACGAAGGTACCATATGTTCTTTGTAGGGTTCATCATCATTCGCTTTTCTCATTCATTATAAACCTTTTTGTTTCCTTTTTATAATGTGACCTTTTTATTTACTTATATTACAATGATAGACGAGCAGAGCATTCTGGAGAGAGAGCCTTAAAGAGAAGGTGTACGGAATATATATGTAAAAGAGATTCAGATTTTTTTAAAAAGGAACCAGAAAGGCGATCGAGCTGACGATTTTATGATTATCACATCTAGACTGAACGAATCCAACTCTTATTTTTAGTCGACGAAATATCCGCTTATACCCTATCTTTACCTGTGAACCTGTCGAAAAAGGGAATAAAGCTACTCCAACGGAAGATCCAACGGAAGACGTGATCAACGGAAGATATAAATATCTAAATATATGTAAATATATAAGGACTATTAGTCTAAGATCCGAACTTAAAACGACCTTCACCGAGCTGATAATAGAATGAAACATATTTTATAACAAATTTAGTATATTAGAAAATATGTCAAGAATGGGTTGTCCAAAAAAATCTGGACAGACTATTTTTAATTATTTAAAAAAAATTTTTTTTAATTAAATGTTGCAACATCAAGATAATAAGAAAATTTTTACCTGACTTAAAATACTAATTAAAAATTAAAAATATTAATTATAATACTAAAATATTAAACAATATAACATCAATAACATCATATATTTTATGGATGTTGCCAACTCCCTGAGTCACGATCTTGACCTTTTTAACGACGCATTTTCCAAAATTAAAAGACTGCCTTGTCCGTGGTTCAGATAATTAACATTATTTTCGACATTTATTCCAAATTTCCAATTTAATTATATTTCTATGTTTAATTTTTTTCTTTTTTTTTCTAAATTCTTTGCCGGGATGCTACTTTGACTTTTATTGGCGTAGGCTGTGCCTCCTATAATTACGGCAACTGCCATGTTCTTTTTTTTCGTCCTTTGCTGTATGTTTTTTTTTGGTACCTGCCTCGTTGGAGGCCATGTAATAATAAATAAGTAAATTATATAAATATCTAATAAAAAATATAGTAAGTATCATAATTTTCTATGTTTTCCTCGGTTTTTTACTTGAAAACTGTTCGCGATATATCCACGCCTAGAAGTTTGTCTTTGTATTGGCGGCAAAGATATTAAAAAACAATCTTATTTTTGTCTTTGTTGCGAACAAGAGACGTCTCTGTCGAGGATTTGGTCGTGACAAGGCATTTAGATCAAATAAATAGATCAGGATAAGTTATAAAGCAATTAATTTGCCTATAATTAATTGAACAGAAACCTTGTCCCTTTTATTATAAAGTACAGGAAGAAGAACCTCAAAGAAAACCTTTTATAAATGTGATCATAAAATAAAATTACGAATGTTCAAGATTTGTAAGGCAGGAATTGTTAGAAAAGTATCTCATCTGTAATGGATGTTTGATTTTTTTAGATTAATTTTTAACGCAAAAACGATACCTTTTATTCTTTCAATAACGCTTCAGGTTGACTTTGTCAATATTATGATATTTCATATGAAAACAATTCAAATTCCAAAATCGTTACGAAGGGCGATATTTCTTTAAAGCAAACCTAACAATAGGGGATCGGACAAATTTTCAGAAAGTGTTTTAAATTAATCTTCATGGATATTTATTCCCATCAAAAATACTATTTTATTTATTTATAGCCTTTTAGGCACTCTAATCATGTTTTAATATTGTTTGTTTGAAAATGTCGCCAAAACGCACGATAGTTCATCTGAGAGCGCGCAACATCATTTGTGGTCATATCATAACAAAACAGTTGCATTGGCATAAGACAATGATTGCCCACAAATGACGTCACGCGCTGTGATTGGTGTTTCAGTATAGATTAAAAATATTGTAAATAATAAAATTTCATTTCTTCATTTAAAAATATTTAAATAAATTATATTAAATTATTATTCGACAAATAATCGTAAAAAATTATATATTTTCTTTCTAAGTACATTTTAGATTTTAATCTGATTACTGTCCGATCCCCTATTATATATTTAACGAGTACAAGGACCTAAACTTACATTTATACAAAGCCCATTATTAGAGAAAATGATAATTTCAAAACATGAACATACAATAAAAGCAGGAAACAACTAGAAGAATAAATAATAATGTATATTCAAAAAAGTGACTGTACAGAATAATTGAAATGCTTGCGTGTGTATGAAGCACTCTAGTAGGTATATTTATAAGTAAACGGCAACTGAGGAAATATATAACTATCTATTGGATCAATAATATAATATTTTATAGTTTTAAACAAGTCATGACGATGTGTGTGTTTCCTATGAGCCAATTCACTAAAATATCAAAGATAGTCTAGCTACCGTACCGAGTGAGGGTGTGGAAATAAATATATATTGAAATAGCTCTGAAAAGAGCTGTTTATCAGCGTAGCTGTGTATATTTATTTGATCACTATCGATAGATTCACGACGGAGGATGAATGGGAGCCAGCAGCACCCGTCACAGCCACCGCTTCGGAATTTCAATGATATTGATTGGCTTGTCGACGATATGTTGTCTCCTCGGCGTCTGCGGCGCAAAAGGGCAAAACACCTACGCGGCCCATATTTATATTGTCGAATCGCTGCGGAGTGTGCGCGCGCGGATACAAGCAAACATCACGTGCATACCGTGGTTTTGCTGTCTCGGGCAACGGCAACAGGCATACGTCGTCGCATACTTAATACCTATCGGCATGCCAATGTAAAAACTGTATATAAATAGGGTAATATTAGAATTAAAGACATTCCTCTACATACTACCTACGGAGTATTATTTCACCAACGAAATTGCCAATATCAGTATTATTATATTACAGCCATATTGACTAAAAACGATTATATTAGTTTGTAGGTACTTAGTTCAAAAATAACTTACATATCTAAACATCTAGACAGGAGTTAGGAGCTAAAATGCATCAGTGCAAGCTGCTAGTCTCAGTATATAAGAAATAAATAAATAAATTAGATTTTACCAGCTTAGAACTTAGAACATAACATACTTAGAATTTCAAAACTCTGCGCTATGTATCCAAGTCGGCATATAATTTAACTTTGAAGAATCTATAAAAAAAAGTAGCGTTATCAACTATAAAGCATTTAACAGGTTATAAATCTAATTTCACGAGCGACCTTTACATAAAATGATTTTATTAGTTGGATGGGGGGAAGAGGCTGTACGAGGCTTTAAATAATACGAGATTATTGACCCAATTACTCAGTGTCCCGAGGTTAAACGATGCAGGTACAATATTCAACAATAACCGCCCTGAGTGGCTGAACTCAAAGGGCATAAAAGCTTGATATATCAAGAAAAGCTAAAAGCTGTTTCTACTCTGAGTTGACTGTCTGCTGTTTGAACTTATATTATTATTCGGTTATTTTGAAATATGTTAGTTGTAACAACCCGCAACTTGGTGGCCCGTGCTACACTGGGAATTTTTAATTGCACGTACCTTGGACTACCACTTGCACTCGATGATCTCCACCCGGTGCAGGAATTTCTTGGTATTAAGAATGGAAGTTCGCGCACGCGGCAATCTTTCACCGTTGGGATGGCGGATACGGCGGCGTGTGTCGTTTGTTTTCGCTCTAATATTTTCTCCCTTTTTTACGGGAACCACGTGCATGACAACTGTCATTGTCACTGCGCGAATCCGACCGTTAACCGTCGTTCATCAGTAGCGCAAAATTTGAAATTGGACGAGAGTCCGTTACGGTAACGGGACATTAGTGTTTATGTGTATGCAGCAAGGCACACTGCTTGCCTCTGTCTTAAACTGGGTAGAGCATTCGGTGGTAGTAATTACCCCTTACAAATTACAAGTGTGCTATAGTGAGTAAAGGGTGTCAGAGCCTTTTTCCCACATTTGGCCTTTGCAACTCTTCTTTCGTTTGCCATTCTTTTTTTTTTTTTATGAAATCGAGGTAGCGCTTGACCACTATCTCACCTGATGTGAGGTGCAGATGTGGCCGAAGGTGGACCACGCTTACCTAGTAAATGCCCATTTACCCTAGTTTTGAAGACCCCGAGGTTGTAGTTCTGTGGGAACACAGACGCAGGCAATGAGTTCCACTCCTTAGCAGTTCGAACAAGGAAGGTGGAACTGAAACGCTTTGTTCGTGATCGAGGTACATTGACCACGAAGGGATGAAACCCCTGCCCACGTCTAGTGGTCCGCAAGTGGAACGGTTCCGGTTGGATTAAATCGTACAACATAGATGCACACTCTCCATAGTTTAGACGATAGTGTTTGAATTTTTCCTCCCTGTTCACCTCTTACAATTTACTCTAGAATCTGTATAGATGACTATGTTGTTGCAGACATTCTGCCCTCGACGTGACTGGGAACTCCAGCAGGGATAGCGGCTCGAGATGGCAACCGGACGGTGACAGGTTCGTCAACTTATTTCAATATTCTGTCCATTTATTCGTTATTTCTCTCAATCATATACGTACTCCTAGTGCGTAATATTGAACTCATATCAATCTTTTCTCCCTGCTCTACCTATGTTGAGTGCTGAAAATTAAAATGGCTTACAATTAGAGGTAAGAGAGTGTCTTTGCCATGATTAAAGTTATAATTGTTATGCAAATTCAGTGTGAAGTTGAGAAAGTTTCCGAGCAGACGCCCTCCCCCAAGAAGACGATCCATCACAATTGTTTCTGTAGCGATCGAGTTCACTTTGACAACATTACTTCATACAATTAAGGCTTTAATCTCCATTATACTTTCGCATCTCAGAATTTGCTTGTTTTACATTAAGATAGGAGTCTAATTATGGAACTCTGCCTGCTATATACCACAGTAAAAAATACTAATAAAATTTTTGCACTAAAATAATGAAAAAAAATTTCACTTAATTAAATATATTAACTCAATATTAGATGTGCCTTACGTTTAATTTAATAGTAATCGGATACGGTCTCTCTTCTCTCTTCTCTGTCTTCTTCTTCTGTTTGTCTCCCAACAATCATAGCGTGATGCTATTAACTCAAAAACATATCTCAAAAATTAAGCTATCGAATAGAAAAAGAAAAAGAAAATGAAAAAGAAATAAATTACATATTATTACTTATTTATTTTTTGCTATTCTGGTGTCTTTTGTGGACTTATTCTTTCTAAATATTTTTAAGTAGATTTATCTTTTTACCTAACTGTTAGTTAAAGCGTGGTTTAATGTTAGTTAAATTTGAAGCCATTTTTAAATTTCATGTAATTTCCCAAGCATTTTGATACAATAAAACAGTTATAACAATATTGAAGCTTTTTTATTTGTATAACTTACTAACAATAGAGCTATTAGATCTATTTGTACATGTTATATTAATTTCTATGGACCCCTTTTCGGTGAAAGCCTCCTCCAGCCCCCTCCATTTCTCTTTGTTTTTACATGCATCCAATGGTTCCCAGTGAATGCAATAATTTCGTCTACCCATCGTTTTTGTGGTCTACCTTTATGTCTTTTTCCTGTAGGGCCTGGCCATTTCGTTGCCTGCAACGTCCACCTCCGATCCTGGTATCGCGAGATATGGCCTGTCCACTTCCATTTAAAACTTAAAGGCCTATTTAAGAGCATTTATAATGTTGATTTTATTCCTAATATTCCTAATACTATTTATTGTCTGATTTTTTCTTAATTTTAGTAAACTTCTCTCCATGGCTCGTTGGCAGGTTTTAACTTTATTTTTTACTTTATCAGAGAATTTCCATGTTTGGCTAGCATATGTAAGGCTTGGGAAAATACAAGTGTCCATTATAATAATAATAATAATAATAATAGCCCTTTATTCCTAAACATAGGGTTACAATAGGTCCCTAAGTTCGGTGTGCCTTTTGGCATAGGCCTCCTCAAATTCCTTCCAATGGGTCCTGTCCCTTGCTACTCTCAACCAGAATGGTCCCGCTGTCTGTTTCAAGTCATCTTCCCATCTCCTGACTTGACGACCCCTACTTCTTTTGCCATCTCTTGGTTGCCAGAGGGTGAATTGCTTGCTGCATTTGTTGATGCTACGCTACGCCACCCCATCAACAAATGGAGCAAGCAAGTCACAAGTGTCCATTACATTTTTTTTAATCTTTGGACTAAATTTTCCTTTTAGTATTTCCTTCTGCGACCAGATTTTTTTCCAAGTCTTTGTGATCCTTTTGTCAACTTCATCTTCATTTTTGGGTATTTTTTAAAGGCAGGTCCTTTTTTTCGAGATAAATGTAATCATCCACATACTCTATTTCATTGTCTGCCACATGGATTGACCTTCTTCTACTATTAACTTGAGTTCATGGGAAGTCCTACTTTTTTACTCTCTGTGTCCAAATTTTGGATCACTTGTTTAAGGTCAATCGCCAGCTCTATGCGTATATCATCTGCGAACCTCAGGTGCGATGCCCAAATAGTGGAAATTCCTTTGTTTTTTTCAGTTAATTTTTCGAAAAATAATTTCCAATACAGCTATGAACAACTTCGGCGACAAACGATCTCCCTGTCTAACGCCTTTTTCTATTTTTTTTAAGTAACTTTTAAACATCAATTTACCTTTACCACGATTTTGGAAAAAAATAGCCAAGATGATGACGATCTTGAGAATAAACCACGAAAGAAACTCAGGAAACCATTCTTTTCGTCATTTTTAAAATAATATATAAAACAATTGCAAATATTATACACAAAATACAGTATGATCTCAGGATCGTTTAAATCCAGGCTTCATTATCGCTTAAATAAATCAGCGACTATAATAACTTTTCGAACAGAATTTGGTTCTGATTACACTGATTGTCTGATTATCTCGGGAAGTTTATTATAAAATTGTATAAATTGACCCATAAAAGAATTACTATCTTGTGGAGACGCGTTTTATATAAATGAATATAATTTTTGAATCTAGTATTGAGATTGTGACTATGAATAAATTTAATGTCCGATTTGTATTATTAAAGGAAGAAAGAAAGTGTTTGTTTCACTAGAAAACATATTGTCATGACCTACCTATTGGATTAGTTTTCGCGATACTGAACCGATTGTCTATCTCCACTACCCACATTTCTTAATATCGCCACAGTTTATCGTTTGGGATAGAAGCGTTTCAACTAGCAACTCGCTGCGCTTTGCCTCTTTCAATCAGCTCCATCAATAAAAACCATATCGAAATCCGTATCGATATCGACTTAACTATAACTAGCTGAGCCCACAACTTTTTACGCGTGGTATTCAGTATAACGCCTAACTTTTTTGTTTGTAAACCGATTGGAATGAAACAAACACTAAATGTTACGGGAAGCTTGACACATTAGTGGAAACGGCATTCAAATCGGTTAAGCCGTTTCAGAGATTAGCGTGCAAAAACGTGCAGACAAACATTTTAAATACTATTTTTTTTTTGACCTCGGTAAGACAAGTACAACTTGATCAAACAGTTTTTTTTTTATATTTAATGTACAGAGACGGTTCGTTTACGATTTTATTATATGTAGGATATACATATATAGACAAGGAGATATAAAAAAGAAATATTAGTTTTGAATTCCTACTTTCCAATTCTGGGCATAAAGCCCTCTGGGAAGTACATCAGGAAGGAAGGAGAGTTATGGGCTGTAGTGCATAAGTCTTCATGCCCATCTTTTCTGTTATGCTTTATCCTATCAAAATGTGCAACGTAACAACTATGCCTTGTTTCGATTGTTAGCCTTTCTATAAAAAAACCGTCCATACCTGCGGACCTCCATCCGATTAGCGTCAATCTCCATTAATGTTCAATGATATTATTTTAAAGGTAATTATTTTAATTAAAAATGTGAGCTAATAAAATGAAAGGAAGCTCAATGCCCTTGAGACCGAGTTCTTGTCCTAATTAAATTTTACTTTGTATTTTTTACTGTCGCTGACGTTGCCATCCGCCCGCACCACACGCTATAAACCCTCTTCATAACTTATTTTTAAATTCTTCACACACTTAAGACAATTAATGAGCTAAGGTAACAGCTCATTTGAACAATATTTCTTGGCTTTTTAGAGGCTAACTAGGTAAATACTATTTTTATGTTTTTTTTTTTAATAAAGCGGAAGACTGGCTATTTGGTACACTTGATTATAGGTAAATATCGTCGTCATAAGCGTAGCCATAAAAAAATTGAGAAGAGGGGGTCTAGCTTCGAGGGTACATCGCACACCTAGGAGGCTCATTGGCGATGGTACATTAATAAGAACTAAGCTGCAAAGCCTGGCACATAGACGCAAAATTGCTTGTCTGTGTGTATTCTATAAGATGCACTTCGGAGAGTGTGCTCGGGTGCTGCACGAGATCATACCGCCTTCCCTTTTCTTCTATCGGACATGCAGACGTACGGCTGGTTATCCTCACCTTGAATCACTCTAATTCGGACCGAGCGCTTTAAAACATCTTTTATAATGCGCACTGCTTAGGATTGGAACTCCCTACCGGCGGCGTCTGTATTTCCGAGCTCATACAACCCAAATCTTTTCAAGTTTTTTTTTATAATGATAGATCAAGCATTTAACCGCAGTCTCACCTGATGGTAAGTGATGACGCGATCTAAGATGGAGCATGCTTGTCTATTAAGAACCGATTCACTCGCGACTTGAAAAGTCCAGGGTTGTAGATTTGCGGAAACAAGGGTGCTGGAAGTTGGTTCCACACGCTAGCAGTTCGAATCAAAAAAGTTGACCCGAACCGCAACGTGCGGATTTTAGGTATATCAACCATATAAGGGTGACATTTAAATGTGCGCCTTGTTGTCCGATGGTAGAAGGGGCTAGGGGGGACTAGCTGGTGCAAGTCCAACGCACACTCTCCGAAGTAAATCCTGTAGAACACCGAAAGCCTGGCTACCATGCGCCTGTGCTCAAGACTCTGCAAGTCAGCCCCAGCAAGAGAGTCATCGCCAATGAGTCTTATGGCTCGCTTCTGGACAGCGTCCAAGGCCTCAAGCTGATACTTAGCGGAACCGCCCCACAAGTGGGAACAGTATTCCAAGCAAGAACGAACTTGAGCCTTATACAGGTCAAGGAGCTGTTTAGGCGCGAAATACCGTCGTACCTTGCTCAGAATGCCAAGCTTTTTTGCAGCAATTTTTGCCTTGGACTCAATGAAGGAGCGGAAGTTCAAAGTTGATCATAAGGAAACACTTGGGTGGAGATCCAGATGGTCAGAAATTTCAACAGGATTACCCCGGAAAGTTGGAGTAAGATGAAAGAGACTCCTTTTTGCGGTGAATAGACACGCCTGAGTTTTTGAGGCATTAAATTTGACGAGATTGGAATCGCCCTATTGGGACACACTCAAACACACTAAGCCTGTGAACTATACATTTATAAACTATAAATAAAAAAAAAATCTTTATTGACGTAAGCAAGGTACATAGCAATATTTTACACAAAAAAAGAGAAACAGTAAACATAAAATATGTAAAAGCAATGAGGGTAAACTGCAGCTGTGTTTTGCGAAACGTTCTGATATAGCAAAAGTTCACAGTTATTACGGCATGACGAACCCGTTGGATGCGTGGCCTTAACGCTCTGTTCTAGGGTTCTCGGGTTCGATTCCTGACAGGGTCAACTTTGAAAAATTAAATTTTCAAATTTAGCTCTAGTCCGGATCTGGAAAGCCGCGTTTCACAGCCCGTCTGGCGGCAGTGACCACACCCTTACAGAAGACCACCGTGAAATAACAGCAAGTATGCTGTTGTGTTTCGGTGAGCGAGTAAGGGATGCCAAAGCCCATTTTCCCCATACCTTTCTAATCCAAATCCTTAATTCTGCTATGGTCGGTAGCGCACTTGCAGCATCTGGGGCGTTGTTTGTGTTATAGGCGACTGTAGAAACTTACCATCAAGTGGGCCGTCAGTCTGTCTGCCGATCTTACATAAAAAAGTAATTTAAAAAAAATGACGTCTTCTAAAGCTAATGTTCGGAGCTACGCAACCGAACAGCGTCGCGCTACCATTTTTATGCTTTTCTTGCATTTTTATAATTTGCGGCCATTTAAATGCACGCTTCGACTACCATAGCGACCACACTACGCTAACCAATTAACCACCAGTGTTAGGCGCGTACTCACATACCATATACCATACCATACCATACCAAAAGACCATACGATTATAAGTGTAATAAACCATAAATGTGTTAAGATAAATGTAATAAAACTAGTGTTAGTGGATTAAGTAAATATAGTGTGAACAATTTAAAAGATCTTTATAAATATTTCTATCTCTACCCCCGCCCCTTCAAACCAATCGGTAAACCAGCACCACCATAGCGTGCGAACCGTTTCAGCTAAAGAGGTAAAAATGGTCGAAATTTCTTCTTATTACCCGACTTGTCGCAATGTAGATATATACTTTCAATATTCGCCATTTTTTAACCTCCTCTACATTGAGTTTTTTATAAATTGGTCTTTGTTTTGGTAAAGACACTTTTTGTATTTCTGTATTACACAATAAGATCAATTTAAAGTATAGTGTTCGTTTGTTGATCATGTTACATTTCCGTCGGTCGTGAAGCGGGTAATAAAAGTCCAAATTGCGTCTCAATTAGCGGCACTGCGCTGGGTCTGGTTTACTGGAACTATAAATCGTATGTTGGATTTTACAACCGACCGTTTGGGATAACGCTTTCCACCACTTTGGTTAAACCGTAACCGTAACCATAGACATGTAGCAAGCGGATGGTTAAGAATCTCAAAGCCATAGCAATTAGTTCATAGTTCATACAATGCATCCTTCAAAATGTACATGTAGTCGGTTTCTAAAACTTCAAAAGAAGCCTATACTGTCGATCTGCGATTTCACGACCAGTCGTTTAGTAATTTTGTATGAAGTTACTTGCGATATTTATATCTTGCGAAACTTGATATTATCGCACGATAAATCGTGACTGTTCAGTGACCATTTCGAAAACCATTGTTCGACATTGCCGATAAATTATATCAACTGTAAATTCAGTTGTCGGTGGGAGCTTTACTCTCACCGAACTTTGATTGGTTTTGGGAATCCGTTCCCTGTTCGATGTTTATTAATTATTTCATGTTTCAACCCTCTTAACCGGATACAACTTTTGTCAAACAAACCGTCGTGAACTCACTGCTCCCAACCCTTAAATCAATTGAAAAGTTTTCTTCTTTCTGATTGTGTTCTTGATATTCTCCTGGTTCACAGGTTATCAACTTATGCGGCGACCGATCGGTCCACGTCGACTCTGCTGCGGTGTCACGCAGCCAAATCGGCGGAGTGCGGCCAACAAAGTCCACCTAGGAGTCGAGCGCCTCGCGAGTCACGGCGGGTGTCACTGGCGCAAGCCTCTGGATATGTGCAGCTCAATCAGTACAGATTGCTCGAGCCCATTGGCCAGGTAACTGAGAAGGTGGACAGATGAAGTCTACAATCAAAATCGGAACAATTATTTTACTTTTTTATTTACAGGGTTCGTATGGTATCGTGAAGTTGGCTTACAACGAAGAAGATGACACGCATTACGTAAGTGATCTATATCGATACATATAATAGGTTTTAGAAGTAAAAAAAAGTTTCAAGAGTTGTCTGTATGTCTGTTTGTCAGTGCGTTTGTGCACGCTAATCTCAGAAACGGCTTAACCGAATCTGAATGCGGTTTTCAGTGATGTATTATAGCAAGCTTCCCGTAACATATACCGCTATACCGAATACCACGCGTACCAAGTAGCGGGCTCAGCTAGTCTATACTAAAGTTTTAAAAAAGTAAAATTTGTAAAATTGTAATTTTGTATGCAGAAGGTAATCTCCGAAACTATTCATCCGATTTTAACTACATTTTGAACTAGTGTTATAGGCTATGAAAAATAATTTCAATATAAAATAACCATATTTATAAATCAATTCGGAGAAAAATCGGGCTGGCCTGACGAAAACGTCGGTCACAAAGGATTTATACATATAATATATCTCTGCTACAATAACTGATTTAATGTTTTTTTTTAATGTCAAGCTCGAAAGACAGGCTGACGGTCCACTTGATAGATAGTAAGATTGAGGGTTTGGGAAGAGCTAAAACAACAAAAAAAAACAGCTAGTAATAAGTAAAGAAGAAAAACCAAGTCTTATTACAAGCCAAGCCTACTTGTAAGAGGCCATTCGCGTTAGTCAGGATTAGTCAGTACATTTTCGGTCCCAATCCCCTTGTCATTTTAAAATTCTAAATACAATTGTTTTTAAAGTTTTATGTTTTAATTCTTTATAAGGCAATGAAGATTCTATCAAAACGCAAGTTGATGCGGCGAGCTGGTCTTTTCGGCCGAGCTCCGCCCAGACGACCAGGCCCCGCTCCGCCGCCAGGTCCGCCGCCCTTGGCTCCCGATCCACTGCAGCGGGTCTACAGAGAGATAGCTGTGCTCAAAAAATTGGACCACCCTAACGTTGTTAAGCTAGTAGAAGTAGGTGCCATATTTAGTAAACCATCTCTCTAAATAATCATTGCGTACCGTGTATTACAATCTCGTAATTCTAGTTAATTTCAGTCCAGCTTCATTTAGTTATTGATAACAGGTCAATTTCCAGCAAAAATGAAAAGGACCAAAATTTCATCAAAACGATTTATGTAGATCATTAATAATTTAGACTTAAAGTCGTTTAAGTTTCTGCTGGAGAGTGACTGGAATCAAAGAGCTCATTAAACATTCTCCATTTTGAAGAAAATTTTGGAATTTCTCTCGAAAATCAAAGTCGCATGCGTTCAATGTCGGACAAAGCTCTTCACCATAATATCCAATAGGACAGGTCAGAAGAAGTCTGGATCTAGCATCAACCCACGTTACTTATTAGATCTTCTGTCTTCTTTTTATTGTGCTTGGTCGCCATAATAAATTATTATGTACTTGAAGGTACATCCATAGAAATCAGTAATTTGATGATTATTTTTTACAGGTTTTAGATGACCCAGCGGAGGACCAATTGTATCTAGTATTCCAGTTATTGGAAGGTGGGCCTGTGATAGATATTCCGACTGACAATCCATTGAGCGAGGACCTCGCCAGAAAATACTTCAGAGATTCTCTTCTTGGAGTGGAATATCGTGAGTTTTATCAATGTTCTGTGCATAGCTCTCTCTTTTAGTAATTGGAGTAATTTTAGTTTGTTTGTCGTCTGGTGGCAGTTCACTTCCAGCGCATCGCCCATCGCGACATAAAGCCGGCGAACCTGCTGCTGGGAGAAGACCGAGTTCAGGTGGCGGACCTTGGGGCTTGCGGGGAACTGGCGGCCGCCGGCCGGCTGAGTGGGCTTGTCGGCACTCCCGCCTTCAGGGCTCCCGAAGCGCAGAACACCCAGCACCGATACGATGGAGAGGTCACTTCTCAAACTTTTATCACACGCTATAAGTCACATAGAGTGCGTCTTGCCAGTAATGTCTTATGGTGCCGAAACGTGGCCTCTCACGGCAGGACTGCTTCACAAGTTCAAAGTTGCTCAGTGAGCTATGCTTGGAGTTTTTTTAGTAGATAGGATCAGGAGAGGAATCAGAAGCCGAGAGAATTAACAGGCTGAAGTGGCAACGGACCGGTCACATCTGTCGCAGAGCAGATAACCGATGGAGTAGACGAGTTCTCTAATGGAGACTACCAATTGGAAACCGTAGCTAGGGACGCCCTGCGACCAAGTAGACAGACGACCTGAACTGAAGGGCATCGCAGGAACAGGAAACGGCTGGATGCAAAGCGCATAGAACCATACGCCATGGCGAGTCTTAGGAGAAGCTTATATCTAACAGTGGAGAGACACAGACTGATGATGATTATGGAGCCTGGAACTAGGGACAACGTTTTAAATTTTGATATTTTTAATAAATAGTATATAGATATAAGCGATTGCCCTTAGGATCCATTTTATATATAGCGTGACTGCCACAGGCTGCCGACCTGTGGTCGCTGGGTGTGACGCTGTTCGCGATGGTGACGGGGCGGGTGCCTTGGTACGGCGACAGCACTGCTGAGCTGCAACGAAGGATCCTGGCGGAACCGCTGCTATTCCCGCCTCGCCCACAGCTCTCTCGAACCCTCCGTCACCTCCTCACCCGCATGCTCGACAAGGACCCGTGCACCAGAGCCACTATGCAAGAGATCAAGGTACGCACTTTTAGCGGTAGAACGCGAAGCTGAATGAATTACAAAAACGATTTGGAGAAACGTTCTTATATATTCGCAACTAGAGATATTTACAAAGAACTGAAGCTGAGACTGGGCTGAAGAGAGTACTGGGCTACTTTTCATTTACCGAAGAAACTCGATTTAAAAAGAAATTACACGCAGACGAATTCGTAGGCAATAGCTATTCTAATATTAATGAAATATAAAAAATATTGGAAACTAGCACAAGGGCTAAAGACCAGTATTTTTAATTTTCCATTACTCTTACGGACGCCTAGTCTAGAGAAAAGGTACTCAAATGAGTAAGAAGTGATTGTACTATTCAGGAGCACGAGTGGGTGACTTTGAATGGAAAGGAGCCTCTGCCGTCGGAGCAAGAGAACTGCCGTCTAGTGGAGGTGACAGACGAAGACATGGAGCGGGTCGTCACCTCCATACCGAATCTCTCCACTCTCATACTCATCAAGACCATGCTCAAGAAACACAGCTTCCAGGTGAGAGGGCGGAGCCGTATATCTCATTTATTTATTTATCTAGTAGACTAGCAGCTTGCTCAGGTGTGCTAGCTTGTTTTTGAACTGGTTCAGGGGCGTAGCTACGGGGCCCCCGACGTGGAAACCAAAGAATCGTAAAATGTTATCCAAAGTTTCACTTAATTTTTTAGGCCGTACTCTTAAAGAATTCAGAATTTACACGCTAGCTCATTTTCTTTTGTAAGAAATTTGGGCTTCGCCGCAGTCAGTTTGAAGAGCCGCTCGACAAAATTTGATACAGGACCCATCTAGGGCAAGTTAGGCCACCGCTCTTGGTAGTCAGTTTCATGACACAGATATTAAAAAGTATTATAATTATATAATTATATAAAAAGTATTATAATAATACAAAAAATGAGTAATTTTTTAGACTCCTTTCAAAATATATTTTTCTCCAAAACCATTTATTCTTTGATTCTTTAATAACGTCATCATGCCTATTACACAGAAAAGTGTGTGGGAAGACTTGCGCAAGTTTACTTGAACGTATATGGCAGTGCCGCGTTCAATTTTTTAGTAGTATACAAAGACTACAATATGTTCTAAATATTGTTTAGTTCGCGGTCAGTTTCGCGCCAAAATATCTAATGAGGGACCGGAGAGACATGGAGTTCGAGAGATTTTGGAGGATTTTATTAATATGAATAAAAATAAATTAATCGAATAATATAAAAAAAATAGAACCAAAAGCCAGGAGTAATAATATTATTGTTAAAACCATTCATTTAATAAATTTTCGTAATTAGTCTACACCACATAGTTCGGTTTTTAAGCGTCATCCATCGCATAACATATCTACCCTGGACGCTCACTTTCGTAGGAATGGTGTTTATTGTGTAATTATACTTGAGCCGTCTATGGTCACTTGGGAATGACGTTTTTGTAAATAATGCGCATAAAAGTGACACTAAAATAATCAAGAGATTGACGAAACAATATTTATAACAGTTCAAATTGGAAAAAACTCAGCAATATTGGAAAAAAACTTGTTGTAGTAAGAAAGCTAGATTAGTTGCTCTGTACTAATGGACTCCACACTTTTTACTCAAATTTTTATTAGTTATTAAATTTTCCTGGAACATAAGTGGTCCATCGATATATTAAAAATCGCAGTCTGCGACTGGTCTGTGATGATTATGGGTATCCAAGAGAGGAAAAAGTGAATTTGTTTCAGAACCCTTTCCTACGAAGCCGCGAAGGCAGTACGGCAACTAGACGAGCCGTCGACGCGACGACAGACGCGCGACACAGCGACACGACGAGAAGCAAACGCGCGTTGGCTCGCGGCGGGCGATCGCTGTCGGCTCCGGGGAACTATTTGACTGAAAGGTTAAATTTTTCATTCGGCCATTACTTATTACTTTTATACTAAAAAATCCCTGGCTTGAAAATGAAGCCAGTCATATGATATCGTTAACTTTTTATAAACATTCAGCAATATTTTTTCATTGTAGGACATTTATTTTACCTATTACAAACGATTTATTAAACCCGATCAGACATTTCTCGTCCAATTTTGATTCATAAGGTTAAATTTTCTACGCTTTACCTATACTACTCAGGAATAGTGTCGTTAGTTTTGGTATTTCTGTATGAGTAAAAATCCTATCATTAATTTTCAGTCGTCAAACATCTTTCGATATCGCCTTGGACTCGGTTCAAGAGTCGCGCGATACGGATTCTTTGCCGCAGGAGGACCCAAAACTCACAGATACGAATACAGACAAGGACCAGTTGAACAATATGAAAAAACAAAAAGAAGAATCGCGATCAGAAACAAGAGTAGAAAGCGAACCACCTAGTGGGCAAGAGAAACAGCTAAGGAATGAAACGCGACTGCAAAACGACCAAAAATCGGACAGCTTGCGACAAACCGGTAGTCATCAACTAAAAATCGCACCACAAAAAATCGTGCCGCAAAAAATGCCGCGACCAAACGACGGCGAGCAATCGCAAGCGCGGTGATACAAGGCCGCGTGCGCTCCCACCGCGCCGCTTTCTTTACACCCCCGCTCACTTACTAATCTACTTTTACCTACAAATTAAGAATTAGGATTTTCCTAAATTTCATAAAAATTCTTGCGCACAAAAACAACGCAAATTCGTTGGTCAAGAATTAGTAGAATTAGTTTTGTGTTAATTTTGTTGTTTTAAAGTTTATTGTTTATATTTTACATACTTCGCACGCCTAGGTCAAAACTGTTGTAATCTCCGACTTCATTATCTTTAAGAGATTGAAACTTCAGATGTTGGTAGTATAGTTTTTAGGGGAAATGCCTACACGTGTTACCGGCTGTTTTGTTGCACATATATTTGAAAAAGCAAATTTTATTTAAAATTTTAGCGCAACGGTTGTGATTCCTATCATTACTTAAAGAAAAAAAAGAATTATGTTCACCTTCCTAATGGTACGTTTACCATGGTATTTCAATACACAGACCACTATATACACGATGATCAAACCAAATGGGTCAGTGAGGGCCAATCTCAAGCCATAACAGATATGAAAATTTGTTTTTGGGAACCTTCGATCCTAAACCTTCGATCCTAATTTTTGAAAAAATAAAAACTGCATTCAAACTTTTTCAAATTGCGCTCATATGCGTCCGGGAATCAAACCTGGTCCTAATTTCTGTAAAAAAAAATCTATAATTTTCGTATCTTTCATGGTTTGAGATTTCCCCTTACTGACCCATTTGGATTGATCACCTGTATATAATATATTTATAGAATTTTCATATTCTTAGAATGTTTTTTTTATGTAGGGTGCACGATTATTATAATAATATGAATCAAAGACAACTGCCCCTAAATTTAATGTAAGTAATTTTAAACATAAAGACACGTACATAGATAAGGCCATGCTTAGTCGCACAGATTTTCTAAGCGAAGACAATGGGAGACGTGTTCAAACAATCCAGTCAAAAGTAAATGTTATCTTTGCAAAACTGACTTTGTCTCTCGCCAGCTCTTGACTCTTCGGGTATAAGGGGTATGTTACACTGTAAACATTTTATAAAGGTGTTCACTCAATAGGCAGCTGCTTCAACTACACCGAAATTAGTTCAGACCTTTTGTGTGATTCTTAGTGTATGTGCGTCAGGCGTCCATATTTATACGCAAGAGATACTGTATGTAAATGTCAAGAAGTACATTCCTGTATACAAGTGACATTGCCATGATAACTCGAATAGGGAATATGCACATTTTTTATATTTTCATACGATAGGTTATATCGTTATATAACCGTAAAAAAATATTCAGCGCCAAAAAACAGAAATTTGGAAACAAAAAAAGTTAAAATTAACAAACAGCTATGGGCACTTTAAACGCCCGCCCTGTTGGCGCGCTTGTCGTGACGTCAAGTCTACAATACAATCAAATGTTAAAAATCACAAACATCTACACGCTCGTTGACATTTCATAGACGTTGACGTCACATTCCATAGACTTCGATCTGTAGTTTTAAGTATTTTGAATTTCCCACATTTTTATGCACTTTTTAATAATTATTTTCTTAACGAAAAAGAAATAATATTAAAAAATATTTACATGGACATAATTCTAAAGCAAAAATATATAATTAAGCCTTTTTTGAATTAGACGCATATTCCCTATTAATGTTATGTTTTACTTGAATGCATATGATATAAAAGCAATGACTTACAAGTCATAGTTATATTTAACTATCTATTTTATGTTTATGTACAGCCCTTTATAAATTATTACTTGCTGATAATGTAGCTTTCTATAGGTAAAAGAATTTTTAAAATCGGTCTAGTAGTCTTTGAGTTTATTCATTACAAACATACATACACATCTTTTCTCTTTATACTATTAGTATAGATTACATGTATTATTTATCAAACCTAGCAATATTAAATCATGAATTATCAGATTTAAAGCTAAATTCATATAAAAATTTAATGTTTGTTTATGCAAAACCGCAAATGTTTGAAAGTACTTTATCAGTCAGCTTGGAATTTACGTACACGTTGTACAGAAAAGGATATTATTATATGATATATAATAAAATCTGATTAGTTACTTATATATTTGTGTAAATGACAAAGTATATAACTTTATCATTAATAAAAATGTATGTTTAAGACATTGGGAGGCCTATTTTCAGCATATATTTTACGGACTCCGAGTACATACTTACAAAAATTTTCGTTTTTAATTAGTAAAGTTTTTTTACAACACAGCACCTTTGGTGATGTTTTTTTTTTAAATTGCTCAAAATTTTTAACACAAACTCTTAGTAACTAATTAATTAATTTACTTACCTAAATATTGTACGACTTACTTATAATTTTACTGTACTTTTTGTGATGTGCGATTCAATCTTCTTTATTAGGTCGAAAAGTGGCAATTACTTATTAGTAGGGAAAACGGTGTGGAATACTGATATACTTCTATTTTTTTAATTATTAAATTAGATAGTGCTTTAATAATATTTGTAGATAATAATTGGACATTTTACAATTTACCTTTCGCGTTTTTAATATTAAATGTGTATATAAATAGTAAACTTAATTATAGACGTTTTTGTCCCTTTTAGATTAGACAAGGCACTTCGCTAATTAAAAACTTTTCACCACACGTTCTAACTTAAGTAAAATTAAGCTATTTAAGGGCCCAAAAGATGTTACTGAAAATGATCTCTTCGTAAATAAGGTCAATATTTTTTATGTCAATGTACAGGATGAATTTGTTGGTACTATCGAAACTATTTGCGTGATGACCTTTGCGTTTGACGAGCCCGTTGGATGAGTGGTTAGGGTGCTTGCCTTAAGGCTTTGTTCTAGGGTTTCTGGGTTCGATTCCCTGCAGGGTCAACTTTGAAAATGAACTTTTCAATGAAATTTCCTGTCTGCCGATCTTAACATAAAAAAAATTGAACCAGCTGTCATAGCTTTAATCTCTGAGTGGTCAACTATCCACTGATGTATTTAAATGTTTTATCATAAGAAAATTGTGGACTAAGGCCTACTATAGTGCAGCATCTCGCTGAAATAGGGAGGAATAGGGGATTCCCTATTCCTCGCAGAAACAGCTTTCCAAACCGATGGTAGAATAATTTATCCTTAATCCTACTGCAGTTGGCAGCGCACTTGCAGCAGCTTTGGCGTTGCTTGTTATAGACAACGGTAGCCACCTACCATCAAGTGGACCGTCAGCCTGTCTGCAGAACTTAACATAAAATTAAAATAAAAATCGTATTTGACGATTTATATAAAGTTTTGTTAGTCACTACAATTTCACCTGTACACCACATTGTTTATTTGAAATAATCATTGGAATTACAACCCAACCTGGTTACTCGCGTGAGAAATATTAAGTTACACTCCGGCTTTTGAACTAATGTGTCTGGGTATTATTAATTATTAATTAAATAATTAATTAAAACTAGTTGAATGAATCTATTTAACTAGCGTAAAAATAAAGCCGTGTATTGTCACAGAATGCTGGAGAATTAAAAAAGTTTTTTTTTTCGTTTAGTTCTATTATATAACTACATTGTTTTGATCCATTTATTATTCTAAAAAAAAACGTTATTCGTCGCGACATCTAACTTTTCAGAGATATATTGTTTTATCCATAAGTTTTTGCGACGCCAGGGCCGGTTTATCTATTAGCCAGTATAGGGGCCCGTATCGACTAGGGGTCTCCGAGTTTAGTGAAAAAAAATAGTAATTACATAAAAAAAATTAATTAAAATTTGTTTGTAACAAATTCTTAATAACAATATTATTGTCTTGTTCTTTTTATACTACTTCGTCATAATTCAGTACATTTAGAACGTATTTCACGTTCTTGAAGAATAATTATACATATTTACCGCGACGATTTTAACAGACTAGAGACTAAAGGCGGCTTTTACCAAATAGTTAAACAAGTTTTAATTTCTATTTAAGTACTAAACTTGTTTAGCGGTCTTGCACGAGAAGTAAAACGCGATTAACGAACTGTCAAATTAAACGGCCGAAAAGGGCTGTTTAGCACGCTCAACATTTAGCATTGGTATTTTTGAGTTTATTTGAACGTCGTCGTATTATTTACTTGTGTTGTTACGCATTTCTGGGATATTTTTTTTTTAAATTTTGATTACAATTTAAAAAGTATAATTTTGTAATTTTGCAAAGCAGCATCTGTTCTTTTGAAAATTTGGGCATGGGAACCCGGTTATTTTTTACCGTGCCACTCATGATGACGAAATCTCGGCTTTAATAAATAATAAATAACCACGTGAACTCTTTTGTTTCCGGAAATTGGGGACTGAGATGACAATGACCGAATAGACAGATCAATAACACTTTGGACTAAATACAATTCATTTTAAACAAAAAAAAACCGTCCTACAACATGACAATGAAAAAATGTCACAACAATTATGAAATCGTAAAACGAAACATACAAACCTAAGATGTTTATAAAGTTATTTGATATTTGATACGTCAAGTTATTTGATACGTCACTGACACAAACCATAAACAAATCTGTGTTTAGTTAAATACGAGTTAAATTGACAGGGTGCAAGACATACTTACTGCCGCACTCAGAGACGTTCATTAAATTAGTACTAATAGACACTTAACTAAATACAATTAAATACGTTAATGAGCCGCGGCTCCCACAGACGAAAGTTAATGGTTCATTAGTTAAATACCACTTTAAGTAAGCATAGGACTGTGCGTTCTATCGAAATGCATATCGATAACGTGCAGTGTTGTCATAAGAAAAAAACTCAATGACACGATATCATTCGGCAAAGCAATTTATGTATAGAAAAAAATAAGAGTTTCATAAAAATCAGTTAAACATGTCTTTTCTTATTATTATCACTTAAAATTAACAATAATAGACGTAATTATAATTAAATAAATTAAAAAGTCAAGATTTTTTAAATACGGCAACATTTCACATCATTGTCAATTTTAATTGTCAATTTTTCATAGAAGTAATATACTTTACTTTTTTTCGCAAAGTATCTATTATTCTTCTCATCTTGTCAAGATATAATTTTAGTTTTTAAATTTAATTTTTTTTTTAAATAATTTTAGCTACCTATGTAACGACTCCACGAACAATAGATTATTATTAATAAGATTACCTCACTTTCGAAATGTCAAATTCTCCATTTAAGAAGCATAAGTAAGGGTTGAGCTGTCATTAAAGTTAAGTGTCACTTAAGACCACTAATCAACCATTAACTGTCTCTGAGAGTAAACATTTTTAAATCTTTACTAAAGAGTCTCTAAGTAATCATTAAAACGACTCTGAGTGCGGCAGTTAAACATGTTTAGGGTGATCGTGTTTTCGAGACCAAACATATTTAACTAAATAGATTTAAGTTTTCGTAGAAGTCGCCCCAAGACCCTTCAAAACTTTGCATTTAATAACATTTTTAATAGGATGATAGCATATCTTAGTAGTGTAGTAAAAACAGCGTAATTATAAATAGAATTGCATAGTTGAGGAGGTTAATCTGGCCCTGAGTGACGCTGTAATTTATTTAGCGCCCTCTGTCGCTAAATATTATTTTTGAGTGACAGAGTACATTTCTTAGAATTAGGTTCAAAGAATCTTACTACGAGTAAAATTTTGCTGCGACGCGTGTGAAGTTGTTTTCGCGACTTTTAAGAGCTGTTAGTTGCTTTTGAAATAACAAAACAGTTTAGGAGGAACGTGCGTTGTGGGTTCACGTAAATTAAATGGACATTAAACTGGTATAGGAACGCTGGAGAACAATTTATTTTCTGAATTCGCTAGACATTAAACCGCCCGAACTTGGAATGGGCAAAGAACCAAACGAAAACCAAAAAAAGCTGTATGCCGTTTTATAAATTCTCTTATTTTTGTAATTACGAGTAAGAATTACTTAAAAAACACCACAGCGAAATATAAGCACTTGTGCTTTATTCCCCTGTCCTTCCTTTTTTTTAGTTTGTATGTTTTTCTAACTTCTTTAAATGGATCGTCAGCCTGTTTCCAATTTTTCTCACTTGTGAACTTTAAACGTTTGAATAAAATTTTATATTTGAGTGCAAAAAGAAAAGTCGTTGATGTAATTACGACGGTTATAAATTGTTACGCTATATCAATTGACATAAAGAAAGACATAATATATAATATTTACCCGAAAAAAAAGCCTTGCAAACAGTTGAATAAAATGTTACATTTGAGTGCATAAAGAAAAGTCATTGATGTAATTACGACGCTTATAAATTTTTATGCTATATCAATTAACATAAAAAATATAAAATATAAGACTAACCAAAAAAAAAATCCTTGCAATCTGGCTTGTATTTTATTACTTAATAATAATTACCTACTTAATGTAAAAAAAAAACTAAAGGTGATTCCAGACATAGATATATAGCATGTTTTATATGTGAAGACGATATGTTTTATAAAACAAAAATTATATAACATTTGCGCTTGAGTCGCGTCATCACGTCTACTCACGATACAAATAACATTGTTTTAATGTTATTTTAACGTGTACAGTCTTGTTTTATGTTGACGTGCCATACAATAAACTTGAATTTGGACTCGCCTTTAGGGAATATATTTCCAAATCGTCTCATTAATTGATCCTTTGCAAGTGAATGGTCCAAGATTGTCACATATGCCTTTCAATGTTGTGATAGATGATTAGGGAGAGGTGATTGCTTTTAATGATTATTTAATTACTGATGTACATACTATAATTAAGGACACATTGTGTGAGGATTTTTGCATTTAGCTATTAGTTTTTGTAAAAAATATTTTTTAACTGTTGGAAGACTTTTGTGTACGATATTAAAACCCTTAGGTCGAAGTCACGCTGGTAACGCTGCTAAAGGCCTTAAGAAGTTTCGGTCAACATATCAATGTATCTGTTGGATCTATGTGTAAAGTAAATTACATATTTTATAAATATTCACTAAATATATCTAATTCAGTAAAATTGTATTTTTTTTTAAATCCTTATTGGAGATTGAGTTCATCGTAATTTGCAAAATGTCTTTTTTTTTAATTGATAATTTGATTGTCACGTTTGTCTTGTCAACTTTGTCCACGTTGAAAAATAAAAAATATAAAACTATTAATGGCGTCATCTATTATACTACGATAGAATTAAGTGAAGCGGCGACATCTATCGGATTTGGGTAGAACTGCTTGATAATACACCCGTGCATAGTATGCTCCAATTTTCAAACCCTCGAAAACCTAAGCATAAAACCTTTTCGAATTATACGCCTACAGATTCCTCAGGAATCACTCTGTTGATAGATGAAAACCGCATGAAAATCGGTTTAGTATTTTTTGAGATTATTACGTACATACATACAGACATACGCGCCAGGGGACTTTGTTTTATGTATATATATAAGGATAGGTAAATAGATACTATCTGATTCAGGACATACCGAATTTGAGGATTTTCCCTAGAACGTGATTGCTCCGAAGCCCTTTGATTCGTTATGCAAAGTCATTGAGCTTCTTAAGGCCTTATAACTTAACTAATTGTGATTTAAGAGAATATATTTAAATTACATAAAATGTAATGAAAGTCTACTAACACTGAAAACAGCACAATTAATTGCTAAGCTTGTTCCGTAAAACGATGTTACATTATTACTTATGGGTGATCATTATTATTTTGTAATATACTTAGTCAATAAATATTTGTTGTTTTTTTAAAGTCAAAACGATTAAAATTAAATTTTACCTTTACAAGTGTGTTCTTATTGATATGTAATTATTTTATCCTGCTCTGAAATTGATATTGACAATACAATACCAAATCTAAAATACCTACTAATTTCCTTGTCTCGCTTAAGATGAATATGGACAAGACGAAAGTTATGTCTAATATCCATGTTGTGCCCATCCAGTCGGACAAACAGTCCAATTAGGTAAAGACAACTTCGAGAAAGAAGTCGATGGTCGAATCCAGCTCGGATGGGCAGCGGTGGAAGCTCCGAGTCCGAGCATCCTGGTCTCGTAAGAAAGCTTAACGTCGCTGGTGAGGGCTACGCTCGAGGTTACACTGCGAGTTCGAATCAGGAATGGGGACATCCATAGAAGGACTAAAATTATCGACATAACTAGTAAGTTGAATTGGCAGTGGGCAGAACACAGTACGGAGAGCTATGATGATCAATGTTCCTGTGATTGTCCATAACCATAGTGGTATGGCTTTATATTTAGCTGAACAGAAGTAAATACCATTGTCAGCTTGACTGACTGACTTCTATAATACAATTCATTACAAAGCCACGAATGATAGCTTTAGTTACTGAAATATAGGTTACACACAACTTTTTGGTCTGTTTTGAGTAGAATTAATATTTATTAAATAACCAGTATTTATTTGCAAACTCCCGTTTGCTGTTATTCAAAAGAGGGGCCTGTCGGCGACGATAGCCATCTACTTTCAAGTGGAACGTCAGCCTGTCTGACGATCTTAACATAAAAAAAAAACTTTTGAATCTTATTTTAGAAAGGTATTTATTTACTTTTCAATTAGAGTAACAATTTCAACCTTCCTGTCCGTCTGTAACAAACGCATTTAAAAATAGAACGAAATTCCATTCTCAACGAGCGCCGGAATTTGACTTTGAAATACCTGAACTTGAAAAGTATTTTATGAGCATAAAATAAATGAGGAGCAGTTTGCTCGTGAAGTGAGGGTCAGGTTCACGACCCGAACAAACTCTACTAACGCACTCAAAGCGTTTTAATGTGTCATGTTTTCTCTCGTCTCCATCCACGCATTTCATAAAGGGCATTGAAACTTATGTAAATACCTACTTGTCTGAGTAAACCCTTTGTTTCGGATTAGCACTTTGTACACCCACCGGCTGTTAACAGAGCGGCCAAAAAGTTGCGCTCAACTTCCTATCTTATTCCTGACCGCCCATCTTAAGAAGGAATGCTCTCCTGTTGCTTATGTGCGCCTAACCAACCGACTGAAATGTAACATTATCCTCATCCTTACGCTTTTACGCCTTAACTACTCAAGAAATTTTGTAAGAGGTACAAAAAAGGACATACCTTTCATCCAGAAAAAATACCGTTCCCGAGGAATCATCTACAAATAAAAATAAAAAAATCAACGCCTGACAAAAATATATGAGCAACTTAAGATAGAGGAGCGCGATCGAAGTCGCCGGCAAAGGCTAGTTCTTTATAAGCATAATTCTAACGTAACGACACAGGATAGCAATGGGATAGCAGACGTCTCTTCGAGGGTATACATGACACGAGACGTCTGTAACATCGGTCGATTTAATTTTTTTATGAAAAGGTTTGGCAGACAGGATTGAATAACTTTTCTGTCGGCCATTATTGAATAAGGAGATGATAGGAGAAGAAAGAAAGAAAGAAAGACTTTTATTCACTGCACGAGACACTGACATTGTATACAAAACAGGACAGAGAATAATAAAATAAAAAAAACGTGTGTGTGTCCTCGCGGCAGCGAATCGGATACTGACTCAGCATTGTGCTGAGGTGCTAGACAAACACCTACAGCGCTCATGTTCAGCCAGCACCGTATGTGACTCATTGAGCACCATACAAACATACTTTATAAATTACTATATACATAATTATACATATACATACACACACATATATAAAAACATACGTAAACATATGCATACATACATGTAGACATGTAAATACATCGAAAAATACATAGGCAAGAAATAATATAAAAAGTTATAACAACACCTAAACACAAAAAACTTCCTTAAGGGGATCTTTGATACATTTTTTACAATAAAGTGAGGACTACAAGGAAAATGAAAGGGTATTCATGGTGTACCTAGTTAGCGAGGGATAATAGGTATATACTTACTGAAGACATCAGAATGGCGAACAATGTTATGTGGAGAGACCTCGCCCCGAGGCACGGGTCGGGTCGCCGGCACAAGATATGTGCATATCTGGACTAAGCATTGTTTATTTATAAGCTTGGAATATTTCGCATTGGTGAATCTCAGAACTCCATATATTAAATTTAATGTTTTTTTATATATCGGACGAACCGCTCTTTGAATAGGATGTCATCTAATCGCGAGGAAAAGAGAGAGCACGGCTGCAGCATACGTGCTCTTGTTATTTTAATATCTGCAAGGGTTTAGCAGTGGGACTGGGATGTGCAGTTTACAATAAAATAATATAAGATCCCTTCTAATTCACATTGTTATCCGAATAAAGTCCGTGTCCGACTCTATCTCTTTCTCCGGTAACTTCTTCTAAATCATCCAATGGATTTTGATACGGTTTTCACTAATGGAAAGAGTGATAAACAATGCAATTTATATGCAGTTTATATTCATAATTATATTCATCGAGTTTTTTGTATATAAAATGCAAAAAAAGATTGTACCCTTGTAAAACCGGAGGTACTAAGCCTTACGATGTTAACTCTGTTTGTATGTCTGTTAAATTAAACCATTGAACCAATTTGGTATAGAAATATATGGGACCTAGGAGAAGGACATGGTCCATTTTTTGTCACGAAACTTAAAACTTGAAGCAATTGAAATACTGGAGAAAATGTATTTGGGAAATAGTTCAAAGAAAAAAAAATTGACTTTTTTTTTTTTTAATGTTATGTCGACAGACAGGCTGACGGTCCACTTGATGGTAGGTGGCTACCGTCGCCTATAACACAAGCAACGCTACAGGTGCTGCAAGTGCGCTGCCGACTACAGTAGGATTGGATAACGGATTACGAGGATAAGGAAATGGGCTCTGGCATCCCTTACTCACTCACCGAAACACAACAGCACGTATATGCTGTTATTTCACGGTGGTCTTCTGTAAGAAGTAGATATCCTACTCAAAAGAAGTCAGGCACTAGCTAATTCATAGTGGTGGCTCGGTACACTGTGTACGCAGTCATAAATTGAGCAGCCCGTCTGGCGGCCTGGCGGCTGTAACCACCTCCTAACAGAAGACCACCGTAGAATAACAGCCCTACTACAGGAGAGACAGCTAACCATCAAAAAAGATGCCTAAAGCCCAAAACACACGGGCGGAAGCGTTTTACACGAATGCCGCGACACCGACACCCGGATTCCTCACAAATTGGCCCACAAACCGGTTTGACGCGCTGTAAAACTCTGCACCAGCTGTCTGTTATTTGATCGATCAAAGATGTAACCTTTGATTTCTTTACACTTCGTACAGTTTCCGAGCAATTTTTTAAAAAAGGTATAAAGAGTAATTATGATAAAGGTACTTGCGGCAAGATTTTGCCGATTGATAAACAGCTAGATGCAGAATTTTACGGTGGGGTCTTAGACATGCTTCCCGCTCCCGGTACCGCTTCAGTGTGGTAGGTTCATCGTTACTGACTGACGTACTGACTGATCGTACTGACGCCTAAAAGCAGAAGCAATATCGGAGAATGCAACAAACCTTATAAGTTTGTAACTTCATCCGCGCGCCTTTTTCTTAAGAGTTAAAACATTTATTCAATCTTTATTGCTCGTATCTTTTTGTCAGGCGTTGAGTTTTCATTATTGTTTTTAAATGCTCCCTCGAGAACACTACTTTTTTCCAAGCAGAAAGGGATCCTATGTCCTTTTCTGTGTCGCTGACAACGTGTATGCAAAGTTTGATGATCATCGATTGAGTAGCTAAGGCGTGAAAGCGTATTAAACAAACAACACTTCGCATTTATAATTTTAGGATAGATAGTCAATTAACTTTGTGAGGATATTGATTAGGTTACTTATAAGGATAGGGATAAGGATGCTGATATAAATAGGCAAAGACAAAAAGGTTCAGTATTGTTCTCATTTCTTAGTCAATCGATTTTCATATATTTTTATTTACACGTTATACTAGCGTGGCATTCGGCATAGCGCATATTTTTTTTCTTTTTAAACCGATTAGAACATGATGCAACACGTCAGTGAAAACCGCATTCGAATCGGTTAAGCTTTTTCAGAGATTAGCGTGCACAAACGCACAGACAAACCGACAAAAAGAGAAAAATTCTAAACACTATTCTTTTGACCTCAGTAACATAAGTATAACGCGTACAAATTCTTTTTTTTTTTTAATCTTTAATATACAGACCCGTTAGTTTACGATTTTATTATATATTTTTTTTATGTTAAGATCAGCAGACAGGCTGACGGTCCACTTGATGGTAGGTGGCTACCGTCGCCTATAACACAAGCAACGCCAAAGCTGTTGTAAGTGCGCTGCCGCCTACAGTAGGATTAAGGATAAGGGATTAGGAGGAAATAGGTAAATGGGCTCTGGCATCCCTTACTCACTCACCGAAACACAACAGCACACGTGCTGTTATTTCACGGAGGTCTTCTGTAAGGGGGTGGTTACTGCCGCCAGACGGGCTGCCCAAATGACTGCGAAACGCAGTGTGCCCTGCCACTACTAAATATATATATAGAATTCTATATGTATATATAGAAGGTAAACTTAGATAAATTTACCTATTACAATTGTGTACAGGTACAGGTTACTTCCAAAAGGAGTGATATCAAATGTTACCTAAGTAATGATCGAATTTGGAAAAGTGGGCGAACACTATAGTTTTATTTAAAAAGCCTTAGATCTAAATCCTGTTATTTCGTATTGCGTGATAACACAAGCATAGGATATATTAAGGATTCCCAAGGAGTCGCGAGATAGACAATCTACTCTGAGCCGTATTCCCTCGCAATAAGACGACATTTACAATGATGCGTTTGGCCAGAGAGAGGCCCGTGCCCGGGGGAAATCATGCGCGGCATAACTACCACCAGACACCAGAAACACGATTACTACGAAACGTAACATATACCGAACATGACTTATTTATTTATTTATTTAAAGGAACCTAATTTATTGGTTTTTACATGTTAAAAAGGATTACCTTGACTCCTTAGCGCTTCTTCGTGGAACCGTAAACGCCAGATGAGGCTAACTTCGACGAGTCTGATACTGAATGAAGTTAATTGGTGAAAGGATATGCTCTATAACTCACCCTCGTCCGTCTGTGTATCTCTTATTCGACAGTAGAAGGTATTGGATGTTTTAGTTTATTTCGTTCTATTGGCCAAGATATCGAGGGAGATTGGCTTACGGACTATAAGAGACTTGTGAGAAGGCACTCCTCTCCCCATATATTATTTATATATTTTCCCATATATATTTGTCGGCGCTTTTGATTTACGGGAGTGAACAGCACTGACAACTGTCATTTGTCAACTGGACAGCGGGATCGGAATGTCATTGTCGTTGACTCTGACACAACACCGAGCGCTAGCGCAGAGGCACGTCGGCCGGGGAGTACCTCACGGGAGGGCAATCGGTTGACATCAAGGGACTGGTGCTACGTGTTTGGTGGAGTGTTATCTGATTTGGTGTGATTGGCTGGTGGACAATGCGATCGAGGACTTATTTTGTGCCAATTGTGGCGTTTTGTTTGGAATTGCAGCGCGTAACCTAACGTGATCAAATATGGATCAAATATTCGCGCCTATCTGTGATCAAGTGTGGAGACCAATGATACGAAGAATCCTGGTCGTGTCCTTTCGGAACCGATGATGCCGGGGACTCTAATCGTGTCCCTACATATTTTTATATATCACTGCCGTGTCACAAGGACTGTCACTACGGACGAAGGTGAGTTAGAGCATATCCTTTCACCAATTAACTTCAATCGGTATCAGATTCGCCGAATAGAGTCCTGGAGCTGTCAATAGAGACTCACATCTTGAGGCATTTTGGTTTATCCCACCCACTACGGATTAGCAAGATTCGCACTTTTGCGGATGGGGAAAAGAGATAGCAGACAGACGTCTCTTTCTCTGCCTCACCTAAGTATTCTGTACTCTGTGTGTTCTGTGGTTGTGGCTAATTCTATTTGGGGCCGAGTAGATGAGTCTTGGAGTGACAATCGTTGGCAGTAGATGAATTGTGGAGGACGGGAGGAGTGTGTGTCAAAAGATGGCCTATATTATGTCCAACGTGGACGCTTATACGGTCGTTAATTGTGTTATTGGTTAGCACGCGTGAAAGTGCCTAAAAGCTGAAAAATTAAATAAACATAATTCCTTTCATTTAAACTAAAGTCCGTCGTTGCAAATAAAATAAAACTCGTATTTCACATAAGAATAAAATAAAAAGATGGTCCAAGTCCCTGGGAAAACGCTTAAAATCCCATAGATAAAACAATGACGGGATAAGTGCCTCCCTAAAAGGATCGGTTCACGTAACTGACGCGAAAGCCAACAAGGACGTCTAATGGGCATATCCGGTGCCATAGGAGCTTCACTGAAATAGAATGTGCCACTTCACAGAGCCGTCGAAACCATTTAAGAGAATATTTTTACCGTAAAGCGCAGTGGACAGGCTGATGTTCCAATTGACGGCGAGTAGCTACTGTCACCTGTGAACGAAGGCACCACGGCCTGTTAAATTATAATAAACTCTAATTCCATAAATATCCCACCGACTTGCATAGATTGCGTGTCTATCCAGGCTGAAATCAATAACATATGTCCGGATATCTATGCAGAACCTACCTATTTATCTGCTGGAAATTCCAGCAGATCTTTATTTCATTTAGTTTTAAGTAGACTCTATGTATTCTTCATTATATTACATACATATTTTTACAGCTCCCTATCCACATACTAAATTTCGCAATGGTAAGAAATAAACAAACTCGTGGGAAAATTAATGCAATATGATTATATGAGACTGACAGCGCCATCTCTCGATAAGCGAAATAATAAATAAATAAAGACTAACCAGCAGGAAATAAGCTGTACCCGTTGTGCCAAAATTGTCTTTATTCTTTGCATTTGAACATCCCTTTTTGTGTACACAAAATTATTTATTTTTGAATTAACAAAGAACTAAAATGAACTATCCGACGACAGAGGGCGCGGCGGGTGGCGGATTGGTCGGCGTCAATGCAGCCCTCATCATCGGTCTCATCAGCCTCATTAGAATCCTCTGTTCTATCCTCTGCACGAGAGTCCTCACGGCAGCCATTCTTCTGCTTGGCTGTTGGCCTTGTTGGTTTCGCTCCGGCAGAAGACGGCTAAGAAATCGCTTCTGAATAACTCGCGGTACTTCCCCGACTTGCAGTGGCGTATCTTCCGCGAGTAAACAGCCTATTATCGCAAGAAGGAAGCACTAGAAATAAAATTCTAGAGTCAATAATTTATTTATTATTATTCATTATCATTAAAAAACCTAAGGAGCCATTAATTTTGTAATTTAACATAATATATCTACATTACCTACTCAGTTACTAACATAGCTATATACTTGATAAAAGAGAATTGACAATTTTACTTTTCAATAATAATGTGTGTGTGTTTGGGTCCCACAAATTTAGCTTAAATACACTTCTTACACCGTTCTTATATAAATTACCACATGATTTAAGGAGATAGGCTTAGACTTTTTACCTCCTCAAACTTAATAATACTTTAATATTGCTATTTTAATATTGGCTTTCAATATTTATATTGTTATTGAATTGAGAATTAAAGTTTGCTGCAAGGAGTCTAATGCAACTAGTCTAATTTTTATAATAAACTAGCGGCCCGCCCCCGGCTTCGCCCGGCGTGCGATTTTTATATACCCTAAAACATTCCCCGTTTATCCCTCTTTCCATTAATTCGAAAACCGAATTAAAATCGGTCCACCCGTTCACGCGTGATGCCGTGACCAGGAGAAATAGGGATTCATTTTTATATATAAGAAGATTAATCATACTACTATGTATAGTCAGTGTGATTAATTGAAATTTTATAGAAATTACCAATCATTATTAATAATTACTAAGATTGAAAATAAATGTAATAAATTATTTACTTTTACAGGTTGGAGGGGCAGGACCTACCTCGTACACCGGCGGAGCCGCCTGTCTCCAGCTTTGCGTTTAACTGTCCGAGACACTTATAACCACTTGTAAAAAGCGTTTGAATGTTCACAAATTATGTACACACACGATAAATTGAGTTGCACAACTAATCAATTAATTTTCTTAATTGATATAAAAATAGTTTGCGTAATTTTGCGACTTGCGTTCACTTAAACTTTTCTTGAGGTAGCGGGAAAAAAGGAAGGGAGGAACAGTGTTGCCAGAATGAGTAGTGTATGAAAATGCGTTCAGTTAGTGAGTATTGAAAAAAAGAAGTTAAATAAAAAATAAACAAATTAATATATCTGGCGCAGCCACAGGTTTTTATTAATAATAATAGCTCGGGGAAAAAGTCTTTTCGCATATAGTATGTATAAACTTGTAATAAAATCTCTTTGGCTGTATAGTTTGTTTCTGGCTGGTTTTGATGACATTAAAAAGGTTATATAATTTTATAATTACACCTTACTTTTGGTAAATGTAATAAATTATAAATACAAACAAACGAAACTCACTTTCGCATTTATGAATAAATGCTTTTAATAAATCATAAATAAGTTGGTAAAAAAATCTTTCTGGGCATATCTACTCACCAACGCTGTTATCCGCATAATTACCTCCCTCGTTTTGTTTATGTTTTATTTGCGATATGAACTCGTGTACAGTAACTGTTCGCCAACTTAGATAACGCTATATACATATGTGGCTAACATAGATATTATTATTGAAATAACTACTCTACACACAATTATCGCGTTCTTGATCTTTTACATGCGATTTAGTTGCACCTTGCAATTCCACAGGGGAATCATTTCCTGTAAAAAAAACTATACAAATTTTCATTGAAAACAACTTAGTTCAACTTCACTTCCATAAGATAGGTACTAAAGATACGCCCGTATTCACAAACAATACTGTGAGGTCTCATAATGCGATCGAACGCACAGGGTCTTCAAATACCATTTCCAGAAAAACTTACAAATCTGAAATGTAGGTATCAAAAAATATCTTACTCCACTGTTGATAGGAGACAATCAACCGCACAACTGTTTTATTTTATTTTTTTATGTTAAGATCGGCAGACAGGCTGGCGTTGCTACCGTCGCCTATAACACAAGCAACGCCAAAGCTGCTGCAAGTGCCCTGCCGACTACAGTAGGAATAGGATAAGGGATTGAGAAGGGATAAGGAAATGGGCTCTGACATCCCTTACTTTACTCACCGAAACACAACGGCACACGTGCTGTTATTTCACAGTGGTCTTATATATGAGGGTGATTAGTGCCGCCAGACGGGCTACCCAAATGACTGCGAAACGCAGTGTACCCTGCCACTACTTTCCAGGTCCAGACCAGGACAAATTTGACAAGTTCATTTTTCAAAGTTGACCCTGCCGGGAATCGAACCCGGGAATCCTAGAACAGAGCGTTAAGGCAAGAACCCCAACCACTCATCCAATGGGCTCTTCATAGTCAATAGCTCATTTATTTTAGAAAAGCTGTTCTAATGGATGACAGGAGTGATTGCGGAGATTATATCTACCTCGCGTGCTATTAAACATATTACCTTTTTTATACATTGTTGTTAGCAAGAAATACTCATAATATACAGAACAAAGAAACAAAAATTATTCTTAATTTATTTAAGACTATATAAATGCCCCATATAGTTACGAACAAATGGCATGCGATTACATTTTGTGTAGGTATATTTATTTTTATTTACAAATTGATTTGAGCGGACCCTCTGGCAGCAGTAGCCACCCCCTTACAAAAGATCACCGTGAAATAAGTGTGTCATGTGCGCTGTTGTGTTTCGGTGAGTAAATAAGGGATGCCAGAGCTCATTTTTTTATCCCATCGCAAACCCATATCCTTATTGCTACTATTGTCGGCAGTGCACTGTAAGCGCCTGTAGCGTTGCTCAAGTTATGAGACGACGGTAGCGACCTTTACATAATTGATCTCGCCAGGAATCGAACCGGGGCCTCGAGTGGAAGGGTGAGTCTAGCCATACCATTGAACTTATTAGAAACATCTGCCTGTATACAGATTATTACAGTATATGCACAACCTTGAACTACCAATAAATCTTGACCTACCAAACGTTACATGCAACTGCCCTTTGCTCGCAGCAAACGCAGCCACGCACCTATAATTAATGCTTAATTAATGCCTATAAAGAATACTAAAACCTCACTTTTTTATTTCAGACATCTATAAACAGTAGGTATATTAAAATAAATTATTCAATTCAAAATTTAGGGACATTACATCAAAATAAATATGTCACATTTTTAGATGTAGGTATGTTAAATTGATGTAGTAGCTCTAGTACCTTTGGACTGTACCATTAATAGTACTAGTTTGGTGTCGCTAGTACCTTTAAAAAGAAGCTAGTTAAAATACGAATTAAAATTCTGTTCAATAAACAGAAAGATTTAATCCCAAGTCCCCAGAAAGAAAAGTCGTCCGATCTCGTCAGTGCGACACCCTGATATCATTGTTGGATTGGACACGGAAGGCGGTGGACCACTACTATACGTGAGTATATTCTTTTATAAAGTTAATTCCTTCGTATTTAGTAGTAGTATTATTATTGGCCAATAAGCCTAATATCGTGGTTATCGACCACGACTTACTCCTTATATTAGACTTGGTTCACGAGGTGACTGTCATGTAGATTGCCGATACAACTATCGGTGAACGGTCTGATGGCGAAGAGCCTCGACCGACACTTCAAGAGGTTCCGACTTAACCGTTGGATCAAGGGACAGATACCGAAGGCGGTACTTGTAGACATGGCACTAATTGTAAGGAGGTTCCTCACTCTGCAGCCCTAATCGCCATGACGCACTTGAGCCTTTCCCTGCATGGTTGGTTTAAGTCCAGTCTTCCACGCAAATAACTTGGACGCTCAGACGCAGTTATACGCAGTTATGCTTTGCGTCTGAACGCCATTTTTAAGAAGCCAGCCTTATTGAACGAAACGAAACAGAAACGAGCGCAAGCGTTTTGAACACGTCGTATGAGTCTTTGCATTCTATCAAACATACATGGTCATAGACACGTCCGCATAGTTCAACTTTGGCCTTGACAATATCAGTGATTCGCACAACTGCACCCGAAGATCCACGCTCAAAAGATGATCACGTACTTTGTATCTAACTTTCAAAACGAAGATTCTTGTCCTAAATACACCAAATAGCCAAGATACACAAGATGCAAACGCTTCCTTTGATTACTTACGAAACGAAAGAAATAAAGCCCGGTGATTGGTTGTTGAAGTTACAACTGTTACAGCCATCTACACACGAATTGTCTAGATGGCGTTGTGAGTATGTTTAGTACAGTTTAAATACAGACATTATATAGAATTACCTACATAAGTTAGTAATGATAGAATTCCGCGGTATATCAAAAAAGTTGTTGTAGATGAAAATAAAAGGTCACTGTAAGATCAAGATACGTAGTGTTTGATTTATATTTTATTCAATCAATAAGATAAATTACTATTGTATCTGGCCACCTACCGGTAACGATCGCATCAGTAACTTCAAGCACAAGCCCTAACAAAGCGTTTGCAACAGATTGCATCTTGGCTAGGGCCCCTGCCATCGAGTGGACCGTCAGCCTGCCTGCCGAATGATATATTTTATTTTGCAAAGATTTCAATTTAGGTAATAATTAAAAACAGCATCTGTATAATCGATAATTAAAACACTTTTACAACAGCACCTTCAATTTCTCTTCCCCGATTCATTATTCAGTTAAAATAATAATAATAAAAGAAAAAGTGGCGGAAAGGCTAATTTAATTCAGTCTTATAAATAATATTTACAATTAAAATGTACAGAGTTATACTTAGACAATAGACCCGTCAGTTTATCTAATAATTAAGAAATCGTGTCCGTTTTAACATCAAGCCAAAGTCGTATATCGTCGTTGTTAAACCAAAATGTGTGCTTTAAGTGTACTTTTGTAATTATATGAAGATTTATTAAAAAAATAGTATTTTATTAGAAACTTAGGGTTATTATACTTAAACTTATTGATCTTTTAAACATGAAAATTTAATAGTTTAATTATTATATTGACGATAGAGAAAATTTTGAACATATCAGATTCTAGCTGCTGCACATACGAGAGCATATTTTATTAAGAGGTCGTAATTCGACAAATAGCACTGAGCACTTGTTTTATATGATCTATTCACTAAGTTGGAATCTCAAAAAGTGCGCATAGCAAATTTTGGTTTGACAATGACGATATTCATTAATCGTATAACGCAACAAAATCGATAAGGTCCATCGATCCACTTCGACTTTTCATTTTATTGTCACTTTTATATGAATCTATTAATAAAAAATATATGAAGTTGTTTAATGAAAGCAAATATTATGATTTGACACTTCTTGTAAAATTCAGTATTAACCTGCATTGCCACTAGGTGTCGCTTTGTCCAGTGTCAAATATAACCTTTATTTAAATTGGCACGATGGAGCTTATGAATGTTGCAAGTCTGTGCAGTCGCGACGAGCTACTGGGCGCGTTGTCGCACCTGGTCGGTGTGGTGCACCGAGCAGGGGCGGGTGGCCATATTGGGAGTGAGGAAGTCGGCAAGCGAAGCGACCCCCGAGCGAGGGGCGCGATCGAAGGGGAAGCCCATGGCGCGTCGGTCGGGGTACTTCCGGTCGCGGATGCCGCAATATGATGCCGCATCGTTGCAGGCTCCCACCAAATCCTGCTTTATCTGCAGACACCATCAAGGAAAAGTTTAAACCTAAGTATTTTATATATAGTAACACATATAAGGTACATTGGCAGATGGCACACAGGCCTTCTTATAATTTTTCCAAGGCAGAAAATAATCATTACTAAGAAACTCAACCGTGCAAGCCTAATTCGAACCGGTTTCTACCGTGTGGGTAGCCGTTGTTGCGTTCTCTGAACTGCCACTGCAATAACATAAACAGCCCAGCCCATATTTCGAAGACCGTAGCCAAAAAAATAGAAGATAACTTGTAAAAGATTGTATAATTAAACATATTTATTATTAGGTATACGAAAAATAGTAAAACATCAACATTCTATAATTGAGTATTGATTACATCTAGCCAGTATTTCTCACATGTGAAAGGGGAAATTATGACCTTCATTCTGATTGTAGTGATAGGAAACTCTACATTCCGCTTGGAACAGTGAACAACTTTAGCTGAAGATATGATCTTGAAGAATCAAGATCAAGAATCAAGATCTCTGTCCTGCTATTTGATCAATGGATTGGTTCAGCGGAACTACCTTTGCCTGCTGTGCCAGAAGTTGTGGATTCGATCCCTATTCAATACAAACATTTGTATGTATAAATGTGTCTGTTTGTCTTGGTCTGAATGTTTTTTATGTATGCTATGTATATGTTAAAGAATATATAGTATATATATAGTTTGGGGCTAGATGGCACTGTGTGTCAAAAAACAATAATATTACAAAATGATTAGTCACTCACAATGTCCTCCGCCCCGTCGGTAACCATGGCGAACAGCACCATGGGGTAGCCCTGCGCGGTGCCCCTGGGCACTAGCATGTGATGGGGCCAGCCGCAGCCGCAGAAGTCGAACTCGGCCGCCTCGGCCGAGCCGGGATCTCCGGGACGAGTGGACTGGCTGCGGAACGTCCGCTCGTAGGGAATTGTTACAGACGAGTCCACGCTGCGCCTGCGCACCGTGTTGGAACCGGGGTTCACTGAAGAAAAGCGAATCGTTTCACTTTAATCTGTCATTACTTTGACATATGGGCACCTTTTGAAATTCAACTTACGTGGTTGGGTGAACTTGTCCAGCTCGATCATGAGACGGCGTTGTTCGTCGAAAGGCAAGGGGGCGCCACTCTCGTCGCCGGTGGGCGCCAAAAACAGCCGCACAGTGCCAGTCACCGACTTGCCGCTGGTGTTGTTCACCTCGATCACGTAAGTGAAGGGCTCGTGAGAGAGATGGGTGAAGGTGGCGGTGACGGAACCTCGCGGAGTGAAGTCCAGGCCGCGTCCCAGTTCCACGGTGGACTGTTCCCACTGCGTGCCGAGGCGGTTGGCGCCCGCGGAGCCTTCCAGGGAGACGCTCGAAACCCGCACGTTGGGGAAGTCCAGCTGCTGTGTGGTGTACGGAGTGAGCTTGGTCTTGTACAGGTTGAAGATGTCATCGATGTAGGCGTGCCAACGATAGAAGACCGGGTCGCGCATCGCCGTCGCGGAGTCTCCCATCACGCCGAACTGCTCCAAGTGTCGGTGGTCAGGGTCGTGTGCGTACGAGATGAAGACGTGGCCCATGTTGTGCAAGTCCCCGTAGTAGGCGCGGTTGGGACTGACGATGGAAGACTCCATCATATTGCCGAGCACGTCGATGCCGGTCTCGTCGTCCAGTGGGACTTGACGGCCATTGGGAAGACGAACGGAGCGGGCTTCGATGGCCTGCAGAAAAAGAATGGCGGCGACTATCTCAATTTTAAGCTTTCTTGGTTAAGAAATGGTAACAGACAGACGAATTTACAGTTACTAGTAATATGGAACATCTCGCGTTATTTAACCGCGGTTCTTTGTATGTTATATGCTTTTATCTATAATTATATTCAAAGTACCTGCAAGCAGCGTTCCCGCCAAGTGTCCAGCTGGGCCACGTCTATGCGGATCTGGTCCACGGGCCGGTCCAGATCCCGCAGTTGAGTTCCAGCGAACCTCGGGGGCCAGGCTCGACTGGCCACCTGGGAATCCAGCTTCGGGAAGTATCCTTCGGCGATGGGCACACGGAAGTCGTTGAAGCGGGTGACTCTCTGCAAGGCGTTGCACATCCTCTCGGCGTTGTAGCGAGCGATGATTTGCTGGTGCATGTAGTAAAATAACTCCCCTCTGCGGTCTTTGGCCACGATCGAACGTTCGGCGGCCTCGAAGGGATAGACCAGATGCCAGTGCCAGTGGTGCAAGTTGACGCCGATGTCTTCGCGGAAGTAAGCCACTCGCTGTTCGGGCTCCGATTCGGACGAGGTGTAGTTAGTCGGCAAAACTATCGGCATCTGTCGATATTATAACGTATAAATAATAATATACGTCGTATATTTTCATAATAATAGGCGCCAGTGTTCTGTTGGCGTCGCCCAGTTTGCAGCTGGAGTTACAAACAGGCCTCTCTTTAACTTAAGAAAGTATAGGCAAACAGTCTATGACAAAAACTCACCGCAAAGTGCTTAACGTGACATGGAAAGCAGAATATTTTCGCAAAAACATTCCACGGTTAAATCACAATGATTTGTGACAAATTTATTTATTTTATGCTATGGACCGTATAGACTCGGAATTTAAAGAAATAAAGCCTAGCAATGTATGAGATTCCTACTGACCCTGGAACCAGCTGGCACCACGGTGCTGGTCTCTCGCGCCTTGCGGAACACCTTAGGGTCTACAAACTTGTCAGGAAACACTTCCGCGAAAGTGGGGATGTCCAGGCCCTTGGTGTCCGGTCTGAAAACGTACAGTTAATACTTTATTCTGTCTTATAACAGTGACTTTATCAGCGGTGTCAAGTCAAGGCCCATTGTCCTTTAAGAATTCGCCAGGTGTTGCTTGTGTTTTTAGGCGACAACTCTCCTTTGAAATAGGTGCAATAAGTACAATGTAAAAGTTGAGCCTTATTACCTGTGCAGCAAGGCGACGGAGAGGCAATAGTTGAACATGTAGGGATTGATGCGCAGTTGGCAGTAGGCGCAAACGGACTGCAAGTCTTCTACGTCGCGCATATCTGCAATTATAATATTGAGGAAGACCATTAAGGAAAAATACTGTGCTGCTTATGAGTATATTTCAGTAGCCGACTAAAAGACCAAAAGTGCTTAGTAGGAATTTCCAATTTCCAATTTCCACAATTTCCAAATGATTCTTTTAGATGGATTGTTACCGAACATAGAGTTTAGTTAAATTTCAAAGCCTAGCAATATACTACACCTTACAAAGGACTATTTTGTCGTGAGCAAATTTTTCGAAATTTATTAATTGGAAAATTAATTTTTCAAAAATCCAAAAATCCTGTTTCTAATGAAATGAGTCTTTAATACCATGTTTCTATTTTAGTTGAGTAGTTTAGTTAGATACAATACATTTTTGTACTAATAACAAATTCCATGTCATTTGTGCTCATATTGTGTTTATAGGTCGATACTGGCGTTGGTTTAAAAACAACCAACGCCAGTAACGCGAGGATGTAGACCTTCTATTTTATACGTTTTATATATATGAAGAAGTGTTAAATTTATTGATAGCCTTATTATGTTAGAAACATCCTGTTTGTGCAAAACTTACTCATAAAAATGTCGATGAGATTGCCGGCCAGCTGCCTGTGCTTCGGCACAAACAAGGAAAACTGGTCGTAGTAAGGAAGTTCCTGCGCGAGCGACAAGTCCGGAAGGGCGATGTTCCGAACCGGAATCGAGCGTCCGGCTCCGGTTCCGAAACGGTCCGTGAGAGTGGTGCTGACACTCTTGTATTTGTCTGGCTGAAATATTGCAAAAGATTCAAATTACATTACATCCGATTAGTGTAGTTATCGGAGCCTTTCAGAATTACACCGAATCACAGCACGCCACAACGAATTGTTTTACTAATCAGAAATTTTCATTTGATCTTATAGCATTTGAAAAAATTGAGTTGTACTCAAATAAAAATTCCACTTTAACCTTAAATTATCATTAAAAATGTATAAACTAAAAGTTGCCCACTATAATGTGGGTTTTAAAATGGTAAAATACATATAATTTTAATCCCTTCGAAACGATATTGCTATTAAAAATCCAAACGAGCTCTCTTTTCTAACTCTAACTTTGCCAACCGGTGGGGAGACAAATTGATTTTATTGTGTTAACCTTATTGACGATTTATAAATAAAAGTAGACATATAAATAAATAAAGCATTATTCTACAAAAGACACAAAAACAAACGCCAACATTAACAGAAGTGCCTTTGGGTACTGAGGTCACATTTAGCGAATCTCAGTGGTTATAAACTTGTTTCGTTTTTGGTGAAATTTTAATTTACAAAAAATACCAAACAATTAAAGCAAAATTTAAAAGATTAAGGCGTTTTTAAATGTCACGTTCTTAATAGAATGTCTTTATATCATAGCTACTTCCAGCCACTTCCTACGCGTACAATTTTCCAGGTTAAAGTATTCTATGTGTTAATATCAGTTTCATCAAAATCTGTTCAGCCTTTCAATAAATATTTATTATAATTAAGGTAACCTGTAATTTTTACACTAAATATTATAGCGATAGATATTTTTGAGTTTTTAACAAACAAAAATACGAATATGTTCGAGAAAAGGCAATTTTTATTAAACTCGACGAATAATTAGTGAGAATAACTCGAACAAAGTCTGTCAAAATTACGTTAGTCTTCACTCTGACATTATTTTCCTTTATTATTACAATAAAAAATAACTATATAGAAACCACAAGTGGCGGAAAACCACATTTGAATTTTTACTCGCGCGCGATAAAGCGCATAATATTGTAGGCGAGAATAAGCTTTATATTAGTGTCAATTATTAAAAATTAAAATTGAGTAAAAGATATGCTTACGTAATAATGTTCTGGTATCTCGAAGACCGCATTGTCGTCGCCCTTCTGCATGAAGCATGGCTCCGCCGGCCGGTCGAAGAAGAGCAGCAGATTGTTCTTTGAACTCATCTTCAGCCTCTTTCAGCCTCCAACTGGACTAATATATGAGAACTATATTTTCTGTCACCAAAATTTATATTTGTGATCAAGTTGTATCACCAAATAATTAGATCTATCGCCACGAAATATTTTCGTTCTCATTTAAACAATATATTATTAAAGGTGGCAGACAGGCTAACGGTCCACTTGATGGTAGGTGGCTATCGTCGCCTGAGGACACAAGCAACACCAGGCGGGGTGCATGTGCGCTGCAGACCTTACATTAATACATCCAGAGCAGTAATTGTGCGCAAAGGAAGTAGCTGCCCATCCTTTGGTGATTTTTTCTTAACCGATTTTTACGGCTTGAGATTCCAAGCCGGTACCCCACGGTGAAAACAGTAAAATATCAAAATGCCACGCAAATGCTCTTATCAATTATCTAAATTAGTATTATCTAAATTATTACTATTATCTAAATTAGTAGATCAACTTATCAATTGTTATAAGTACCTTATATATTTTTAATTAAACGTTAAAACATGAACAAAGCATTTAACTCTTGAAGACTTGAACATTTTCGGCGACACCCTCAAAACTTTTAAGGCAAAATTGTATGTTTTTTTTCTCAAGTGAATGATAAAATGATTTATAATTTTATTGTAATGTAGCCCGCTGGATGAGGGTCAACTTTAAAAAATCAAATTTCAAATTTAGCTCTGGTCTGGATTTGGAAAGTAGTGGCAGGGCACACTGCGTTTTCACTGCGTTTCATTTAGACAGCCCGTCTGGCGGAGTATCCACCTCCTTACGGAATACCACCGTGAAATAACAGCACGCGTGCTGTTGTGTTTCGGTGAGTAAGGGATGCCAGAGCCCATTTCCATATCCACTCCTAATCCCTTATCCTTAATCCTACTGCAGTCGGCAGCGCACTTGCAGCAGCTTAGGCGTTGCTTGTGTTGTAGGCGACGGTAGCCACCTACCATCAAGTGGACCGTCAGCCTGTCTGACGACCGCAACATAAACATATTTAATAAAATTAAATAAAAAATAAAACACTCACCGTTATGTGTTATTTTTCCTGTTGTGTTGCGAGCCGTGAACCCCACGGCGTGACTGTGACCGCTCCTCCCAATGTTGTACCATTTATACGCAAACACCATGGGAACATCGCACGGACCGTGTGCAATGTGCACCCCATCTCGTCTCCGGGCCGGACTCGCCATATCTCTATACGCTGATAATTTTTGGTAATGCGGTTGCGGTTATTTTTTTTTTTTTTTCACACACTCCCATAGATTATAATATTTCTCTAAGTGAGTAATAAAAAAAGTAGGCAACTGAACTGAACAAACCAAATGGCTACTGGGTAGTGCTTGCTTCAGATTCCGACTGAAATAACTGCAATGGCGGTTAAATATTAATAAAAAAAATTAAATGTTTATGCGAGGAGTATATCAAAGAAACTCCCAAGAATTTATAATATTAATAGGTCGTTTTAATTTTACAATTTATATAATTTTATTATTGTTTTTTTTTTTGAGATCTATCTGCAATCGGCTCCAGAGCCATGATCAGATTCCCACGTTGAATACTCCAGCGAGAATCATAACCATTTGAAATTTAATCTAAGAGCTTTAATGCCGTTTATCAAGATTTAGAATTATTGTTTTGACGATTTTTTTCGTCATATACGATTTTCATATAAGGGCCCCGGTATGAGTAAAATTAATAGAAGCGTTAACTAAAAGCGTTACGTTATCTGTCACTTTGACATTTGTACGACATCTGACGCATGTATTTATGTTCCGTAATTCTATTTAGTATAACAAGCAACACCTGTAATTTGGTAAATGAATGCTCATATGGAAATCTAGACGGAAATGGAAGAAGCAGGAATTTTGACTTCGGAACCTTGTTTGGACTAGTTAGGAGGTATACACACTAAAAGTCCTTACCCCTCCGAGGTCCGAGCGAGGGGGGAGGGGCAAAGAAGGTCCCGTTTTTTGGTTATTTGCTTACATCTCGAAAACAGTGCGTCGTGCGAAGTTTTGTTGTACTACATAATGAAACCTGATAATGATCGCGGGCAAAGGCTAGTTATATATTGGAGAAACAAAGTGGTGGACATAAAGTAAAGAATGAATGGGAATTTAAGTAGACGAGTCTTGGAGTGGAGACGGACCGAGTATGGGTGATTAAATTTTGTACTAGCTGAGCTCGCAACTTCGTACGCGTCGTATTCGGTATAGCGCGTAACTTTTTTGTTTGTAAACCGATTGGAATGAAACAAACACTAATGTTACGGGAAACCGCTTTCAAATCAGTTAAGCCGTTTCAGAGATTAGCGAGCACAAACGCACAGACAAACAGATAAAAATTCTAAAATCGAATTTTTTGACCTCGCTGACGTAAGTACATACAAAAAAAAACCGTAAGTTTTTTTTAAATCTTTAATGTTCAGACACGGCTACGGTTTTAACACCGTACAACGTTTCCCTTATAACGACTAATAGTAAACCTACAACGTCCTCATTAGCATACATTTGGTAAGGCTTTTACATAAGCGACTAACTCAGTACCTACGTTTTATTTGTACCTACCTAAATTTATGCAGACGACCTTCCCACTGACTTGCAAAGTTTACTTGATATCGACCTGTTTCGTGTTTTGTATTTGGTACTGGAGCTTTATTGCACTCCTTCAGCAAGGTCGAAACACATCCGACGAGGCGAGGCGGCTACACTTTAAGCTATTATGAAAATATTCAATAGATTGCAGGGATTTTTTTAATGTTAAGATCGGCAGACAGGCTGACGATCCACTTGATGGTAGGTGGCCACCGTCGCCTATAACACAAGCAACGCCACAGGTGTTGCAAGTGCGCTGCCGACTACTGAAGAATTAAGGATAAGGGATTGGGTAAGGATTAGGGAAATGGACTCTAGCATCCGTTACTCACTCACCGAAACACAACATCACACATGCTGTTATTTCACGGTGGTTTTCTGTAATGATTACTGCCGCCAGACGGGCTGCCCAAAGAAGTAAAGGCCAATTAAAAAACTCAGTCAACAATATAGTGTTCTGTGCCTACCAAAGCCCTAAAAACTCTCGCAATAATCCTCTACCCAATCTTTGGCCCTGAGATCCCATAGAAGCTACTTCATGGGATTCAGTTCATGGGAGTAGACACGTGGCCAAATACTACTTAAAGGCTTCCTTCATAAGGCATTAGACTGACGCGCTCCGGCTTGTAGGTATATATTAGATAGACCGTTTAAGGCCGGCCGCATACATACGTTTTCCGAATTCGTTTTCCGCGTTCGGAGACCCGAATGCATCAAATCGATAGAAAATACATTGACTGCCGCACACATTCGTTTTTTTTTCGTACGGAATATATTCCGTACGTACGTTTCGAATGTGGGCCCGTGCGTTCGGAATCCCCCTTACGGAAAAAACCTAATGACGTCATGCGGAACGCAGCGAAAATTTCCGTTCGGAATCGCGAGTTGTTTGTTTTGTGTTGTGTTTTTCACGTCTCATCACGAGTGCATCAATACAATGTGTGAAGCAGAAGCTTAAATTTAGCTGTTGAAAAACATCCCTGCTTATGGAATATACACGACAACATAGATAAAGCTCTCTTTAGATAATGCAATCGCAATTAAATCGTCGTTCTTCATCGTCGTGCGTTCACAAAGCCACCACTGAACGTACTGGCAGTATAATATTCCGAATGCAAATTCCGAACGTTTGCGCTAGGCACACGGAATTCCGAATACGGAAATCGAATACGAAAAACGTATGTATGCGCCCGGCCTAAATTTGTCCTCGCAAGTAGTGAAAAATGCAGTGGCACCGGAGATTACCCTCCGGATACATAGTATAGACAACCTTGAAATGATTAAATAAAATATCTGTTGTTACATAAACGGAAGAAACACTAAGCAACAAAAAAAGATTATGGGATTACGCCCAGTCATCCTCGCCGAATAGAGCGAGGCTAATATTGATTTTAGCTGTCGCCACTTAGCGTCGTAAATACTTTTCGAATTCGCCAGTCACTTTGGCAATTAAGGGTCGCTAATTGATGTTGCGTCTAATAAATATATAGTTGTACGCGATGAAATAAATTCGGCAATATACTAATTATATAATAAGTCTTACAGGGTTAGACGATGCCGTGCACCGAGGCCCCCAAGCTCAGGAGGCTTTCGGACCCTGATCACCTTCGTGTTACAACTTTATTACAACAGTGTGACCAATTCTAAAGTAAATATTCTGATATAATAAGCCCCGAATTTTCTATTCAATTAATATTTACCACCTACTGCTATCTGAATTAACTAAGGCATGGATTATAAATTCACCAAATGTTTGCAGAAATAATTAAAAAATATGGAATACTAGAATGCGACCTAATAGAAGTATTTACAGCAATGTTACTGTACCATGCAATTCCTGTCGTTTCTGCAGAAGTTGAAAGATCATTCAGGAAATTAAAAATTAAAAAAAAAAAAAAAACGCTGTGACATTTATCGCTAAGAGCAATCGAAAACAAAGCCGCATCAAGTCTAGACTTAACCGAAGTCTTTTGTGAAAACTGAGGGCTGATTATAGACTAAATTGTCAGTATACACATCAGCCTAGTAGGTAGGTCCGACTTGGAAAGGATAAGTTTGCCTTGTACATAAGTTATGTGTAAGTATATAAACTGTTTTTAATATTTTATACCTACAATAAAATATTTTACATTCAAGTATTTACATAAGTATATTTATATTTTGAGTCCATAAAACCTAAACAGTTAACTTAGTTAGGGCCCCAGTTTTTTTTAGCACTAGGCTCATTGTTGACCTAGTAACACCTCTGCTTACAAGTGTCTACCGTTGTAACATTGGCTCGGTACAATTGAGAATTGAGACCCTGGTGGACTCAATTCGAATCAATATTCTTTTGCCCACTTTAATAGCATCCACCGTTTACTATTTTATTGTTCGATAAACTCGTACTGTCTGTCAAATCTTAAAAACCAGGTCAATAATTATTAAAATATCGATTGAGAACTAAATATTTTAGAAAATCGACGTTTTAACCTGGAGGCAAAAAATGACACGTTGCATGACACATTGCTATACATTTGTAGCAGGCGTTAAATCATTTTTGAATGCGGAAAACTAGGTCTACAACAAAGGTTAGTCCAACTAGTTCTACCTTTCGTTCTAGGAAAGAACAAATTCGATAAAAAAGCAAAGTATAATGACAGAATGACAAAATGTTCTACTGATGTTTACAAAAACATCCAAAGGACAAAAAACAGTCAGTTATGGACAACAGCATCTGATTTGCCCATCCAGTTCTACTTTTTATTTCACAAATATTAAGGATTCTAACACAACACTTGAAATACAGAAAAATCAAACGCACGCGATTGGCGTTGCGGGTATTGCTCGGTCACGAATAAAATATTGTTGCATACTAAATGCAGAGTTTAAGTCTAATTTTTTTATCTTCAAAAATGTTAATTTAGTTAAATGATTCTATTAAACAAATTTTAAAAGATATTGTACAAATAAATGTGTTAATTTCAGGATTTCCATTCCAACCAACTAAACGGTCCAACTAGTTGTGCAGAAAATTACACATTTGATAAAATTTTCTTCCTCGGATTCGTTTAGGTGGTCTATGACCACTTCTTAAAATTTCCTCTTCTAAATATGGCTTGCCATTTTGGATTTGACCATTCTGCTTTTGACCATCGACTACTTCAAGTACAGTGTGAAAATAAGTGAGAATAGATTAGATACAAATGAATTTCTAAAATATAATTCATTTATAGATTCAGGCATGAAAATTTATCGATCATTTGCTAAATGGCAGATTCTGTAGATGGCAGAAATTGTAGTCAGTTTCAATAAATCACTTAATGTTCGTTATTTATCTTTTACATATTCCAAATGCAATATTTCCAGAATTTAATTACGTCAATTAGCCCATTTTAATTTTTTTTTTTGTTTTGATAGTCCATGCCGACAAGGAACTTTTATTCGGTTCCATAAATTTAATAAAGGTGAGGTAGGCGAGTGATAAAATAAATAGAAAATGTAAAGTTTATAAGAAAAGTTTAATAATAGAAGTATTGAAAATATCTCCAGTGACATCAACAAAACAATGAAAATAAACAATAATTTAGTTAGTGTTTGTACCTACTAAATACAATATGACTTTAAGGCTATACTAGGTTTAGAGTCTAGGGATAATTAACTAAAATTTCTCGCTTTAATACAACAATAAATACACTAGAAGTGAATGTTTACAAGTCAACGTGGTGGCGAACCTTCGACGCATAACAATCGCCTGCTCCCTCGCCTCTCGGCATCCTCTCGTGTCCCACATTCTCACTCGCTCACTCGCTCGCTCGCGCATTCGCTCGCACACTCGCGCCACTCGCACACGCACACGCACGCACACAGGCGCGCACACAGCGCTCCGGACACACACAGCGGGGATAAGAGGGGCGAGTGGGAGATGGGCGGAGCGGAGGCCTAGCCGCTCTTGAACAGCAGGATGGCCACCTGGCCCAGGTAGAAGTAGATGAAGTGGCGCGTCTCGTGCGTCACGTACGAGCCGAAGTTGCGGCCCACGATGCAGTGCCACGTCGGGTTGTACTTCTTGTCAAACTCCTTCTTGATGTATGCCGCTATATCCTGCGCAAGCACACCACTCATCACCACTCCCGATTCATCAAAATACACCATTTACACGAGAACAGTATGATTTATTTCGATAAAAACCTTAACTATGTTGCTGACAAAAATGAGAATCGACTTTGTACATTATTTAATAATTTTTGTTAATGGAACATTTATTTTTAACTAGCAGCAACCCACTCCTTTTCTGCAAATTATATATAAAAACCTTCCTCTAACACTTTCTATTAGTGAAAACCGAATCAAAATCCATTGCATGGTTTAGGAGTTAGAGAACATACAGACAGACGATGGCTTCTTTTATATCATCAATATTTTAGCAAGTGAATTTTAAAGTAAGTAAAAAACAGCCACTTTTGCAGTGATCTAAATTTGCTAGTGCAAAATCATGCACTTATATTTCAAGTAGCCGTATCTTCTAATAGATTGTCAGTCAGCATCTAATAGAACAGTCAGCATCATCTAGCATACCAGAAACTCGCCATATCAGACAAAAACAGACAATGGCCACTCTCCGCTGGCAGTTATTTGCACGGTTGTGATTCTGGGGCTCAGATCCTCAGTCACGTTTCGGCTCTGACAAAATATTCTCTCCGCGAATGCCGTCTGTGCGTGGACAGTGTCCGGTGGTGTCTGAACGGACATGTTATGCTAGATATGAATAAGTTCTTACATATATGAAATATTTTGTCTTTCTGATGTGTCCGATACATTAGTTGTCTGAAGATATAAATAAAAAAGCCTTTATCTAACACACAAAATAACAGTTAAAAAAAATTGGCGTTTGCCTCAGAGGCTACCCTTCTCCATGTCACTCCTATCTTTTCCTAAATACATCATCCCACCTCTTCCGTAGTCTACTTTTCAACTTTTTCTTATCTGTGGGTACCTATTCTCCCACCACTTTTTTGAAGATATAAATGAACCTTAAGGTGTATCCCATCTTATAAAGCTCCAGACAAAACAAAACAATACCAACTACTTTGAACAGAGCTAGGACATGTATTGCAATATGAACTGGTGATGCAACATATAAAAAAAATTACCTTCTCTATATTAAATTTCTCGAGTGCCTGCGTTGCACAGTCAACGGCATCCTGCTGCATCTCCTCACTCATGTCAGCATTCTTGATAACAGCCTTGCGGTCACACATCTTGACAGTTTGGTTTCTATAAAGAAATGCTGAATTTACATCTGATACACAAATATTTCGAAGACTCCAGTACACTTTAAGGTAGCACGTAGAAGAAGGGTATTGGTATCTAGTATATGCACTTTCTATTATTGTTATCGCCGTTCGATCGACCACTTAAAGGTTATCTCGCCAACGATAGCAGCGATTCATCAATATTTATTACATTTACCGCGATGCGCATCCAGGGATTTCATTGATTGTTTATATTCAATAACTCGGGCTATAAATAGCACGCAGTAAAGGTCAGGTGCGAAACTAGGATTGATCCAGAGTCCTGTTTAGGAAAACACTATACCTGCGTACAATATGCACTTTCTAATGTCATATATACGCACTTCTGCGATTAAAATGTAATAAAATGAACATTTAATTATTTGTGTACCCGATATCCTGGTCAATTTGTAAAGGTTTTCTAGTAGATATCCTAATCGAAGCACTCGCAGTAAGGCCCGTCATCAAAATGCAGAGCGCCCAGCGTTATTGTGATTAGAACTGACTAAAATACGCTAATATAACTTTCATTAAAAAAAAGCTATTTTCTAGGCTATCGCTATGGAGACGTGAAAATTAAATCAATACATAAAGAAAATCCCCGAAGTGATGAGTGAGACTGAAAAACTTTATGAAATACCGCTTCCAAATGTTTCTCAAAACATTTTATTATTGAAACGCAATATGTGTAAACTACTACGGCTAATCCTTCACAAAATTGGATACATAAAAGGAATTAAGGAATTATAATAAAAAATAATAAAAACTCACATTTACTGGAGTTGAATTAAACGAACAAATTTTCACGTACGATTTAGATACCGGAGATTCAATGCCTACTTTCTAGAGGATTCTTTCACAGGCTTCTTTCAATTGAAATGTAGATAATTTAAAGAGGGGCGTTCCGAATTCAAATATTGTTTAAGAAAAATATTTTTCGGCTAGGAATATTGATGTAACATACAAAATTAAGAAATATTTTTCGTTTCGTTTTTTCTATATAATAATATATTCTTTTAGTTTCCTTTTGAAATTATTTTTCAATAATTATTTTTTGAATTCTTTGTCATTCAGTCAGTGTCAGGGATTATGTAAATACAACTGGATGACAATGCTTTACGAACATTTTTCTTGACATTATCACATTTTAACCGTTGGATTGCGGATTCTTCGTCTTGTTTCGTCTATTGTTAATATTTAGTTAAATATCTTTGAACGAACAACTTGATAAAGTTCAAAAACAACTTAGACAGACACTAGAAAATCAATTTCAGATGTAAACACACTAGCGCAATCTGCTAGTCTGTCTCTCTCTCTTGGACCAATAATCACATTGTGATTATTCATCCAAGGTCTGTCTAATAGGTAAATGAAAAGTTATTTCAAAGTTTATTTAAAAGAAGACTAATAATTTTATATGGCTATTAGACCAATGTTTTTATAATATTAGAAATACTTCAACATGTAATGATATTTGAATTTGATTTCAATGATTTTATTTATTTCTTGTTTTATGTAATAATAGTGTTTTTAAGTTATGATTTTGCACGTCAGACATGGCATTATATGAGGATACATACGCAAACCAATAAATAAATAATTTGAATAAGTAAACAAATGAATAAATAAATCCTTTTGGCTAGACCAATGGCTCTAGCATGAATTTACGATACTACACTCGCTAGCGAGAGCGTAAAACATTTATATGGAAAATTGATAATTTGAAATTGACAGTTCACGATTTCCCATACAAAAGTTTTACGTTCTCGCTAGCGAGTGTAGTAATGGTGTAGTACAAAGATAATTGTATTAGTGTATAGATGGAACACAAAAAATTGAAGATTCCTTCGATACTCGATACCTGTCTTTCTAATGGCTGCATGTCGTATGTTAAAAAGAGATAACAATAGCCGAATATGTACGTCTTAAACGCTGCGCGCCATAAAAAAGGCAACGTCATATTTGTTTATATCATGCTGGTTAACAAGCGCGTTTAGCTTTATGTGATTTAAAATACTTAAAAATCTGAAAGTTTGATTTCATAAATCTGTTGCTTGCCAAGAATGGCTTGTACTGTTCCCGTTTGTCCAAGTAGAGTGGGTGTTTTGAAGGAGAATAATGGAAACATATCATTTCACCGGTAAGTCGCACAGCTCGCACTCATTAATTTTGGTGTTTTGTAAACAAATTTTTATAATTGTTTACTAAAAATGAATCATTGTACATGCATACACAGCTCTAAGGTTGATTTATTTAAAGAAAAGCTGGTGTTTATAACTAAAATTTACAAAAACCAAAGTTAATCGGAATTTTTGACATTTGTCTTGCTTTATAGTGCTGTAGTCTGATCTTGATAAGTTTATCGATATCGATAACTAATTTATTTTTAGTAGAGTGTTGACAATTTCTAACATTCACTGCAGTTTGAAAGTAATTTTTATCAATTTATAACAGATTTCCCATCGACATCGATTTAAACAAAATGTGGAGAAAAAATGTAAGAAAAGGCGACGATTGGAGAGCTTCGCAATATACAAGAATATGCTCGATGCACTATGAAGATTCTTGCTTTCGCCAAGGATTTCAGCCTAAAATTCTACACTCGTATGCAGTGCCGACAATATTCCCAAAATTACCACCATCGTGTAAACCAGTAAGTAATATCTATAAGTTATAAAGAAGTTATGCTTCAATCTATGAAAATTATGAAAATCTTTTGAATCATTAATAACCAAAAACTATTTCTTTTCAGAAATCACTCAGAAAAAGAAAACTTACTAAAAAATACGTGGATACTCAAGCGTCAACATTAACTGCAAGTCTTTAAATTAAAATGTTACTTTTTGGTTCTAGTTTTCTTTACTATTTTCATTTCATTATCTATCTCAGTTTAGAAACGATATCACAAATTATCCAATCTGTGATATCGTTTCTAAAAATAAAACTTTAAGATTATCGAGTTTTTTTTTCCTCGTAATAAAAACCTACTCCCGTTCTACCTGAAATATTTTGGTGATATAAATGCGAGAGGTTGCATACAATCTCATACAACCGATTAGCAATGCGGCGAGTACCAATACGCACCCACATTTTATTTATTTTGAATAACCAAACAGTACACCGAAACGCATTTAGCCATACTTTTTATCCGTCATATATTTAAAATCTATATCAACGATATCTAGTGATCGATAAAAATGCACAGCACGATTATACGCTATAACTTTAGCTTGCATTGTATAGTCAAAATGGAGACATTCACTCAACTTCGACCCGACAGATTATATATGTATGTCTCTTTCAATCTTATGACAATTTGAAGGTGTTAGAAAGAATAAAATATTGCTGCACTTTGTGATCCATCTATAGGTACAGACTAATACAACATCTTTGGTGTAGTATCATAAACTCATACTAGAGCCTTAGATCAACAGTGCTACTGCAACCACAAACTAAATAGTAGATACTAATGACTGCAACCTCGCTTGTGTAGCACAGAGCTAATGTGGTGCATAGCTAATTTCGAAGCATAGCGGTCTAGTCTGGAAGAATAAATTGAAAATGCATATACATATAAAGAAGAATAAATTGAATATTATATAAATGCATATTATTACAATATTCAATTTATATAACTGTAGAACAGTATAAACTGTTTTGTGTTGTGGTGGCAACACTGCAGTGACCCCGACCGACCGTTTCCGGCGTTCGCCATCTTTGAATTTTATTTTATCAAGATCTGTAAAAGCGTATTAGCGTGGCGTAAAATGTGTTAGTGATATTGAGAGACACTCATTTGGATTGGACGCAATTACATAAAGAAGGAGGAGAATCCTATTCAATTTAATTGTTGATTCTTTAACAGTCGACAAAATGTCCGGTGGAAGTGGTGGCAATAGAAATGAATGCAGGATATACGTTGGAAATCTGCCGCCCGACATAAGAACAAAGGACATCCAAGATCTCTTTTACAAATTCGGCAAAGTAACATTTGTTGATTTAAAAAATAGAAAAGGACCGCCGTTCGCTTTTGTGGAATTCGAAGATCCCAGGTAAATACCCCACACAATTTCAGAGCGTGCGTGATGTCGGACATAGCTCACTTTGATCATTGCAAGTTATCACTCTTATCATTGCAAGTCCTGGATAGTACACGCTGTACACGTATTAGGTCGCTATATCTGCGTTCATATTTGCTGACATGAAGCCATAATGACCTTGGTTTTATGGCAAGAATATTAGGTTATTGTTCCCAAGCCTTTAAATTTATACCTATATATTTTATAAATATAAAAATCAATCGCCATGCGTTAGTCTCGCAAAAACTCACGAATGGCTAGACCGATTTTAATTTGGTTTTCACTTATGGAAAGAGGGATAAATGGAGAAGATTTGTATATATTAAAATTGCACCGGGGAGATTGTCATTGACACGTAATATAGTCCCTTTCAAAGTTAATGCCTCTGAATAGTCTGGATATAAATAAATAAATTAATAAGATACCTGCGGGGCGTACAGGGACTGCAACTATGCACACCTGCGCTTGCAACTATATACCCTTCTATACCAAATTATACAATTATATAGTTTTACTTTAAATTTGATTTCACATGGGACCCTTGAGTACATGTTTCTTATATTAGGATTTTAATTAATCAAACAGAAGATACATATAACCTAATTAAGTTTTAGCTTTAATTTACAAGTAATTTTAGCTCTTATCTAAATTCAACAGTAAGATAATGTGATATCTACTCCTTTGTGTTATATGATACACTCAATAGGTTGAGGCAACTTACAGTGGTTGCCAAATTATTAGGGACAGTGACCAAAAATGGGTATTTTTTAAATATTAGACAAAAATTAATTTATAGCAATTGTTTTTTTACAATATAATCTTTAATAATATTAAATACTTATTTAGAAAATGAAATATTAGTAATTAAATAATAAATTAACAGGACGATTTCCGGTTAAGTTCTCTGTCAACTTGCGCTGAACAGTTCTCTTAGAAACTTCTATACCAGACTCTTGAACCAGCCGAGTTAAAAGTCCAGCACTTTTCTTTCTGTTTTGCAAACAGATGTCTCGAATTTTCCTATCGGATTGTGGAGGATCGTGAATCTTTTCTCTAAAAACAAATTGATTTAATTATAAAAGTAACTTTGTTTAAAACATTTAAATTCATGTTTCACTTTTCAGGTGTTTCATACTCTCGAGTCTCCCCCATTATTAAAATATTTGTACAAAATAAACATACCCCTAATACTTAACATCCACTTAAGATTTGAGTTATAGAAACGTAATAGACATAAATAATACATTCCTGGAATGGAACAAAAATGTGACTGTCCGTAATAATTTGGCGATCCACTGTAATAGTAGAAGACAGATTATGATAAGATGATAAGCAGTTCTCAGTCCATATTGTACAATCTTACTAATACTATAAATGTGAAAGTCTGTCTGTTACCTTTCACGCCTAAACGGCTGAACCGATCATCATGAAATTTTGCAAACACATTTTCAGGGATGTAGGAAAAGACATAGGGTACTTTTCATCCAGAAAAAAGTACTGTTCACAAGGGATCATCTAACGGTCAGGTGATGTTTTTTTTTATTTCAACACAGGTGAAGCCGCTGGCATTAGCTAGTGGTTTATACTTTGGTTGACTAAATAACATAAAACATCTCCATAAACTTTCATGTTTTATAAAGAGTGTAAACATCACGCCATAATAAGGACATTTTAATAACATTGTGATGTGTTGTTTTTTTGTTGCCAAATATCAGTGGTTTATCCATAGTACATAAAGAGATTAGATTGTTGATTGATTTATGTATCTTTTGGGATAAAACAATAATAAATCTTTGCTTTGGTATCAAATAATAATTTATTTGGGAGCAGGGACGCGGATGACGCTGTTAGAGCCCGCGACGGTTACGATTACGATGGGTATCGCCTACGAGTGGAGTTCCCCAGAGGTGGTGGTGGAGGCGGAGGCCGAGGTTCACGTGGAGGTGGCGGCGGAGGAGGCGAGCGGTTCGGGACTCGCGCGGCGGGCAGGGGACCTCCGGCGCGCCGCTCTGAGTACCGGGTGCTCGTCACTGGATTACCTCCATCTGGCTCTTGGCAAGTGAGTATGGTTTAATAAACTTTTTGTGTAGTATTAATTTGGCAAACTCACCAGTATCTAAAGCGGTATGATTGGTTCAAATTAGCCTTTCCCCCCTCAAGAGCTAATTCATATCTATATGATTTGTTATTCCTAAGCTAAGCTGGATATGCCAGTAAAGTGATTTTTTAGCATTTTATGTCATGCCTCTTGAAGTCCAGGGAGTTTTAGTATTGATAGCCTCCCTTTATATCTGCTAGAAAGTTGTGTCTCTAGTTTAAAATAAAGATTCCGTATCTTATCTGGTATGCATATTCAAGCAATAATTCTTATAAATACTATACAATTTCCAAATTCTGTATTTTTTATTTAGAAAATGCTTTTCTGAAAAGATTGTGTTTGCTATGTGTTTGCTCTCTTTGGAATGAAGATAATAATTATGGTTCTCTCTCTTAAGAAAACCACTAATTATTGTGCCAAGGACTTTTAGCATTGTCTCCGGTATTAATGGTTCCTATTTAACTTTAAATATATTGATATTTACTTGTTCAATTAAATGAGTTTGGAAGACAACCTAAGAAGATCATTTATGTGGATGTAAAATGCAAATAGCTTGTATTTTGAAGAATCTGGATTTTGTCCTTAAAAAATCCATAAGTTAAACTAAAATTATAATGCTATGGTGTGGTCCGGAAGTTGGTGGACTAGGTCAACAGTTTTATTTCAAACTAGCTGGTCGCTGTGACTTGTCCACATTGAGAAATAAAAGATACAGTGCCTGACAAAATATTTAAAGCAATAAACGCCTGACATTATACGTTTGCCAAGCTTTGGATCTTTATTTTTAGATAGCTTGTGCCCGTGACTTTGTTGGTCCTTTATTTTGAGTGAAAGATTTTTTTAAATTAGACCTACATACAAACTTTACCTCTTAATAATATTAGTATAGATGTACTTGGTCCACTGAGAACTAATGCATGTCTCTGCAATCAAATAATGCAAATTATGAAATATTTTTTAATGATTATTATTCTAAAAGGTGAAATATTTTGTTAAAGGACTTAAAGGATCATATGCGGGAAGCCGGCGACGTCTGTTTCGCCGATACGTTTAAGGATGGGACTGGAGTTGTTGAATTTTTGCGACACGAGGACATGAAGTATGCTGTCAAGAAACTTGATGACTCAAGGTTTAGAAGTCATGAGGTAAGTGGGGATACTAAATGTACCTGCATCAAAGGATAGTTTAAAGTTCTTCAACCGCCCTCACACTGACAACAATCTTTCAGTGTTGATGCAACTTTGTCATTGGTCTGTTGCCAATAAGGGTTCACTAGTGGTTACTACCGTTACACATGGCTAGTATCTACTTATTTTGTACATGTTACCTACAAAAATACAGGCGATCACCCTGTGAGCCAGGCGTAAATACTTGTATACTTACGGTTTGTGTAAGCGAGTGTGATTGTGCAGGGTGAGGTGTCATACATCCGGGTGAAGGAGGACTACGGCGGTAGTGGTGGGGGCGGGGGCGGAGGTGAGCGCTACAGCGGCGATCGCGACCGCTCGCGATCCTACTCGCCCCGCCGTCGCGGCTCGCCCACCTACTCGCCTGTGCGTAGGAGCTACTCGCGTTCACGCTCCCGCTCGCACTCGCGCTCCGGCTACTAGCCACAGGTCAGTACAAAAGATAAGATTTCTGCACTGTCAGAGTTGTAAATATCGAAATTGTTCATCCTAAGTGATGTATCGTCGACGGTGGAGAAAGCTTAGTACCATACCACTGGTAACATCTTGTTTTAATAGTATTGAGCTATGCATTAGAAACTATTGATAATAACCTATTAAACTACCAACAAGTTGCACCAAGGTTATGGTATCATTTTCTCTGCTTTCTATTAGCACTGGTAATTTTTTACATTTTTTGTTACATATATTCAAATCCAACCAAAAAAAAAGTAAAGTAAAATGAGTTTTAGCCAAAAAATATCATGCCCCAGTATCTAATATCAATATGGATATGTCAAATGGGCTATCTTTGCTGACTTTTTTCTAATTAATTAATTAATATTAATTACAAAATATTAACATTGTCATGTGTCCAAACAAAAGATGAGATAAGAAAGTTAACACAATTTTAGTGATAAAAAATGCGTAAGCCGTAAATTTTTTTGAGCACAGAAAAAATAACCAATTTAAGTAAAAAAAAATGTGTAGCATATAGCACGTTAATTCCTCTTTAATTTAAAATGAAATACACCCCAAATTCATAACATAGTTATTATTTATTTTAATTAACTTTAAGTATGTTATATCAATAACATAGAATTTATATTTATACACTGAGTTTTTTTTTTTCGGTTGATCATGTTTGGAGCAAGAAGAAAATGTCATCTGGTATTTACCATACCCATTGTAAATATAACAAATAAAGACTATTATTATTATTATAACATTTTAAAATTAAATAAAAATTTACAAAAAAAAAAGAAACTATATCTTCATAAAAAGTCCAATAATAAACTCGTTTTTCTTCATTTATTTTAAACTACATTATTATTGCGAACAAACAAAAAAAGAATCAATGATCTCTTTCACAGCCATATCGGCGAGATTCGACTGCAAGATTGCTATGTTCAAGTATTTAATCAAAATCAAATTTATATATTGATAAAATTGGGTGAACTTTCTTATCTCTTCATCTGAGCACTTTTTTTTGGACACATTGTATTTAATTAATTCAATGTATTACATTAACGATTAGATAATGAAATCAATTAATTCACCTGATGTGATAACTTTTGTTTTTGTGCTGTTGTGCTCACACTGATGAGAGTATGTTTTATGTAAGTTCCTAAAAGATCCTTTATTAAAAATTTATTAGATCCTTTATTAAAGAATATCTCTTCCTTGTTATTATAATTGTGCTTTTTGAAGGATTTGGAACTTAAAGGATTCACGGAAGCAAGGATCACAGTAATTGTAAAACGCACAGGATTCAGGACGATTTATTAAAGGAAATTCAGGATTCTACTTATATTTTCTGAGAGTAAACGAGTTTTGGACTTCCAAATGATGATTTGAAAAGATGCCCGTGCCTGTCAAATTGAAGTAAAGAATGGATCAAATCAATTCATTCACCTACCCTTGTAACAAAACTGATTAAACTCAAAATGAATCTGTTTTCAGAAACCATGAAAAAATTATTTTGTCTATACAAGTTATTAAAGTTTTTTGTAAAGCATCGTGATTCAATCAATGATTCAGTCACTTAGTACTTTTTAGGAATTAAAATGCCTTGTTTCCATTTTGCTTCCTAAGTTTGTGTTATTGCCGTGTTTTTCTCATCAAGTAAATAATAAATTAGACAGGCTAGATTAGAAAGCCAATGGCTTTACACGATAAAAGCTTTTTGAGTTGGAACAGTTTTGTTCTATGGGTTCGATGTACTTGTGCGATTCGAAACTGTCGGATGGAGGTGGTGACATATCAACTGAAGGGTGTGTTTATTGACAGCCTAGCGACGGGCGGCGGGCGCGCAGCAGCTTCGGCGACGATACAGTGCGATATCGCCACCATATCGCTCACCATTCGCACACAAACCTAATATTAAATATCAAACCCTTAGACTTAAGACAGTTTATCGAACACGACCCGATGCATTCCCCGCGCGCTAGCACCTTCGCTAGTCCCTTCGCGCCGGGGGAATGTAGGCGGAGGCATGTTTGTATTTTAAATGATAACATAATGGGACGCATGATTAAATGTATTTTCTTTTGTTTCATCCACGTGTGGATTTGGATGGAATGGGATCATTGGATGTGGTCGGCCGGTGGTGTGAGTCGGCAGCGGGATGGGACTGTGGTGTAGGACGGAGGGGAGGACGTTCGGATCGTACGCAAGGATCGGTGGTCTAGGGACGGATCGCACCGGATCGGATCGGGAGTGTCTCGGCGTTAACTCGCTAAAGGATTGTCTTTGAATTTTGGATCGCTCGGACACAACCTCCGCTGGACGGATCTTTGGGTATGATTTTGACACTTTTTGCCAAATTAAATAATCCGATGTTTTTTGATCCCCTCGCTCACACAACTCTGCTTTTCGATGTGCATACGCCATGTGTAGGATGTAATCTTAGTACCGTAACCGCCCCAACGCGACTCCGCCGACCGCGTGACTGTCACTGTCAAGTGGACGATGGATATGTCACTGCCATCGCGGTTCCCAATTATGCCCGACGTGACATTATTCGTAAAATGAAAATCAATAATCAAGCATCTGGCTCAATCGGTGGCGAAAGTGGAGATAATTTGGAACCGCGGCACGCAGACGTCCACTGACACAGCTCGCCAGTACTGGATGAAAGGAATGCCTAGTGTTTAATGTACGTGTATTTGCAAATCAATATTATGTTTTGTTGTAATATACTTTTGACGATGCATCAGTCGTCGCTGTACTGTAGTGTTGTGTGATGGAATATGTTAATTTAGGTACTGGATCAGCATTCCAAACACCGACAATTTGCGGATTAATAAATTTCCCAATAGAAGTTACTCTGGTTTCATTTATCACCCTGACGTTCATTGTTAACGACGAATAATTTAATATTTCACTCTACTGATAGTAAACGATGAAAATGATCAATTCCGAACTATTTATTTACCTAGAAGTTCCGTAGCGGAAATAGTGAGACTTCACTTACTGAATAGTGGAATACACGTCACGAAATCTTGTAATTTTTTTATCCTTAAACAAACATAATTTATTTCAGACTATTGTCCATATATTTTTTTTCATAATAGATTATTAACCATGTTATTAAATCCTATGGCTTATTCTCGTCCAGTAATTTTGGATAGGACTTTTTCTTTGAATTCGCTTACGCATTTCCCGGTAGGATCTGGCTCATGATTGCGGTGTGCATTTTAAAAAAAAAATCCGCAATAGGGGATCGGACAAATTTTCAGAAAGTGTTTTAAATTAATCTTCATGGATATTTATTCCCATAAAAAATACTATTTTATTTATTTATAGCCTTTTAGGTACTCAAAATCATGTTTTAATATTGTTTGTTTGAAAATGCCGCCAAAACGCCACGATACTTCATCTGAGAGCGCGTAACGTCATTTGTGGTCATATAACAAAACAGCTGCATTGGCATAAGACATTGCCCACAAATGACGTCACGCACTGTGATGGTGTTTCAGTATAGATTAAAAATATTGTAAATAATAAAATTTTGTTTCTTCATTTAAAAAATATTTAAATTTTTTTTTATGTTATGTCGACACAGGCTGACGGTCCACTTGATGGTAGGTGGCTACCGTCGCCTATAACACAAGCAACGCCACATGTGCTGCAAGTGCGCCGCCGACTACAGTAGGATTAAGGATAAGGGATTAGGAGGGGATAAGGAAAATGGGCTCTGGCATCCCTTACTCACTCACCGAAACACAACAGCACGTATATGCTGCTATTTCACGGTGGTCTTCTGTAAGGGGGTGGTCACTGCCGCCAGGCGGGCTGCCCAAATGACTGCGAAACGCAGTGTGCCCTACCACTACAAAATGAAAAATGAATTATATTAAATTATTATTCGATAAATAATCGTAAAAAATTATATATTTTCTTTCTAAGTACATTTTAGATTTTAATCTGATTACTGTCCGATCCCCCTATTCTTATCATTTATTTTAAAAGAAATACATTTTACTTTCAACATTACGATAACGCGTTCCGGGCGTTGTTGGGGCTGCCTCGATTCTGGAAGCGATATGCGTCCCTCTGCAGAGTGAGAGCTAGCCCCAATCGCATCTTGGCTATGATAGTAGCTAGGCTTGACTCGACTCTCTTTACATGAACCATTGTTTGATGATGCATGTGGAGAGATTTTACTAACACATTGGGTCTGAATAAAGAATTATACAAATAAATATATTTATTTCATAAATTTGTAGATTGGAATGGATAAATTTGTAGATTTTTTTATTATATCTTAGTATGCAAAAACATTCAATTAAATATTACTATGGATTTTAAGTGTATACATCTAATGCACAAAGTGAAATCGCATTAGTTTCAAATGAAACGTCCAAAAATTGTTCGATATTTAATAAAACAAAAGTATACATAACGATCAAGTAAGAGGGGATCAAAATCGATAATTTTTCATTATCGATTTTGGATTATGGCGATAATTCCCATTCTGGTTGCCATTAGAGCCATCTGCAGACGTAGTCGGTGGAGCCTTGCAGCAATGGTTTAAACTCTTCATCTAGTTAAGCCAACAGGAGTAATACTAGATTTTAAATCCAGAGTGAATAGCGCAAACTCCAAACGTGAGGTTCTCGTACGTCACCTGTCGGAAGCCAGCCTCTTCGATCATCCACTTGAATTTCTCCTGTAAATCACCGGAGACATATCATTAACACGGACATAAGACGAGATTTATGCCCCAAAGTGTATTCAGTCACCTGGTCGGGGAACTGGCGAATGCTCTCGACGAGATACTGATAGGGCTTCCACTGGCCGGCGATGAGCTGTCCCAGCACTGGGATCACTTGGAATGAATACTGGTCGTACACCCTGTGAAGGTGCAACACTTATGATTTATGCTGACGGTCTTCTTGATGGTTCTTGACCTTTGTAATCATACAACCAACTGATGGGATAGAGCAAAACATAAATTAGCACTTACTGCTCTTTGAAGGTACTCTTTTGTGAGGGGAAGGTTATTGGTGCCTGGACATAAAAAGCTTTTAAGATTTTACTTTGTATTAAGTCGAATATGAATCACTTCTAAGTAACATCTATAATTTACTTGGCTTTGAAAGCATTTTGTATGCTGTGCTTCTAGTTACGACTCATATCTAGCATCGATAGGAATACAAAAGTAAGGGAATAAAAGCAAGACCAAGCTCACAACTTGTCATACTGGGACTCGACATAAAGGGAACACATCATACTTGAATAAATGGATATTACTAGCGATTGTATTAGTTTAGTTAGTGTATTCATAAGTTATTGGTGTGGTATACCATTGCATGGGATCATTGGTGAGGTGGCTGAACTCCAGACATAAGAAACGGCCTCCAGGGGCCAGGACGCGGTAAGCTTCTTCCAACACCTGCAACAACAATCTCAATTTGTAGTCAACACCCAAATGTTTTTTTTATATTAAAGAATGGTCCATTGATTGTCGCCTTTTAACACAAGCAGTGCTATAGGAGTTACAAGCACGCTGCCATCGAAATGCTGATAAGATAAGGAGGAGATAGGGGCTCTAATATTCCTTACTCTCAACAGCACACATGCTATTAGGTTACTGCTGCCCAGTTTATGACTTACTAAAAACAGTGACTTCAATTTCAAAATTTTAAACTGCTACTACCGATTTTGCACAACCCAGCAGACCCAATCGTAGTGCCACTTATGGGGTCCGATTGTGCATGTAAACCAGGGTTGATATGATTAAAATCAAGTGATTTTAATCGCGATTTTTCAAATAAATACTTTTTTACTGTGACAAAATGTGTCAAGGGACTTCCCCTGACAAACTACGGCGCCGCCTCACGCACGTTTCCAATGCTATTTACCTACATTGTTCGGGGATTCCCCGAAATTTAAACTCGCGAATTTAAATCTGTTTAGCCTTTGGCCCGTCATTCGTGATTGATTAGTGAAAGTGGATACAAACAACGAGATGTCTGGAAGGAAAAATATGCTGTATGGATTTACTTAGAACAATATTTTCGGCATTCAATTTGGTGCACAGCAAAATAAGAAATAGATTAGGAACCGAGAAGGCAGCCAAATTAGACATCCTTTTGAAAAAACTAAACTGGTTTATATCCTTGTTTTTTTTTTTTTTTTTCAAAAAAAATATATTTGATTTTTGATAATTTTATAAATAATATTTTTTGTTACATAATTCGCTGCTTAAATTGAGAACTACCACAAATCATAAAATTCCAAAAATGTTTTTGTTGCAAAAATACAATCACAATCCTTCATATTGTATGTTGCAAAAAGACTTATGGTTGTTTTATTCCATATTAGCAATTTTTATATATTTATCCCGTTTATCCCTCTTTCCATTAGTGAAAACCGAATCAAAATCGATCTACCCGTTCACGCGTAATACTGTGAACAAGGGAAATAGGGATTCATTTTTATATATAGAAAATTTTTTAGTATACCTATTTCGATAATTTTTTTATATTCAAAAGTAACATATGCTTATATTATCTCCTCTAAGTTTATTATAAAAGTACTTAAAACACTTAATGCTACTTAAAAACCCTGATGTAAATATCAAAATCTGTCCCGCCTTTTAGCACACGAATTATACATCTGAAGCAGATAAAGGATGTATATGAAGCAAAAAAAAGTGTATATGAATAACTATTGTACTTGTATAGATTTAGAAATCGACTCTCTCTTTAAAAGGACAAAAATTAGCACCTGGGCAGTACTAGTAACTGATGTCTTTGATTTTATAAAGCTATATTTATAATATTACCTTATCAATATGTGTGCAGTTTCTAATTCCAAAAGCAATTGTGTATGCAGTGTAACTTTCATCTGGCACCGGAAGCTTCTCAGCATCACCACAGAGCCAATTTATTTCAACGCCCGTTGACTCCTTTGTGTAGCCTTGTCTAACACAAAAGTTTTTTAAGAAATCTGCTTAATTTACAATAATAAATCTTTTTATTTCTAACTGGCGCATTATTTGTTGCTAATTCGTTATTTGCTCATGCATCAAGTGCAGTCGCCTGACACTTCATTATTATACAATTTTGGCATATGTGATGGTGTATACCTTTGAGCACGTAGTTTTCCTACATCAAGCATGGCCTGATTAATATCCGACACGGTAACACTGCTCGTCTTCACTTCTGATGGCTTAGTGAGGTTCTTTAAATAATTTATATACCTGAAAGATATATCACCTGAAACATAATTATTGTACAATGATGTTTACGTTGTTGCCACATGATATATCACCACCCTTGTGGAGAGATTAATTTTACTAGATATCATTTTAACTATAGGTAAACGAGTTAACAGAGTCCACTCTCAACTTGCAGCGGGCGGCACAGGACGAAAATACGTGGTGAGCAGAGGTGGGTGACAGGCATATTCGTCTTGCGACCCACCCCTGATTAAACCTATTAAAAGATAATGCATTCTTTTTCTGCCAAGATAAAAATCAATTTTCAGCCAATGAAGTGGCTTAGCTTAAATATGGCGTTTTCAGCTAATAAATAAATTCAATAATAATGCAAGTATTAAAATGTGGCCATCACTTGTAAAAAAACATTGAGGATGGAATACGAGTAAACTGCCGATATAACAGGATAAAGAATAAGGTTCATTTGGCACTAGCATGTGATTGGTTACTGCTGCCAAAGGACTACCCAGACTACTGCATTGCACATATAAATGTGCAATGCAGTATACCTGCCACCACTCGAAACTTTAAGATTCATCTCTGTGGGTGGCTATATCTGCTCATTTACAGCTTTCCAGGTTCTTCAGTCACTGGATAATTTCCATATTAAATATTTGAACTAAAGTAGGCTTTTACAAAAAAAGAGATTTTTTTAAATATAATGTACCTGTTCCACCAGCTACATCGAGCAGTTTGGTTCCATGTGTTGGTGCTAATCTGTTTATAAATATGTCTTTCCACACTCTATGAATACCAAACGACATGGCATCATTCATCACATCATACTTCTCTGCCACTGTCTCAAATACATCATGAACTGCAAAAATATACACTATTTAATTTTTTTTTATATACAAAATATTGTATAAAGTAGAACTTTCATCATCTCGGCCGTAGGACGTCCATTACTAGATAAAGGTCCAAAAGGACCAATCAGAAGCAGCCTACATTCACCGTCGACCTGCGCCCCTTATCAGGTTGTCTGTTCACCTTGTGGCATCCTACGCTCGCCGGTCCGTGGCCTTCACTGGAGAATCTTCCAGCCCCAACGGCCGTCAGCTCTCTGTACTATGTGTCCTTCCCACTGCCACTTCAACTAACTAATCTTCTGGGTCGATATCTCCCCATTTCTGATACAATCTCTCAATGTAACTCTGACCATATAGCCCTCTCCATAGCTTGTTGAGCCATGTGGAGCTATTTTACGTAGCCCATAGTTAGAGACCACGTGTCAGCGCCATATGTCACAAAGTTTTGCTTTTAAGGAACTGAGGAATTATGGAGATGTCTCGGAGCTTCCACCACTGCCCATCAGAGGTGGAATTCGACTTCTGACTAAAGTAGAACTTTAGTTATGTGTAAATTTTAATCTCAAGATGTTTTACATTTAAATAAAGATAAGGTAAAGCTGGTTATATGAGGTATTTCAACAGAAAAGGTTTGGCTTGTCATTAACCTAACTTATCCTATTAGGTAACATTCTACAGACACAGAATATTAAAGAAAAAGTTTTCCATATATTTAATTGAGTATAAAACAAAAACCAACCTCTTTTCCATTTTTCTTTTTCATCCACAGTTTCAAAACCGAAGTGTGTCTTACTAGAATTTTCATTACAATCTGTAGCGGTGCTTTGTGCAGATCTTAAATTAATAAAAGATCTAATCACATTTCTCTTATTTATCGCTCCTGTAATTGTTCTAAAAGCCATTTTCGCTTTCACCGCAAATTAGATCCATCACAGACAGAACGCAAATATTCTGCGCTTTTCTTGGAGATAATCGACAATTTCAAAATATTCAACAATTTCAAAATATACTACATGATATGTTATTGTCACAGCTCACACTCACTCACAGACCAATTTAACTGTTATGTTTGTCACAGATAAAATCTATCATCTTATATGTGCGATAAAATAAACTTTAATAAAAAATATTAAAGTTGAGGAAACTATGTAATTTCTAGCTAGATTCTTTACTTATTTATTATTTAAATAATATATACACTAATGAACTAGTTTAGTCCAAACTCCTCCATAAATTTACATCAAACAAGAGTTTTTATATCTATAGGCTTTTCGAAGATGTGACACAAGTATAGATAGAAATGGGTGAGATAATATGACGACAAAGGGGAAGCGAAGACTCATTTAAACGGTCTATTTATAGGTAACCATATCTTTTTTGTTTAGGTACGTGTTGTAAACACTTACATTAAGAGAGAGACAATGTCGGGCATTAAAATTACCATCCCATTTGAGAGAAGCAATGGTATGTTACGTCTATAAAATATTAAATAGATATACTTTAAATAGATATACTATACTATAAACTCAAAAAATATTAAATAGATATACTTTTTCCAATTCGAAATAAAAACCAATTTAGTAGGTTAAAACCATATTAAAACGCAATAATTTTTTTGTAAAATTACCGAGGCGAATAGAAGAAAACAATAGTTGTCTGTCATTTACATATTTCGTCTCCATTCGTGAGATATTAATTTAGTCTTTGGTCGGGGCATCCCCGTCCCCTGGAGCAGATGAAGCAATCTAATGAAATCTGATACAGATGATATGCGCCTTTGTATTTGTTAGTAATAGAGGTTAAATGTCAACGATTACAGAACTGTAGTTACAGCGATTTAGAAATAATATTTATTAAGAAAATAAGTATGTAAGTATAATCAAAATTGAATTTTTATTTTCACACATTTTTTCTTTGTATGCCTTTGGCTTCGAAACTACGCAGACCTACACACGTGACCTATCTGATTCAAGATTGTGAGAAGTTTGTCTTTGAAGGCAAATGAACCTTTTTTTCTTGTGTAAGTACGTAAACTTTCAGGATATAAGGAGTTGTTATATAGTTCAGGCAGTGTGGATTGCAAGCTTGCGACATTAGTTGGTTGGCAATAATACGCCAGCAAGCACAACAATTTTGCTGTTTTTCGGTTCAGTGGCGCTTACCTATATTATTTTCGGTAAGTAACTCAACAATTACCTATTACTTAGAATTAATTAATTTGGAAGTGATAAATATCAACAGCAGAAATGTTAGGTACTTATCTGTAGAAGGGCGTGAAATAACTTCACGAAATTAATTTCGGCGCAAATGGAGGACCAAAGTAATGTATTTAATTTATAATTCAAATATCATTGTAATATGCTACGCCAACAATCAGCGTATGGTGTTACTGTATTCCGTCGTAGCTTCAAAAAAGACGTAATGTTTGCGGCCTCTCAGGCCCCACGTTCAAAATGCACGTCGTTACTTAAAGGTTAAGGTACAAAATACATACCTAGGTACTATGAAAAAATTTAAATACTAGGCCCTTTATAGGCTTGTGTTATGAGATAATCATAAAACGGTCAGGGGAGAACCTGCACAGTGCACACCCAATTTTGAAAAGTCCGTTTCCATATCCGGCCCAGCCGCGTCAGAATCGAACCCGGGACCACCGAGTCAGAGCGTCTTAACGCTGGTCCACGTCTTAACAAAAACTTCACTCGACCAATCTGTTATAAAATTAAGTTTTAAAGATATTATTATCTTTCAAAACATATAAAGTCAATTTACTATTATAGTTCTTGGATTTTTTAGAATAAAAAATGTGATTTATATATAAAAGTATCCTTTTATCGATTATAAAAGTATAGATATGATCACTGCTCCCAATTTAAAAAAAAAAGTATAACTTAGTATTAATTAAATTCATTAAAATAAAATATCCATTCATAATAAATATAATAGTTTTTTTACCCTTTTTTTGTATATACCTATTTTGGGGAATTTCCCATTGAGACGAGAGGTTTATCGGATCGCGTCATAAAAAGTAGGTACCTATATAATCGGTGGATTCGCGTAATGAAATCATTTGTGCTTTGATCTCAGCAGATCGTACAGTACAAGTATAATTTAAATGTTTCGACTTTGTAATTTATGAGTAGAAATATGTCCGAATGGAGTTTGATCCTCATCGCCTTGGCCTCTTTGGGCCCCGTTTGCACAACTAATGCTGTAAGTTACTTGCGTTTATATCGTTAGGTCAGACTACACTTTTCATACAAGATTTCGACGTTTTTTTTTTATAAGCCCAGAGAAACCCTTTGGTGTTGCTTGTTATACTACAATAGAATTAGAGAACATAAATACATGTGTCAGCTGTCAAAGTGAGAGATAACGTAACGCTTTTTAGTGAATGCTTGTATTACTTCTCATAAAAATTCCATACCGGAACTATTATTAAAATAATAAATCATAATACCTAATATTATAAATGCGAAAGTTTGTATTTTTATTCCTCAATAATGCAAAAATTATCCTGGAATCCTGGGTTTTTATCCTGGAAAAACGTTAGATTCCCGAGGGATCCTCTGAAAATATAAAAAAAAAAACGGGCCACTCTGTCGTCACAGCGATAAAGGATTTCTGGCTTTTCATTTCTCAACACGGACGAAGTCACGGATGCAGCTAGGGTTTATAACAAAAACATTTTTATTAAAATAATATTTGGTCATGTTGGAGCAATAAAAAAACGTTCTCGGTGTTTACTATACCCATTTCAAATGAATTAGAAATACGACGAGGTGCTGTTATCAGTTTAAAGATAAGAAGGTTGTTTATCAACTACACATTATAATAAGACATCAATTTAGCACTTACATATTTACATTCAAGTCATCATTTTACCTGTGAATTGGAACTAGATCAAAGGTAGGTCTTTTAATACCTAATTGCCTTTCATCACGTGATTGACGGCGGAAGGAAGGGCCCACGACGAGGTGGCAGGATAATAAATCTTTTATGTCAATTTGAGCTTTACCATTAAACAAATAGGCAACAAACCGTATTGTATGGTATGATGGTAGATTATTTGTTTATTGTATACCTACTTGTATAGCCAATTGATGTTGAGATGATGTTTCTGGCTACTTTTTTTCATACAATTCCAAAATAGTGGTAAATGCAAAAGAATTGACTCAAATTTAATCTTATGTAATAAAGAGGCTCCTCTGCGAGTCAAAAAATAAATGAACAGACCGACTAGTTTATTTAATTAAGGTGATATTTTCTAGCGCAAGATCCACACGCTCGGGAAGATGGCAAAGAAGACGGTGACCAACGACAGGTACGTCGGGTTGCTGGAGACGATGGCCATTCCGGCGGAGCTGCACGAGCGCGACGGCTACCGATACGCGAGCGCCGGGACGGCGGTGCCGGTCCACTGCTGCACTCCCGAGCAGGTGGCGCTCAGGGCCAACTCCACGCACCACTACGCGGACGTCTTCACCGAGGAGCTGTTCGCGCCGCTGGCCGAGCTGGCGTATGTCAGGGTCGACGAGGGCACCGCGGAGAAGGTTTTCATCAACCGCAACAAGCGCATGCTGCTCGTGTCCAGCGACGGCGTGCTGGCGCAGTGGCGAGCCGCGCCCACCTTCGAGTCCAACAATAGTTACTTGGCCGGCGCCCCACTGGTGGACGAGCGTGGGCGGTTGGTGTCCGTGGTGACGGCGCGTCGCGGCAACCACTACGCCGTCTCCAGCTACGACGGCAGCGGAGGCTACTTCGAGACGCCGCGCCCCTGGCGACTCCTGGAGACCGGCGAGGGGCGCGCGGTATACGGCGACCGCACCTTCGCGTCGCGGGACGAACTCAGGCAGTACATTGCCGGCCTACCGCCGGCCGTGGTGGGCGTGGGCTGCGAGCCGGAACCGGTGCTGCACAGCGGAGCCTCGCCTCGCCTCGCCCTGGTCGCTCACAATGGTCGCCAACTCTCCTACCATTTCTTAGGCGCGTCCGTCATCACCACGGACGTACAATACCTCTAGCCTATTTATCTAACCTCGCTTTTACAAATAAAAATACTATACAAAAGTGCAAAAATCTTATTTATTGTACCACAGCCCTCAATGTTTTATAGCCAAGATGACCCTAAAGCCCGTCGAATCAAAGTGGAGCCCTAAAGTGACTGTAAACCCTCATTAAGATAGAGACGCACGAGTTGATCCCGGGAAGCGGGGACTCCCGCCGCGCAGGCGCCCTGTGACGTCACTCGGCGAGCTGCGCAGGAGTAGCAGTACACCAATCTGTGCCAACGAACACGAGACAACATTCAGTTCGTGAGAGACAGGTGTCAAAGAGATATTAATATGGAATCTGAAAGCAGTGTTAGAACACACAAATTATATGACCCCAAAGTGATGCACATCCAGACCAGTCAACTTTGAAAAGTTAAATTCTAAAATAGGCCCGCGATTGTTGAAGTACTTTTTAGATTTACATTATCATGTTTCAAGTTGTGGCACACCATCAAACTGAAAAATAAAATCTATATACTAATACTTCCATTTATCAAGGAAGGCTATAGACCAGGGGTTCCCAGACTTTTTATCTCATAGACCACGTTCAAAATTTAGCTGGTTCCGGTGGACCCCCTGCAGCTACATTTCTACCATATTCCCAAAATTCGACAAAAAAGTTCCAACCAAGAATGGGGAGTTTTCTCAATGAAATAAGTGAAAATTATGGGTTAATTAATTAATTGATTGTGCTGTGAGTGGATGTTAAAAAAGTAAAGTTGGCCAATCAAAAATTGGCCCCCAAAGTAGACCCCCGTCGAGTCTCCTGTGGACCCCTGAGGTACCACCTGGACCACTTTGGAAATATAGACTATATAACATCACGGTACGATCAAATTGTATTAGGTATATATATAAGCAGTGTCCAGTACCGCGCGGCTCACGCGAACGCCGCCGCCGCCGCCACGCCGCCGTATGGGCCGCAGCGAAGCGTGCAGCTAGTAATTAATAAACGGAACACACGAATTGAACTTAGAGCTTGCTACATTTGGGCCGTATGATGTTTCGTCGGAGCCACATTCCAATTTATGTACCTACTGAGGCTCACTGAGGCTTCAGTCGCACTTTCAGTTGAAATAGAACCTCGAATGGGACCCTCGTACCTGTCGGCTACATAAATACCTATTTCAACTCGCGACTGCATAAACTAATTATATTAATACAAATTGAAATATTTTATATACCACAATAATCGTCCATACTGAAGCATTATTTAAATTAGAAACCTAGTCATGTTTGAATTGCTTTTTAAGTCAATTGGCTTAGATTAAAAGTGGCCTTCAGAATGAGAGATCCTCTCACCCGGAGACAGACAGCGCTGTGGGGTTCTTCCAAGGCTGAAGACATTCCGGGCACCTGTTGGTCCACCTGAGCGCTCGTTCATCCTTCTGCGGTGGTGGGGGAGGGGGCAGCCGGGCGGTGGAAGGACGCGCAGTATCCCACCAGCGCAGGAATTGCACCGCAAAGGCCCCATATTCTACCGCTCGTAAAAGTGCACCGCCTAAAATCATTTAATCAATGTGGTAAATGGTAATTTTGTTGCCATTGCTTGAGTTTTCAATAAGGCATTATCATTGCACTTAGAGCCCTCATCCAGTGCATATTAATATTCTTTTCTTATTTTGAAATGAAGAAGTTTATTCTTTAATTAATGTTGCATAATTCAAGATTATAATCCGTTACGCATTATGTTGTATATGATCCGACCTCTAATCATTACAATGACTACCTAGCATTACCTAAGACGGGGAAGGTCAGTGGACCGCCACCCTCGAAGGTGTGCGGGTGGAGAGGCGACGGTGCCGCCACGAGGGCCAGTCGGAGGGCGGCCAGGGAGAGCGTCGGAGCGCGACTCCAGCCGCACAGGAACCGCGCCGTTTGCATGGCCCCGCCGACGGACCAAACCGCGTGAGCCACGCTGTACACGCGCACTGCAGCGCGACGGGTGGCACCTCCGGCATCCTAAAGGCGACGACCAAACTCACTTTCGATTTGACTGAGTAAACATCATAGGTAACATCACAATAATGTAAGTATAGCTTAAATGGAAAGATAAGTGCCAAATAACAAATCTCCAATAGCGTAATATTGGAAATTTAAAAATAAAAGTGACAAGTACAATTTAAATTAGAACATTAGCTCATTGTTTATAGTTATCGTCTTCATCAGATGAGTAATTTATGTAAAATAAGTATTTCCTTTAAAGGTGTATGTCTCCATTTGATGATGGTGGCTACCATCGCCTTTAACACGAACAACGCCTCAGGTGCTGTAACTGCTGCATTAAGGATAAGGGATAATTAAAGGAAAAAAAGGGAAAAGGGCTCTGGTAAAATAGTGCAGGGTTGTGCCGTGCACATGGGCGCAGGGTCTTAGGGGACGCGAGCAAGCGCCGCTCCCGCTCGCAACAACTCCAAAGAGTTTATGTCTCTCGCGGTAATGACGCTCTCAAAGACTCTGTTCCCGTGAGTTGTAGGTTTCCGGGATGATGGCCCAGGTCTGTTGGAAATTCTTCCAAACGTTTCGTCAACAACTGCGGTTGACATCCTCAGTGGTGTAGTCCGTATTAGAAGAAAAAGTACATCACATCACTGCACCGCAATGCAACAAACTGTGACACACTTCACTTCTGCACTTTTCGACTTCTCGAGTGAGACTGATTCGTCAACTGGAATGTTTCTATATTTATATTTATATCCCCACCCTGTGGTTGAATTAGTGGGGTGTGGTCACTAGGAGAGGGGTTACAATCACTAGGAGAAACGTTTGGAAGAATTTCCAACAGACCTGGGCCATCATCCCGGAAACCTACAACTCATATGGATACCGGCCGAGAAAACTTACATTCTACTACTCAGTCCCCATGTTATGACCAACGCTGGGTGTAGTAGCAAAGCAAGGCGCGCCATGAGCGGCCAATAGTTTAAAACATTTAAAATATTATAAAACCAAAAATAAGACATTAAATGAGTTTCAACATACTTATGGAGAGGGCGCCAGGGCATTGATTGCACACGGGCGCTACATGAGTTAGAGTCGCCTCTGCTGGCATCCCATACTCACTGAAACACAACAGCAAACATGCTGTCATTTCATCTTCTGTAAGGTGGCGGTTACTGCCACCAGATAGGCTGCCAAAACGACTGCAAAACGCAATGTGCCTTCCACTACTTGCCAGATCCAACTCGAAAAGTGTATTTCCAAAATTGTCTCAGCTGAGTATCAAACCGAGGATCCCCGAGATGGAGCACTGAGGCAAGTACCTTAACAACTCCACCAAGCACAGCAACCACATATTATTAGCACCTGTAGTGTTGCTTGTGTTATAGGCGATGTTTGTCACCTACCATCAAGTGGACAGTCAGCCTGTCGGACAACATTAACATAAAAAAGAAAGATAATTGTTTGGAAGACTATAGACTAGCAAAGTATCTTTTTGACAAAAATATCAATTGACAAAATACAATTCTCATATTTATTTTTTACTAGCGGCCCACCCCCGGCTTCGCCTGTGGTGCAATTTTTATATATATTAACATTCCCCGTTTATCCCTCTTTCCATTAGTCAAAACCGAATTAAAATTGGTCTACCCGTTCACGCGTGATGCCATGACCAAGGGAAATAGGGATTCATTTTTATATATTAAGATTAATGAAAGTTCCTTCCTAATGCTACCTCATTGGGTATCTTTCCCAACTTGTAGATAGGTACACTATAAAAATATTATGTGTGCAAGTTATTGAAATAGTTTATAACCACATCAACATCTTCAGTATCTCAAATATTTAAAAAAAAATCTATATAAACAAGATATTAATGAATGAATTATAAATATGAATTAGTATGAAAAGTGTGTATCAAGCCAAGCATTAGCTCTATGGCATTGCAAATTACAACAGCACAAATTAAAACATTACCTACCTTCCCAAGTCTACCATCCTCTTCATCCTGTCTCCATTGCTCAATCAGCCTCTCCACTTTATCCCTCAAGTAAGGAACTAATACGAGAAGTGTCAGTGATGCTTTCTCCAGAAAATCTGGTAATCTTTGTCCCGTGTTAAACTCATTGCTCACATTAATCGGAACTCTCAATAAACCATAAAAACTTTCAGAGAATGAAGCAGCTGAAAATTAATAGTATAACTTGGTTTGAAACACTTACAATAATTCATAACAATGTAGCGAGAAACTGTAAACATTCATGAACTACTTCTTATATTCCTCCATAGACGGATTAACCCCGTCAGGACCTCTAGCCAATCGTCTCGGGATTCCTTATCCACTTTCTAACTTCCTCAACTATGCAATCTATTTATAATTACGCTGTTTTGCTGCATTACCAAAATATGAAATCACCCTATTAAAAATGATTTAATAACATAGCAGCAAAGTTTTAAAGCATCTAGTCTCCAGTCTATTAAAATCGTCGTAAATATGTATATTATTCTTCATAACTTGAAATGTGTTCCGAAATGTATTGAATTTTGACAAAGTAGTATAAAAAACAGGGCAATAAATTATAACATTTGTTACGTACAAATGTTATAATTTAATTTTCATCCAAAATGTTTATGTTCTATTTGTTTTCACAGAGCTTAGGGGCCCCTAGCTGATGTGGGCACCTAGGCTGTTGCCTATACCGCCTAATGGATAATCCGGCCCTGGCTGTAGGACATCCACAGCTGCCCTATATATAGGCTTCCTCCATAATTTCCCAATAGAACCAGTCAGAAGCGGCACGGATCCACTGCCACTTATCAGATAGTCTGTCCACCCTGTGGGTGGACGTCCTACGCTGCGCTTGCCGGCCAGGTACTATGCGGCCTTCCCACTGCCAAATAGTACCTGGAGCATCATATACCTCCTCAAAATATTTAAAAAAAATATTAGAATTTATAAAAACTTACAGTAATGTTTAAGATAATAATACTGTAACCAAGAGTCGATCAAAAGGTACAGCTCATCGAACCATGGCACAGCCCAACTGAACTTTTGCGGGTACAATTCAGCCAAGTACTGAAAAAGTAGGCATTTCAGAAATAATAATCACGCATGCGTACATTACTGCCGACAACACTGCAGCCTCACCTCGAGAACCCTTCTAAGTGCTGGTTTGACCGTCGCACCCAGCGATTCTTGTGCGGCGATTTGAAATACCGAAGGGATGCCTTGCAAAGTTCGCGTCAAATGTGCGGCATACACAGCCATATCTTTGCCAAGTGTATTTCTTTATGCTATGTAATGTAACTAATATAAATCATATCCTTGTGATTATTTATTTATGTCTGGTTCTAGTCTAGCTTCTGCTCACGGGAGGTAATTAGTGGTAAGTTAACTAATTAGTGAACTAGTGACTAGTGATTACATTCGCTTTGGGAGGTAAATAATAGACTTAAATTAAAACTTAGAACTTAGAACCATAGAACAAAAAATTTGGACCTTATTATTGTTTATGGTACATATATATCAAACATTGACAGTTCTCTTAATCGCCATTGTTTTGTCAGTTGTCAGAAATTACAATCTTAGATCTTAGGAATGTTGTTGTTTAGTCCAAAGATGTTGTATTAGTCTGTACCTATAGATGGATCACAAAATGCAGCAATATTTTATTCTTTCTAACCCCTTCAAATTGTCATAAGATTGAAAGAGACATACATATATAATCTGTCGGGTCGAAGTTGAGTGAATGTCTCCATTTTGACTATACAATGCAAGCTAAAGTTATAGCGTATAATAGTGCTGTGCATTTTTATTGATAACTAGATATCGTTGATATAGATTTTAAATGTATGACGGATAAAAAGTATGGCTAAATGCGTTTCAGTGTACTGTTTGGTTATTCAATATAAATAAAATGTGGGTGCGTAGGTACTGGTACTCGCCGCATTGCTAATCGGTTGTATGAGATTGTAAGCAACCTCTCGCATTTATTTCACCAAAATATTTCAAAAGAATAGTTATTTTTTGAGTAGAAATATTTAGAATCCATCCTTAAGGGGTAGAACGGGAGTAGGTTTTTATTACGAGAGAAAAAAAACTCGATAATCTTAAAGTTTCATTTTAATCTGTGATATCGTTCATCTGTGTTTCGTCAACATTTTAATTTAAAGACTTGCAGTTAATGTTGACGCTTGGGTATCCACGTATTTATTCATCCAATGCGCTCGTCATTTGATTGCAGTTGTGTGAGTGTAACCGTGGCGAGGTAACACGGCGAGGCGTAGTTTTACCGACTTTATTGTGCCGTTAATCTTCTATCTTTAGTTCTTATTTTATCTGAGTAGTACCCATAAATGTGGTATCGTATCGATGCAATTTGAAAGTGCTCAATATTGGCAACAGATTGAGATTGGATCCGCTTTATAGCAGTTTATATTAATTTTGTTTCTAAAATCAGGATAGAATTATAAAAATTCCAACAGCAACAGATAATTGATTGTGCATTTTTTGCTATAACAAGATAGGTGAAGATGACGCTTGGAACATCACTATTCGTTTCCTACCATAAACTACCAATAAAGTATGATATTTGCAAATAATTAAAATGCGTCGTGCATTTATTTATAGCAAAATACGATACTTATAGTACGGTCATTCTATGAATGCGTTTTTGACATTTCTTTATGTCCATTAAATATCGTTCCGAATATACGATACAGAAAATGTATGGAATTGACACCTGTCAGAACAGCACTCATAATGGCCGGAGTATAATGCGCGTTGCCTTGATAATGTCCACTGTCATAACCAATATATGTCATTATTATCATTAATTAAATAGTGTGTGACAGTGACTCTGCTCTGCTGTCTGTTTGTAATTCTCTCATTTTGTATTTTGACCATGGAAGTAATAAGTACTATATACAACAGGAATGACCTGTTGTCGCAAAATTGAAGCCGAAAGAGAGATCAGTAACTGTACCTCTTATCCCTCTCTGGCGATGGTGAATATATTGAAATATGATTTAAGGACAATAATTATAAAAAATGATTTGTGATTTGACGTCAGCAGATCATTGCTTCAGATGGATTTTAATCGAAGATGCTAATGATAAACTTTCCCTTTGCGGTACTATACATTTCCTGTTTTTGCTTGCTTTTCACACTCGCGTCATATAGGTAGGTACTTACCTACTGGTCCTTGTGGGACACGACATGCAGCTGGACTGAGATAAAATTACGATAAGCTACCTATTGTGGTATATTTAATTAATTAGGTAAGAAAAAAACAGTTAAGTTTGTAACCGCGAAACCTCTGCGGGGCGTTAGGGATCCGCAGGCGTTCCAACCGTTACTCACCGACTGAAACTCAGGGGTAGACACTACACGAGACCAGTGTTAACTCTCAGGGCGCCAACTACCTGGGGTGGACTTAGACAAAAGAAAGCCAAGTTCAATCACACAACACTTTACTATACCAATAAATTTACACACTATATAACAAATGAAAATTTATACATGAAAGAGAAAACAATTTAGTTTAGAAGGTTGGTCCCGATCTTCCTCGTAGAAGGCGGGGGATGCTCTTAAACACTCACTTGTAGACACAAAGCACACAGACCACGCCGAAGTGATGCCACGTGGCCTGCGAAGTACCCCTTCTGTCGACACGTGGATGTCGTCGCCTCCGACTGCGTCGCAGCTATAGTCCAAACCAGTGGTGGCTTGGACTGCAGCCATATTATCCATATTTCCCTAACATTAGGATCTTTAGGAAATCTGAAATTGAACCCGTTATGTTAATAGAGAAAGGAATAAAAAATGCATAGGTATTTAAGTTATTTGTTCTTGAACTAGGATTGGATAGTCATGCATGGTCACCCTAATTGTTCACTAACAAATTATGTTTAAAACTATTACCTGTGAAAAGATAAACCACAATCAGGATAATACTCGCTTCCGCAAGCCTCCACGACACAAATTCTCCCCATTTTAATTAAAATTCTTCAAAAATATCACGAAATCAAAAACATTCCGCCATTGACGTCAGAGTCGGCGATTTCATGTGGAGTTGTCAGGTCAGGTGTCCGTATTTCATACAAATAAAAGAAAACCTATACGCCAATCGCAAAATTTTTGCGTTAATAAGGCTTTACACGTAGCAACAAATAATATTGCTTTAACATGTCGGTAATAAATTATTATTTATATTTAGAAACATTTTAGAAGTAAATGTTTTTACTTCATTACATTACATCAATCGCATATTTTTCTACCATTTCTACCAACTTAACTCTGGCAACTCTATAGAACGGGACACAGCGTTCAGTGGTGGCCCTCTCACTCGGCTTCATTTTTATTTTGCGCGCAACAAGACTCTTACGACCTTAGCATAAGGTTTTATTTTCTTTATTTTATCTGCAAGATGCACAGATAGAGCTTATTCCTTATATCAAAGATGTTGTATCCTTATATAATACTTCCATGACTGACAGTGAGACAGGGAGTAAATGACTGTCTGACTGACTGTTATAACCATAGATAAATATAATATACTAGTGTTTAGCATAGATAAGTATGTGTATGTCATGGAAGTAATAAGTACTATATTTTGACTCAACTATACCACAGAGTATCTTTTTATCAAATACATCAATCAATATTATTTTAGTTTGCTATATATGTATGGTTTGTTTAATAATTTTAGTATTAGTCAAAGAAAATGTAATCACTGCGTTTTAGTATTAGTATTGTCTTTATTTTGGTTCTAAGTTAAATATTGACGTATGCATTTAAAATGAAAAAACTGATTCCTAGTACTTTGTATAGGTACTTTCATAGTTATGTGTCTGTGAACAATATGATTAAATAATTGCTTTGAACAAATTAAATCTCTAATATGTTGGATAGACAAAAAAGTGAGAAATTGGACATGCTTGCTCCCCACCGTATCGCAATTGTAATTGTAAGCTTGTTGGTCATTTACGATTACTACAATACGGAGACGCCCATCGTCGTTAGGATTAAGGATCCAAAGTTTACTTTACTCGAGCCGTATAACGCGTCAGAGCCTATTCTCATCGAAGATGTGTACGACCAATTGATAGACTTGAGAAATTTTACTTTCAAAGTCAACCCGCAGCCATGTCAAGAGTACACCAGTGGATTGCTACTAGTGGTTATGGTGTCTTCGAATCCATACAACTTCAAAAACAGAATGACAATAAGGAATACTTGGGGTCGCTCTGTAGATTCTATGAAAGTCGTCTTCCTGATGGGTGAAGTAGAGAATATTACCACTTCTAGCAGAATCGAGGATGAGAGCTTGGAGTACGGTGACATTGTGCTGGGTAGTTTTGTGGATGCATACCGCAATATGTCATACAAGCACGTAATGGGCTTAAAATGGGTCACTCACTACTGTTCCACTGCAAAGTATATATTGAAAACTGACGATGATGTAGTGGTCAACTCTCATGCGTTGAGACAATTCCTGTCACGGGAGCTGTCCCCGTGGGGTGCCAAGAATTTGATCACTTGTCAGGTGTTAGAGCACGCCGCCGTTCAGAGATCTCAGAGGTCAAAGTGGAAAGTGTCTCCCGCAGAGTATGAGCAACATTACTATCCCACATACTGTGCAGGTAAAACATTTCAAAGTGATTCAAAGTTATTGGTTCCAAAGGCATTCATGAATAAGTATTCACAATTGGTTTGTGAATTGTATGGTATGGGAATTACATATTTATTTATTTAAAGCAAACATAAGAGTATAATACATTTTACAATATATACATTCATGTAGAGAACAAAAATATCAAGTGTAATATATAGTTTACTTTTATTTATCATATATCATATGATTCCACATAACTGCCTTTTATGCATTTCTGCAAATTTATCTGTCTGCAAATCTGTTCGTATTAAGATTTTTCATTTATTTTCATTGGATGGTCGTGCACATAATAAGCAACATTGGAACGAGATTGTGGAGGCTTGGACCTGGAGGGTTTTTAATGAAACTTTTTCCATAGGATAGGGGTATGGAAAGTTCTTAAAATGCATGCCATGAGTTCTCATCTTTGAGCAACCCTTTTGTTGGTTATAAAGCATTCAGGGTCCAGAAGATTTTCAGAAATGAAAACCATAAGACATTTATTAGTTTTAAAAGTGTGGTTCTAATTATGGATTATCAGGATTCATTGTTTTGTCAATCAATTTAAAAAAAATATTGGATGGATCTATTGCCTGTACAGAAGTTTCAGTGAATGAGTAAGAGATTTCCCCCGTTTGAAGTACTTGACCATCTGGCGACTGTAATCACACCATCGGCGGCACTAACTACTCCGCCTGGCGACAATCACCACTCTGCCTGGAGATATTAATGAAATAAATCTGGCGATAGTAACCAACCTGACTGGTGTCGCTAACTACTCCGTTTGGAGATAAAGCCACCCCAACAGGAAATATCAGGAAATTTTAAATGTACATTTTTATATTTGAGTTTTTTTTTTTGTAAAATTCACCTAATATACATGTAACTTCACAGACTTCATTAATAATAACAATGATCCAATCAGCAATGGCGGAATCTGGTAGTATTGAGTGCCTCTGCCAGAGAAGCCATATGAAAAGAGAAACAGCTGCACAGGGTTTTACAGGTTCTCCATGAGCCTCAGATAGATCGTAAAGCCTCTGTGCACTGACTGCGCTTCGGCGATCTCTCCGGAGAGACCGAGGGTTTTGTCTGTGCAATACAAGATCAGATGGTCAAGATGCGGAATTACCGGAGGTACATCATAAAGGATGGCACAGAGGACACATGTCGAACCTGTCGTCATCGTGGAGAACCCTCCGACATGTTACTTCCGGTTGTTCGGCACTTGCCAACGCTGAGTATCTGCACAGGCACAACCAATCATCAGCATCAGGAATTCGCTCTGAAAAACGGCTTCTTTGAGCAGAATGTGCTTTACTACCGGTACTAGCCAGAACCAGTCCTTGAGAACAGCTGTGCCAAGCTCTACTGGGACGGGCCCATCATGGACCGGGAGTAGTCGCGGGTGTTTTTGGTAGATGTCACTATCCTGCATGATGATGGTCTCGTGAAGGCTGAAATCGAGAAGAGGTAAGTACCTTCTCTTGGCCCACGAGATCGTCGACAGGTGGGCTGTGGCCTCTGTTGAAATCATCCCAGTTGTTCTATCCGTAAATGGTTTGATTCCAGCCAGCCTAAAGGACAACCTGAGGCAGTTGGGATTCCGTCGGGGGTAACACGGTCTCTCTCCCACTTTGGCTTTTTGAGGGGGAGACGAGTTAGTAGTGAAAAGGATAATAATGATAATAATAATAATAATGCAATTATTAACTACTAACTTCACACAATCACATACAACCACACAAATGATACAAATATAAAAAGGGATATGCAAGTATGCTCTAGCTTAAGTCTTATTGTAAGAGGGTGATAACCGCAACGCCACTATTAAAACGAATCACTATTAAATATTGTGTTAACTTTTTCCAGGTTGGGCAATCCTTTATTCCAGAGATGTGGTCCCGCGACTACTTAAAGGAACTCAATCGACATCATACTTCTGGATTGATGATGTCCTAATAACTGGTATAGTTGCACAGAAAATAGGAGTGCCACGGACCCCTCTGGCAAGCCTGGTACTCACTTGGAACAGAGCTAAGTTGCTCACTTCAGTTGGGCCGCAGTATGCGGGACAATTTCTACTCGGCCCTCCCGATATTAGTGTGGACAAGATGACACAAATCTGGAAGGCTATTCCTGAATAAATTGGCTGTTACAGATGGAGCTAGCCTTGTTGATCCAAGGCTTTCCCATTACCTAGTGTAAGGAAGCTCTTTCTCATTAATGTTATATATTTGATACCATACGTAGGTCGATTCAGAAATAAGGTTCTCAAAGAGCTCCAGCTGCATGGGAAGGTGCGTCTCTTGGCATTTGCTCATCTTTGGCTCAGCAGCTGTCCAAGGGACGTTCCCATTAGGTTACATAAATTAGAGTTCATCTACAAAAATGTGTAGTAAAAGATGGCGATTACGTAGAGATAGAGCAAAATTTCTTGTAAACTATGAGAATAAATTATAATGTTGTCTTTTTGTAAAATTAATGGGAACCTTATTTCTGGATCAACATTATCATTGATATTATATGTTCATCTTCTTCAGCTTGTCTCTCCACTGCTGGATGTAGGCTCCCCCGGGCTCGCCACCACGCATGGTCCTTTGCGCTTCGCATCAAGTCTGTCTGGAGGCAGTAACCACTGTAAAATAACAGCACGTATGCTCTCGTTTCGGTGAATGAGCGAGTGATTTCAAAGCGCATTCCCTATTTCTCTCCTTATCCCTTATCATATGGTGATGGTGCTAAGGTCGCATTTTTAGAGTTCCGTACGTCCGAATAAAAAAACGGAACCCTTATAGGATCACTCGTGTGTCCGTCCGTCTGACCACTATCTCATAAACTACTGAATCTAAAATTTTGAAAAAATACAGAAATTAGTTTTCTACTTATAGATTATAGGAAAACCTATAAAAAGTCCATGATATTTTTATAGCCGATTTTATGCTATACATGCTTATTTGTGTATGCTGTCGATAAATGCTGTAGTGTAACATGTGTGTATTAAAAAAAGACGATAGGCGTTGCTGTGCTTATGTGTACACGTTGGCTCCTTAAAGTACCTATTGTGTGGAATTGTGTAGAATGGATATACAAGAGCGGAACCCGCCACCAGCAGAGCACACCTTGGTCGAGTCAAGCGAAACAGATTCCGTTTCTCATATGACACGCAATTTTTTAAAACATCGAAGTAATCTAGATATGTAGCATTACTTCTGGCAAACGTACCAGGACCTAGGATTTCCACTGCTGGATATGAGCCTCCCAATTATTGTTCAAGAGGACCGATGAGTTCAACTTTGGCGGCCGTTGTGGTCTCTTATCTTTCATAAGAAGAAACTCGAAAAGGGTAAAAATAACAATTGGGAGAAGTAAATGATAAGGATACCTAAGTAAATTTAATTTAGCTTTTCAAAGAAATAAATTGTGCTTTTTCCTTTTTAAACACTATGGTAGGATCACGGTCAGAGAGAGAGATGTACGTTTTAAAATGTCATCTTGTTTGGTTCTCAGGATTTGAGAACTCCACCGAGGTGATCCCTTTTGGTTGTGCCTATTTTAAGTTTGATGGTGCTTTTAATCGTATCAAAACTGTGTATTTGACAATGACCAAAGTTAAATTGAACAAGATCTCTGTTATTTAATACTTGTTAGGTACGTACTTAGTTAAGCGATGTTGTATTTCAAATATATTTAATAAACTGTTGCATATGTGAAAGAATCTCTTTTACTGCCAAAGAGGTCGGCATCCCTTTTGGCTATCGAGTAAGTTTATAAGCCTTTAGTTGGCTTAAAGTAGCTTTTTCCTCAGATATGACTATCAGGCGCGTCCACACCGACCGCACGGGATTGTGAGCCAAATGCTCGGTCGAGCGCGCCTCGACGTGCGCTGTGGACCCTGGCTGTTTTGGCTCGCGAGACAATTCAAGTTGATCTTTGAAAAAACTATATAAGTATAGAGTGATTTCCGTATCTATTGATTGCGACGCTCAAACTTTTTTAATCAATCACTCTTTTTTTTTAAAACAATACATGGGGGTGCTGTTCTTCGGAAGTCTCGAGATAGGCTGCCGAGCGAGCCCGTGTCTACGCGACTATTTATATAATACACAAAACAAATAAAATAACTAAATCCATTGTAGTCTTATATTTTATTAAAAAAATATTATTTGTCAAATTACATAACATCTGAAGGCAAATATTAAATTAGCACCTATTAGGTACATATATACATTGTTAACAAAGCGAACAATTTTACTCAAGTACCTACCTACTTAACTAACTCGACTGATCTGATCGAGAAAGGAAACGCCTATGCTATGCTACATATCTTTAAATTTCAAATCATCACACTCGTGAGCAAAAAAATTGGTTCAAATTCTTTACGAATCTTTGGCCCAAATTTGTGCCACTCCACATAATCGAGCTTTCCACTAGTTAAGCATACCCAGACAAATGAAAAACAGTCATGAAATCAATATTATGGTAGAGAGTTCATTATCGCTAAGGGCAAACCTAAAAGCCTGCAGATTCCTGCATTTTACTAAATAAGTCAACATTACACTGCATACATTTCGATAATAAGATCCCAATTGATATTCCAGCTTTACTAATAGCCCAGTATGTATAAAAGGCCATCTCATTCGCATAATTATTATTTAGCAAACGTGTTGAATAGTGTTCTTCCTCATAAAATATTAATAGATCTAGGACAATTCAACATTAGCATCACTTTAACATCGTTCCCATTACAATAAGTCTTATAACCAATTTTGGAATAGACAGCTTATTTGCCAAAATCAGTATTCCGTTCATTCTGAAATCACATTTATTAAAATCAATGCTATTTCAAATTAAATATGTAATTTGCTAAAATAAAAGTAAGATACATTACATTTTATGAAAATTTAACTATTTTATGACGATAAACATGTGATAATAATTCTTTTGCTTTCTACAATACTGTCCATGAAAAAAAAATGGACCACAACAAACGGCGATGAATCGATCAATTTAATTCTCAAAGTGGTGATAAAGACTGAAATTAAGGTATATGCAATAGAAATATATATATTTTCTTACATGTGCAGTCTTTGTGCTTTTTTACATGAGCCAAAAGTTCGGTTTAGTATTCAGTAGCCATGTGGACTCTGGCGAATATAATATACAAAGCTAAAACTATTTTAAATATTCTAGTTGTAGTATTGACATTTTACGGCATCCATCATCACAGACGTCCTTTCCAAGAATTGCTCCTCCGGTAGAGGGAAACGGTAGCACTCGGAGGAGTCACAGCGGTGCTATTGTATCCCCGTAACTACACTATAATATAAATAAACAATAATTAATGACTCGCGATATATGGCGCCATACAACTAGGAACCTCCGTAAAAGGAGTAATAGTTACTCCATGGGAAATCAACACTATAAATAGAATTCACAAATTTTACTTTAAATAAGGTTTTCTCTTAGAAATCCCAAGTTGAAGCATAATTGCATATTTTATATCAATTTCAAAAGTCCAAAATATTTCAGTTGGCTTCCAATCGGCGGTTCACTAACTAGCCGAGTTGTTGTACTGAGGCCTGCCGGCGAGCTCCAACAAGTATCGATCTGGATGCTCTATCCAGTCGGCTGCGGACAGCTTCACGGTTCTCTGGCGCTCGGCCTCGCGCACTTGCCACCTCTTAATGTCCAGCTGAGTGTCGCGGGACGCCTCGTCCCCGCAACCCCACACCTCCATCGCGCGCAACGGGTGCGGCACTCCCTGGAACAAGAACTTGTCGAACTCTTCCGCCACCGACAGAACGGGCGAGCGAGGGTCGGACCCCGCGCGTAGCCCGCGAGGATAGCCGCGTATGGACATGTTCAGGTAGAGCATCTTCGGCGCTCTCTCCACCAGCGCGAACGCCGGGTACAGCTGGAACAGAGCGCACTCCGCACTGCCCCAGTACTGGTGCGTCTCGCGCCACTCCTGACTGCTCGCCACCACCACGGTTATCTCGTCGCCGGCCAGAACCACCAGGGTGGGACCGCGGTACGCCAGAGTGTGATACAAGAATCGGTTGGCCGCCAACCCGTGGTCGCGGGACGCGTACAGAGGAACCCAATGCGAGGGCACGGCGCACACCAGACGCGCCAACCACGCGGCCGAAGCCAACGTGGTCGCCGGAGGCCCTTGAGGTCGACTGTACAGGGGCGGGGCCGCCCCGGCCAACAGCCACGCCGCGGAGGCCGGCAGTAGTGCGTGCCCGCCCCCGTGCGTCTCTTGCCAGGCGCTCCGCTCCAAGACGGGCGTGGCCAACTCCAAGCCCGCGCCGCCCCCGTCCACCGCCCCGACCCCTCGCGTCTCCAAGTCCCTGTGTCGGGTGGAGATGACGTGCACGCAGTACCGGTGCAAGGGGAAAATGAGGCGGTGACAGTGCTCCTCGAGCCAACGCACGACGAACCCCACGCTGTGCGCCTCCTTGTTGTTGAAGCAGCCGTTGACCACGGAGGACAAGGTCTTGTTGATCATCAAGCAGGTCTGCGGGCCATCCGGGTAGTGGTCCATGGACAGCTTGTAAGTGGTGTAGAGGAGGCTGCGGAAACCGTCCGGTGTAACCGCGTTCTCTTCCGTGTCCATGCTGAACATTCTGCAAGGGGTTTATTTTTAATATTTAAACATTAACATTAAAAAATATTCAAAAAGTAGTTAGTCAGCCAATCAGACTTAGATTTTAGAAAGGGCGAAAGTAGTTGTTTTTATTTCAACGTGCGGTTGTAAAATCGCTACATCTATGCACAAGTAGGATCGCATCTGAACATGGATCTAACATTTTTTTTATTCCATAAATCTGTAACAAAAAAAACCGATAAAATAAATTTAGATAAGTAATGTTTTAAGGTTTATTCGAAGATTCTGAATACTTTTTACATTTTGTAGAACGGTATGATAGGGGAGCCCACGACGCTAAATGTAAAGTCACTCGAGCGTCGTGGGGGGGACCTATTAGATTTTGAAAAGCGTTAAAAATGGAAAAAATGTATTTACTCGAGCGCGTCAGATATTCAGAGGGGATGTTAAGTGAACTCAAACTAAGTTCACATATAAAAAACTGACGATTCGGATGTGACGCAAGCTCGTGGCAGCTTTCTGAAAATGCAAAAAAAAGCGTCATTTTGACATACTCGAGTGCGTCAGATTTTCATACAGATGATTCGGCTTGATGTCCTGGTTGCGCTGATCCTTAATCTGACAATTATATGGAGGGGTTTTGAAAAAAATATTCATGATTTTGTTGAAATTTGTAAAACAATAGGGCCGAGTTTAATAAATAAAAAAACATATTTTTTAAGATTTTTTTATAGTTTTATTGACGGTTTAAAAAAAACTGCAAATAAAACGAGAATGTAGAATTTAAAAAATGTACGATTAAAGAAAAACATTGAAAAATAATTTTGTTTTAATCTTCTTCTTTCGGCTTGCGCAAATAGTCAGATTAAGGTTTCCCGTTATCCTTGAATTATTTCCTTTAAAATAAAAATTTGACCGCGCTCGAGAATGTCGAGGTAACGATTTTTTTGCAACTTTGTGACCCTCCTACTCCCTTAAGTCACACTCAAATCGTTAGATTATTAAAATGCACACTTATCAGCATGTAATTAATCTACCTTACTTTAATCTGACGCGCTCGAGTAAATCCCGAAATCCCTCTTGGACTCCCCTACCAGTATTATTGCCAACAATATGGATAATGGGTTTTTGCGTTAATGTGATTCAAGTTTAATAGATGGCGCTGTTACTTTGTTATGACAGCCTGGAGAGCAAAGTGTAACTAGCTGTCGCCTTACATAATGTGAACTTGATATCGTTTTGGTTTATTGTATTTCACAAATATGTAAGAATTGATGAAATAAATCGAGGTCCGTCACCAGATCTAAAATCAATGGATTTTTTTGTGAATCATTTAGTGCTAGTACAAGCGTCATTGTAAAAATTTATATATCATTCTAATCTATTCAGAATAATTTAAGATCTTACCAAAAAAAGCGATAAGCACTGAAAAGTATAATACGTGGAGTGCATTATAAGTTTCCGGAATGAATAAGAAAAAGTTACTACGCAAGGTCAAAAATTAATTTATTGTTCTCAAAATATTCTCAATTTTGAAAACATTTATGCCAATGCTTAATTTAGAGGGACACGATAGCTCTGGAGGGCCACTTGCGACGGCGACGGCGTCAGCAGTGCATCCTGTCTGAGTTAAATCCATGGCGATGTAAACACTTAATGTGTCCTATGTTGCAGCAAGAGGAGGGAGAAGAATACTACACTGTTGCTTTAAAATAAGAAAGAAAAATTAAAAAAAAGAACGAGAAGTAGCAGGCGGGACAGAGAAGAAGACTCATTACCTGACATACGTCTCAATGATATCCTTGTCGTCGAGAATGGCGAGTATCCTCTCGCATTGCAACCTAAAGGTCGCCAGGGGGATGTGCTTGTTCTTGCATTTGCCTATCCTATGGATGTACTTGTAGAACTGTCGCGCCAACTCTGGATACATAGGAAACAGGTAGTTCTGGAAAGTATACAAACATGATCTTATTATAACTATGGAGTAGAACTTTTATATAATCTATCACCAAAAGTATGATGCTGCGAGCGCACCGCTGCGGGCTCAAAGTGATGTTAAAAAGCCTCGACCATGACGCCACTCAACATTTTGAGCATTCCAAAACTTTGTTCTGCCTTTGGTTCTTTCCGTGCACTCAAAAGCATTACGGTCCAAAGAATACGAGTCATTAAGCTAGTTTTGCGTATAATAGTTGCAAATTGTAACGTATAGTACGAGATAATAAAAAAACTTAAGTGATTTAGTTAGAGAAATAGTTTCAAAAGTATAATAACCAGCATGTTTACTGATACTGACGTCCACTGCTGAACGTTTTCCCCGTAATTTCCCAAAAGCACCCGTCAGACGCAGCCTGGATCCACCGTCGACCCGCGCCGTTTATCAGATCGTCTGTCCATCTGGTGGTGGGTGGAGTCCTACGCTGCGCTTGGCAGACCGTGACCTCCACTCGAGAACCCTGCGGAGGCCCCGGCGGCCGTCTACTCTCCGTACTGTGTCCTGCTCACTGCCACTTCAACATACTAATCCGTCGGGTTATGTTGTGACGTATTTTAATGCACGTTTATACAAATTCATTCAACTGATAATAAAAATGTAAAATAAATGATACTTGTTAACTGCCATCTATCGCATGACAGCCGTTGCGATCGGGCGCACGAATGCGGTCCCGAGACACCCATTTAAGCGACATCTATTGATGTCGGCACGACGGAGGAGGTTTAGGCCGATGCACGAACCTTATGGACAGGGGATTGGTCAATCTGTGTCGGCCATACGAAATAGTTCTTGGCACCAGGCGTTCGTGGGAATAGGAGCTCAAGCGTATTTGCGATTCTCGCCATTTTAGCGACCCGCCTAGCGTTTCGCTTACCACGCGATCGACTAAAGTTTATATATGGCTTTTAGCCATTAGGTCGCGATTATATTAGATTACAAGTCGACATTTAAAGTATCTGGCATGAGCCAGAAAAACAGAAGAGAGGATCGGGCCATCTGCACACGCCTGTGTGAACTATCCTGCGGTTCCTGTGTCGGTCTCGCCTTCCAGTAGTACAAGTCACCACAGGTTTGAACTATCACTGCGTCGCAGTTGGAGACGAGGACATCTTCGTGTCGAAAGGTATTCCTTATCCACGTCTCCCTTCGCCGAGCCACCAGGCCACGAGGCATCACTTCGGCGAGGTCTGAATACCTTTTTCGACATCAGTGTTTGAAAGCATCCCCCGCCTTCTGCGAGGAATATCAGGACCTTTTAACAACCTCTAAATTGTAGTTTTCTTTTTATGTCTGTATTCAAATTTTGTGTTTCATCATTTCGTGTATTGTTTATTTGTAAATTTGTTAATAAAAATGTGATTGAACTCTTGGCTTTCCTTTGTCTAAATCCACCCTCAAGTAGTTGGCGCCCTTGAGAGATAACACAGGTCTTGTGTAGTGTCTACTCCTGGGTTTCGGTCGGTGAGTAACGGTAGGAACGCCTGCGGAGCCCTAACGCCCCATAGAGAATTTCACGGTTACAACTTTCATTCTCCTATGGAACTCCTCATTTTTACTTCATCTCTTTCTAACCTCGAGCATAGCCCTCTCCATAGCTTGTTGAGCTTTATCAAGAGGCCCATAATTAAATATCAGGTTTCAGCATTATATAACATACATTGGTCGAAAACTTTTATTATAAGGCACTGAGAATTTATGGATAAGAATAAAAAACATAAACTAACTGTGAATGATTTCTCTGTGACTCCATTGACTCCATCTTCTTTTTGTGACCGTTGAACGAGCAACTGTGGACAAATAGAGAACAAATGACAAATATTCAAATAGATTTTTTAAATAGCATGAGTAGATGAGGAACAATAGAGAAATTCCACTAACGGAACTTCACAACAATTTTAGTGATTTTTTGCAATAAGAAAGGGAATGTTATCTATAAGATATAAAGTAATACACAATAATATAGTACTTATTGCGGAAGCATTAACATTGTTTTTTTTTTTAAAGAAAAGCATGCAGAATCACAATTTATTTCATGCAAATAATAAATAATTTGTTATTATAGGGTCCATTCTTATGTTATAACTAATAACTTATCTCCGTAGGTACCTTACAAGTAACAGATGCACGTTTTTTTTTTCCAATCTTACTCTTTTGTATACCAAATATTTTTAAATGTAGATCATTTAACAGCAACATCCAACTATCCATTCCAGAAGTATTACCAATTCACTAATAAGTATTTGAAGTGACTCTATGCACTATCACATCGACAATGACATAGGTGCTTGCTGAAATCATGGTTATCTTGGTGATAGATAGCACGGATAAGATTTTGATTTGCCGGACAACAAAATCAATGTCATTAACTGATTAAAGACAATTTAAAAAGAGATGAATATAGCTCCTATCTCTTCTTACCTTCTGTTCAAAATACAATTGACTATTGAATTAGTCAGTCTTTGGTCTTTTACGATTTAAGGTAGGTTAATACTTCTTTAATGAATCCATGTTTAGTATTTTTGTAAATGATTCCATCTGTGATTCCATCGAATGGAATATTATTGACTAGACCGATGTGCTCCAGCTTCTCTGAGGTAAAATTGTATTTAACCAGGAGTTGTTCACTTGTTATGAAAACTTTGGATCCCTTTTTCCTATTTGCTTGTGAAACAGAACAATTTGTTGAGCTTTAGTGTAGTTTCACCAGCCAACACTAGTGAATATAAGAATAAGGTAAGAATAGGCTAATCAACAAATAGCTTAATTGTAACTTTATTTGAAGATTGTGAAACGAGCCTGTTAATAACCAACAAAAACCATCAGGCCAAATCAGGCAAAACTACACCCTAAATAAATGTGTAAGCCTACACAAAATAGATGAAAGAACACATTCCAGTTCCTTATTTTTTTTTGAAGCACTAAATTTTGTAATGTATCTTGAAGTATCTCGTTATCAGATAGACCCTTAATTTTCACCAGTCCGTGGCCTATAATGCTGTTGGGGAAATATTCATATTGCACCAATGCAACTTCAATTCGCATCCAGGAAAACTCATGTGTTCTGCTCATCTGGCCTGAATTTTATTGGTCGTTACGAAACCTGTGGGGAATCAACTGAGCTAAAAAAATAAGCCTTCAGTAAATAATGCACTTTTCTATTTATATCTTTTCTATACATATAATAAAACGGTAAAAAAGCTATACATTAAATATTTTTTCAAAAAACACTGTACATATTGTACTTTATGTTACCAAGGTCAAAAAAATAGTTTTTAGTTTTGTCTGTCGGTGCGTTTGTGCACACTAATTCAGAAACGGCTTTACCTATTTTAATGCAGTTTTCGTAGATTTATTGTAGCAAGCCTCCCATAAAATTTAGTGTTTGTTTCATCCTAATCAGTTTATAAACAAAAAAGTTACGCACTATAGCGCATTACTGGTATACCGAATACAATGCGTAAGAAGTTGCAGGCTCAGGCTAATAAATAAAATGAACTAATCTGATCATCAATATTTATGGTTCATATTATTTATGTGCTTGTAAGAAGTAACTAATACAAATTAGCAATGTTGTTATCAGGCTACTGAAGTGGCGTTCATTGCATTTATTTCAACAATACATTAACATTGTTTTATATTTTATTTTAAAGGTGATGATGACAAAAGGAATGGTATCCTGAGTTTCTTTCGGGGTTTCTTCTCAGGATCGTCATTATTTTGGCTTTTTTTTTTTGCCAAAAAACTGGTAAAGTTAAGTGATGTTTAAAAGTGATTCTTTTGAAACCTATTTAATGAATGAATAACTGTTTCATTGACATTAACACATTCATTGCAAATTATGCCAGAGTATATTATAGAATGTATAGGTAGGTATTGCAATGTCACCGTGTTGTTCACCTTTACTAACAATTTCATAAATTAACAACTGTTAAACTTGCTCCTATCACAAATAACTTGAGTGAAAGGTGCTCGCAAATCATTGCACAAGAGTTTAAAGTTTGCCTTGTCCAAATACTTCAAATTTATGGAGACTACGAAATTTTCAACTTGATGTTTTATGGTATTTGTTAATATAAATATGATAATAATAATTTCGTGATTAGTTTGTCTAAAGTTTGTTAAAATGAACGGACAAAACAAAAATTGTTAATAATTACCTACATATTTTAAATTTAGAATAAATTACGTCTTCAAACAATGAACACACAAAGCAATCCGACTGCGACATGAAGTCGCAATAAAATGTAAATGAGCCTTAACCTTGCCGAGTTTTTCTACGGGAACCAACGAGGTCGTGGGTGGCTGTTTCTGGAAATCTTGAAGGTCCGCTCCGGAACCGGAACGTGGCACCGTTCCCTTCTGAGAACCCCCGCCCGGGGTGCTGGTGCCACTGCCGCTGCCCGGCTGTTCACCACTCTTAGAATCGTGACTGTGATGGTTACCCATCACCGCTAAACTGACACGCACTTATGACGCAATTGTAATCAGTTGAAATCGCGCGTCACTTATGTACACAAATGGAAAACTCCAGCAAGTCTATCGTTGTTACAAGAAAAAACAAACGGCAATGAATAAGCGACTATGTGTTTAGCGAATTACACAAATAATTTATGACAACAACATTTCAACATCCGACACACGATTTAAGTGACAGCTGACAGTGACAATCTTATTTTGGCAGACAACGTCATTGTGACATTGTCAATATGTCCAAGCAAGGAACATGTTATGATATTGATATTACTCTCTTCTCTTCTCTTGTGTCCCTAGAAAGCGGCAAAAATATATAGAGTTTAATATAGATGAAGTAGATAACATCCAATTTCTCGGTCTCACTATAGACAAAAAACTTAATTGGAAATCACATATTACACAATCACACTAATGCCATCTTATGCACTAAACAATCTACTCAGATATGGTATAATCTTCTCATAAGGACAATATAATCTTTAAACTTCAAAAGCGCTGTATTAGAGCCATGTTTGAGTTAGAAGTTAAAATTTTACTTTAAATAATGTAAAATTTTAACACTTCCTTCACTTTATATTATAAAATCATACAACACTCTGCGGATTCAATACAATAACGCGTTACGGGCGTTGTTGGGGCTGCCTCGATTCTGCAGTGCAGAGGCAAGAGTAGACTGTTTTTTACCATCATACGCAAGCGGCGCGCGTCTCTGCTCTGCAGAGCGAGAGCCAGCCCCAATCGCATCATGACTATGATAGCAGCTAGGCTTGACTCTCTTTACATGAACCATTGCTTGATGATGCATGTGGAGAGATTTTACTAACACATTGGGTCTGAATAAAGAATTATACAAATAAATATATTTATTTCATTTGAATTCAATATTTTTTGTGAATTGGAATGGATAAATTTTTAGAGATTTGAATCTCTTTACATGAACAATTGTAACAATTATATAGGTTTGTAAGATTTCGTAATAAGTTGGGTCTGAGTAACCCGAATAATCAATTTTTAAATAAATAAATAAATATTTAGGAAGCACTTGTATTTGTAAAAGTGAATCGCTTTATACTCGTACAAGGGTCGTAATCAACATAAGTTGTGTATGCATGCGCTCCTCTAGGACGACACTTTTAAACAAAAGCATTTTTTACAAAAAGTACCCAATGCGAAAAGTGTAAAGGAATAATTAAAAACCTTTTAATTTAATTAATTCATATTTTTTGTTTTGTTAAGGTCGGCAGACAAGCTGACGGTCTACTTGATGGTAGGTGGTTACCGACGCCTATAACACAAGCAACGCCTGAGCTGCTGCAAGTGCGCTGCCGACTACAGTAGGATTAAGGATAAGGGATTAGGAGTGCATAGGGAAATGGGCTCTGGCATCCCTTACTCACTCACCGAAACACAACAGCACACGTGCTGTTATTTCACGGTGGTCTTCTGTAAGGGGGTTGTTACTGGCATCAGACGGGCTGCCCAAATGACTGCGAAACGCAGTGTGCCCTGCCACTACTTTCCAAATCCAAACCAGAGCCAAATTTGAAAAGTTGATTTTTCAAAGCTGACCCTGCCGGGAATCGAACCCGGGAACCCTAGAACAGAGCGTTAAGGCAAGCACCCTAACCACTCATCCAACGGGCTCGTTAAATACATTATAATAGTAGAATGTAGGTTTTCTCGGCCGGTATCCATATGAGTTGTGGGTTTCCGGGATGATGGCCCAGGTCTGTTGGAAATTCTTCCAAACGTTTCGTCAACAACTGCGGTTGACATCCTCAGTGGTGTAGTCCGTGTTAGAAGAAAAAGTACATCACATCACTGCACTTCACTTCTGCACTTTTCGACTTCTCGCTCTCGAGACTTTTTCTTTTTATATTTTAAGTATGTAATAAATTTTAAGTATGTAATGTTTGGAGCAAGAAGGAAATGTCATCTGGTATTTACCATACCCATAACAAATAAAGATTATTATTATACCACATATTTTATTTATTCTTCTTAGCTTTAAATTTTTTACAATATCATTATAAAAACAATAAATATTATAAACCGCTAGTAGCGGGGCGAGGCCCAAGCTACCGGTGGTTAGGGCTGCAGAGTGAGGAACCTCCTGACAATTCGTGCCACCTTCTGTATCTGTCCCGTGTCCAGCCATCTAGTGAGGGCCTCTTGAGATGATGGTCGAGGCTCTTCGCTATAAAACCCTTCCCCGAAACGACTATCGGGACGATAATTGTGGAATCGACGTCCCACATGGCGGTCACCTCGTGAGCTAAGTCAACGTACTTGGTAAACTTTTCTTTTTCGGCTTTCACGAGATTTTCGTCATGCGGGACTGCGATGTCGACAAGTATCGTCCGGCGCTGGGATCGATCAATAACTACGATGTCAGGCTTATTGGCGACAATAGTCCTGTCCGTGATTATGGAGCGATTATTATTATTATTATTACCACAATTTCGATACAGAATGTACATAACAAATCCAAATAGTTTTAAAAACTTAGTAAGTATTTAATTAATAGCATTAATAATTAATTTTAATCGATTGGAGGTATTTGGAGAGTTATTGATCAGAATCGACTGAACTCTTTGTTATACAAGACTTCTAATAGAACACTGGTATACCTAGTTGATTTCATTTAGCGGTGGAAAGGAAGAGTATCTTGAAAAACTTGTGGGCGGGCGACTCAACGAGGAGATACAGAGGCAGCGACGCGACGTAGCTCAGTCCGATCGTAATCGCCCAATGCTCAATCTGTAATCAACAATACTTGGCTACTCAGGGTCTCCTAGATCTAGAGAGATTCGACTAGTGATGACTACACTCACAATAGTGACGAGAGAGGAGTGTAGAAGTCCACTCAAAGCTATCTGCATCATAGAAAAGCTCCAGTGCACCATGAAGATCGAGAGGGACATGCGACTCGGAATCTGCCACAACCGCCACGACAGGAACTGCCAGAACACATCTGTAAGCCGATACCGCAGATTTTATTAATATCTGGCCTTCTTTCCTACGTTTATCGTATCCACATTCCTGCTATTTTTTAATACATATTAAGTATCTCTCTAACCGTCCAATCCCGATTTGGAGACTAAGACGTCTCCAAGGTTCTTAAACTTACAGAATAACACTGATTGATCCCGTAAAAATTTTGTGAAGTGGGTAATCTTTGCATAATTAAAAAAAAGTATAACTCAATATTAAAATGATGGATTATGGTCTTAAATGTTATAAATAAAGGAGCGGCATGTGTCTCCTAGTAAATCCCTAGATATTAGGTGAAACATGATATTTACAATCAATTTTAGTAAAGACTCCGAAGATAGCAGCGGATACGAAGACAGCATACAGCGACCGGTCCAACGCCGCGTATACTGCGATGGCCTCCCTCGATTCTAGATCTCGGATCCAGTAGCCGGCGAATATCCACAAGAGGATGCATGGAATCAACGACCTGTGTATTGTTCGCATCCACTGGAACATTATCAAATATATCATTATTATTATCTGGCCCTGTCCACTGCTTGGTTATGAGGACTGTCCATCAGAGTGGTGACAACTGATACGTCTAACCTTCTATTCTATTCTATTCTTCTAATATTATAAATGCAAAAGATTGTGAGTATGAATATGTCTTACTCTCAAAATGAGAGCAAAGGTTGGTTTAAAAAGGTATTTTTTTTAAACGAAAAGGTCATCAGACCGGCTGACGGTCCACTTTTATTTCGCGGTGGTCTTCTCTAAGGGGATTGTTACTGCACGGGCTGACCATTGCCCAAACTGCGAAACGCAGTGTGACTCGCCTCTCCTCTACTAAAAGCTAGAGTTAACAAAACTAAGCCCCGACTTTCTACTTAGACCAAACACGCTATATCTACTGTAAGTTGCTGAGGAGTTACAGCAACATATCAAGGTTACCATGCCATGTAAATACCACCGAGTGTACCAAATTTCAAATCAATCTAACTAGTTGAAGTTAGTGAAATTCGTGAAAACGCCTGAACAGATCCTCATAAACGATAGCTAAGAACCGTTTCGATTACGTCAGCTTCCAAATAAAAAAACCGGATCAAAATCGATCCATCCGTTTGGGAGCTACGACTACGAGATCGAGTCACTTTATTGACCTACAATATTATATGAAATTATACTAATTAATGTAACCACATTATAATAATGCTCTAATGTTACAACATTAATCGACCTAGGTTCGATTTGAGGTTCGACTTGAAACATGTTTTGCCATCCACTTACAAAGTACTGGCGCGGTTTGAACCCGATCTGCAGAACGTGGTGATAGAGGAAGGCCAGGAAGAGGCCGGCGAGTGAAGCTGGAAGGCTACTCCACGGAGAGCTGTACAGCCACGTAAACGACGGCTCATTGTCGAATTGGCTGCGCAAGTTTCTGCAAGGCCCGGAAAATAAAATTTTCAACTAATTCCCTTTACGGTTGGGTGAACACAGTTTTTCATAAGAACTCTATTCTAATTGAATACGAAATAGATGTTTCTTCTCACTCAGGGTCCGTGATGAACAGCATCGCTTTGAGGTTCCAGTTGTAAGCGACGAGGAAGTTGACCGCGACGGATGAAATGAAGAGTAGGGCAAGTGTTTTGAGCGCTGCCTTTACGTTCTTCGTGAATATTATAGTTATGACAGCGGCGACCACATACAGCTGCATATCTACGGCCAAGTACCTGAAAGGATCACATATCACTGAGAAGCGTTTTTCACTCTAATGTCATCAGATTGCGTATTTCTTTCCCCCTATGGGCGGCGGATTACAAGTTCCTATTTTGTGAAACAATTTGTAATAACTTATTCACATCTTAAGGTCGTCAGACAGGCTGACGGCTGAAGTGAGGTAGCATAACACAAACTCACATATGCTGCAAGTGTGCTACCATAGTAGGATTAAAGAGGGATAGGAGATGGGCTCTGGCATCCCTTACTCTGGTCACTGCCGTCAGACGGACTGCCCAAATAACTGCAAAAGGCAGTGTGCCTTGCCATTACTTGCCAGATCCAGGCGATAGTCAACTATAAAACGTTCCTTTTCAAAGTTGGGCCTGCGGGTAATCGAACTCGGACTCTTGAAACAGAGCGTTAAAGCGAGCAACTAAATTGGTCGCAAGGAATACTGAGTTTTGAATTCCAATTATGTCCCTGACAGAGGAGCATCAGGAGATAAGAGCAGATGTGAGGTATCAAAGTTCAATGTCATATCCCGCAAACGTTATTATCTCTTCTTTTTGGCTGTTTCGATCATCTTATTAGGTAATCGATTGTGCTATCGCAATGGCGATGTTCATATGCGTACTTTTCACACTGACTGTCTGCGTGACACATTAGTGGCTTAAGATTAAAACCTTCCACTAACGTTTATATTTAAATCAGTTTAAAAATAAGTCAAACAGGTTTTCTAACACGATTTCCGCCAAAAATAAGTTGCTTCTACGTCAGAGTGACGTTCGTCGGTATGTTGTTTGTGTAGGCTTTCATTGTCTACACGTTCACATGCACAAGGTAGTGAGTGCAAAGTGTACCATGTTGGTATGAGGCATTTGTCTTCAGAATACAGCAAGTTGTTGAGGTAGAGGGCTTGCGTCCACCACTTGCGCCTACAGCGGTCTCGCTCCCGCCAGAACAGCGGGGCCCATAGGGCTCCGTCGGCTATGCGCGGCCACCATGTCGCCACGGCTCCTACCACCACCAACTGGACCGGCGTCATCCTGTCACATGTACATAATCGAGATTGAGTATGATCCTACCCGTGTTTTGATTGACTAATTTGAACAAAAAACTGTTATTGTGACAACTTAGACAAACAGTTATGTGTCGTCAATAGTCAATAGGAGAAATAATGACTTTTATATGCAAATTTTTAGTACCTTGGGTTATTATCGTCACTTGTAGCGATGTCTAAATTCTCGCAGAATTCTGATCATCTTAGTAACTTTGGAGCATAGCAAACAATAGTCTTTAAACCAATTGCATAACATATATTTATGACTATAGTCACTATAGGCACTATAAGTGGCAGATTATCATATTCATACGTTTGCCATTTGTGTGAGAAAGGGACTACTATCCAGGTCGGCGTTAAAGGTGACTACTAGCCTAACCTAAAGCCTCGGTCTAAATCTATAGTCCCATTGGCAAAAGGGATCTGTATAGATAGTGCTGACAAACGTTATGCTACCTACCTAGATATTCGCTCAAGCAGACATTGTGCCAGCGTTCTCATGGAGAAATTAATAGGATTTTTTTCGGCGTGTATCAGTAAATTGTAGCCGAGGAGGAAGCTGGAGAGCACGATGAAGGTCTGCACGATTACGGTGCCGTTGTGAAGAAATGCAGCCATCGGGTGACGGCTCATCTGTAAAAGAATCTTTGTCAAATGAAATTCGCCTTATTGTCGGTAATTGAAGAAACAACGATTGAATTCTGCCTTGTAGGTATTTATTTAGTAATGCAGATAATACTCACTTCTTCCAAAAAGTTCGGATTTTCCAAATAAGCCCTAAAGTGGAAGAAGACTGTGTGCCCGAACATCACCATTAATAATATGAGAGTCCTGTAAAATTAAAAAAATCTAATTAAATAAAAAACATTCATAGAGATGAACAAAAATGAGTCAAAGTACAGATGGGCGCCCGCCTCGTTTAAACGGTCTATCTATTCTATAAGATCCACCCCTATGTCTTCAATCTCTTACGGTAGCCAATTCTTTTGCATTTACTCTCAGTACTCATTCTCATCTCATAATTATAGAAGTGTAGGTATGCTGACAAATAAAAGACATTTTCGTCTTTCAAGTACATCAACAAAAGATTACTTACCTAATGCCGTGTATCGGATTTAAAGCGGACAGTCTCGGATCCCCATCGTCGCTGTGGAAAGTCAAACGTTTCCAGTTGGCGATCACAGACCAAGCCAAAAGGTAAGGGTTTGCTGAAATCCCGTCAGTGTAATTAGCGTGGGTAAATGTTAGTTCGCGCAAGTATTCGAACGTTCCAAGAATTACCTTTCCCTTCCGGATTCCGCAGCGAGTCGTACACCGTCCCGACAATGTTCAGGACGAACAGAACGCATACGATGCTTGCAAATATCAAATCCACCATATCTATTGGTTTCCACAATTCGGGGGCGGGTTTGTCTCCGACCTTGCAGTATTCCAGTTCGTTCAGTCGGACGGAAATGTTGTACGCCTCCGACAAAAGAGTTTGCGCGCAATTTGCGAAGCGTTTTTCTGGACGTCCCTTTAACGACGGACATCGGTGACTGACGCAGATGCCTCTATGTAAACGAAGGTGGTCGAAATGGTCTTTGTTTTCTGAAAATTTCTGAATATATTTTTTAAAAAGTTACAAGAATTGTTTACAATCTAAACTACATACATTTACGCTGAAGCGAGTGAAGGATGATAGAGCCGTTTAGGCAGAGCTGAGCCATCGAGTGGACCCGTCTTGCATTTAAATTAAACTTTAAACTAAAATTCTGGTTTTATACGTTTATATAACTATTCTCATAGAAATTTATTGTTTTACGGAGTAAAAAGGCATCAAAATCTGAAGAGCAGTTAAAGAGTCATATGCGGACTTAGGATATTAATAATAAATTGAATTAATATTTTTCTACGCATCAATAAACACATCAACTAAATAATAAACCAACCAACTTGAGCTATATAAAAACACTAGTAGGTAGGTACTTTGTGGCCACGTGACAAGTTATAAGTACTTCTCCAAAGAAATATCAGCCTTAGCGATCCGCCTCCTTATTGCCTCTTTTATCGCTTTTTCCATTTATAAATACCGTATCAAAATCCTTTGGGTGATTTAGGAGAAGTTAGCGGAGAAACAGACAGAGGCGGACAGAAAGTAGTCCCATAGCGCTAGTCCCACTATTTCCATAGTGGGTGGGATCCCACTAACGCGCCAAAAGTAGTATAACTTTTAATAAATAAAAGAACAGAAAGGAGAGAATGCAAGTAAAATAAAGCGAATCAAAGAAAGGAAAGGGAAAGAAAGAATCTATGAAGAGTGGGCGTATAAGTACTTACCTCTATTAAGGAAATCGTTGCATTGTTCGGTGGAGCTTCCGAGACGTTAAAGCTTCCGAGGCAGTAACTCCCTGTGCGGTTAGAAGTACATTCTTCGTAATCGTCCAATGCGAATAGGGGAGGCAGGACGTCTGATTGGATTTCAGCCGTCGCCGCCGCCACTAACGCCGCACATATGATCCCTTTAAGGGCGCACATTGCACTTCCCTCTTGTGGTTTACTTCTCAAGTGACCGGAGTACGAATGAGCACATTTGTCTAACCAAGGGTTAATAAACAAGCGGCCTAAAGGCGTTTAGTGACGCAAATGCCGGTTACCGGTTATAAGTATTTTTTGTAGACATATCACCTTTTTATTTTTAGGTTCCCGCAAATCGGGTCTTATTCGTTTTATATTTGAATTTCAATTTTATTAACGTGTAACGGTGTTATTTATTTATTTATTTATTACATGGTCTCCAACGAGGCAGGCACCAAGCAAAAAAAAGCAACTAAGGACAAATATACATGGCAGATGCCGCCTCAATTATAGGAAGCACAGCATGCGACAATAAAAGTCTAAAGTAACATCCCAGCAATGATAAAAATGGTGATAATAAAAAAAATATATAGGACACAATGACAAAAATGTTTTCACCTCTCCAGCACGAAAAGGGTGCTTTTGGTGCCTAAAAACTCGCAGGAAAATCGATTTTTGCTGCGAGCGTGAGGAAAAGTGATTCAAATTTCGAACACGCGATTTAACTCACAGGAATAGGATTTTATTAGTGTGTCCAGCCATAGCCGACTAGAGTCGGCCGGCCATAGCCGACTAGATTCGGCCGACCATAGCCAACTAGAGTTGGCCCAGCTGTGAAGATAGTTTTACAGCTGTGAAGATACCAGTGGTGATGGCCTAACTCGCTGTTGAGGTGAAAAGTTGTATGTTTAACACGAGAGCAAATTTTTTTATGTCTCGTGCCTTTAAATCACTCACTTTGCTCAGTAGTCTATATTAGAATTACTCGCTACGCTCGTGATTCAATTCTATAGACTACTTCGCTAGTTCGTGATTTAAAGTCGGCACTTGCAGGAAAAAACAATTTTGCTCTCTAGTTGAACAAATATAACTATGTGAACCACAGAGAAGGATGAGTCGTTTAATTTTATGAATGGAGTCGTTATAAAGGTCGACATCGTGACTTAGTGAGTTAGCAGCGCTCATAATGCGATTTAATGGAGAATTACAGGTTTTGATTGGTTTTGAAATAATTCAGTCGAAATGGTGTATGTCTGCCCGGTCTAGGCGCTCGACTAGGAACCCCAAAGTTTATGCGCGACAAGAGCTCGGGCCAATCAACTCCGCCCCTCAGCAATTTGCAGAGAGACAAAACGTCGAGCATAAGCCTCCGGGACTGCAGTGAATCGACATTGAAGTTTCTTATTTTGGCTGGATAGCTTGGGAGGGCCTTCGCTAGACCGCATCAGTAAGACAAATGCCAAAGGAATCGCTTTTGCACTAACTCTAGGCGTTTGATGTATACGTTATAATGTGGGTTCCATATGATTATAAGTTATAGATTCATTGCAAATCTATTTGCGAGATTTTCCTCCCTTTGATCAGTAGGCCGACGCCTTTGAATTTGGGCGATTGCCGCCACCTGTGTAGGTATTCATAGGGTTATCACAAATTGAATGACAATGACTTTTTTGTAATATTAAATCATTACATCCTTTAATACGGCTAAGAAGTATCCAAATATAATGTTTATCTGTATCTGTATTAAAAATGCATGGCCGCCATCTTGGATTTCAAAATGGGTGTCATTTTCATAATCTTTACCCCAAGAAACCTCGATCACACCCATATCTATTTATCAATAAATGGTTTATGAACACTAGATTTTAATATGTACTTACTTAAATTGATTAAATTAAGCTGTTTGTTTCTGATAAATAAAATAATGATAAGTTATGGGATCCTTCTTTGGGGCGGCGCTGCGGACATAAATACTATTTTCATTTTACAAAAAAGGGCCATTAGAGCCATCTATCAACTAGATCCGCAGTCTTCCCTCAGAGAAAAGTTCAAAGAAATCAAGTTTTTAATTGTTACATGTCATTCTATTTATGAAAATTTAATTTACACGCATAAAAATATTAGTCAATTTAATAAAAAATGTGATGTACACAATATAGGTACTAGGTTTAAAAATAATTTAGATTTACATAAGACGCGACTCCACAAGATAAGTAATTCTTTTATGGGTCAGTGTATACGGTTTTATAATAAACTGCCTGAGATGATCAGAACCTTATCTATAAATAAATTTAAAGATGTCATTAAAACCAAACTCCTCTCGAAAGGCTATTATAAGGTTACTGATTATTTAAGTGACAATGAAGCCTGGAATTAAAGCCTGGATTCGGAGCTCATACTCATGCTTAGTATTGTATATTTACTTTAAGTATTAAGTGTATGATTATAATTGTTGTTATTTTTATATTGTAAAGATGACAAAAAGAATGGTATCCTGAGTTTCTTTCGGGGTTTCTTCTCAGGATCGTCATCTTGGCTTTTTTCCGAAACCCTGGTAATTTTAAATTTAACTGGTAAATCTAAATGACGATCATAAGAGTTTCTTGGAGAAACCTAATTGATAAATAAATATTTTGATTTTGATTTTGATATAAAGCCAAAATACCTCAAAAAATTCTCCAAAATGATCAAATACACACGTATTTTCACAACCGCCATTTTGTTTACACGTTCGCACACGCAGCACGATACAACAAAATGCAATAAAATAAAATTAAGTAATATAAAATGTGCTTAGATACCCTTCTTCATCGTGCGGAAATTGATGAAATCTTAGTTCTTTATTAATGCGAGATAATGATTTGCATGCACTCACAGCACATGCCATACGCACAATATTAATTTAAGAAATTTAAATTTTAAAGTTGCGACAGCCCTAGAAAACTTGTACCGAGCTACTAAGAACTACGAAGTATGCAACTCGGTTTCGCCCCACTCGCGTCTCACCCCTCACACCCCGCACGATTGACCTGTCCAGACGTCTCCGTCGGCCTACTGTAATACTGTATGTTTTAGTTAATAATTAATTAATATAATAGTGTTCGCAGAGAATGCATCAATGCGTAAAACGTAGACAATCCTAATTATATAAATTCGAATCTCGGTCTGAAGACCACCGAGCATCTGCTCGTCGAACCGATGATCTCGAGAGATTCTACCTAACGTAGAATGTCTCTAGACTCTGAAAGACATTATGACCCTGCCTTTAAAAATATGCGCTCACGATTATAGAAGAGTTATTGCCATCGTGTTAAGTTTAGGCGCAAAGAATAAAATAGCGATGAATCAAAACAATGCGCAATGTAAAAGAGTAGGATTCCAATGTCACGCTGTCGCAAGCGCAGTGGACAGGGAACCCATTAATGGACACAGTACCATAATAATCAGCCAACAGAAGTCCACTACTGATCATTGATTGAACACGAAACCGCATGTTTCGGTTTCCTCGGGCCACCAATTGGATTGCGAAAAGTGTGTATAATTCATGAATATCTTAAGCGTGACCCGGTTTCAGCTAGTTCATTATAATGCAGACTGCAGTTTTTCAATATTATATGACATAATAATCATTCATATGAATGCCTATCAACAAACCAAATATACATATACGAAAACATCTACCTTTTTTAGGGTTCCGTACGTCCGAATAAAAAAAGGGAACCCTCAGCCCTGGATTTGTCAATAGGCCGTATAGGCCGCGGCCTATGGGCGGCAGCGGCCTAGGGGCGGCGGATTTTAGATGGTTTTCGCACGCTTTCGGAAGCCATCAAATTCTTGTGCGATAATAAATATGAAATAATAATAATAATTACCTAATACAGGCCTAGATATACCACCTAGGCCACGAGGAAGAGGCGGCACAAAGTGATGGGGCCTATACTCAAGAAAAGTATAAATCCGGCGCTGGGAACCCTTATAGGATCACTTGTATGTCCGTCTGTCCGTCGCTCACAGTCAATTATTTCCGAATCTACTAGACCGATTAAGTTGAAATTTGGTACACATATCAATTTCTGTGACCCAAACGCAGAGGTGTGACGTGAATAGATGAAATCTGTATATGGGAGGTTATTTTTGGGGGGAAGGTGAAAAATACTTGCATCGTGTGACATATCAAATGGAAGGTCTTGTTGTGAAGATCTGTTTTTTTTTTGTAATTTTAAAATAAATAGTTTCCAAGTTATTCAAGAAAATAGACGAAAATTGACCATTCCCCCCGCCCCGCTATCTCAGAAAATACTGAACCTAAAATTATGAAAAAAAAAATACAGAAATTAGTTTTCTGCTTATAGATTATAGAAAAACCTATAAGAAGTCCATGATATTAAAATAACATGGTAAATCACTCAATATTGTGCGTAGATTTAAAAAAAAATGATAGGTAATATCGTACGGAACCCTCTTCACGCGAGTTCAACTCGCACTTGTCCCTTTTTTTTTAGATTAACAATGGCCAAATGCAACTCTATCTCAAATACATTTTTGTAGAAATAAAGGCAAATTTGCTGGTAAATACAGGGAACCAAAAACGCAATATGGGGGCGAATTAAGATCACTCAACAGTGGCGCCACCTACAATTAGCTAATATAAAATACATTAAGGCATTTTGATTACAGTTTTTAAATTTTTAATAAAGATATTTTTGATTTATTTGTGTGCCTTTACTTCATTAAAAATATACTATTAATACTCCTCATAGGTATCAGTTTTGTATGGTACTGTACTTTTATTTGAAGTTTCTTAAGAAAAATATAATGTATGCCGATCGCCTACTACAATTTTCTGAAGGTTCGTGTCGCATGCAAGGAAATAATTTGTGTGCGAAACGACTACTAAAAATATATTTATTTTTAAAGTTGGCGTTTCGCACATTTCGTGCGAAATAAAATCGTGCGAGATGACTACTAAACCGCAAAAAGTACTTGAATGTTTTTCCATAAACGTACCTTGCTACTGCTCTGTGTTTGGTATATTCTAAACTCTTTAGTGTGTTTGAATATGGGATTCAAATCAAAACAATTGACTCACTGTTGTTCTATAAAAAATACTTGTCAATTAACATAAACGGTACATCGATAAGCAGAACGTAAATAAAATAAAATATGAAGATATTTACAAACTTATTTTTGTGTTAGCTAAAAATACTTTTTATCATGGACTGTATTATTCCGTGTCTGTTTTGGTCCCACGATTTGTAGTCAATATCAACAGTGGCCTAGGTATTTAAATCGTGTTACTCTTTTGAGAGGCATGGCACAAAGCTTTATAGGAGGCACTGTTTACATGATACATAAGCCCGCGTTCACCTGCTTACTAGACTATACACACAGATTGATGAAATCGTAGACGCAATCTTCCCTAGATGTCGAGTTGAGCAAATTGACTGTTTTAAATTACGCTGATGATATGGTGTTGCCGGGCCCGTCGCAGAGCGCTTAAGCCGTCCTTAAAACTAAATGAAGAGAATAATTTTAAATATTTGGGTCACTATCTAACTGATGACCTTAAGGATCAAATGTATGGAGACGGTCAGATGTAATATGTTGACCTGAAGGATCACAGTCTCTTACCATCCCAGAACATTAAAGCGAGACGTAAGGGGTATATTTTTGCCTTCATGCAGGTTCACGCTGGACACACTCCTCCCTAAATTTCCAATAGAACCTGGTGGAAGAAGCTTAGATCTAGCGTCGACCGGCGGCTTTCAGTTTGTTCTTCTTGTGGTTTGTACGTGTTTTGCTCCATTTTTTTTTTAATGTTAAGATCGGCAGACAGGCTGACGGTCCACTTGATGGGATAAGGGATTAGGAGGGGGATAGGGAAATGGGCTCTGGCATCCCTTACTCACTCACCGAAACACAACAGCACACGTGCTATTATTTCACGGTGGTCTTCCGTAAGGGGGTGGTTACTGCCGCCAGACGGGCTGCCCAAATGGCTGCAAAGCGCAGTGTGCCCTGCCACTACTTGCTCATTGTACTACTGCTCCATTGTAATCTTTTCATCCCCGATTCGATCTCGCAGAGTAGTCCCAAGCATAACCCTCTCCATAGATCGTCGAGTGATTCTCATAGCAAGACGATTTCTCATAGCTTCCCAAATCCTGTCCATCCGAGCTGGACTCGCATTGATATGGGTCAGCGTGAAGACATTAGCTGGAGTTGGAATCTAACGTTACGACTAATAGCCGAGTAACATATCGCGAGTGGGGAAAGGCCGGCTAGTGGCTCGGGCGGTGGGTGGTTATGCAAGCGAGCGAGCCCGAGCTCGGGCCGTCAGACATGTCTCCGCGCGCGCTTGCACTGGTCGCGACCGCCGCGGCGATGGCCTGCGCACGCGCAGCCGCAGCGCCCGGCGACCACATCACCGGTACGACACTCATCTTTTACATAACACTCACAGAAACTATGCAATCGGGCCGATGTTTGGTTCTCGTTTTCGACAGAACCACTTTCGGTAGAGAGTACACTAACGGTTTGGGGTCTATGCAAATAATTCGAACGCAGCGTTGAGTATGTGGGTAAGTGGTTATTCCAGTTAAAGTCATTTATATCAATCCAATTTCAGAACAATAACAAGTTTATTGTTTAAATAATGAAATATTTTCACTTACGTATGTATATTCGCAAAAGTAGATTGCTTGCATGGTCCATTATTTACTCATTTCAAAATAAACGGTCAGTTTCGTCAATTAGCACGCATTGTAAACTCCAAAGTGGTCATAGTACTGGTGATAAGAGTTTAGAAATTAAATTGCTAATTATTCATTATTTTTTATAGTTGTAGTAGCTGTATCGGCAATTGCAATTTGTCGAAAACACGTCCGTAAATTGACGAAACGACTGCGGCATTCCAATTTAATGGAAATGCTTCGATAAACTTCTAAAGAACTTTATACTAGAACAATGACAGTGCTATTTCTGTCGAAAGGACTGCACTCAGGAGACCCACGCGTATCAGACAAGAAGTTGCAATAATAATAAAATGCCCAGGTCAATTATGTAATTACCTAGACTTAAAGTTGGTTGTAGCGTGCGTAAGGAGGTTGAGTGAGCTTTATTGCCGTTTGAAAAAGCTTTCTACGCGTTCCTTACGCTCGATCTGAGAGATGTGTAAATAATAGCAATTGTTAGTTTGCATTTTGCAACATAAGACCGAAGATAGGGAAAGTAGCGCAAGCGATAAGAGCGGGCGGGCTCCCTAGCGCCCGACAAACAGCACCCGCATTTATCTTTGCCTACCTACTTTGTAACGCAATCGCATAACCGCACACTCTTCCTGTTCACTTTCTACGTCTATTAATTATACCTATCTCCACTCCTTGTTACGACTTGCTTTGAGAGGGCATTTCAAGTTAAGATTTCATGCTATACTATACCTATTTTATTATAAATTATAATACATATTAATTTTGGAACTAATCATCCTGCCGATTGTTTTTTTATTTATGTAAAGGCCCACTCGATGGTGGATGGCCACCGTTCACTAGTTGCCAACTTTAGTGCGATTAAGGATGACGGCATCCCTTACTTTAGCACTACTTGAAGATGTAAAACATCTTCTAATTGGTCCATTTAAAGCAAAGCACTTTTTTCAAATTAAGACAAACATCTGTTTAGTTAGAAGGTATTACTAATTGTAGTGTCAGGGCACACTGTGTTCCGCAGTCATTTGGGCAGCCCGTCTGGCGGCAGTGACCAGCCCCTTGCAGAAGACCACCGTGAAATTTCCTTTCCCTTCCCTTCCCAATCCCTTACCCTTAATCCTATTGTAGTCGCCAGCGCACTTGCAGCAGCTTAGGCGTTGCTTGTGTTATAGGCGACGGTAGCCACCTACCATCAAGTGGTAGGTCAGCCTGTCTGCCGATCTTAACATTAAAAAAAAAGTATTACTAATGTTTTTCTCTGTGTTAAAGCTATCATTCTCTTCTTATTGCACTTGATGTCGCTGTAAATGAACTATATCTTATCATCAATTTGTTTCTATTAGTACTTATTCACAAGTTGTTTACAAAAGCTCTGAAATTATATTTTTTACTAGCTGAGCTCCCAACTTCGTACGCGTCGTATTCGGTATAGCGCGTAACTTTTTTGTTTGTTAACCGATTGGAATGAAACAAACACTAAATGTTACGGGAGGCTTGCTACAATACATCAGTGAAAACCGCACTGAAATCGGTTAAGCTGTTTCTGAGATTAGCGTGCAGAAACCTACAGACAAAAATCCTAATGTTTTGATCTCGGTAACATAAGTACAAAGTGTATAATTTTATTTTTTTTTAAATATTTAATGTACACAGACACGGCTCGTTTATTTCGGCATCAAAACTAATTGTGGAGAACTATTTCATATCCTGCTTTAAAAATTTACACTATGTACGAAGTAATAGAGAATGCACTTAGCGTTATAAACATATATGTACCTACTTACATATATAAAAACATCCACTAAGGAAGGATTTTTGGAAATTCCATCCCTAAAGGGATAATATAAGGGATGAACGCTTGTATGGAAACCCGTCATTTTCAAAGTTAGAAGCATGTAATTTAATATTAAAGCTTCTCGGCAAAAATAAATACATTAGGTTACGTATTTCGTTGTTTTTGGAAGTTCATCCCCAAACCGGAGACATGGAGGAACACTAGTACCTATAAAAATAAAATAAAAAAAGGTCTCATCTGTTTGAAATTAGCATTTGTGTTTCTTAATTGAATTGACAAACTTGTATTTCAAAGTTTTTGGAAATTCCACCCCTTACACGAGAAAAGGGGTGGCAATTTTTTATTTTTTGTTTTAAAAGGTTTTGAAAAAACTTCATATAAGTAATGAAATAGGTAGGTGCCAATAATGAAATGCAAAATAGCCAATGTCTCAATATCATCCCCTTTAGCGGATTAACGAAGATGAAACTATAAAATACATAATATATTATTATATGAAAGTGTGTAAAAAGTTTATACCGACGCTCAATAGATGGCGCTGTAACCGGTTTCTGAACCGCGCTATGGTTTTCACAATTTATTTTCATTACCCCATTATTTTGTTTCATTGTTCTTCGGTTACTTATCTAAAAAAAACCCGTATACTTCTAACTAGAATGACTTTCATACAACCATTTATTCTTTACCTATTATACTTACGCGTGAGCAAAGCCGAGGGCGACAGTTTATTTAATAAAGTTAGACAGACTGACATTTTGGAGCGACATGGCAATATAAAGAAAGAAAGAAAGAAACATATTTTTATTGAAATAACACATTATGCACACAACAGAAAATATTTGCCAGTGCATGCATCAATGCCCCGCCTCAAACGGACTTCAAATACATTTAATTGTACAATTATATACAAGATATAAATTTAATATAAATAAATATAATAATTTAAGATATAGGCACATATGTTTAACACTAATTATAAAAATATTGACCAAGTACATCTGAAATTAAAGGGCATTAACTATAATATATAAAATTCAAATGATAGGTAGATATTTCGTTTCTTAAGTTTTGCTGCTGTTTTTGACGTTCTTTTAAATAAGGTACAGAAATCTTATTAGCAGCGTAGCGAAAAATGCCTCTAAAAGCCAATCAACACGTGTCGTGGCGTGCTCAGTTCTCGGGAATGCCTACGTGTTTCACCAAATCTGGAACCCCCAATCCATGCAAGTCAACTATATAAATATTTTGGCTTTTCAAAATTTATTAGTCCAAAGAGCAAAGTCGCCAAGTGCAGCTTCCGTCTACACCTCACTTTTAAAATGGCATGTTCATTCAGAAAAATACAAGTGTAACAATTTTTTTAATCGGATCGTACGTTTTCAAAGAATTAAAATTAATAAAATATACGGATAAAGCTATCAAATACGAAGATGAGTGTAAATATTCGCTCAATATACTCCAAATCAATATAATCAATGTAATGAAATATACTCCAAATTATGTCCTGAAGGTAGAAAAGATTCTGCATCGAAGAAAAAAGTTTCTTGTAAAGGAAACACAAATAACATTTCTTCTTGACAATCAAATTCTTGCGTTGTGTCAGTCGAGATGCAATCATATCCTCCATGTTTGTAGATTATGACTTGCAAATCCCTCATTCTGCCAAACGGAATGCTCAGTTTTTTTACTCTCAAATAAATGCATTTTTGTCAGAGGAGCAGTACTACAGCATGCCTGACCTGTTCCACCTGGACGACTACGACGGGTGTCTGGCGTCTCGCGGCGTCTACTGCCTCGGCAGCTTCGAGCTCTCCCCGGACACCCCCCACCATCAACTCTTCCATATGATGCAGGTACTTTACCAACGCTGCCGTCGGATATTTTAAGCGAAAGTCTCACAGACTACGAATCGGATAGTTGGACTCCAGAAGATTCGCAATTTATATTGCGTTGTCTATTAAAAACATAATATATGAAGTATTGAAATAGTATAAGTTACCCAATAAGTAAATATAAGCTGCTCCAGTGGCCACCATTTACTTGTTTATGGATTCTATTACGTCACTTGTTATTTAGGTACTTGATGCGTTCATTTTGTTTACTCCTCTTTTATAAACAGTCTTGATAAGTGTTTTTGTTTCTAAATAAAATTATTACTCCTTATTGAAGGCTATATACGAGTGTTTTTCCCGATTTAGTTTCATAGCTATGAAAAGATTGTTACTACCCATAGGCCTAGTTCTATGTTACTACCTCCTTTCTCTACTTGTCTCGATTGCACTAAGACCACATCACAAACAAACTGACTTCCTAATTCGAGATGGTCGAGTAACTTCCTTAGGCCACAGAGTATAAAACAATCACCTTCTTACCACTGTCTAAAGACTATTATAGATAGACCGTCCTTTTTGTGCATACAGGCGCATTTTGCCGCCCATACTTAACATGATTTTTCGTTTAAAATCAGTTTGCAACCATTTTTGTGGGATAAAATAATTAATTCACAAACATTAGAAAAGGTAATTATTATAGCTTTACACTTAATAGTAGAAAAAAGAATGCTTTGGGAAATCTTAGGTAAAAAATTTGCGGGCGGCAAAATGCTCATAGTACGAGCACTCTAAGGTTAATATTTTCTAAATATGTACATTGTATATCCAACGACTAGGCCAATGAAAGTAGTTTAGATGGAAAATCTTGACCTTCCAATGAAGATTTCTCAAAATCGATTTAGCTATTTCAGAAATTAATCCAAAATTGAAAATATAAATGAGTTAAACTGCAGTGCATTTTGACCGTCGCGTTTGGTCAAAATGCACTACCGACCGATATCCAGTTTTTTTTTTGTTTGAAAGCTGACGTGGTCGAAGGCGTTAAAATATCATCAGGTGAGGTGAAAGAGGTGGCAGCTTCCCACCCCATACATCATTTTAGTTAATAACAATCTTTAAATTAAAATTACCCTATTTAATTAAGCTTCAGTTCCCGAGCTAAAATATATTCACAACAACAACTTATAACAAAACTCCTCCGAAACGGCTGGACCGATTTCTATGAAATTTTGTGTGTATATTCAGGAGGTGTGAGAATAGGTCGTAAAGTATTTTTCACCCTCCTACCCGCACCCCCCATTTTTTAATCGGGATTTTAGTATTTTTGTATGAAGAATATTCAAATAATTCTGTCGTTGATTGACGTGAAGTGTCGCGTCACTTTGACATATGGTTTGAAAATAAAATGTGACGCGATATAGGTGGCGCCACAATCAGGTTAGAAAATTATTTTCGAGTACGGGCAGGACAACGTCTGGTGGGTCAGCTAGTAACTAAAATAATACATATTAACAGGTGAAGCCAAGTTTTTGGGTTTTGAAGTTATTTGTTTATATATAAAAGAGAGTCAAAGCATCTGAAATATTCACGAAAAATCAAATTCCTTTTCTCATATATTTTGTATGAACGCCTTTTTTGTTGATATCTTGAGAACGAATTGACAAATTTCGATGAATTTATTTGTTTGTCTTGGAATTGGAAAGTTTTTATTAATCGTCAGACAGACTGACCGTCAATTTGATGGTAGGTGGCTACCATCACCTATGACACAAGCAACACGCGCAACCGAGTACGCTGCCACCCATAGTAGGATTAAGGATAAAGTGATAAGGAAAGGGATAAGGAAATGGGCTCTGGCATCCCTTACTCACTTATCCAAACACAAGAGCACACGTGCTGTTATTTCACGGTGGTCTTCTGTAAGGGGGTGGTTACTGCCGTCAGACGCGCCAAGTGATTACATTCATTCAGTATTCATTTTTTATAATTCAATTCAGCTAATAAGTTAATTGTATTGATACTGATTTCATTTTACTTTACTGATTATAAAGCAGGTGATTTCTTATAATAGAGCCTACCAACACCAACGAATTTAGCCTAGCAACACTTATCGGGAAAATGATGAAGCATTAGAACTCTGGGGACATAGACTCCACAAACTGTGTCAAGAGATTTTGTACTTCTTTCTAGGAAAAAACTTTTTTCGGTACAATAAATTATTCAAATCGCGGTAAAAGTGATAGTCTATTGGAACGAGGTCCGACAAGTAAGGAGGATGGCGGATGAACTGCATCCTCCTTCCTTGTCGAAGTGAAGGAGGAGAACTGCAGGTCTTTTAGTGTTAAAACTGTTTCTCGAGCAGTGTGAAGTCTTGCGTTATCATGGAGCAATTATGGTGAAGGTCGATGGAGGAGTCGAAGCCGTTTTGCTGCGACTTTCTTTATCATTGTTCTGAATTGTGCACAGTAGACATCTTCTGTTATCGCGTGACCGGATCTGAGGAGGCTGTAGTGAATGACACCATACCATCACCTTTCTATAGGTAAACTTCGATTAAGGCATTTTTTGGCGTTTGACCTGGGGTCAACATTGCATTTGCGATTATCGTAAAGAATCCACTTTTCGTCACACGTCACAATTCGGTCTAAAATACCTTCATTTCTGTATGGTTTAACGAGCGTTGACGTACTCGCCAACTTTCTTGTTTTGAGTACTTTAATAGTAACTCCTACATGTTGTTCTGTTTTGCCAACTTTTGTAGGCATTCGTATTAATATTATTATTTCGTCAATTATTGCACCAATAGGAATATTATTTCTTAATTATGTTACTTTTAGAAAAAGTGCATAACAAGGTAAGACAAGCGATGATCTCTGCAGATTAGTCAAATTATGAGGTAACTATTTTTCAAGTTTTATATTTTTACCGATTTGCTGCAAATGGGTCAATATTGTAGGTCGCTGCCACTCTTGTCTAAATGAATCCTCATTGCCCAGGTTTTGCATATGCATAAATGCATTGTCAGCGGGGGATCTCCACATTCCTACAAAGATCACAGAGCATCGTACAAATCTTGTTGTATAAATTCGTTAAATACGATCAAACTGTTAAACCCTCTTAAGCCATTCAGCTAGTGTTTAGGCCGTTCTGGCAGAGTGTGAGTGGCCAATATAGGTGTCGTCTGCGAAAGATCACATTGTGGTAGTTGAGTCCGTGGATGGATCTGAGGTGAAAAGTTTAAGTCACACTACCTTGCGGTACACCCGCTAGTATTGGACAGAAATTTGTCATTGCAGCTTCTAGAGTGGAGTGACGGTTGGTTAGAAATGACTCGTCCGTTGGTTAGAAATGACTCGTCCGTTGGTTAGAAATGACATTTTAATTTGGCACGATGCAGGTTTAATTTTAATTCAAAGTGCACTAAAATTTAAATTAAAGTTTAGTTTAGTTTAATTTTAATTAAACCCAAAATAAGAAGTGGCAGTTCACATTGCGTTTCGCAGTCTGTCTGGTGGAAGTAACCAACCCCTTATAGAAGACCACTGTGAAATAACAGCATGTGTGCTGTTGTGTGTGTTTCGGTTAGTGAGAACCCATTTCTGTACCTTTCGTAATCCCTTATCCTGCTATAGTCGGCAGCGCACTTGCAGCAACTGTGACGGTAGACCGTCAGCCTGAAGCGAACTTGATACGCAAGTAGAGCGATAGTCGCATTCGCGTAGAGTGAAAGGCGCATAGAAGCGTTATGTCATGTCCGCCGTTTCTGTGTTAGGGTGTCGGGATGACACGTTCCGATTGTTGCCTTGCTGCGCAAGATCAAATTCTTTGCAAAATAATAATATATTTAACGATAACATTTTATTTGCATATGCATATTTTGCCGTGTTTTATTAATTTACAATAATAATAAATTACTAGCTGACCCGGAAGACGTTGTCCTGCCGGAACCAGAAAATAATTCTGTAATAACCCAATTGTGGCGCCACCTATAGGGTCCAATTTTATTTTCAAACCATGTCAAATGACGCGACATTTCACGTCAATGAACGACGGTAATTTTTTTGGATATTGTTGATACAAAAAATATTAAAATTGCGATTAAAAATGGGGGGTGGGGGTAGGGGTGTGAAAAATACTTTACGACCTATTCTCATACCTACTAAATATACACACAAAATTTCATAAGAATCGGTCAAGCCGTTTCGGAGGAGTTTTGTTACAAACACTGTGACACGAGAATTTTATATATTAGAGAGATATTTTTTCTAATTTCATTTCTATTTTGTAATTTTTACTTTAAAAGTTATTGTTTTAGTTTATCCATTACAAATATCTATTTTTTTTTAATTATTGCAGATATTATTTCATAAATTCATTAAATTTATTTTTCTTTCGCGACATGTCTAGCAGATCCCTCTATATAACAAAATTCATTGACATAATGAGCTCTGATGCTGTGCCATCCGGAGCTTCGCAAACTGTAATGATAATTTAAATATGATTATGAATTGTAGCGTTATTCCGCCAACTGGATGGACCACTACAACCACACGCGGGTTCATCGCGGCCTCTGCATCAGTCGCCGGTGCAAGCATCTCTCCAGAAGCGAACGCGGACCGCTCACTGCTCTCGACTACGGATACCAGCTCACGGCGAACCCGGCTCTCGCCACGTGGTATTTCAGATAGCTATTCCAAAATACTTTATCCGCCGAGGATAGTCCCGGAAATGTTCGGCTGTTTTCTGAACGGTTAGGCGTACAGTCGCAAAATTAATAATTTGTGTCCAATTTTAGTGAAAACGTAGTAAAAAAAAAATGCAGTTCAAAGTACTTCAACGGAAGCTCTACTGACTTACTTCTACCATTAATGTGTACCTTTGTAACTGGCTATGAATTGGAACTAATGAATCTATGTTTTTTGGTATTCCATTGGACGAGATTTTTATGGATTGGCAATAAATATAGATATAGTATGTGTTCAATAGAGATATATAATAATAAAAATATCTAATACAAGAAAAAAAGGCAAAGTTCGGATAACTAAAAAACTGCATGGCGTCATGACCAGGTTCAACACGTGTGTGAACGAGAGCCTATCGTCCTACAATTTGAGCGCAAGGCTCTACCGCCTCGAGTACTGTCGACGCGGCCCAGATCCCGGCTTGGACCATCAGCTCAACGCCAACGAACGCGGCTTCGCCATTCTGGTAGCGTCGCTGCTCGCTCTCTGCGCCGTCAGCACAGTCATAGATGTCGCTCTCCCGATGTACCACAAAAAAGGTTGTATACGAACCACTCTTATATAGATCTGTATCGTCCATTCATTATCAGCCACGAGAATCCACCGTGGGACACGAGCCTTTTAATCGAGCCTCGCATCCACCGCCCCTTCTTAAAGAATTTCGTTAAAAGTCGGTCGGCTCGCCGCTTCTCACATAAAATGTATTATTTATTTATTTACTTTATATCAACCATCGAGGGTCATAATAATAACAATAAAAATTAAAATTAAGATAATTAAATAAAATATGTACATAATAATAAAATAAAATCTTACACACTAAACAATAAACAAATCATGACTTGGTGGTCAATACATGAATCATAGAGCAATGATTCAAGTAATGACCATCCAATATCCCAGCCAAGGCTTGAAGGATTATCTTTATGTAGGTAGGTATAGGTATCTACTTAACCGACTTTCCAACTAATAGCCGTTATTATTTATTTATTTATTTTCTAAAGGTACACCAACAGCACAAACAAAAGAAGTTTATAATAGGAATAGGTAACACAAGGCAATTTTAAGGCATACACAAATAAACTACAAACTAAAAATTGAGACGATCGATAATACACGCACAGCAACACGCAAATTCTATACAAAAAAAAAAGGACATGAAAATGAAAATTAAACAATGAACAACTGAAATCAAGAGCAAAGAATAATAAACTAATTTATCCATATTTAAATAACAAAAATAAAATTAAATACTAATAAAAAGAAAAACCGCTCAGCAGAACAGTATAGCTGTCAATTTACGTTTAGCTTCAGCCGATTTACAGTTAAATATATCAATATCAGTATCAGAATCAATACCCAGCCTGCTTAACAACATGTTTAGGTTCCTGCTAGCCCTCCAAAGAAAGCTATTCTGTCTATAATTAGAAGAAGCAAATGGAATTGAAATTGGGTTAAATGACCTAACAGATCTAGTTGGTACATTGAAATTTATCAACGAGAGGATATCAGAGCAGTCCACACGACCATTAATAACATTAATTAGATATCAAATATCAGATATTTCGCGGCGTAAATTAAGGGGTAATAAATGATGACGCCTACAGATATCACGATAGTCAACTGGGTTATAAGGTTGATACAATCTGTAACATAGGAATTTAACAAACCTCTTCTGAACCCTTTCAAGTCTATCAATATGTATTTGATAACAGGGATTCCAAATCTGCGATGCATATTCCAGTTTACTTCGTACAAAAGCACAATATAAAATTTTCAAGGTTTTAGCCTTAGTAAACTCAGTAGCATCTGGTCTATGTGTAAATTGAAATGCAATTTGTAATCATGAAAAACACCCAAGTCTCTCATTCCCGATTGAGATTGAAGAATTTGACCCTGTAACTTATAATACGATGGAATATTAATACTTTTACGCGAGAATGTTATAGAGAAACATTTTGAGGGATTCAAACCTAGCCTGTGGATGAGACAATAATCATCAAGGCGCTGTAGATCAGCCTGGAGGTTGTCAACATCTTCAATGGAAGTGATTCTACTAAAGATCTTCATATCGTCTGCAAAGCAAAGTAACTTAGAATGATGAAAACAGTCAGTAATATCATTAACAAACACATTAAACAGCAAAGGACCTAGCAGAGAACCTTGTGGTACTCCACTAGGGGCAACTACCCAGCTAGATATATAGTTGTTGACAATAACAGCTTGAGACCTATTAGCTATGTAAGACTCAAACCATCTCAATAGATTCCCCCTTATACCAAGGTTGTACAATTTGGTAATAAGTAAATCATGGTCAATTCTATCAAAAGCCTTACTATAGTCCGTATATATGGCATCAACCTGAAAACCGTCATCCATGGCCTCGGAAATGTAATCATTAAAAAGAATTAAATTTGAAACCGTTGATCTACCCTTAATAAAGCCATGTTGATTATTTCTAAAAACATTATCGACAAAGTTGAATGCAACAATTATTTATTGACTATATCAAACGTCGCGATAAAAATGGTATTGACGATTAGAATTAATGTAGTCGCATGGAGCGAAACGCTCCTGGTTGCAGGAGCCGGCCTTATATAATCTGTCGAGTTCGAGTTCTGTATGATTTATATAAACATTGCAAAAGAGCCACGATGCTAATCCGAGGTGCGATTTGGCAGTGAGCGCGCAGTGGGCGGTGGCGTGGTCGCTGCCGGGGTGCTGGCGCTCGCTGAGGGCTCCGCCCGCCTCCTCGACGGAGACGGACCTGCGCTGCTTCGACGGCATGCGCGTGGTCTGCATGATGTGCATCATCATCGAACACGTCGTCTGGCTCACCATCAACTCCTACGTGCAGCAGCCGAGGTTTACTGAGCGGGTACGTGTCGTCTGCACTGCTCAAAAGGCAAAGCAGTTGACAATTTAGGCATTCGATGCATCTTCGTTTCTCCGTATAAGTGTTTATCAAAAATTAGACAAAAAAAATTATATGAAAGCAAAAAATTGTGATAATTTGCCTAAAATCACTTTAACTAAATGTTTAAGGCGCGACTGATATAAAGCTTTTACCTATTTTTTAAAATCACAACACCCACATAACGCACCTCGAATGCCGTGAATGATTTGAGCTTTCTTATCTGCGTAGCCATAAAAAATATTCTTATCTGCAATCTATCTTACTCTACTTTTCTAAGGTAAAATTGCAAATGGTTTCAGTCTCGTCGTGACCCTGACGTGATGCTGTTGACGAACAGCACTCTGGTGGTGCAGATATTCTTCCTCATGTCGAGCTTCTTGCTGGCGCACAAGCTGCTCACGCAACGACGGCGCAACCGACCCACGCCGCCCTTCTACACATTTTTCAGCATCATAGCAAACAGGATTATCAGGCTCGTTCCTTCGATTTCAAGGAGCTTATTGTTATTCGTCACTTTGCCCCTTCGATTTGAAGCTAAGACCGGCTCGGCAGCTCGTTTCTGATAAAAGATCTCTACTGATTTCAGAATGTCTCCGTCCTACATGGTTATGGTGTGGTTCGCTGCGAGCTGGTGGCCGCGACTCGGCCGAGGCCCTCTGTGGACTCCGATAGTGGGCTCCGAGTCGTCCGTGTGTCGTCGCCAGTGGTGGAAGAATCTCTTGTACTTGAATAACGTCGTGAATACGAGCGAGAAATGCCTGGTGCAGACGTGGTACTTAGCGGCGGACATGCAACTGTACGCGGTGTCTTTGGTCCTGACGCTGCTGATTTGGCGGCTGCGACGCGGCGCTATCTACGCGCTGATCGTGCTGCTGATGGTCTCCACGGGTTTGCTGTTCGGCCTCGCGTACGCCTGGCATCTAGTGCCCACGTACATCATGCACAGATTCGAGTGAGTCTCGCTTCCTCCCCGGTTCTAGTTGTATTTGTAGAAGTCTCGAGTTCGATCGGTGTGTGCACTTTCAGATCTGTCCGCACGATGTACAACGACGACGCATCCTTCAACGTGGTGTATCAGTCGCCACTGGGTAACCTTTGCGGCGCACTGAGCGGATTGCTGCTGGCTCACTTGCACCATCATCTTCTCGACATTGGGATCAAGCCCAACCAGAACAAGGTACGAATGAGCCCAGCGGCATCACTACTTTTCAGAGAACCTTATGTGTGCAGCTTCAAACCTATATAGGTAGCTTAGTTAAATAGTCAGTCAGTCTAGGTCAACTAAAAAGCTGTCAGTCTTTTATTGTTTTGTATCCCAAAAACATGACTCGAAATTTACTTACTTATGGGTACTAATCTTGCGCCAATGTCGTCAAGAGTGGCGGCGCCACCGTCGTCACAGTAATAATTTTCTCAGGTGTCATATTTTTTATTTTCCATCGCAGACGAAGTCGTGGGCACCAGTTCGTTTATAAAATAGCAAGAGCAACTCCAAACTTTCGTCAGAGGTAGGAACGATCGGTGACTATGAACTTTGGTGTTTGGCTTTGGCAGGTAGGTAAAGGGTGCCACCCCTCCCTAGAGGGATGGCTGGCGAAGCGGCGCAGGGCCCTCGCGTTCCACCTGATACAGGTGCTGTCGGGGCATAGTTGCTTCGGGCGTTACCTTCATCAGGTGTCCGTGAGAGAGCCGACCGAGGAATGCCAGCATTGTGGCTGCTCAGCACACTTTGGCCGACTGAGAAGCGCGTTGCTCTGTCTCCCGTCGTGGGCGCCGATCTCTCGCTGGCGGCGGTCATGAAAGCGATGGTCTGCAGTGACCTTGCGTGGCAGGAAATGGACGCAAGGAGGCGGCGGAGAGACAGCGGGAAGAGGACTCCGGCCGATCCGCCGGAAGAGGTTCGTCGCAGGCGGCTGGGATCTGGGCGGCAGTCTTAAAGAAACTACTGCCAGTCGTGAGGTCCCCCGAGATAGCAGGCGTACCTTCACTTTCGGATACGCCGAGGTTCTGACAGAGAGAGCAGTCCTCCCATGTCGTGACACAATATTCCCACGACCACGCCCACTTACGGCCGTGATAGAAAATCATTGTTTCTTTTTACATTTTCTTCGGGATGAGATTAGTAATCGAGTCATGCATTCCATCATCATCATATCATGCCTGACCCTCATTTAGATTTCTACTTGTTACTATTTCAATAATGTAAGGTTATATAACTTTAAAGGAGTGATCAAACTTAAAAATGATGTCTTGAATTTGTTTATGGAATAGGAAGAATCTTTTTCCTCCCACCTAATATAATTGCGCGTATCTAAGGGTGACCTTAAATTTGATCTGGCAACATGTTGGAACTGTCGACTTTGTCTTATCAAATTTAACGAAAGTAGTAGGTAAAGTTTCCGTTTATTTAGATTTTTTTAGACGTTCAAAATTAGAAGAAAGTTTAAAGGTGTCTCCTTGTGGCAGTGGTTCCGATGGATCTCCGTGGCGGCCACGCCGGCCGCCGTGGCGTGGGTTGCGGCCTCGCCCCTCCTCCTCGGTAGCGAAGAGCCCTCGCGGCTGTCCGCCGCCGCCTTAACCGTGCTTGAGCGACCGGTATTTCTCCTCCTCATGGGGCTGGCCATACTGGGGGCGTTGCACAACGTGGAATGTGAGTCTTCGCACATATTTCTAGCGAATATTTTGAATATAATTTTCTCTAATCATAAGTATACCTACATAGGTCGCACTGAAAGTTTTTAGAACTGGCCAGAAATGAAAAATAAATATATATGTCGAAGTAATTCAAGTAATACATATTTTGTTTTGAATAATTTGTGTTCATTTAAAAAGTGTGTCTTGCAAAAAATGAATTTGACGAGAAAATTTTCGCTCTATGATTTATAGTCTTCGATTGCCGTTTCATGACGAAGCCCCATCCCGTGCCACTGTTTATAACTGGTTCGGTGAATTTAAGGTAAGGTAGCAATCTCAGTGATGATTTTCGTAAAGGACGCCCATCGATACGGTGACAGTTAAGTGCTGTGCGCCTTTGAAACAGATAAGTGTGGGCATTGGCACGAGTCAAGTGCATAAACTCTTACACGAACATCTAGGCGTGAGGAAGCTTTGGCCAAGATAATTTGACAGAAAATAAAATAAAGATCCGCAAAATGATTGAAAAATATAACGGAGTTGAGTTAAATGCCGTATTTGACACCTCCCTATGGAAAGTGTGGAATTAATGGGTCATCTTCCTTATAGTTCCGACTTGACATCGTGTGATTTCCAATTATTCTAAAAATAAAAGATAAACTCGGAGGAATTCGCTTTATGAACCCTGAAGATGCAGTGAAAGCGCCTAGAAGAATGATGGGCCCTTGCTCTTATATTTTTCTTTAAATTACTTCAATTTCTATAAACTCTCATGGGATATTATTAAAATACTTAACTTATCTTGGCGGTGCACACATCTTATTTATTTCTTCAACACATTCAAAATAACTTATATAGGTATATATTTTACAAACGGTACAAAAACATGACAAAAACACAATCTTTAATTTTCACGTCAAAAATAATTTCTCTTCTTTTTCTTTATTTGAAAATCAAACCTTTAGTTGCAGCCAGTATTTAAGTTCAAATTCATCAACACTTGCTTCTATCAACGGTGCTTACAAAGGAATGGATACTACTTCGAAAAACAATAACAATAAAACAGCTTGTTAGTTTTCAAGTTTCTAAAAGCTTTCAGTGTTACCTTAAGTTTGAACAAAGTGCGTTAGATATTTTGTGGGCATTGTACGACGTACAATATACACTCGAATCTCTTAACATTGGAACGCAAGTAACGAGAACAGTCTTTATTTAAGTTATATACCGAGAGTGAAATCAAATCATTTTCAGCTTTTTCATGTAGTTAATTGGTATTTGAGTTTCTCGAGGAGACGTTTAAGGGATGAAGGCATCGTAACACAAAGAGTGTCCGCAGCCCCGTGGCGACGCTGGGTGATGTGGTCGGGCCTGGCGACTCCGGCGCGTCTGTCCTTCGGCACTCTGTTGATCCACATGCCCGTGAACCAGGTGCTGGTGGCCTCCCGCCTCACCCCCAGCATGCTCTCCAGGCCGCAGACGGTAATTGTCGCCCATCTGACATTAAATAGCAATAACCTCGTATCTAATCTCTCGGGGGTTGATGGTTGCAGATAATCGAGTCGTTAGGAGTAGCCTGCGTGTCGTACTTGGCCGCCATCCCGCTGGCCTTGCTGGTGGAGATTCCGGTGCAGCGGTTGCATCGGGCCCTCACGGACGCACCCACCGAGGCCACCAAGTGACCTATTACTTTAAGGCCTAGCTATTTATTTACATTACTCTTACAGATTAGATTGGTTTATGTAATAATATACAAGTATAGATAGAGCGTTTAAATGAGTCCTCGCCCGAGCGGTACGGGGGTGCGGGGGTATGACGACAAAGAGGACCGAGAGAGCTGCGGGCGGCGGGCGCCCCGGCGCACCCTGTACCGCGCGGGCGAAGACTCATTTAACCGGTATATACGTTCGTCGTATCTCCAGTCGGAAACGGAGAAAACTACACCATACACCCCTTTGATAATTTCTTGGTATTGGACTGGTTTAAAATTAGCATAACTGCGAAAGATTGTCTGCGTTTTGCAGTCATTTATATATTGGGTTACAGGAGACCAATGTACTTTTATGTTTCAGTGAATAAGTAAGGGGGATGCCAGAGCCCAATTCTTTAACCCCTCCTAATCTTACAAAGGCCGGCAGCGAACTGACAGCATGACCGTTGTGATACTACAATATTTAAAATTTTGTTCTGACGCAAATTTAATTTAAGAACTAAAAATGAAAAAAAAAAGAGACTAAATTCAAAAATAAAAAAGTGGTAAACCAAAATAATAAGACAACTTACTTTATTCTTAGATCTTTGTTTTATTTTTTATGACTTTTTAATATTCTACCAACGACATAAATTTATGGTACGGTATAGCTTTCTTTACTTTTTACTGTACGTAGTTATATAGGTACAATATGTACTCGTTTTGAGTAATTTGAAGTCGGGTGTCGGTTTTCGCTGTAACTGATTCACATTTACTGCAGCTCTTTTTCTATTATCATTTTCAAAAAATAAGGTCAGTGGACATTGCGTCGGCGCTGACTGACTCAGTTTAGGATTGAGTTACTCCGAATTTGTTAAAATGATTGATTGAGAAATAATATAGTACATAATGCTTAAAACACATAAATAATGTCTTCCCTACTCCAATTCGTTTCTGATTTTAGGTAATATAAAAAAAAATAATTAAATCAGAACCATCAAAAGCGGAGCTGTTCTTGAGGAAAGTAAGGCTTCATTGACACGACTACTGTATTTCCCATCTTTCCTCCCGCTCCAAAACTAATATTTTCATAGATGGATTCCCAAGAGCTCTGCGAAAAAGAAATGATACCTTTATATGTATGTAAAATTTGCTTTGGCTTTCCGTGGCCGTATTGAAATAGGACTGCGAGTGCTAAAATCATTGCAATAAGATGTCTCGGCAGTCACTCAGCGCTGGCCCTAAAGTAAATATTTTCTTTAAATTCTAGTCTATAAAGACTAAAAGGCTGATCAAATGTACGACGTAAAATGTCAATGGTGTTTGTGATATATACTTGTAATTAGAAATACGTCTATTATGTTATAAAGAAATTATTAAGGGCTCAAAACTGTTAAGTGAAAATAAAATGTATATTAGATATATATGGCTTATCATTTATGACCCCTATTCTCGTCTTGTCCTTTTTTTCACTTGCATATAAACCATCGAGTGAACTATTAGCCTGCTGTCTGCTAACCTTTCCACCTTAAAAAGAAATACACGCCCAAATAGCCAGCTTTGGTCCTAGAAATTCCAATGAAACAACAATGTACACCTTGGATTTTTATTTAGTTCAAACTTATCGTTAAATGGAAATCAAGATAACTTATTTATAGTGCAATACAATGCCCTTAAAACTTCGTTACTGACTACAGACTTACATTAAGATTAAATCCTAGTTAATATTAAAAACACTGAATGTGCAATACAGTTTTCTTCGTATTCACATAGAACTCTATGAGAGAGGTTAGCGACGCGACGGGCCCGATCCCCCCTGCCAGCCCCCGCGATGTCCTCCGCCGCGCCCACCGGCTCTTCCTCTTCCGGCGGCTGAAAGATCAGACATTTCATAAAAGTATTTCAACCAACAATCAATTCCGCTGCAGAACAAACAGTATTTTTACTGCACAAGAATTGCACCACAAGCCACTATCACGCTCCATAAATACAAACTATAAAAACACTAATTTCTAGGAATTATCTATCACTAAAATTATGCACTGAGCACATATAACGCCCTTGTAAAGGTAGACTGGCACATATTAGGCTTTGATGAGATAAGAAAATTGGGAATAACCTTGAAGAACACGAAGGAAAGTTCCATTAGGTCTTCATAATTAAAAAATTAATATAAAAGTAAAATTATTAGCTTCGAGAGTATATCTGAAAGAGTAGCCTATGACCTTTAATACAGGTTCATGTCCCCTCTGAAAATTCATTAAAATGAAATCACACAATTCTATAAGGATCTAGAAGTTATATCTATTTGCGATCATTTCATCAGACTATGGGCAGATTGGTGAGTGTGTACTGTCATCTCTAACTTGTCTCCCATCGGCGACGATCACTTCAATTGTAGTTCCCTGTTCTTTCGGTATATCAATGTAAAACTAAATCAACAAATGCTAATCAACATGTCCTAATACAGAAATGGAGATAGACTGGTCATGCAGCAAGATATCAATACCAAAGTCGTACAGTACAGATGACCAAATGGAGTGGTTCCGAAGAAAGATCAAAGAAAAGATGAATGCATTCAACTGCAGGAATAAGGTGGAGGAGGCTTTTACACTACAAGGAGCCATATCATAGACTAATATTACGATATAAATTAATAAAAATCTTTATTTTTATTAATCACCAGAACATAGCATGACTTTTGAAGCCTTCAATTGGCTGGACAATTTTGGTTACACAACAGTTCTGCCTCTATCAGCAGTTCTTTTCTAATATAAATAAGACACGTAAGGGACTTTTGTGCATAGCAAACGGCACTTTTGTATGGAGATGTGTAAGCGTCCTTTCAGCTTTCCAAATCTCACCACCTAATATATTTTTCATGTAGTTTAAAAAATAATAAATAAACCCTAAACATTATAAAACAAAATATAACTATCTTAAATTCCATTTATAGCAATTTGAAAACAATAATTGTTTGCTAGTTATACTAAAACTAGAATTCCATTTAAGTAAAAAAAAAGAAATGCAATAAGAAGTTCGCCGGGTCAGCTAGTTTTAAAAATAAAGTAGATAGAAAAATTGAACATAAATAAAATGCAAGTAAAAATTCAATTAAATAATGAAGATAAGTAAAAAATATTACCAGAGATTTGACTTAGAGAAGGCATTGAGAAAATAATATTCATAGGAAGCAACTGTAGCAAAAAATACATAAACACGAAAAAATTATAACTAATTTATGAGTTAATATAGATTGACTTTTGATTTGTATGTAATGCTTACCCTGTGCTCGCAATATTGCACTTTTACCGCGTCCAGAGGAAGGCTTATTCCCAGTTCGTTTAAACATAGGCGCGTTCTTCAACATATCTGGGAGTATTATGAAACGTATTTTCGAGCCTCTGATGTAAACGTTTTCCAATTGAACTAAATGTCCATCTCTGTAGGTGCAAGTGACCGCGGTCATTTGACAATTCATATTGTCCTCCGCTTCTATGAGCTTGCCTCGGTATACTTCGCCGGTATTTGTTTCACAGGTCACTACATGACCCTCGGCTTCGTGAAGAACTTTAATAGGCACTCCGATAGACATTCTGAATTATGCACGATAAGATTTTAAGTGATTTTGCACTAAATTTAAAGCGATACTTGCGATATTTTTAGCTAAAAACAATGTTTACAGATATTCAGAAAATTATGTCCGAATTGTCCGATAAACAAAATCAACAAAGTCAAGAGGCACAGAACAGTCAAAACATTTGATTTGAAATTGAAATATTATGGGTTGTTATAGTATACAGACTAATACAACATCTTTGGTATCTACTATTTAGTTTGTGGTTGTTATTTTATACGACATAGAAATTATAGATATTAAAACGATAACTAAAAAGATCAACTGTGGAAGTTGAAATGCCGGCTTGATTTTAATCAGTATATTTTGAATTACGCAATATTTTGTGATTATAAAGTATCAGAATTGTATACTTCTAATTATCAACTTTTTTATAAAACTAAACTTGATAGTTTGCTACATGCACTCTGGTCTGTTATGAGAATCGTATAGCCTTCAATTTTTTAAAACCTCAAGAAACTTCATATTACCGTGCAATCAGGAAAATACTCCTTGAGTTAATTTGAAGAGATGTAAAGCAATCAGACTTTCTCTATGGTTTAATACAATATATCAAAACTAAATACCTACAATAGTTATGAGTTATGCAAACGCAGTTGTGCCTTATAAATTCTAAGGCACAATGGCATATAATCATATAGCAATTATATGACACTAGAACAAATGGCATCGTTTGACAAATGACATAGCTTGATACAAAACACAATATTTTTGTCCCTCAGAATGTTATATTATGACTCTTCTTCACATACTTCACAAAATAATGGATGGGTCATGAATGCCAGATGGACGACTAAAGGCAGGCACATAATTAGTGTATAGTGTCTGTGTAAGCGTGTAAAAGAAAGGCATAAATGTCTCGGCCATCAAAATATCATGATTATAGTCTGTGCCATATACGTCAAACTTTGCGTCAAGCATGACATACATAATGCTGTCAAACAAATTCTGTGCTGTGAGAGTGTGAGCTAGCTAAAGCTAAACTAAAAATTTTGACGAAGGAAATATTATTTATTTATTTTGTTTCTTCATTATACGTTCATTTATTGTATTTTTTTCTTTGCTAATCCATCGCAAGTCTGTTTAAACACATGTAGTATTAACGATTTACAGATAGCTAATAACGAGCTAACGTACTATAAATATTAAATAGTATAATTTACAGTTTTGTGGTTATAATTTAAGGAATAAAGTTTAAAAATGACATCGGTAATGAAAATGGAGATGGATTCTGATTCGTGTGCGATATGTGGCGCCGCAAGCGATGAGCTGATGACGCCGGAAGAGTATGACGCGAGTGCACCGCCGATGCAAGTTCCTCTCAGGGTCATGTTGCTGCATCTCAATAATAACAAGGTGACACTGTGATATACGTTTATTGAGTGGGTCCACCAGGTTCTCCCGATTGAATCCCCCAGGGGATCGACATCTATGTTGCAAGTTCACTTATGCAAGTAAAGCTATATGATCATACATTAATCATTCCTTATAGTAATTTATGTAATGTTTTACTTTATATTAGTGATATTGGGCATTGAAAAGCAACCTCTGGTATTATAGCTAACCGAATGAAGTTGTCATTGAAAGAAATAAATTTTTGTTACATTGTAATGTGGTCAATTTATTTTATGAAATGGCTGAAATTAAGGTGCTGCTTCAATAGTGGGCGCAACTACCTATAGCGTTGCACCAAATGGCACAAAATGAAAATGAATGTACATGAAAGGTATTGATTGAATCGCTCAGGGGCCCCAGTGTACCTCGAGTGCGTGGAGGAGTGTTAGCTAGACTGAACAAACTCATACCTACGAGTGTTGTCTCTATTGATTCCTCCATGCCAATTAATTAAATCACAAGTACCCAAGTTCAACCCAAGACATGAAAAAAGCCACGATTAATGCTATTAAGAAAAACTTTCTAGATACAGACATAAAAATTTGTTATTTTCATATGCTATGTGGTGCCTTGGAGCTATATTGAAAATTCAATATTGCCAATAAGTCAATACTATCTGGATCTAAATAAATTTGCAAAGTATATGAAGTTCCAGATTAAAGACTGCAAATATAAAGATGTGGTTGTTTTTAGTGAAATACATTGCACTAATAATTGTGTGCAAAATTGGAATTCTGGATTGATGAAATTTGCCTAAATTTAAACCACATAAATAACCATATTGCAATAACTTTTAGGAGACTTCATCAATATTCATCGTTAATGTTATGTCACAAAACTAAATTATAAAGCATTATAGTCATCATGTGTGATCATGGCCTTATTCTCATGCCTTTAAGTAATCAGGGGATTCTAGTGAACTGCAGCATAGATCCCCTAAGGCGATTCTGAAGAACCAAAGAGTTTACCTAGTGGGTTCACCCTGTTTATTTAGATAGAGATTCACTTTAAAACTTAGAGGTGCAAGTCTCGATAGCTTTGAATTTCTCATTAAGGCATTAATTAAATAAATTTTCTATAAAACCTAAAAAAATATTTTAAATTTCAAAATAAATGTTACTTGGATTAGTTGGCTTTTAAAGTATCCATATACCTAAACGTAAGATTTAGGTATATGGAATTTATCAGATTTTACAGAAGAATGTATTGCAGGTTTTACCGGAGGGTCGTTTTTGCGCCAACTGCTCACGGCGCGCAGTCGACGCTTACGAGTTTAGCAGTGCACTGGTGACCAACGCGGAGCCGCCCCTCAGTGAGAAGATTCGCTCCTTGCGGGCGAGACTCTACGAGTTGACCCAAAAGATAAATGTGTTCATAGTGGTGGGAGGGGCGGGCGCATCTGGCTCTTACAGCGAGGAAGACATCATTATGGTGGACAGAGACGCCTTGGCAGCGGCCACCATCGCCGATGACGAGGATTTAGAGAAGGCGCGGAATGCCAGAGGCGATACCGTCTATCAATGTTCAGTGTGTCCTGAATCATTTCAGGTGAATTTTTTTCATTGATTTCTGTATTTCATTGATTTTGGAGAATGTTTCTTTGTTATTATTGCTAAACTTAGTTTAATGGAACAAAATATGTGTATATTTATGTACTCGCCTGATATTTTGTGGTCTCTAACTATGGGTCACTCACAAGGTGGGTAGGCGATCTGATAAGGGCAGTGGGTCGTGGATCTAGGCCTCTGGTCCTTTTGGAAAATTATGGGGGAGGCCCTATGATGATGATAATGAGTTGTATTACAATCTGGAGTGTTCATCGCTAGTCCAGTTTCAAACACTCTAGTTCAAGTGCACAGGTGTAGGGTGGCGGCTATAACCGCCGCCTTACAGAAGACCCCCATGAAATCTAATTCCTTAACCTGACTTATGGTTGGCGCCTTTGGCGTTGCTCGACGGTAATAGGCGATGAGAACCATCCGGACTGGTCTTTGATTTCCTCCATATTTGAAATGATAATATCGTTTTGTAGCGCGTGAGCGACTTTCGCAAGCACATGTCGCAACACCCTGCGGACGCGCAGCACTCGTGCTGGACTTGCGGAGCGCAGTTCGCGTCCGCGACGGCGCACGCGGACCACGTCCGCTCCCACTCGGAGCCGCAGCTCGAGTGCTACCTGTGCAAGGTGCACTTCACCAGCGCGGCCGAGGCGCGCGCGCACGACGCCGCCGGGGACTGCGTTCGCGACTGTCCCGCCTGCGGAGAGCGCGCGTCGTCGCGCGCCGCGCTCGGCGCACACGCGAGCGCGCGTCACGGGCGCTCGGCCCCCCCGCCGCACGTGTGCCCTTCCTGCTTCGCGATGGAGCCCTCGCTGACCGCCTTCGCCGCGCACGCGATGCGCCATCGGCAAGCCAAGCAGTTCGTGTGCGGCTACGACGGCTGCATCCTGCGCTTCTCGAGCCGTCAGAATCTGCTCGGCCACATCCGCAAGTGCCACGCGGAGGCGGACGCGGAAGCGGAACGAGAGGAGGCGTCTCAGTCGCCCACCTGCGACACTTGCGGGCGCACCTTCGCCTCGGTGGCGGCCATGAAGCGCCACTCGCGCGTCCACCGCAAGCCCACCGTAGAGTACCTCGAGCTGGACGACTTGGACGACGCCGAGTATCAAAGGCTGAGAGGCGACTGACCGACTGACTCGTTACTTTGAAATCATGCCCCTCAAATATACACTAAAATTCCTAGTTTATTAAGGAAATAAAGATGTTCGTTTACGAATTATTCTTTGCTATAATACTCGCAAATCTTGTTGGGCTCTGACCTTGAGCAGGTGTCTTTTGTTTGCGCATGTATTTACAATTGCGAACAAAAATGCTAACGGATTAAACTTGCTTTTTCAATCAGGTATTTAGACTTTGATTATACATTAAAAAATACATATGGTTTAATACACAAGAAAATGATACATAGCTCCCTAAAATTCAAAATAGTAAATGAAAACGTTATTCAACACAAAAAACCACAATTCTAAAAAGGTAAAAGCTTACATTAATTATGAAGCGGCCGTTGATGGTAAAGGTGAATTTGGCTCTAAAGGAGAAATACTGACTGACGGAGGTGGCGTTGAACCTATCGAAACTATAAATTCAATCATCCACAATATGATCACTTTTTATATCCACAATATGCCTGTTGGATGAGTGATAAGGGTGCTTGCCTTAACGCTCTGTTCTAGGGTTCCCGGGTTCTATTCCCGGCAGGTTCAACTTTGAAAAATGAACTTTTCATATTTGGCTCTGGTCTGGATCTGGAAAGTAGTGGCATAATGCGTTTCGTGTCATGCGGGCAGCCGTAACCACACCATTACGGAAGACCACCGTGAAATAACAGCACGTGTGCTGTTTTGTTTCGGTGAGTGAGTAAGGGATGCCAGAGCTCATTTTTTCATTGGCCTGTCTGCCGATATTAACAAAAGAAAAATTCAATTTTCTCAACTTTGTCTAAAGTTTCTGCCACTGATCTGGACCCATGGAAGTAACTTTTTCTTTAATTAACTCCACAACGCGATTTGTTCCAGCTTACATTCTTATGTAGCCTTTTATATCTGCCATACCATTTCTATTGTAAAATATTATTTAAGGCAATAGAAGAAAATTGACCCCCCATCTCCGAAACTACTGAACCTAAAATTTTGAAAAAAACACAGAAATTAGTTTTCTACTAGATAGGATAGGTAACATCGTACGGAACCCTCTTCACGCGAGTTCAACTCGCACTTGTCCCGTTTTTTTCTGTTCACTTCTCTAAACACTTGCTTTGGATAGGATAATAATTAAATGTCAGCAGATGTAAAAAGTGTGGGCAGGATGAAAGATGAAAGCAAATATTATTAAATCATTAATGTAATAACAATAGTTACAGATTTAGTACGATCACGTTTGCACAACATGACAAAAATATGCCACAACAGCCTTCGTGACGCGTTGATGTGTGTTGCTTCATGGGGTGGGGAGAGGACGACTGCGACAGATGACGGCTATTCTTCGACCGCGATGGACGCGTTTCCCGCGCCATACGCTCTCTGCCTCGCCGAGCACTGCGTGCGTGAACTGGTACCGAGCCACTCCCCTGCAACCAATACACATAACCAAGGTTAATGCTGTACTGCGACTGAAAATTATTTGGTTTAGCCGAAAGGTGTGTTCATATTCTCTACTAAGTAGCACAGTCAGAATAGAACTAAATAAACGTCTCGTGTGAGACAGATTTGATATATTCCAACAACCTCTGATCTTGCAGGGAGTATTGCTGTCACCTTTGGAATGGCTCGGCAAAATACCAACTTGCTTGACTCGACCACACGACTCGGTGGATCGCAGAGCTAGGAGGCTCATTGGCGGCAGCACGCTAATAAGAACTAAGCTGCAAAGTCTGGCACATAGACGCAAAATTGCTTGTCTGTGTGTATTCTATAAGATGTACTTCGGAAGAGTGTGCTCGGAAGCTGCATGAGATCATACCCCTTTCTTCTATCGGACATGCAGCCATAGGGCCGGTTACCACCTTCACCTAATTCGGGCCAAGCGCTTTCAAACATCTTTTATAATGCGCATAGCTAAGGATTGGAACTCCCTGCCGGTGTCTATATTTCCGAGCCCTTACAACCCAAATTCGAGTGAATAGGCATCTTCTGGGGAGCTCGATCCATCGTCGGCCTCATCTTTCCTACATGGAGAGTTGCCGGTCAAGAGCAAACACATCTTTAAAAAAAAAAACCTCATGATGTAGAGCGACCTCCGTTGCAACAAGGCATCCAGCGTCAGCTGCGGATTCCGTTCGTGCACCAGACGCATGACAGCCGACGATAGCAGACAAACGCCCGCGATGGTGTCTCCGCAGAATCTGACGGCGTCCACGTGTGGCTTGATGTGTCCCCCCGCAGCCAGGTCCAGCACGTGCGCGTGCGGCAGTGGCTCGCCGGCGCGGCTGCCGGGACCGAAGGCCAACAGCTTCACCCGCGATAGTGTCCTCTCGTTCTGCAGATTCCATTTACTGCGCTCTGTCTCACGGTAGCCCTGGATAGCCTGGTGAACATCTCGTCGTTAGAGTTGTACTCTGAGCAACAGTTTTATCTCAATGAATTGGGAGTGGCGGTGAGGAGAGACATCTCTATATTTTGAATTGATATTTGTGTTGGTTAATTTAATTAAAATAAATAATTATTTTTATCTACATTATTTAAGAGGAAAGATTTGATTTTTATCACAGAGTTTAAGAGCTCTTCACTTGATGGGGTAGTTTTGCAGGGCACTACATTGCAGGACGGTATGATCACACAGAGCAGACTGCAATGCCATTTTTATTATTGTCAGAAGTGAGTTCTTGCAGTTCTCTTATGATATTAAAATATAGACTATATTAGATACTTCCAATTATATAAGGGAATAGTCGGCAGTGTCAAATATTCACGAGTCAACTGCCTAAAGACGAATCCAAGTTTTGATGATCTTTTAAATAGAACATCTGAGGGAACATTAAATATTGCTATTACAAGAAAGTGCAGGATACTTACGAAGTTATTAGATATTATGTACAGCAAAAGATTGTAAATGTGATCAGCGATTATGTTATAAAATGGCAAGTACCAATTGAAATGTACACTCACAAGAGTCATTTACACTAACATTGTCCCAGTGGTCGTATTCATATCTCATTCTCTTCAGCTGTGGCTCCAACTCCGACAGCAGAGACGTTTCTTCCGCCTCACTCACAAAGTTAGGGAACACTTGCATATCCCGCGCTACAGCCTCGCGAAGATCCGGTTCGACCTCCTTCTTCCATGACTCTAAGAACTCTATCAAACTGCTATCGCTCACTAAAAATATGACATTTATATGATTTTCGCCTTGCAAAAGACCACCATGGAGTAACGGTGCTGCTGTATTTAAGTAGGCAAGTAATGGATATGCATAGAGATGTGAAAAAATAATTTAAATTCAGAATAATAATGTTTGGTTATATTATATTTAAAATAAAAACACAAAATGGTTTTAAATAATTATTTTTATGCTAAGATTGACAGACAGGTTCACGATCCACTCGATGGTAGGTGGCTTCCATTGCCTATAATACAAGCAACGCTTCAGGTGCTGCAGACTACAGTAGGATAAGGGATAGGGAAATGGGCTTTAGCATCCCTTACTCAGTATGGGATGGTTACTGCCACTAGACACACTAGACACAATGACTGCAAAACGCATTGTGTCCTGCCTATATGTGTTTTCAAAATAGCTTTTTTAAATAAACATTATTTCAGTGATTTTAACATTAAGAATTCATCTCAATTATTTCCATCAAATGAAAATAATTGACCTTTTTAACCAACAGGCACAGAACTCCGTAAGCTTTGAGGAGTAATTTTGAATGAATGAAAAATACGCTAAAGAAACCATTTGCATCTTGAACATCACATGCTAAATATTTTTACGTGAAATATTTTGAACGAAGTGAATACAGAAAAACATTTAGAAAGAAAGTTGTTTGGGGTAAGGAGTATCCCTTTAACCCTACAAGTATGTTGATGGTCTTACATGTGGATTAAGAGATATAATATTCAAAATGTTAATGTTACGAGCGCACATTTGCAACTGAGTTTAGTTTGTACCAATTTAGGTATGTTTCGCAAAAGGTCGGCGTTCGATAAGTAGGTTGTTAACTACGCATTTTTATGTAATACAAAATAATGTACGTTTGAACCGTACAAAAGTGCTTCATATTTTTATTTAGCCCTCGCCTGCTGCTTCTGTCATCAACAGTAATCGGTGTTTGTGTGATGGTAGCCACCTACCATCAAATGCATGGTTGACCTACCGGCCACTCCAACAAAGAAAACCAGTCACCTCTGAACTCTAAGCACTGTTATAAAAAATTACCTATTTGAACGCTTTCTTGTTGGACAGTCTGTTCAGGCTGAACATCACTACCATATCGTCTTGAAATTCTCGGTAAGATATCATACAAGGATTTATGCCTGCAAGTTTTGAATAATCCCAACAGTTTCATATTTCACTAAGTATATTAAGTCTGCAAAATTAGGAAGATAGATAAGATTAAAATACAATCTCTAGATAAAAAGGAAATATTAGAATGTGGGAATTTGTGTTAGAACAAGAAAGGACAATAAAAACACGCAATCATTATCACAAAAATAAAAACAAAATCCTATCTAATCTACAATTACTAAATAAATGTAATTTATAATTTATTTTTATTCTCCTCGCCTTGGTGGTCCTTGCAGTATGTCAAGTGTCACTGCAGATTGACAGTGACAATGACAATTGACATATCAGTATCAATTGTGTCTATGGTATCAATACACAGGTATTTTATATTTTTTATAATCTATGCTATGCTCATTCTTTTCTGCTGAGTTTGACAGAATTTAGATTTTGTAATATTGAAACGGCTGGAATGTTGACCCCTTACCGCACCGTGGATCATAAATGCATCATACTACCTATATTATTTCCAATATTTGAAACCGAATAAATTTATTGTCATATTTATCAAATTATTATATTGACACAGAGTGTCAAATTTGTTATATTGACCGATAACGGTAACGAAAATTACAAAATAAATAGAAAAATATACAATGATAAGAAAATCCATATACATATATATATGATAATGTAACTTTTTATTATTTTAGGCAGCAATAATAGCATAAAATCATACGTAAATGTATGGAACAAATTTGGCACAACATACAGAAATATTCTTTTACTATTTGTGCCATACTTATTTGTACCCACATGAACTAAATGCACAGAAATTTTCTACGATTTTTTTTGAAATCACTGGTGTCTACCCTTAGAGTATACATAAGTAGCTTGCTTATGTCTTTAATTGTCTACCAGACAATATAATCTGTGTGGCTGACGGAATAAAATCATGGAGACCTCTATTCCCCACGAATAAAATATAAATGCGTCTCTCAGACGCCCGTCGCCCACAGCACGGACAGGACACTACACCTACCCACGAGGAGCGCACGCCCGTGAGCGATTACAGTGGAGAGCAGTGGATAGTATGAGTCTTACAATGCCATAGATAGAGCCATAGAAAATAAAAATAGAGTAACTTATTATTCCGCACTTGCGAGAGCGTAAAACATTTATATGAAAAATTGATGTGCTAGACCCAGTGACGTATCAAATAAAGACACGTTATACAAAAACATTACCGTATTTTAAAGTGGCGCAAGATGGGCGCAAGTAGCACTATATCTACGTATGGTTATTTTATTATGATATTTTGCTCTAACAAATAGACAAATGATACGGCATACCTGTCGTTAGAAAGAGATAAATGTACATAATTAGTTACGTATGGATTGCTGTAGAGCGCTCATTGACGCGAGCATGTGACTTACGGAGGAGAATGACAAAGATGAACTCGGAATTTTCCTAGTGTTTAAAATAATAAAATCAATTATTAACACACATCTACACACACGTGTGGCTGAGTATAAATTAATAAACATTTATTGAAAAAATAATAATCAGATATGTATTATATTCCCTCAAATATATACATTTTTTGTCTTTTGTAGTCAGTTTGCAGCACAGAGTATCTTTTTATATAGGAGGATAGAGACATAGCTTTTTAGTTTCGCACCTAGCGACATCTGGTGTTTTGTGCCGCCGTTAATTACTAGTATTTTAGCTGGTTGATAGTAAAAAATTTAATTACAATTTCTATTACACCACGTCATACGCGTAATAGAAATTACACGTATGACGTGGTGTAATAGAAATTTGATGTATTATTTTCATAATAAAAATAAAAACACCCAAGTATATACTTTAACGTTTATTTTTATATTCAAATTTTTTCTTATAATAATTCACACATATTTCTTGGAGCTTATCTTTATGATCGTAATCGGTTCTAGTACCATTCAGTAATTTATTATTGTTTTTGCAGCAACTAAACAAAAATAACTTTATTGTAATGTCTTCCAATTTTTCAATTAAAACACTTTTATGTGTACTGCAATTTAGAAAATTGTAATTCATGACCACAGAGAGTATCATTTTAATATAGGCTTTAATATTAATTTTTGCACAATCCTTTTGTATAATATTTATTACAATATCTTGAATGCCTGAAAAATATCTAATAAGATTTATATTAGGATAGGTCAAGCAATGTTTATTTTGAAAATACTCTCTCATTATCAAATATTTTCCTTCTTTCTTAAGAGCGTGCAGCGCGATCGAAAATCTTCGAATTGGAGTAGCGGTGACGGAACGCACACAAAAATAACTTTACAGATTAGGTTCAACACAGAGTAAAACATATTTTTACTAATTTTTCTTTTGGGAAAAATTAATGTAATAAATGATAATAGAATGTAATATATGTAAATAATAATTAGTTATTATTATAATATAACGTAATATTCAGCTGATCACTGTGTTTTGTTCATTTCTTATAAATAATTTTACCTATGTATACTTACCTGCATATCTGGAAAAGAATAAATAAAGTATGAAAGAAGAAATGAAAAACTGCAAAAAATAATAAAAAGTTTTTATTATTAAATTTGTGATGTTTGGTTGTCGTGGTATTATCGTTATTTTGTTAATTGTCGTTTATTTTTGACCTTATCTTTCGAGTGCTTTCAATATATAATCAGGCTCCTTAATTGCCATTTTTCTATCCAGTCTTTTTTCGTATGAAATATTTACGTATTGAATTTTTCCACAGTCTTGATTATCCGAGGATGTTTGAATTTCTGCTATTGGTAGCCTAAAATAAAATTAAACACTAAAAACGACAGAGAGCAAATTGTAAACACCGTTAGTTTATAATAAACATAACTGACGAATATTATGAAAGGAACATTGAATTTAAAATAAAACGCTTAAAAGTTGATAGTTTATAACCTCTCCGTTCCGAAATTGTCTACGAACATGCACTGTTCAGTACTTGGGTCTATCAATGAACAGTTTTACAAATTTAATGCGCGGTTTCAGTTTACAGTTTCGTTATAAACGGCTGTTATCAAAAGCAAAAAACCTAATCTAACCTAACCAATAAATGTTTGATTAGCTAAGAAACCTATTTGGTGACCAAGTACTAGAAGGTCAACCAAAAAAAGTTGCTGACCAAATAAATATTTTGCTGAAAAAATATATATTCCTATTACAAACTAACATATGCAATGTTACCGGATAATAGCCTAATTGACAAAATTTGGAAATTAGTTTGAAACTATGGCTTAGCATCTATTTCACCCCAAAAATATATTATTTTAAAAAAATAGGTCTTTTACATTAGTATTTTGAGTTTTTAGAAATGAACTTGAAATTGACAGCGAAAAAGGCCAAGACTGTCATGGCGTCTTGAATGACGTCACACCTCGCGAAACAGCCGTGTTTGTTTATGACAGTCAATTGTGTTTTTTAATAAATAATGAATTCCTCGTATTATAAATACTGTATAGTGCCCCAATATAAAAGTTCAACGATAAAAACGCCAAACAAATTATTCATATACGTTCCAAACAATAAACAATAACAAATTGATGAAGTTAAGGTTATTACAGCTCTCAACAGCCACTATCAATACCTCGTTGTGAATCTTCAGTGCCAGAGATCTAGATTCACAACAAAGAGATTCGAAGAGCACTGCGGAGTCTTGACGTGAACAAAGCTAGTGGACCTGATGGCATACCTGCAAGGGTCCTGAAGGAATGTGGTCCTGAATTGTCTCCTGTACTTACACGCTTGCACCATCTCTCTCTCAGGACGAATACCGTACCGGCATTTTGGAAGCTTGCCAATGTTCAACCAGTGCCTAAAAAGGGTAACCGTGCCAACCCCAGTAATTATCGACCAATCGCCATCACTTCTGTACTCTGTAAGGTTATAGAGAGAGTACTGAATAGTAAGCTGCTGACATATCTTGAAATTAACGACCTGCTCAGTGATCGCCAATATGGATTTCGCCAGGGACGTTCAACCGGAGGTCTTCTGGTATATGTCACGCAATACTGGAGTGAAGCCATCGAGAAACATGGCGAGGCTCTCGCTGTGTCACTCGACATATCGAAGGTCTTTGAGAGGCATCCCCTCCGGTCTCTTTGTAGCTGGATTTCTGATTTCCTAAATGAACGGTCAATTCGAGTAGTCATTGATGGCTGCTCCTAGGACCTCATGGCAATTGATGCCGGTATTCCTCAGGGATCTGTTCTCTCTGCAACTCTTTTCCTGCTTCATATTAATGACTTACTTCTTCCAGGAGTAGTTGTATACGCAGATGACAATACGGTCATAGAGAGATATTTGTCCAGGATTCGTTGGGGGGCAATGGTTGAGCGAATTAACTGAACCTTAAACCTTGTATGCCAATGGGGTGACAAGAATCTGACTGATTTTAACGCCACCAAAACCCAAGCGTATTTGGTCTCTGCAAAAAGGAGCCCTTTCGACTTGGCTCCAACTTTCCGATGTGCATCCGTACCTGTGGCCAATGATCTTGAGCTTCTTGATATGAAGTTGTGCTCAAATCTCAACTTCGGTAATTCTATCGAGTCCAAAGCCCAAACAGCGGCCAAAAAGTTGAGCATCCCAAATAGAGTGAAGCGATGCTTCACACTTGGACAGCTCCTCTCTTTATACAAGGCACAAGTCCGATCTTGCATGGAGTATTGCTGTCACCTTTGGGATGGCCCATCAAAATACCAACTTGCCGCACTCGACTCGGTGGATCGCAGAGCTAGGAGGTCCATTGGCGATGATACACTAATAAGAACTAAGCTGCAGAGCCTAGCACATCCCTTTCTTCTATCGGACGTACAGACGTACGGCTGGTTACCATCCTCACCTTGTCGAAATCCCTCTAATTCGGACCAAGCGCTTTAAAACATCTTTTGTGATGCGCACTGCTAAGGATTGGAACTCCCTGCCGGCGTCTGTATTTCCGAGCTCATATAACCCAAATCTTTCAAGGTTCGAGTGAATGGGCATCTTCTGGGTGAGCTCGCTCCATCGTCGGCCTCGTCCTTCCTACATGGATAGATGCTGGTCAAGAGCAAACTCATCTTTAATAAAAAAATAAAAATAAATAAAACTTTGTATTCGCTTACCTCAAAGTCAGCGGTTTTGAGTCAATGTCAAATTAGAAAATAAACGTAATCACCATTTATTAATATTGTCAAGTTAAGTTTTTACTATCGTATTAATTGTATTTTTATATATTTATTGTCCTGATATCAGTAGCAAAAGAAATTCATCGTGTGATTTGGTATACAGATATAAACAAACAATTTTTTTACATTTTCTTGGCTTCTCAGCTCAATATTACAACATATTTTATATTGAAAATACTTTTTTTTTATTTAGAACAAACTTTAAAGTAAGAATACTTTCAAAAAGTAAATCTTTAAATGTTTTAAAAATTTTAGGTTGTAAAAGCATTCTAGTCACAAAAGTTATAAGATTGTGTCGACAAGTGTCGACGTGTATTTAACAACATGGTGGAACACATTTTTTGTTTCCACCGGTTATCAAATTTTTATATAAAATACCATTTTCCATGGCGCTCATCAATGAGGGTTTGGCTCAGTTCATATCAGTTGTACCTAGTATATGGTTAAATGAAAATTCTGTCCAGTTTTGCTCAAGGGCAAGAAAAACCGGCGATCTTGAGACGGCTGATTCCACAGTAGGCAAATGCCACTCTCTGACTGGTAACTGCTAATTAAGTAAGACTTTGTTTGTTCTTCACATAATACTTAGATAGAAGTTTTACCATTGCGGAATTCCGATGAATAATAGTCGGTGTTCACTGCAAAAAATTGTCCAAGCATAACGGCGTCAATTTTGGGCAATATACTGCTGTTTGTTTTGTTAAATCCTGATTCCATGGCGAATTATACCTGTCTTTCAAGATTAAACTAAAAACGAACTGTATTAATTTAAAAATAATTGCTGAAAACTCGAAATAACCTGTTCACTTTATACGAAAATGACAGCCACAACGTTTCGCGAGGTGTGACATCACGCTTCCATGCGCTTCTCTGATTGGTGTTTAATGTCACATAATTAAACGCCTCATTTTGTCGATTTTATTTTCCAAAAATATTATTAATCTTTTATTATTTTAATAGAAAAGTTGTTTTTTGTTTACTAATTATCATGGTTAATCATTAGAAATTCTAAGCCATCCGATTTATTCTCAGTGGAAACAAGCCTGTATTTACCTGTATGCATTTGCATGTTCTGCGTTCGCACTACTCTGTACGGAATTCGACTCAACTGCAATATTTTATTTTGCATGTCCAGATTTTCTTATTTGCCTGAAAGTGTAACCATGACATGATTAATTTTATTAAGTATGCAAATTAGAAAAAAAAAACAGACAATTACGTTCTCCGATAAAAATACTTCCAAATAGAAGTCTACTTACCACATTATAGCAGCATTCTTAGGATAAATTTTTTATTTAGTCACTTAGATAATGATTATTTTTCTGTTTACCCATCCTTCACTTTCAAAAAACACTTAAACATGTGTAAAATGTAAATACAAAATTTATAACACAGCTGACTTGACATTGACCTCATGGCGTCATGTCATACGACAAATAAGTGCGCCTAGTGATTTTATTAGAGCAATTTTTTTTGTTTGGAAAACCATCAGGCGTTTGGGTTAAATATTGAAAAGTCTTAATATTTTCATATTTATAATTTTATAATGAATATTAAGAAGGGGGGGATCTGCGGAATATCAATACAAACATTTTCATGTGAGAATTAGTGCTTCATGCGTAAAATTTAAGAAGTATTCGAAGAAATAAATTTTGAGAAGTCGTTCCGTTTAAGTATTTTTTATTAATTTTAAATGTATTTGTTTCAAATTTCAACAAGGCGGTGACCTTGTGCAAGGATCAGGCTAACCTACAAATGTTACTTTAATGTATTTAACTAATTCAGCGCATAGTACTAGTCACTTAAAAATGAGTAAATTTCCAGAATTTTGTGCAGTATCCTCTTAAGATCATATAAATCTTCATTACATTTTTCACAATTTTTAAATATTTTTGCTTTTAATGTACACAGGACATAGCCTGTTACATATTCCAATTGTGCTCTTATTTTTATATTTGAAAGTTTGATCTCTACATCAACAAAGTTAATATTTAAATCATCAAAATCAATTTCAACAGTACAACTTGACGTCTGAGGTTTCTTAAAAAATATTTTCTTTAATGAAGTAAATATTTTGCATGAGTCCACTTCGCAATTTGACCCAGGGGAGTGATTGCTGCTTAAGTTGTTTATTAATAAAGAAGCAAAGGCTGATTCGAAGCCAGCACAGGTCAGAGACGTATTTCTGTAGCCATGACTTCGAATGCAGCCAAAAAAATTCTCCAATGGGTCTTGGTTGAAGTGGCGCATCCAAACAGACGTCAAGTCATACTGTTCGGACAATCTGTGTATCATGAACTGCAAATTTTCAATCGTCATCAGCCAATGGCTTACTGATGGTACTACACCTGATCTTTTTTCATTTACAAATTTTATTGATTTCAGTACCAATTTAGCTTCATTCCACACCTTTCTGTGTGGTGATCTTGGGGTAACTGCTCCGAGTAATGTCTTCCCTCTCTTTTCTTTGGATTTCTTATAACTTCCATTTACTGAATCGAATAAATTATCAAAAAAAATTAAAATATCTGCAGTCTCTTCGCATTCTTTTGGAAGTATTCCATAATCTGAAAAAAAAAAGTAAATTTAATATATTATATACGTATATATTATAAGCTGATCTACCTTTCCAGTTTGAACTGCAAACATATTTTTCGTCGAATTCGTAAGACATATTATTTGATACAAGCTTTTGCCTGCGACTTCGTCCGCATTTCTTTATAAATTGTAGCCTATGTGTTATTCTGATGTAGAATCTATATTATTGTAAAGTTTCATTAAAATCCATTCAGTAGTTTTTACGTGTATGAATAACAAACATCCATCCATACTTACAAACTTTCGTGTTTATAATATTAGTAGGAAGTAGGATAAAATAATGTATATATGAGAAAAGTGCCGCTGCTGTTTTGTAGTGCAACTTTTGAAGAATATAGATTGTCACTTGGGCTTTTACAACTTTGTGATTTTAATAACAATGAATCACAATGGTTAATAATTTCAACATAGAATATCATTGGATAAGCACTGCATGTCATGTTGCATTTGCCCAACTTCCTTCGACTGATTACTGGGTGTTTTATCTGAACATAGCACAGTATTATACTGTAGTTATCACTTTATTTCTTAGAAAAGGGGTACTTACGAGTGTTACTGCAGGTGGGTACACAACATCTTTTAACTGACATCGTTGCAACTATTCCTAACAAAAAGCAAGCAAGTCCAGATTTTAACGCGTAGTTTCAATAGAAAAAGCCGGTTCGTCGGAATCCTGTAGTGTGCCTGGTCAATCAGTTATAGTTGAATCGTCAGTTTCAATATGGTAGCCAAGTCGTAATAAAAATCCGTAAATTGAAAACACCGAAAAGACAAACAAAACAAAAACACGAACGCACGCAATTGTCCATAAAAAGATACTCTGTGCATAGAACAAGTGATTATATACTCTTTGGCATAGAATAACTTTTTCAGAACACAAGCTTCTAAAGTGCATTCCGTTCCTTAGATTACATTAAATTATGTAAACCATCATTATTTTTATTACTTGCTATATATTGTGCAATTTATATGATCTATTTTATTTTATTAACATTTTTGAGTTTAGTTTGAAAACTTGTGCATTAATTTTTATTCAAAAACTATTATGTTAACTGCACTATCTGCGTGGAACGAAACGCTGAAATCTATCTATATATAGTAAAAAGTACCATCTATCGTTGTGTGCCGAAAACTTTCTTAGTTATAACCCGATCCATTTAAATATAAAGTCGAAGCCAGCTAGTTGTACGTTTTTATCTACCAACTGAAACTTGTAGCATACAATTATTACAATTTGTTCGAAATTATAACACCGTGGTTTGCAGCAAAGTGTAACCGCGGCGCGAGACTGTGCCCAACTGAATGCGAGTCGGTCGGACGGACCTGAGTTTGGTATTGCCATTCTAGAGCGTGGACCACGTATCTATAACTTTATAAACATCTTAGGCTAGACCTAGATCTACAGAATTGATATTTAATGTTTTTATGCATCTTACGTAATAGATAGAAGGTCTCATGATTCTTTATTACAGCCAATAACAAAATCTTATTTCTTCATTACAGAACATAAAGGAACGTTGACTCATAATCGAATGCGTTATATCCAAATTGACTCCACTCTTCAGTAGAACCAACCTAGTTTTACAAAAAGAAGGTTTTACAATGCTCATCGCCGGATCGGTCGAGTGGCCTCTGGAATCCGATAGTAGGTACCTACTCATTAAAAATAGATTATTTCATTTTTATACTTATTCTTAACTCGTTTTATATATTTTCTACAGATAGACCCATAATACACGCTACTCATTTTTTATGTTAAGGTGGAGAGACAGGCTGATGGTAGGTGGCTACGGTCACCTATATGCGAACGCGGATGGCGCTTGCACCGTGCGATTCCCATAGAAATCGGGGGCGTACGATGTGTTCCAAATAAAACTCGGATACTTATTCCAAAGAACTACGAACCAGCGCCTTGTAAGGTAATTCGAAGCTCTTCAGTAATGACGAGCCCTTCGGTCGATAGGGTTCGATTGCTTTCAGGATCTAGCCATAATTCTTGTAGTTATCCATAGGGCTTCAATTGGTGTTTTTTCATTTGAAAAAACCCTATAGTTCACGTTTCGAAAAGTGAAAGAGATCCCGGAACACGTGTCATAAGAGAAGAGAAGGAGAGGCAATACTGTTACCACCTATTATTCATTCGGTGAGTCAATTGGAGGTAATAAGTTGACGTAAGAAGTGTGTCGGTTGGCCAACGCCATTCCATTGTTCGACGGGTCACCGGGCGCATCATCTTCGTGGAAGCGTCACTCGCCTATTTGTAAAGTGAACGTTGTACATACGGTCGGTAATTAAATGAAACACTTGGTAAATGGAGTGCGACAAACGAGCCGCACGAAAGCCGACCGCACACCGCCCACCATTTTTAATTATACTCTGTGGACCGTCGGCCTAGATCGGAACTTATTTAAAAATCAGGTACGAGCTCACTTTTAAGGGTAGGTAAATAATTTTGTCGAGCCCGTTGGATGAGTGGTTAGGGTGCTCGACTTAACGCTCCGTTCTAGGGTTCCCGGGTTCGATTCCCAGCTGGGTCAACTTTGAAAAATCAACTTTTCAAATTTGGCTCTGGTCTGGATTTGGAAAGTAGTGGCAGGGCCACACTGCGTTTTCACAGTTATTTGGGCAGCCAGTCTGGCGGCAGTGACCACCCCCTTACGGTAGACCACCGTGAAATAACAGCACGTGTGCTTCGATGAGTGAGTGAGTGATGCCAGAGTTCATTACCCATCCCTTTGGCGCATTTGCAGCACCTTTGGCGTTGCTCGTGTTATAGGCGACGGTAGCCACATACCATCGAGTGGACCGTCAGCCTGTCTGCCGACCTTAAATCTTTTTTAAATCATGTGTAGGTATTGCGTTTCCGATGGTGGTGATTTAATTTCCCCATTGATGCCGAAATTAAAAACACAATAAGGACGGCAGTCGTTGATAGCATCATTATCAGCGGATGTTACATTTGCTTGTGTACATATTTGAACGTACTCGTACCAGATCTGGGCCGAAGGGACGGAGCCGTAGCGAACTATAATGATACTAGTACTCTAATTGCGGAATCACAATTCAGCAATATACACAGCATATACAAAGTACATGACTGTGTAAATTGAACTAGCAATAGGAGATCATGTTTTATGAAATTTGAATAAGTCATTTCGTCCATTTCATCATTATTTTTAAAGAACCTATGTCCAAGAAGCAGAGCACTTTAAGTTCGAGACATTCTAACCGACGGACGTGTTATTTTTATAAGCTTAAGTGGAAAAACGAGCAAAATGGGAGAACGTGACCTATATTTTATTTTTATCTAAAGAGTCGAGCGATTCCAGGTCGAGTGTAAGATTTTGTTTTTCTTTGGAGGAGGTGCACAGAATACTTAATAGTACAAGTGGTAGAGAAATTTTGATATAGGAAAATGGTCTCTGGCATCCCTTATTCACTCGCCGAAACACAACAGCACACGTGCTGTTATTTCACGATGGTCTTCTGTAAGGGTGCGTTTACGGCTGCCCGTGGTCTACTGTGTGGCATTGTGCCCTGCCACTACTTGCCAGATCTAGACCAGAGCCAACTTTGTTCATTTAGTTAGAATAGTTTTTAAAGGAGTTTAATTAGATGGCATCCAGTTTTAGTGGAAACCTCGTCTCTAGCCTATCTTATATAAATCTTATTTATTTCTATGGAATCAACTTTTACAAGTATTTATAGATCGTCAAACACAATAACGTTTGATTATCACCGGTTTGGAAAGCTGTTTCTATGAGGAAAAAAAACCTTACCTATATCATTCGAATTGATTTATTGTGCATTGTTTGGTAACTTATATTATACATGACCTTTAAAAGAATTACTCGTTTTATGGGTCGGGAAGTAGAGACGACGAATTTCTTAAGATTTAATCGTGGAAGTCACTATTTTTCTTAAATTCGTCGATTTTCTTACGAAAGTAGGTTCTGAGTCCGTTTTATAGATAGGTACCTCGTGTGTGTCCACAGCCAACTGTGCTCACCTTCGAAGCGGTCTGTCGGTCTGTCTAACGCCTTTTATCACAAAACAAATGTAGCTCCAGCTGTAGTAAACTCGTTCACACGATCGAAAGTCATTAGTCATCTACTTTATAAAGATATCAGTAAAATAAAATATTTTTAACTAAATCATCTAATTATTGACATTATTGACAACCGAAAGCTATTCCATAGTTTAGCTATTATGGATAAGACAGGAACAGCGACTTTAGGATTATACATTACGTCCTGTTGATCCTGTACCTATAAATATGTTATTTAGGTATTTATTACATAATCTATAGATATATTTCATACATGCAATAATTTTTTTCAGAGCCTTGTTACTAACCATAGATAGATGGCAACCGAACTGAATGTTGTGACATAAGCAAACATGATTCGTTTAGTGATCGGTCGTGAGTTCCGAGAACTGTGTGTCTTTGCGCAGGCACGTAACCGCACGACACTTCGTTCAAAGGTCACGGCATTTGAATGCAAATCAACGTTGGCTCGCTGTCGATGGGCCCCAGCGATAACATTGTCGCCAAGTTCACTGGCCACAGTGGCCACAGTGGCCACAACGCCACCTCTCTGCTCTCCGGAAGTTAGGTAACAAGCCGTGACGTCGCACGCCCCGCTCACTTCCTTCTCGGAGTTATTGTGTCTAACTAAAGCATATACGACGGGAGTCGAGGCGCTGCCGCGTCATCGTACACAAAACACACACGATATGACGCACCTCGAAATACCAAGTAATTTAGAATTACTTAGAATTACGACAAAAAGTTGAAGGCCGGATGCCACAATAGCACAATGTGGCCCCTACTGTTTTCAATACGCATCACTTTTGAAATTAGCGTCGCCAAGTGTTAGGTAACCCAGCAATCATACCGCCCGTACGGCGCGGCGATGTCATCGGTGCATGACATGATAACATCATAGGCCTCCACCATAATTCAGTAGGACTGTCAGAAGAAACATGGATTCGTCTGTCTTTTTATCTTGCGGGTGGACGTCATAGGCTACGCTTCGCAGCCTATGCAGACAGTTCTTGAATGCTATTGAAAATTACCTAAGTATGTGAATCTACGGTTATCTACGCGATGCAGATCCCGCTATTTAGTAGGACGCTGGAAGGCGTTTCGACCTCGCCGTGGCTTCACGCACAGGAAAGGGTCCAAATTATCCTCCGACCTCAACCGACAGACGCCTAACAAATCTTTGGGGTCCTTTTAAATTGATGCATTTATTTGTCCGTCTGTGTAGGAACTCGATCGGCGTCCTCGGTCGTGCTGAATCGTGTTTTTCTTCGCTAGATGTGCTGTCACTCGTAAAAAACGCTTATAATGGAGTGATACGAGACGCGACCTTCTAAAGCTCTTTATAATTTGTAATTTCAACGCAATTACATTTTTTTAAATAAAGAATCGAGCGATGAAGCCGCGACCTCTACCATTTATTTATTCGATCGCGTCACGTTCGATACGAGCGCTCACGCATCACCAATTAGTTTGTTCATAAATTAAATATTTTGCCAATGTTTGTTCGATTCATTGGCACTCGTGAAATGGTCAAGGTAAGGTACCGTCAAAGGTAAGGACATCGAGAGGTGCAAATGACTCCTGAATTTTAGTCACCTAAACACGGATGTCCCCGAGCGATGAGGAGGTTAGAGACGTAGATCAGACATGATTAACGTACTTTTTATTTCTAATGGTAAAGCAATAAACGAGGAAGGTTTGTCTATATGTTACCGGCCAAACTCGATTTTAGGCCAAACTAGTTTATCCTAGGCTAAACCGGTTCATCCTAAGCGAGTTAGGATATACTAGATTAGCACAGGACAATCTAGTTTGGCCTAGGCCGAACTGAGTTTGAATTATTATTCAAGTTAATCACGCTTAAAATTAAAAGGCAACCAATTAGATGAGCAATATTTTTTCAGACATAAAGTCTAACAAATCATAAAAAAAAGTATTGAATTGATTAGAAGTGACACGACATCAATAAAATTGTATATAACTATAAAATAAAATCGGTACTTCTCGGTTTGTATTATTTTGTCACTTAAGCCATGAATCTTACCTGAGCCTAGGATGAACCCGTTTGGCCTAGGAAAAACTAGTTCGGTCTGAAATCGGGTTTGGCCGGTAACAAATATCATCTACAGAAAAAATTGCAACCATGCGAAGTTCTATATACGTAGGTATTAAACTCTTAAACGAGCCGTATCTGAACATTAAATATTAAAAAAAAAACAATTTGAACACGTTGTACTTATGTGTTACTCAGTTCAAACAAATAGTTTTTAGAATTTTTGTCTGTTTGTCTGTGCGGTTGTGCCCGCTAATCTCTAAAAAGGCTTAACCGATTTGAATGCAGTTTTCAGTGATGTATTGCAGCAAGCTTCCCGTAACATTTAGTGTTTGTTTCATTCAAATCGGTTTACAAACAACAAAGTTACGCGCTATACCGATTACCACGCGTACGAAGTTGCGGGCTCGGCTAGTTATAAAATAAAACTCGCTGTTCATTTCTGTTTCGGTCTGTTTATCCCCCAACGGATGGTTTTGATAGGGTTTTTACTAATTTAAGTTTATGTGTATATAGTTTGCAGAAATAAATTCCATAGATGCGAACCCGGGGCCGGGTCGCTAGTAATTTTCGTAAAGAGTTGCTCATCTATAAATAGATTTATCTATACCTAGTAGCTACAGTAGATTTCAGCAAATTTGAAGGATCATGAATAGACTTTTGTCTTTAAACAGCCGCGTTTGATCAAAAAGTCGTTAGGTAGGTCTCCTGGAGGGTGACCGTCGTCAGGTTCAGCCGGGTACGCCTGGCTCCGTTTCTGGAATGTCACATCGACGATGAAGTTGGTTTTAATTTTGAGATAAGAAGCTGAACAGAAATTGACAGCGAAGTAACCTTTACCCAATTATCTCCGTCGAACAATGAGTGAAAGCGAGTGCTGTGACAATAGCATTTGCTATGTACGAGCAAAAAGCAAAAACGCACTTGAACAAGCGGCTCACTATCACTGGGTGACCGTGTCGTAAAAGCGAGCGGGATAATGTTAGCTGTGGTCTAAATGTGGCAAGTAGTGCCCGTTTAGCTTCTTAATCATACTAAAGTCGGCGGTTCAGTTGCAGCACCTGTGATGCTGCATCGAACCAAGCGTCGGACGATGCTCGTCCCGCATGACGAAAACCTCGTGAAAGCCGAAAAAGGAAAGCTTACCAAATACATTGACTTGGCTCACGAGGTGACCGCCATGTGGGACGTCGATTCCACAATTATCGTCTCGGCGAACGATCTTATTGACGCGGCACGAATTGTCAGGAGGTTCCTCACTCTGCAGCCCTAACCACCGGTAGCTTGGGCCTCGCCCCGCTACCTGCGGAATCCTAGTTTTAAGTTTTTTATGATATATGTATATATATATTGTTTTTTTAAATATATGTTCATATTGCAAAAAAAATTAAAATTAAAGAAATAAATAAATAAGTGAATAATAATAGACTACAGTAGCCACTTACCAATAAGTGGACCCTCAGACTGCCTGAAGACATTTACATGAGAAAAATGAAATAAAAACAAGTGAAGTAAATTGAAGGTTTGTGAATTGTTTCCATTTCAATTTAAATTTGGGATAGATACAGATCCAACAGTGGGTACTAATAATGGCAACCGGAAACTCATTACTTCTTAAACATAGAACGCAACCGTCAAACAACCAGTTCCGTTTGCAATCGGGTTTTGTACATGACGTCATTCTCAGTGCTATCATAATCCTCAGCCTCAGTTGTGTGCCATAGGCATAGGCACCCATAGGTGTGATGTCATTTGTTTTTAGCAAACAATTCATAAATCCCTATGCTTACTTTATAGTCGACGTTTGCTTTATCTGCGGACAGAAATAGGAACGTACTTACTTACTTAACTACAATGGACTGAAAAGATGCGAAGCGGTATAATTGATGACCCTGAGCACGTTTAGAGGTCGCGTCGTACGTAATCAACTCTTATTTACTGAACATTAATATAAATTAATAGGTAATGTAGATATATTCAAAATTATTTAAATATCATTTAACATAAAAACTAAAATTATCTAATCTAAAAATTAATTAATATTAAATTGATTAAAAACTAATAATATAAAAATGGACCCTGCGGCATTGTACCGAGTACGCTGGCAGCATTTCCTCGTTGAATAGCCAAACTAATACGTTGGCCGAGGAAAGTGCCAGCTCTTCGGTCTCCCGTCGCATCGATAAGCCTCTTCGAGATGTCTTCGAAGAGGCTCATTGCTGCAGGCTCCCACGGACCGAGTGTCTCAATTAATAGGTTGGGGGAAAAGTTTCTTCGCATTTTGTATGAAAATTCAAGACATTTAATTACAGTATAAATGTGCCATTTGGTCGACGAATTTTTGTCAACTTGTAGGTATATAGTGACATGACCTCATTACTGTAGAAATTTTGGGACTTCTGATCGAAAAATGCGACAAGTAGTTTTGGCAGTCCTCTCTTGATGTTAACCTGACACTGCCTAAAGAATTCTGAAGAGACCGAAACAGTGGATATCTGACAGTGCACGTCAGGGCTATATGGCGGATGCTTTAACACTTCCCAGCCAACATTTCTTAGTTTTTGCTCAGTGGCTAAAGATGTGTGTGGTCTAGCGTTGTGATAAAAGACCACGCCCTTTCTATTGATCCATTTCGGCCGCTTTCCCTTAACTTCTTGCTTTAATTAATATCATCAGTTGTTGGCAGTAGAGATCCGAATCGATGGTTTTGCCCGGTGGTAAAAGCTCATAATGAACAATGCCCTTCCAATCCCACCATACACACAGCATCACCTTATTGCGAGTTAACCCGGATTTTGGCACAGTCTCTGAAGCCCGACCGACCTTTGATCACGACCTTTTTTGCACGTTCTTGTCGTACGTGATCCACTTTTCATCACTAGTTATCATTCTCTTCTAAAACGGTTCGGTTTCATTACGTTTCATTAAAGAATCGCAAATGAGTACACAATTCTTAAGGTTTCTTTCAGTGAGCTCGTGTGGCACACAAATATAGAGCTTTTTTATGTCCTACCCAGCGTTTTCAAATGAGTCAAAACTCTTTTGTGGTCAGTTCCCAGTTCTTCGGCTATGTCGTAACTATTGATATGCCGATTTTGCTCCACTTTTTCAAAAATGGCGTCCATGTTATCCGTAACAGGGCGACCAGAGCGAGAGGTGCATCTTTAATATAAAAAAACGCATAAACCAACTTTGTGCAACTTTAGCTGACACTGCACTAGGTCCATAAACGTCACAATTTTTTTTCCTTTTTTGTAATAAAATTTTAAAATGTATCGAATTTCTTCATTAGATTCACTCATTTTGACAGAAAGAAAAACAAACGAAAAATAGCTGGAAACAACATTTTACTTTTTAGTGTCATCAAAACCAGCCAGATACAATTTAGTACAACCAAAGAGATTTGATTACAAGTTTATACATAGGTAGGTACTATACGCGGAAAGACTTTTCACCAGACCTAATATATCTATTCATTTTGCAGTAGATGTTCCTACAATATACAATAGTTGGCGTAAATGAAATCTGTCAAGTTGTACCCAGAGGTTTTATAAAGTGAAAAGAAACGAAATACAAGTAGTTACTTTGTTTAACATTATCTTTTGTCAAATTTCCTTGAAACGTCCTAACTTTAAATAACAAACAGTGTTCGCGTGTTATTTGAGTTAGCGTCGCAGGTCTAATAGGCCAACACCCAATAAACGAGGAACCTCTTTTAAGATTAACACACATTCGCAGCGAGTAGACTTTTAAATTTATGATATGAGAAGCAGAGGTACCGTGAACCGTATTACAGTATAGGTAGGTACATAACTAATAAAACCCTAATTAATGTAATAAATTGGAAAGTGAGTTTGTCTCAACTGACCCACTCGACTCGCTAGGTACCTTTCATTCGGAGGGATCATCTAACCGTAACGCGGGCGAAGTCGCAAGCAAAGGATAGTATACGGCACCGTTGCGTTGGATATATAGATAAGACAAATACAGCACCCGTATTCTCCTCCTTCTCAAACCCACAGCCAACTTGAGCATGCGCAAGCTCAATTTAGCTCAATTCGATTGTGCGACCTGTCACTGCACAGAGACATCTGAAATAATGCACCTTTGAAATAGTAAAAGGTGCCTCTCTTTATAATATTAATTTGATTACCTATATTTCGATCAGAGATCGCCAAATAACTATTATTATTGCTGCAAGTGATGTTTTATTATCTTTCTCAACCTTTTTTTGAGGGCGGTGTCTTTTTTAAACGAGCCGTGTCTGTAAAAAAAACATTTTACACGTTGTACTTATGTTAGCGAAGTCGAAAAAATAGTTTTTACGAGTTTTAGTTTGTTTATCTATTTGTCTGTGCGTTTGTGCACGCTAATCTCAGAAACGGCTTAATCGATTTCAAAGTGGTTTTCACTGATGTATTGTAGCAAGCTTCCCGTAAAACCTTTTAGTGTTGGTTTCATTTCAATCGGTTTACAAAGAAAAAAGTTGCAAGCTCAGCTAGTGTTTAGGTAAATAATAAATCCTTAAAAAGATAATCCTTGAATACAGATAAATGCTTAAAATGATGAAACATTAGTAATTTTTAATGGCAGAGAAGCGAAGCGAAGGCCGGGTCGCGTCAGCGTCAGTGTCATGTGATGGCATATGTCATCTCATCGCCTCAATCGACGTACAATAAAACAATTCACGTTACACAATGCAACGACATGTTTATGCACAAAGGACCTTCAACATCATCAGACACATTTCAAATACATTATTTTCTATTTTATTTGAGTCTTCGCCCGCGCGGTACAGGGGCGCGGGGGTATGAAGACAAAGGAGAGCGAAAGAGGTGCCGTTCATTTAAACGGTCTATCAATATTGGTCTTATGCAGTTTGTTCATCTCTATGAATGTTTTTTATTTAATTAGATTTTTTTAATTTTACAGGACTCTCATATTATTAATGGTGATGTTCGGGCACACAGTCTTCTTCCACTTTAGGGCTTATTTGGAAAATCCGAACTTTTTGGAAGAAGTGAGTATTATCTGCATTACTAAATAAATACCTACAAGGCAGAATTCAATCGTTGTTCTTTCAATTCTTATTGTTATAAGGTGAATTTAATTTGACAATTTAATTTAAAACTATTGTCCATTTTTATTTTAAATAAAAAACAACCGAGCATTGGTATTTGTCACATCTCTACTCAGACCGACAAAAACTATAGACAGAGCCCTTACGAACAAAAACGTTTTAAAAAATGAAGCCGGTTCGCTGAAGATGTGTGCGTAACCCTACCTGTCGTATAGTGGCCATGCGTTTGTGTATGAAGTTACAAATGTTATCCACTAACAGCTTTTATCCCAATTAATTATTATAACACTTATTAAACAAAAAATATAATAATAATAATAATTTATTTGCGATGACCATCATGGGTAACTGATACCAGAGATGACATTTAGTTTTCTTGTTCCTTCATGACCAACCGATATTCGGTGTGCAAATTTTGATGCTGTAAATCTCGATTATTGTGTTATTACTGATGATAAAATACAATACCATTCCTTATTGACATCGAATTTAGGTACATTATTTCATTATTATTATTTTGACTTTCATAATTTCTTAAATTTTAAGTGATGTTTTGCTTCTCGCCCTTATCTGGACTTTCATTTGTAATTGTTGACTTATTGTTGTAATCACTCACAATTTTTTTTAATTACAAAGTATTTTTTAAATACTAGCAATTAAAATGATACAATGTAATAGCTGCAGATACCTGTAATACTAGCATATAAATGTTTGTTTATATGTTGTTACATATGTTCGTTTGGTCATAACAGTATGACTTAATGACTTTTTGCTATTCTGTCGGTACTTATATTCAATAAATAAAATAATATAAAATTGAGTTTCATTAAAACCTTTACAATTTATCTTCAAAAAAATCGTTAATACAATAATAGGATTTGGTTAAGAGAATATCGAAAAGCCTTTTCTTGTAAGTAGGGAAAGGCGACATTTTTATATTATCTGGCAAATGATTAAAGACTTTTATGGCCATATAATAAGAATTTTTTTTACATACTTCTAGTCTTTGCGGAGGTATATACAATTTATGTTTATTCCTTAAGTTCATATTGGGAAGAAATTCTTCGTAAGTTTTAAATAATCTGTAGTTTTTAGCTACAAATAAGCCCACTTCAAATAAATATAGTGAGGGCGATGGCAAAATACGTAATTTTTTAAAGACTGGTCTACAAGTTTCCTTTACGTTCATATTGCAAATAGCTCTGATGCACTTTTTTTGTGTTTTAAATGCATTCAAAACATCAGTTGAGTTACCCCAAAGTACGAGACCATATAGAAAGAAAGAAAGAAAGAATTTTATTTCGTACACACACACATACAAGAAATAACTATAAAAAAAATTACAATATTAATTAAAAAAGCGTAGTGGTGCGTCCGAAATAGGTCCCTGACTCAGCATAATGCGATGGGTGGGACCCACAGCGCTGATTTTCAGTCAAGGCCTGAAAAATACCTGAAAAAATCTGTGCAAAGCAACAACAAACAAAGGAACAGAAAGAGAACAAATAAGACAAAAATTGAAACCGCAAGAAAAAACCTAAGAAAAGATTATACATAAACATAAGAACATAAGAATAGAAAAGATTAACATAACATTAAACATAAGAAAAGAAAAAAATATCTCAAAATAGAAGACACATAACCGTGATACGCCAATAAAGCTGCTTTCATAGAAGCTACTTGCCTAATACGGTTCAACACGTAAATAAATTTGTCAATTTTGTTGCATAAACTGCTCATGTGGGCCTTCCAGTTACAAAATTTATCAATAGTTATACCCAGAAAAACAGAAGAATCAAAAATATCAAGACTAAGTCGGGATTGTATATATTACAATGATTATTAGGTTGAAATAGCTGAACTTTTGTCTTTGATAATTTACTTTTAAATTATTAGTCCAACCATTCAATAACCTTTGCCAGTTCCTTATTGCTTTCTGATTGTAAATTATTTTGATCTTTACACTCTATAATTAATGTTGTATCATCAGCGAATAAGATGCAACCATGATTAACACAGTCTGGTAAATCATTTATATGTACCAAAAATAGAAAAATACCTTCAGTGAAAGATAGATTAATTATATGAGTTAGCGGACCTACTAATTGATTCACACACTTTTTTAAGACCATAGTATTAATGGAGTCGTGTCCTGTTGAACTGGTATGTCTTAATGTATTTATTATCTTATAGATATCATTTTCGTTAACAAGGGTTAAAAATATGCTATTCTCATTATTACATAAACTATTGTTTATATTTTTTGTAAGGTTCACTTTACTGTCATCTACTTGATTAATAAAAAAGTTGTTAAATTGTTCGGAAATATCTACGGAATTTGTATATTCAACATTATCAATTATAATTTTGTTTATTTCATTAAAATTACTTTTACTATAAAAACTGTCCTTTATGATATCCCATGAGGCCTTACATTTATTTTTAGATTTAGATATGTATCTCGTATTATCAATTTTTTGAGATGCATTTATACATTTCTTTAATATTAAGGTCTTTTTTATTCCCAGAATTTAAAGTGTATTTGAGATACAACAGTCTTTTAGTTATACAACATTTTTTCAAACCTTCAGTGAGCCATTTGTCCTGGGAGGTTTATTACAAATTTTAATTTTAACAAATGGAAAGCAGAAATCATAAAATAAAGTGATAGTATCATGGAAATTGTTAAATGCTATCTCTGTCGATGATTCACATAACGTCTCTGCGAAAGATAAGGCCGACAGGCAATTTTAAATTTGTTTACATTGTCTTGGCCTAAGTCGCGTCTTGTTTCGAACAAAAAAATCAGGTTTTTTTATTAAGCCTCGTATTAATTATATCCGCTGAAATAGTTTGGCACGTCTCTTGATCAGATAGTGAGTTACTACAGATAAGGTCTAAGCAAGCCTTCTGTCTTGTAGGCTTTAGAATATGATTAGTAGTTAGATATATCAACTTAGTATTTTCCGTTTCCGGTTAGTAGTTTTCCGGTTCCGGTTGTCAAACTGTAAACATTGAACGTGAGAGGTGTAAAGAAAATCGAATGTAAAAAATAGTTTAATACCTTATTTGTAAAAAGTGAATTGAAAGACGGATAAAATAAGTGCTGTGATACAAAATAAATAAATTACAGAAGCTATTTATTAAGGTAATAATCGTAACATATCGGTCTGAAATAAGAAAATAAATTGGGGGTATTTGTCAAATTTGTGGAGTGTGACAGACTATTAATTTACGTAGATATTAGAATTGATGTTCACACAGAATAAACAAAGTCTTTCAAATTAACATAGAACATAGACCACGGAACTTGTATTCTAACAGGAACGAGCATATGATACCACAGAATAAAAAGTGAATAATTTAAATTGTATCTAAGTACTGTCAATTGAAATAACGTTTAAAATAAAAGGCAACAAAAAATGGACAAACAAATGCAAATATGGTTCGAAAAAATGAAGGATGTAATGGAAAAACAAACTCAAGAAATAACTCATAGATTAACAGAAGCCTTTGAGGAAAAATTAAAGATAATAAGGGAAGAAAACGTGGAATTGCAGAGAAAAATTGAAACACTTAATTTCAAGGTAAACAAACTAGAAGAAATGTCAAGAAAATGTAATTTAATAATACACGGTGTAAATGAATCAGAAAAAAACACAAAAGAACTAATTGAAATTATAATTAATATCATTAGTGGCATGAAAATAGATTTAAGTGAATTAGAAATCAGGGCGGCATATAGAATTGGGAAACGAAATGAGAAAAAGAAGAGACCTATTCTATTCACAATAACAACAGTATGGCGCAAAATAGAGATTTTAAAGAATAAAAAGACCCTTCCAAACAAAATTTATATATCCGAAGATTACTCAAAGGAAGTACTGGCAAAGAGAAAAGATCTACAGACACAGCTGCAAGAAGAAAGAGCCAAGGGAAAATATGTATATATCAAGTATGATAAGCTGATAGTGAAGGAGAAGAAAATAGAAAAAGCCGAAAAAAGAAAAATGATACTTTCACCGACATCTTTAGGGGATACTAACATTAACCCACAAAAACTAAACAAGATCACCAATTTCACTTACACGAGGAGCCGTTCTGGTTCCCTTTCGAATATACAACTAGAGAAAAATGCTTAGCAATTAGATCGCAGTAACCGGAATCCTATTGATCAAAAATTAAATAACAAGCGCATTAAAATCAACAAACCTTCCCCAAGCCGGTTGGTCACCGTGGGGAAGTACGACCAAACCCCTCCAAGGAAAAAAAGTAAAGGCCTACAAATAGCTACTATAAATGTGAGATCATTAAGTACCCCTGAAAAACTAACTGAATTCGAAATAGCGATAGACAAATTGAAATGGGACATAATAGGTATTAGTGAAATGAGAAGAATGGGTGAAAAGATCTTACAATACAAGGATTACATTTTGTTCCATAAAGGAGAAACGCCAGGACTGTATGGCGTAGGTTTTCTAATCAAGAAACATCTTGCACATATGATAGAAGAAATTACAGGAGTTACAGAAAGAATAGCGGTTCTTCACATTAATATCCCTAAAAATCAAAGCAAAACAGAAAAATGGACGATAATTCAGGCATACTCACCAACTGAACAAACAACTAAGGAAGATATTGTTAAAATAGAGAAATTTTATGATGAACTTCAATATACCATCCATAAAGGATACAAAAACATAATTGTAATGGGGGATTTTAATGCAAAAATAGGCAAACAAAAACCCGGAGAAGAACAAATTATAGGTAAATATTCCTATGGAACCAGAAACAAGAATGGAGATAGATTGATTAATCTAGCAAATCAAAATAATCTATTCATCTTAAACAGTATGCTCAATATAAAAGAAAATAAAAAATGGACTTGGATTTCGCCAGATGGTAAATATAAAAATGAAATTGATTTTATCATGACCAACAAAAAAAAATACATAAAGAAAATTGATATCATAAACCAATCACAATTTAATTTTAACACGGATCATAGAATGATGCGAGCGTTAATGAATACATATATTTTAAGGAAACATAAACCAATTCAGCGATTAGAAAAACCACTAACATGTGAAGGAGATGAAAGTAAGCTTACGCAAATCTTAAAAACGGCTATGAATTACAACTTGCAAGTAAAAACAACCAGACAACAAGACACAGTACAAGAAAAATATGAGACATTTATTAAAACATTTATAACAGAAACAAAGAATTTTAATAAAAAGTATAAAAAGGAATTAACGGATGAAATCAGGGAACTATTGCAGCACCGGCGGTTGCTACTGCAGAATAGAAAAGAAAACCGAACAGAAATAACAATGGTAAGTAAGAGAATCAATCAAAGTATTAGAGAGGAAAGAAAAATGAGAAGGTCCAAACTATTACAACGTCATATAGAAAAAACAGGAGGCGTCAAGAAAGCCTTTAAAGAATTATTGGATACGAAGGAATGGATGCCAAGGATAAAAGATAATAAAAACAAAGAAACTGGAAATAGACATGAAATAGTGAACATAGCAGCAACATATTACAGAGAATTATATGGAAAACCGGAAGGAAGGGGTGAAGAAACAGGAAATAGTCAACTGAATACACTAGCAAAAGAAGAACATACACCTAGAATACTACTTGCAGAAACTGTAAGGGCCATAAAATCACAAAAAGATTGCAAAGCACCGGGTGAAGACCAAATCACAAATGAATTGCTAAAAGCAACACTAGAAGAAATTGCACCCAAACTAACGGAGATATTCAATGACATTCTAGACTCAGAGACCATACCAACAGATTGGACAAAATCAACTATAATATTACTGCATAAAAAAGGAGACAAGACTGATATCGGAAATTACAGACCAATAAGCCTAATGACAAACTTGTATAAGATATTCGCAAAAATACTACTATTAAGAATAACAAATACTTTAGACGAGAACCAACCAAAAGAACAAGCTGGATTTAGAAGCAAATTCTCAACCTTAGATCACATTCACGTCATAAAACAAATACTCCAAAAATACAATGAATACAAAATGAAATACTATATAGGTTTTGTAGATTATAATAAAGCGTTTGATTCTTTACATCACAAGGCTATATGGACAGCATTAGAACAACAAGGAATACAAGGAAAAGTTATCCGTATTCTGCAAAAAGTGTACTCAAATAGCACTGCAGTTATAAAATTAGATAAAATAAGCAAAGAGTTTCCTATTCTAAGGGGTGTCAGACAAGGAGATCCGATTTCCCCCAAAATATTCTCCGCTGTACTAGAGATGGTATTCCGCAATCTGAGTTGGGAGAAACTTGGTCTGAAAATTAATGGAGAAACTCTGAACCATCTTCGCTTTGCTGATGATCTAGTTCTATTTTCAGAAAACAGTAAAGATTTGGAAAAAATGCTTCAACAATTATCAGATGCCAGTATGAGAGTTGGACTTTCTATGAATACCAAAAAGACCAAAATAATGACTAACTCAGAAAAAATAAATATTTATGTCAATGGAGAATCGATAGAGTATGTGGAAGAATACGTATATTTGGGCCAAATAATTGGTACAAAGGATATCATGCACAAAGAAATAGATAGGAGAGTGAATAACTCTTGGAAAAGATATTGGTCTTTGAGAGAAGTGATGAAAAATAAAGATTTACCTCTGAAGAACAAAAAGAAAGTATTTGATATTTGTATTTTGCCATGTTTAACATATGGATGCCAAACATGGGCTCTTACAGAGAAGTTAATGAGGAAATTGAAAGTAACCCAAAATTCAATGGAACGAAATGTTATTGGAATTAAACTGAAAGATAAAGTAAAGTTAGTAGATATCAAAGATAAAACAAAATTCAAAGACATAGAAAAAACCATAAGAACCCTTAAATGGAGATGGGTGGGCCACATGATTAGAGAACAATTACCTAAATGGACGAAAATCATCACCGAGTGGTACCCCAGAGACCAAAAAAGGAACAAGGGAAGACAAAATATGAGATGGGACGATGAAGTGAAACAGACAGCAGGAAAGTTATGGATAAAAGTGGCAAGAAACAGAGAAGAGTGGAAAGCCTTGGAGGAGGCCTTTGTCGAAAGACAAATTGTTAACAAAAACTAAAAATAAAAAGGAAAATTTCTACGTTACTGCGAAGAGAAATATAAATTAGATAAGGAATTAGATAACACATAAGTAGATATATTTTAAGATTTAAATATTGTTAACAGTAATAAAGGCTTTTATTATTATTATTATTATTATTATATCAACTATACTCGCGTCAGACTATCGAGCGGCCGTCATCCTATTGCAGAATCGTCTTCCTATTACCTGCCTCACTTATGGGTATGTATTGTTCCGTCTATAGTTTTTGTCGGTCTGAGCATCTCTATATCTATTTAATACTAGCTGAGCTCGCAACTTTGCACGCGTGGAATTTGTTATAGCGTGTAACCTTTTTGTTTGTAAACTGATTGGAATGAAACAAACACTCAATGTTGCGGGAAGCTTGCCAAAATACATCACTGAAAATCGCATTCAAATCGGTGAAGCCGTTTCTGAGATTAGCGTGCACAAATGCACAGACAAACAGATAAAAAATTTAAAAACTATTTTTTTGTCTTCGGTTAACATAAGTACAACTTGTACAATTTTTTTAAAATATTTAATGTACAGACACAGTTCGTTTACGATTTAATTATGTAGATTTAAAATGATGCTTATAGCATACGACGACGTCGCCTGCATTCAAACGAATGACGTTATTGTCCACTTATGTGAATATTTATTGGTTAGACAGATGTATGAAGATACATCTTCATATCTGTTGTTCCTTATTCTTAGTCCCGCACTGGTTGCACCGGATACCAGCACTGCTGCTACTGTCACTGAACCACTCGGTGGGAATCTTTAGGCACCATCTGGCACCAATATTTACCTATTATTTGAAGGCTGTTTGTGTTATTTCCAGTAACTTGAAAAAAATCTAAGCGAGTAAATGAAATTATCTCGTGAACATTTTCGAGCGATGATTTTTTATAAAAGACAAGACAAGAGCGCTTCGACCAACTTACTTCGACTTTTGGTGATGAAGTTTTATCGTTGTAAGGTTTCCGTCCAGGATGTACCCAAAGCGGGCAGTCCAAGATAAGTTGTTGTGCCAGAGAAACATCGATGCTGAGCGTGAACTGATAATGCCAGACTGATATGCGACTACGACGAGATAGAGGCAACTCTGGGCGTTAGTATGACTAGTCCGTAAAAAAAGATTTGTTCTCGTTGCATTCCGCATAATTTGATAAACGCTCAAAAGTAAGTTTTCGTAGATTGGTGCAAGGAAACGTTGAAAAAATACAATCGAGGTGCATCAAAAGTTGTGTATAACATATACGCAGGTGACGAATCGTGGATTAATGCATATGAGCCTGAAACATTGGTCTTCCAAAACGAGCAAAAAGCAAAAAGTTGTTCGCGGAAAAAGCACATCGTCGGAATTACCGGTCATGTGGCGACAGTACCACCGGAGAATCGTAGGACGACCAATTCTGAATGACACACGACTATTTATTTAAGTACCAGAAGTCTCCAGAAGTTCAAAACGGAGGCGAATCATTCTTGATTAATGACAATGTGAGCCCTCACGCATCGGGATCAAACGAAAGAATTTTTGTACGGCCAAAACATCGAATTGATAGATCGTCCTAATAGATTATTTCTATGTGTTCCCAAACATCAGAAATAAAAGGCGCGGGTAAAGATTTTGTAAGCAGAAGAAGCTGTCGAAAGCACATTTTACAGGTACCTCAATCGGAGACGGAGTGGAAAACTCCTTCGAAATTGGTTCCAACGCATGCAAAAGTGTATCGATCAATAAGGCCAATTTCAATCATCAATAGTACATAAGTAGCAATGCAAAGAAATATTAATTATTATAAATGAAATTAGACAAAGTTGCATAAGTTTGGTGCAATATCTGACGTCGCATGGCAGCTCAGCTCGACAAGCAATCGGAACCTTCTCCCGTCGAACACCTTCGAGATTATTCTCATTCAGTGCTCATTTGCAGCGATAATAAAATTATAATAGCGATAACGGCGATAATAAATTTCCCTCTCATTGCAAGGTCACCGGCTAATGCGGCGCGCAGCGAAAACAAAACAAAACGTGTCTCCTACGACCGACTGTCATGTCGACGAACTCATAAATGGGTCGTCTTTTAAAATAGCCGACGCCACATAAACACTAATAAATTAATTAATTTGTCGAAGTAATATTAGCAAAGCCAGCACTCGATATACCTAATAACATGCGATTGGCTGTGAAACAACACTCTGCCCGCGCGTTAGAACCGCTAAATTCAAGAGCCAGCTGGTATTTGGGTGCGTCGGTCCAGAGATGAGTATGTACTCCATATGGGCATATGGGCCATGGGCCGTAGAGAATCAGTCGCAGCTTCGGAGTCAAGCAGGCACTGCTCTGTGCCCCCACCAGACCGCTCCGACTCGTCGGATACGTTTGCGGGACCGGTTCGGCGACTGGTCGCGTCCCCCGCGCCTCTCCGCCCCCTGGCCGCCTTCCGTCTTGTCTTCTGGTCCAACCGGTCGAGTCACAGCTCTAACTTCAAATGCAAAAACACTACACACCAAATGTCGACAGTATGTAAATCATTGGCAGCGAAAACAAAAAATAACTCCCGTTGAAATGGCCGGAGGGTCTGATATGATGTCGGTCTCGTCCGCCTCTAACGGGAACAGACAAATGCAAACAGACGAGTCGCTAAATGGTCGCTCCGCGCAATCTCTTCTCTAGTAAACACTAGGTGCAATGAACTCCTCCATAGAATAGGTATACATCTGCGCTATTTGGGTACGACTATTCTAAATTTAAACAGAGGGCGCGACGATCTTTGTTTTTATAAAAAAACATATTTAGGTACTCTGATTGGTTGCCGATAATCTAATATAACGCCTGAGACCGAAGCGGATTATACTGCGTGTAATTGGCGCTGCCGACGCTTGCAGATCTGCAGAACGCAGCAGGGGGAAGGGACGAACGCTATCGTGTCTGAGAAATATGTATATTATTATTCGAACGAACGGCGACAAGACAGACGGAGGGCTTCGGCACATATCCGACGATATGGTTGACCACAATACCTCCTCGGTACGTAAATTATGCTTAAAGAAGCGTAGCCACCGGCCTTGTCGGATATGTGCGAAACCTTTGCGGGTTTTGTGCATGCACGGTTGCGCTTGCGGATATGGAGTGTGCGCGAGGGGGAGGAGGGGTATCGTCACGGGAGGCGCCGGGGTGGGAGCGCGGGGGAAGGAGACGGTCAAGGCCGCGGCTGCGCACGCGCAGCCAGTCCGTCGACTACTAGCGAGCAGTCTGCTCCGCGCTTCGCAGGCGAGTGGTCGTCTATGAGAGTGAGCGTCGTTGGAAGTGGTGTGTGTGTGTTTGTGTCTGTGCGTGTTGTACAGTTACCCGGAGCTGAGCAGGTCGTCGACCGCGCGAGTATGAGCTCGAGCCCCTCGCGCCGGCACCCGCACCCCCGCGAGCTGCAGCTTCTTTGACCGACCACCAATACAAGGTGAGCCAGTCGCCTTCCCCTCCCCGTGTCGCTTCACCACAAACAATCAATGCAATCGACGCATCGGAAATTCGGGAGGACAGCATCGATGCAGACGAACGTTGCCCATGTAGCTACCTAATTACCTAATTAACCCACAAATACTTTCTAATCGCACGAGAAAGAAAGGGCACCACTATAAAGGGAACTGGCGAATGGGCGACGACAAATGCCCCAACCGATAGCCGTTCAAACCGTGTAAGCATTGTTGGGTGACATTAACACTGTTTAGTAGTAAATTGACACAACACCAATATACGACGCAGGGAACTACTTAACGAGTATTTAATTACCTCGATCGATAATCAACATGTTCTTGGATGTGTGGCCTATGGCTTCGTCGATGTGGTAAAACCTAAAATGACGCAACGTCTTTTACTTCTCATTACCCTCTTTCGACGATGGAGCATTTCTCTCTGTGTAAAGAGTGGCATCGGTGTCAGATTTCATTTGAAACATTGTCAATCTGACTCTGTCAATATTTGGAGAAGGCGTTGCGAATGTTTACAAGAAAAAAGAGATGCGGTGATCGCGAGTACAGGGACCAAACAGGGACTAATTATTATTCCTAGAGTTCGGACCGAGTCTATACTGACAGGTTTTTGCGTATTCCACTTATATCGCGTATTCATTAGCGACACAGATTCGGAGTTAATATTTGGTCGGTAACCCTAAGGTTGCTCCGTGAAGAAGGAAGGAATCCGACAGCAATACCATTTTAAAATGGAATCTAGAAACACTAAAAGATAGGGTTTTACTTAAATGACCACTGTGTCAGACAGTGCTAGGTATTAATACCCACATTTCAATCCGAGCGAACCTCGAATGAGTCACCATCGCTAATGATAAAATGCCATATCCATTTACTTCAAACTGTATTTGTTATTCATGCATACACGCATAAAATGCGATTTGAAACGTACTTATTGAAAATGACCATCCTACCATCGAGTGGTCAAAGTGACAGTCGAAATGAGCCGAATCGTGTCGTGTCCTTGGCAGTCTGTGGCGCTAGCGATAGATAGTGCGAATGCGCCCGATTGCGCGCGAAGTGGGTCACCGCCGACGCCAATTACCTTTCGCGCTAATGCTTTATAACACTCATTAAACGAATTGCAGCTGTCTCCGCTTTTCCTGCTCTCCACCATTCCACCATTCGACTTCTCCACCATACTGCTCGCTGACGAGAGTGCTAGCCGCAACCCGCAACACGCTTTCATTACACATATTGCCCATAAATTTTGTTGCATATCATATGTTACGTCACACTGATCAGTAGGGTCACTATTCTGACGCTACTGACCAGTATTCCAATATATTTATCAAGAAATATTGAAATTCTATTTGAAATGTAAAGTTAAATTTTTTAGTAATCGAAGAAGACATTCCAACTTCTTATTATTACATTTTAGCGGGAAATAAAAAGGGCAAACAGTTCTGTCTCTTTGCAACGTGCATTACGCACGATTCACGATGTGAATCATGGCAATACTCTAAGTGTGGCCATCGTCTCGTGGAGTCTCTCATCTCAATGGGCGAGATCGTGCTATCAGGGTGAGGCGCACGAGTGAAAGTTGTATGTATTATACCCGCAAACAGCAAACACGACCATACTACGTGGGCACTTCCTCCACGCTGACCCCTGTCAACATCTTCGGTCCGAACCACGACATAGTTCATTATATGAATCAATTCATATCACATCCATTTCGACTAAATAACGGGAGAGTTAAAGTTGTGGAAATGCAACTGAATCGAAGGCTTTCATTGTTAGTCCACTAGCAAATGAAAGGTGATCTTATTCCACACGGTGAACGAGTATCACGACACGAAGCGTCCAGTGCGACGTTGCTCATTTTCCATTTACGCGAAGACCGCTCCTTATCTGCCTGATAATGAGAAAATAGACACCTAATGATAAATAAAAATACAATGAAAACAACACTACAAATCTATTCTAACCGTGGTTGTACCACGTCGTGCTTACGTAACCGATGTCAAAAAAATAGTTTTTAGAATTTTTGTTCGTTTGTCTGTTCGTCCGTGCGTTCGTGCACGCTAATCTCAGAAACGGCTTAATCGATTTGAATGCGGTTTTCACTGATGTATATAAGTTTTAAATAAATAGACTCGTTTTGTTCTGTTAACGAAGATTTATATTTTAATGTTTACACACATGATATATCTATACACAAGAATATACCTAATTAAACGACAGTGACATGACAGTGACTACGACAATTGCTTTTTCAAACTCGTTTAGTTTCTTTACATGCATTGTAGCAAGGTTCCCGTAACATTAGTGTTTGTTTTATTCCAATCGGTTTACAAACAATGCAATGCCACGCGTACGAAGTTGCGGGCTCAGCTAGTCCATACGTAGCCCGTAGGTATAATAATGTCGGAGGTCTTTTTAACAAAATGAATGTTAGCGAAAATTTGAAACGAGTCGACAAGATTATTTAGGATCTTGAAATGAATTGAATACGAAGTGAAAAATTCTTCTTCAATGAGAATCTTGACGAACCCGTTGGATGATCATAGGTCCCGGATTCGATTTCCGACGGGGTCAACTTGGAAAAGTTTCAGAAAAGTTCGCCTCGGCCTGGAGTGTATTCTGTGTTTCGCAGTCACTCCTCTACTGAAGACCACCGTGAAATGACAGCATATGTGCTGTTGCGTTTCGGTGAGTGAGTAAGGGATGCCAGGGTTCATTACCCATCCCTTTGGCACATTTGCAGCACCTTTGGCGTTGCTCGTGTTATAGGCGACGGTAGCCACATACCATCGAACGGACCGTCAGCCTGTCTGGCGACACTGACATAAAAAATATCCGTATATGACGCGGTAGTATAGGGGATCGGACAAATTTTCAGAAAGTGTTTTAAATTAATCTTCATGGATATTTATTCCCATAAAAAATACCATTTTATTTATTTATAGCCTTTTAGGTACTCAAAATCATGTTTTAATATTGTTTGTTTGAAAATGCCGCCAAAACGCCACGATAGTTCATCTGAGAGCGCGTAACGTCATTTGTGCTCATATCATAACAAAACAGCTGCATTGGCACAAGGCAATGATTGCCCACAAATGACGTCACGCACTGCGATTGGTGTTTCAGTATAGATTAAAAATATTGTAAATAATAAAATTTTATTTCTTCATTTAAAAAATATTTAAATGAATTATATTAAATTATTATTCGATAAATAATTGTAAAAAATTATATATTTTCTTTCTAAGTACATTTTAGATTTTAATCTGATACCTAGTCCGATCCCCTATTGTAATGGTTGCATTCTTTGAATATTTTCAATTCTGTAGGTATTTTTGGGGTTACGCTCTTTGAATCTTTAATTCTCTTAATAATCGTAGTAATCGCTTTTTAAATAACAATTGTTTTACAGTAAAGATTAATTAGGCCAGAGTGTAGATAGTGACGCCCAAATTACGCGCACTTTCCACAATTCAAAGAATGCCAAAGTGAACGTCGTTATCGATGATTTGCGGCTCGACGCGATAACCGATAAAACAGATATGTACGTTATCAGCTCCTCCTTATCAGCTCCTCCTTATCAGCTCCTCCCAGTCCGATTCCGATTCGCTGGCAGAGAACAGGTGCCGAGTGCAGCATGATAGCTGCCCTTAATACGGACACGGTGAGTCTCGACATTGGACAATTGACTCTTTCTCTGTCCTTTATTACTAGTAAACCCAAATCTCAATTCCATTGCATTTTGTTGAGATTTTTTTAGGAATACTTCTTACCTTTTGTAATATTCAATATTGCGAGGTTAAACAATGTTTAGGTCAATTTATCAGTTAATTTCAATAACCTATTTCTGCGTAGCAAATGTAAGGCATTTTGTAGTTTCCCAATTACAACTTTTATTCACCGAATTCCGATCATGTCTTCTGCCGCAATAGACGTTGCTCGTGAAACGTTTCGCCACACTTGCAGATTCATTATTTTTAACGGTTAAATTGTCTTTGTTTAATATAAAGCGAGCGAATAAAACTAATTTTACATCTAACGTGTCCGTGGTTCCCAAATTGTGTCTGCTGTTCATTTTAAAATACGAGTAAATAATTTAGGACAATATAATCTGGTTGTTCGATGTCAAAACATATTCGGCACTTCTCCTTACGAAGAACGTAATTTTTTTTAGTAGATATTGAAGAGCCCGATATACCTACCTAACAGTGTAAACAGTTTTTAATCTATCATAGAAAAGAGATAAACTAAATTGGCGAGGGTAATTTAAAAGACGGGTACTCGAGGAGTGGTAATTAGGTATTCATGTAAAATGTATGTGTGTTTTATGTGTTTTAGTGAAATATTATAAATTTATAAAATGCATAAAATTTTATATCCAACAGGAACTGTGAAGAGCAACAACTGAGAGAAAACATAACAAAGTATTTTAACGTAACAAACTACATGTAACAATATGACTATATTAACCTACATAGTAATTAGTTAAAGCGTCTCTAGCTTTAGATAGGAGTAATAAAATGTATTACTCCTATCTAAAACATTATGATTTGTTGGATTTTTTTTATTTTTTTGGCTACTTTTGCCATAAAACTAAAAAGTAAACGATAACAATGAAGTCACCGCAAATTTCAACTTTTCTCCAAAATTGGACATACCTACGGGGCGATTTATTGAGACAGCTAGGCCCGCCCAACAGATCCACTCCATAGGAGTGCAAAGGGCACACTGAGATGAACTTCATGGCAAACGCTTCTTAGTGATGGGCGACGTTTCGAAAACTGGTGACGGTAATTTCAGAAAGTGGCCGACATCTGTTCGTTTCGTTATAAACGCTATAAAATATAGATATTATTTATTAAAACCATATAAACGAAAGCTTTTGTAACTGTAGTTTACGTACCTACCTACATACATACATATATGTGTCGAATGCCATTCATTCGAAAGTTAAAAATGAAGAAAAATACAGTGAAAGATAGAGATACTTTAGTTCTTCATAGTTATTCAGACCGGAACCCTGTTTTCCCAATATTTGGAGAACTATCCTATTGTTTAATTTTAAATATTTTTTAATTTGATTTATTGACTGTACTTTAAAAATATTAGTAGCGTGGGAACGACGGACACTGAAGTGTAGGCAAACGTAAATAACGAACAAGGGACGAAACGAACCCTCGGGGACGAAGTGGAATTATTCAAAAAATAGCTGACAAACCATCTATTAAGTTACAGCATTAAATGCATTAATATGCGAATTAAAAATAAAATAAAAAAACTTTTAAAATCCACAAGAGACGTGTCGTTCTTCAGCCTCTACTAATAGCACAGAATAAATAATAGTACTAGCGTACTAATACTGAAAGAAAGTGCCCACTCTAAATTTTGATAATCTCAATCTATATTTTTTATGTGTATCCCCATAATTTAATTTATAAAAATCTCTTAATATTCTAACAATAATAGGACACTGACTGTTCAATGACATTGTTCAATTTTGAGAAACGACAAAGAGGCCCACATGGTCCGATAGATTGTGAGGTTGACACTACTCAGGGCTACGTAGGCTCAAAGATGTTCGGTGTTCTGCCCAATGGGCCACCGCAATGCCGCCCATTAGGTATGGTAATTACGTCCTAATGAGATTATCAGTCGTGCGATGAAAAGCAATCGTCTCGGAAGCGAGTCGGCCGGCCGGCACTCACTCGCGTACTGCGCACTAAGAGCGCAGTGAGCGTTCCATTTAGTAGCACTAATCACAGTGGACAAGTTGCTAACTTATTTCAAGCGGATGCAATTACGTAATGACGGAGCGAATAATAGCACGCGTGCTATTGCGCCCCCGAACCTAGTGAAGTATGAAAGTGAAATAAGAACGAGTCTTTCCCGAGGCCGATTACGCTCTAGACGGAGATCCAATGTCAGACAGATAATAAACGAGAAATTAAAATAGATGCATTTAGAAAAGAGAAGGCAGAAATAGTCCGCGCTGCAACCTTGTCGCGCCGCAACGTGTCTGCCGCACCGCAATGCCCTTCTCCGCCTCACCCTCGCTAACCTTCGAGTCCCACTGCGGGACACGGGTCCCACTTTTGCATAGGCGTCTGTTGCGTCAGAGCAGTGCGGGCGCATTCTCGCCCCATTAGTGGGTCGCTAGACATTCTCTCGCAGCTCTGTTGCAGCGCATGTGCACTCCCAATTGTATAACCGGTGAATTAGATTGTTCACCGCCTTACGTAACTGCCTTTCGGCGCATCATACGCGTCGCGACGCGTCCGGTGAACTCGGTGCGGGGCGGCGCTGGTGACACACTTGGCAAAAGCACAATATCATATAACGAACGCGCATCACTCGTCAACAAAGTCAACTTTGAAATCAATCCTGGACTTGACCGACCATCTAATCGAACATATCATTTACTCATTATTAAGATAAAGAAACAGCCCTGAAATTAAATGTTATAATCAATAGTAATGAATGTTATAGTTACATACGCCATCTAGTGCCGAAAATAAGTAAGATTGGTTTGGTTGTTTTCAGGCGATGCGGGGGTGGTGCTCGCGATTGTGCGGCGGGGGCTCGCGGTGGCGGCTGCGGTGGCTCGCGGCGCTGCTGTGCTGGGGCGCGCTGGCGGCGCTGGCACTGCCCCGGCTGCAGCCGCCGCCCGACGCGCACTCGCGCCCCGCGCCGCCCGCGCGTCTCCTGCTGCAGTCCGAGCCGGCGGCCTCCACGCCCGCGCTCGCCGCGACCCCGCAGCCGGCCGTCGACCAGCGGGTGCTCTCCGAGGACGAGCTGCGCGCGGACGCCGAGCGGCGGCTGCCCTCGCTGCCGCTCCAATACTGGCACAAGCACAAGGACGACAAGAATAAGTTCTACAAGAAGAAGGACTGCGCGCCCCTTCCCTCCATCTACGAACTCGAGTTCCACAACACCTACTGGCAGACGTTGCGCGCCAGCGAGGGCACCTTCCACTTCTACGGCGCTTACTTGGACGCGCGCAACACGTCGCGCATCGGGCCCGCCGTGCGCGTGCTCGCCGTGCACGACCGCATCAAGCCCGCCATAACGACGCATTGCCAGATCTGGTTCGAAGAGCGCGAGGCGCCCGTGGTGGTGAGGAACCTCGAGTACAAGTACGTGTGGAACAGCAAGTGGGGCAACTACCGCGACCGCGTGCTGCAGCCGTACATCCTGGCGTGCGTGTTGCCGCCCGACGTGCGCCACCTGGTGCCCGCTTCGGTCTCCATCGTGGAGAACGTGTGCGACCGCGCCGAAAACAATCTGCGCGTTCACTACGACCCTCCCGTCCCTCCGGCGGAGCGCAAGGAGTTCGCCGTGTGCGTCAAGGGCCTCGACTTCCTCCACGACGACCTGTCCGTGAGGCTCGTCGAGTGGATCGAACTGATTCGGTTGCTGGGCGCAGACAAGATCTTCTTCTACGAGCTGCAGGTGCATCCGAACATCACCAAGGTGCTCGACTACTACACGAGGCTGGGCGTCACCACCGTCACCCCGATCACGCTGCCGGGCGGTCAACCGAACCTCCCCGGCCTGCAACACATGTACTTGAAGAAGAAAACGACGCACAAGCGGCAGATGGAGCTGATACCGTACAACGATTGCTTATATCGGCACATGTACCGGTACAGGTGGCTCGCTCTCCTGGACATCGACGAGGTGATCGTGCCTCTGCTGGACGACGACTGGAGCTCGCTGATGCGGCGCGTCCTGCCGCTGGCGACGCCCGCCGCGGGCAAGCCGGCGCGCTCGTCGTACCACGCCTCGAACCTTTACTACTTAGACTCGCTGCAGCACGAGCACAGCTGGGAGGACGGCGTGCCGCGGTACCTGCACATGCTGCAGCACGTGTACAGGACGCGCAACTTCACCAAGCCCGGGCAGTACGTGAAGGCGTTCCACGAGACGGACCGGGTGCTCGCGCTGCACAACCACTTTCCCCTGGCCTGCCTCGGGGGGGCCTGCTCGTCGTACGCGCTGGAGACGCAGCACGCGCGGCTGCAGCACTACCGCGCCGACTGCGTCACGGCACTGAGCAAGTCGTGCGCCGAGCTGCGCGCCGAGCCGGTGCGCGACACCACCCTGTGGCGCTGGCGGGAGCCGCTGGTGGCCCGCGCGGACGCCGCGCTGCGGGCGCTGGGCTTCCTGTCGCCGCACCGGTGATGGGAGCCGCCTCATACGCTTAGTCTAATGTATTAAATGAAACTAGTATTAAACGTATTTTTATAGTTTTAAAAATGCGCCTCATTTCCCTTTCTTGCCATTTCATAATTATGGCAACGCAAAGATCCGAATCGATATGAATCATTTTGGCAAGACTGAACAAAGACATGTCGCTTGGAACAAACTTGGTTGTTATTGTACATTGTTTTACCAACGAAATAATAGATGGGGGAAAAAGTTTCTTTGCATTTACATTTAATTACAGTATTTATGTGCCATTTTGTGCGATGACTTTTTGCCATCTTGTAGGTAGTGCTGTACATAATCCCTTTGCTGTAGAAATTTTGGGATTTCTGATCAAAAGAACGCGACAAGTAGTTTTGGCAGTCCTCTCTTAATGTTAACCTGACATTGCCTAAAGAATTCTGAAGAGACCGAAACAGGTGGAAATCTAAAGGTGCAAGATTAGGGCTATATGGCGGATGCATTAACACCTCCCAATTTAGAGAGCCAAACTCTCTTAATTTTTGCTGAGAGGCTAAAAATATGTGTGCTCTAGCGTTGTCGTGATGAAAGACCACACCCTTTCTATTGATCAATTTCGGCCGCTTTCTCTCAGCTTCTTGCTTTAATCTCATCAGTTGTTGACAGTAGAGATCCGAATCGATGGTTCTGGCCGGCGGTAAAAGTTCATAATGAACAATGCCCTTCCAATCCCATCATACACACAGCGTCACCTTATTGCGAGTTAACCCGGGTTTTGGCACAATCTGTGAAGCCCAAAGATGTTGTATTAGTCTGTACCTATAGATGGATCACAAAATGCAGCAATAATTTATTCTTTCTAACACCTTCAAATTGCCATAAGATTGAAAGAGACATACATATATAATCTGTCGGGTCGAAGTTGAGTGAATGTCTCCATTTTGACTATACAATGCAAGCTAAAGTTATAGCGTATAATAAGTGCTGTGCATTTTTATTGATAACTGGATATCGTTGATATAAATTTTAAATATATGACGGATAAAAAGTATGGCTAAATGCGTTTCGGTGTACTGTTTGATTATTCAATATAAATAAAATGTGGGTGCGTACTGGTACTCGCCGCATTGCTAATCGGTTGTATGAGATTGTATGCAACCTCTCGCATTTATTTCACCAAAATATTTCAAAAGAATAGTTATTTTTTGAGTAGAAATATTTAGAATCCATCCTTAAGGGGTAGAACGGGAGTAGGATTTTATTACGAGAGAAAAAAAAACTCGATAATCTTAAAGTTTTATTTTTAGAAACGATATCACAGATTGGATAATCTGTGATATCGTTTCATTTTAATCTGTGATATCGTTCATCTGTGATTCGTCAACATTTTAATTTAAAGACTTGCAGTTAATGTTGACGCTTGGGTATCCACGTATTTATTAGTAAGTTTTCTTTTTCTGGGTAATTTCTGAAAAGAAATAGTTTTTGGTTATTAATGATTCAAAAGATTTTCATAATTTTCATAGATTGAAGCATAACTTCTTTATAACTTATAGATATTACTTACTGGTTTACACGATGGTGGTAATTTTGGGAATATTGTCGGCACTGCATACGAGTGTAGAATTTTACGCTGATATCCTTGGCGAAAGCAAGAATCTTCAAAGTTCATCGAGCTTCTTGTATATTGCGAAGCTCTCCAATCGTCGACTTTTCTTACATTTTTTGTCCACGTTTTTTTTTAAATCGATGTCGGTGGGAAATCTGTTATAAATTGATAAAAATTACTTTCAACCTGCAGTGAATGCTAGAAATTGTCAACACTCTACTAAAAATAAATTAGTTATCGATATCGATAAACTTATCAAGATCAGACTACAGCACTATAAAGCAAGACAAATGTCAAATATTCCGATTAACTTTGGTTTTTGTAAATTTTAGTTATAAACACCAGCTTTTCTTTAAATAAATCAACCTTAGAGCTGTGTATGCATGTACAATGATTCATTTTTAGTAAATAATTATAAAAATTTGTTTACAAAACACCAAAATTAATGAGTGCGAGCTGTGCGACTTACCGTTGAAATGATATGTTTCCATTATTCTCCTTCAAAACACCCACTCTACTTGGACAAACGGGAACAGTACAAGCCATTCTTGGCAAGCAACAGATTTATGAAATCACACTTTCAGATTTTTAAGTATTTTAAATCACATAAAGCTAAACGCGCTTGTTAACCAGCATGATATAAACAAATATGACGTTGCCTCTTTTATGGCGCGCAGCGTTTTAAGACGTCATATTCGGCTATTGTTATCTCTTTTTAACATACGACATGCAGCCATTAGAAAGACGGGTATCGAGTATCGAAGGAATCTTCAATTTTTATTGTTCCATCTATACACTAATACAATTATCTTTGGTGAAGCCTGACCGACCTTTCATCGCGACTTTTTCGCACATTGTTGTCGTACGTGATCTACTTTTCATTACCATTTGTCAATCTCTCCAAAAAAGGTTCTATTTCATTACGTTTCAATAAAGAATCGCAAATGAGTACACGATTCATAAGGTCTCTTTCAGTGAGTTCGTGTAGCACCCAAATACCGAGATTTTTTATGTACCTAGCTTTTTTCAAATGGGTCAAAACTGTTTCGTGGTCAGTTCCCAGTTCTTCAGCTATGTCGTAACTACTGATATGTCGATTTTGCTCCACTTTTTCAAAAATTGCGTCCATTTTATCCGTAACAGGGCGACCAGAGCGAGATGCATCTTTGATATCAAAATTCCTGGATTGAAAACTCTTAAAGCAACTTTGTGCTACTCTTGCTGACACTGCACTAGGTCCATAAAAGTCACGTTTTATTTTCGCGGCTTGCGATGCATTTTTTCCTTTTCTTAATAAAATTTTAAAATGTATGGAATTTCTTCATTAGATTCACTCATTTTGATAGAATGAAAAACAGCTGGAAACAACATTTTACTAATTTGTTTGTTTCTTTGAAATGTAACTAGGGTAAATGGGCATTTACTAGGTAAGCGTGGTCCCCGCTTACCTAATCGACCAAGAGTTTTGTTTGTATCATGTACTATGGCTAAGAAGTGGATAAGAAAATGACGTGGCTTAAATAAATATTGAGCAGTAAAATAGCAAATGAAATGGGCAGTTCGGAATTAGTCGGCAAGAAATCTCATTTTAAGCAATTCTAAAAACAATGTCGGGTAAAATGTAGCCGTTTCAGAGATTAGCGTGCACAAAAATTTTAAAAACTATTTTTTTGACTTCGGTAACATAAGTACAAAGTGTACGATTTTTTTTAATATTTAATGTAGAGACGGCTCGTTTAAGATTTTATTATAATATATGTATATAGATGATTTATCTGTTTTTTTTTTTTAGTAAATTTAAGTTACAAAAAAGAAATGACTCGCTTCGATTGCTTAATACGCTACGACAATGATAGTTATTTTTAATTTGATAGGATTTATATAATAGTTGCTGGAGAATTATAGCTCCCTTATAACTTGTGTCAAGGTTAGTTGACAAGTGAGTAATGACGCGACATCTGTCGCACGGTCGATGACTAATCGCTGCAATTGCTCTTGTCAAATTGCAGGCGGTTGAATCGATTGCTTAGAATTTGCTTAAATTGCGAAATTTGCTTAGAAGCAAAAATGGACTTATTATATAATAAGAGCAGGTTTGGCTTTCTTCCTCTTTCGTCCGAGGGGAACGTTCTCGGCTTCGGCTTCGGCTTCTGGAGGCACGGCGGAACTATTTGTCTAACTACCATTCTGTGGTGATATTGTACGATGAAATAACCGGCTAAGATTCTGAATGTTTAAATTCCCTTAAAAAAATGGTACCTATTTCGATATAAGACCATTAATCGGTTACCACGCATCCATACTACAATATTGTAAATGTGAAAGTAACTCTGTCTGTCTGTTACCTTTTCACGCCTAAACAACTGCAATTCATCTGAAAAAAGTACTGTCCCCGAGTGATCATATAAAAATATAAATGCAACGCCTGAATGAATTACTGCTCATTTACTTTTTCGCCAGGCGTTATATTTTTTATTTTTCAGCGCAACATATTTCCGCTGACTATTCAGCCGATAATTTAAACAAAATAGGTCATATATTTTTTAAATTTAGATTAGATAAACAAAATGTCACCTATCCTATGAAACACTGACTAACTAAACCATATCCGTCATTAAAGCAAAGTTGCTCATCTAATCCCGATACTTATAACAATAACACTCCGAGAACATTTTGAATTTACTTCTTTTTAAAATGGAGATTCCAGTTCATACAATTTCTAAAATAGTGCAAAGAACTTTTACGCCAGGGCCGTCCATCATCGTCCACATACAAGACGGCCGCCGATTGGTCAATCGGACATGATGACCTCGAGATATTTCGACGATGCAACCAGTTGTAACCCTGTAGGTAATCCAAGAGTAATTTATATTGATTAAATAAAATTTGCAAATAAAAAGTTACTTACGAGACTACAAACATTGTCTTCACCTCTGAGCTGACATTGGATCGGAAAGCTATTGCATGTTCTTTTAAATCAAAAGAGAGATAACAACAGCAAATGCTGCAGCGTGAACCTTGGATGTTGCGTGGATAAAGTTGGGTGTTCATGTATACAACTGGACAGCGAACAGACGATCCTTTTGCAACAAACACGTCAAAGCTCCTCTTTTCAATTTTCTTGCGGGAAGTTCAACTTTTCATATTATGTAACTACCAAAATTACAATTTTCTCTTTATATCGCTGTTTTTTATGACCAATGACATCTGTCTAGAACTTTTTACTTAAGTACCTACATTACAAAAATCTGAGGCATCCTTAAATAACACAATATGGTGATTTTTACAGCATATCTGCTTACTTTTTCACTTATCTCTATGAATTTTTTTTTCGAAACTTGGGATTACTGTATCTAGAGAAATATCAAAGATACTATTTATATTTCTATTTTAATGTAGGTAAGTAATTGAAAGCAAATAAAATACTTCTTTAAGGGCTTCACTGAGGCAAATGACATTTACTATAGAATTCGCTGGCGGCGGAGACGATTCAACAGGCCTAGAAATGATGTTTTTTTGTTTTTACCATTAGAACAATACACAAAATAAAAATTTTTATTAATACAATTTTTTAATCTGATATTAACTTATTAATAGGTACAGGATTCATATGCGTGCAATAAGCCGTTTTCGAGAGAATTTTCAATAAAAGTCAAATTCTTCTCCTTGGATAGGAGGAGGGAGATCATTCCAGCACTTGGACGCCGCAAACCTGAAACTTCCTCGGAAGGCCGCGGTTGGGCCATTGGAGCTTCCTGTATAGGTAGGACGGCGTTTCATGCCGCATCACCCCAAACAGCAGAGCGGCGAGGTGGAGGCGTCGGCGTGCAGACATGTTCAGCAGGCCAGCGGCGCTCAAGTACGAAGTGACATGGGAACGAGGAGGGATGTGAAAGCAAAAACGAGTGCATGCGTTTTGCACTCGTTGTATCGACCTCTTAGAGCGGCCAGTGATGCAGCCATACACGACATCACAATAATTTAATCTAGATAATATAAGCGACTTATTATTAAATATTATTAATTTATTATTATTAATTTAGACCTTATTATTAATTACCTATAGGTATTATGTCCCTTTTGGAATAGCGAAATCGACAAAAGGGATCAAACTTAAGTCGAATCACAAAGACTAAACGGTATACACCTCTTACTTTTCGATATTGAAATACAATAATGCTCCAAAATTTTTTGGAAATAATTATATTTAATTTGTGTTCTCTCTTTAGAAATAATGTGTTGTATTGTGGAGACCTGGCCTCGATTGTTATCATTTGTGACTGAAAGTTGTCGCACAGGTCGCGACGCAAGTGGACCTTTCATGCAAAAGAATTTTAATAGAATTGGCATCGAAACGCATATTACATAATAGGCACTACAAGACTCGTTGGAGACAAAATGTGCGATAAAGATAACCAATCTCATCACACTTAAACATAGAATTATGATAAATAGTTAAAAAGGGTAAATTCACCTAATTATATTACTTACAATTAAGGCCAACGAAATGTACTTCAGACAAAAGATGTAAATTATTTTAAAAATCTGCTCTTATCGTAACTTTTAGTAATGAGTGTGCCCTCCCGAAGCTTAGATTGCATGATCTCGGTCAAATAGCTCACGTTTTCAGCTGGAATCTCTCCTCGGGCAGTTTTTATTGTATTAATCGGCTGCTGCTGGCTGTGGATCTCTTGCTCATTGAAAATCAATGCTAAAAACGCCATAAAGAATGGCCAGCATCTGGTCTCGGACACTACAAGCAAAGAGTTCTCATAATATAAAGAGTTCGTAACATCGATATTTTGCTACTTATCAATTATTTTGTTAAATATGATACGTATAAGTTGTACGTTAACTAGTGGACCCTACTTTGTTTTGACTACTATATACCTACATTGGGCACACTATATATATTTTCGGAACTTTTTAAACATAAACAATATTTAAAAAGTATTTACAAAATTTGAAAATGGAACTCTTTGGCTGTAGTTTGTTGCAGTTTGTTTCATCTGACTGTCAATTATTTTAAATTGTGGGGTCATTTAAAAAATTAATGTTTTAAATTTAAAAAAATTCTACGATTTTAAGTTTAATTTGACAGCTCGCAAGAGCTTCGCTTGGCTTCAAACCGTTTTTGGCGATTAAGCACCATCCAAAAAGACTATTTATAATTGATTTGCAGAGTTCAAACGCCGCCGTCGTGATGGTCGCCCGTCCGCAGTTGTGAAACATCGATGCTGTGCGCCGTATCATCAAAATCTCATAGGATCTACCATGAGTTTTGGGCATGAGTGAAATACAATAAATCCTGCACAAACATTTTGATGTGAAAAAGCTGTGCTCTCGGTGGATCCCGCACAATTTGACTGAGTCGCGTCACTTTGATGCTAAGCAGATTCAACGGAGGGGGTGGCAAATTTGGTGTGGAACATAGTAACAAAATAGCACTCGAGCGTAAGGATCTTTCAAGATGAGCCGAAACCAACCAAAGTAGCGTGGGCGAAAAGTGCTCGTGAGCAGATCATTGCTGCTTCTAATATGTCTGTTCTGTACATATAATTTATACATATATTAATAAAATCGTAACATGAAATAGTTTTTCAAAAAAACAATTTATACACGTTGTACTTATGTTACAGAAGTCGAAAAAATGGTTTTTAAAATTTTTCTCTGTTTGTCTGTGCGTCTGTGCATTCAAATCGGTTAAGAAACGGCTTAACCGATTTGAATGCGGTTTCCACTGATGTTAGCAAGTTTCCCGTATCATTTAGTGTTTGTTTTATTCCAATCGGTTTACAAACAAAAAAGTTACGCGCTACCCCGTATACCACGCGTACGAAGTTGCGGGCTCGGCTAGTTTTCCACTTGGCCACTGTTGCTACACGACCATTTGTTTGCCGGAAGTTATTGACGAACTCCCTAATAATAATACCGTAAATGCCATATCATATTGCACCGATTTTATTAGTCAGAACCTCCTATCACTAAGTTTGATGAGTTCACCCTACGTGCGAATGAATTGCAGGTTGAATCACAGCTCTCAAGCGAAACGTGCGCTCAGAGTCCGTTTATCTTATTTTTTTTTTAGTATCTTTGTTTGAGTCTATCATTCCGTTACTTCTACATTATTACTAATCATTACGAAGTCCGGAAAAAACTGACAAATGATCTTACTTTCCTTTCATTGACAATGGAGATATTACATACCTAACCTAAAATGACTGAAAAAGTGGTATGGCTGGGGCGAAACGGCTCTTCATCTAGTCAGTCAGTTAGTCAGTAACTAAGAATGCTTTAAACGTGCTTACTTATACAATAACTAATGACAAATAATAAATATACCCATTGAAATAAAAAAAAAAGAACTTTTTCCGAGTCTTTTGGGCTCAATATAAAACTCGCATAACACGAGAGTTGCTACTTTGAGCCACTAATGAAAAAACAAACATTAATAATACCGATTGTTACACTTTACGTTGGAACTAATTTTCGAAGGAGTTGTTCCACTCCGATTGAGGTATCTGTAGAACATGGTTTTTAAACGTTTTAACAGGTTATTCTGCCGACGAAAATCGTTTACCACGCATTTTATTTTTGATTTTTGGAAACAAAAAGAAATTCGTTTGTTCGTTCCGATGTGTCATAATGAAGAACGATCGCCTCCTTTTAGATTTTTTCCGAATTTCTCTGAAGACTTCTGGCAAACAAACGGCCGTGTTCTATTCAAAATTGACCGTCCTACGATTCTCCGACGGCACTGTCGCCACACGACCGGCAATTCGGAAGAAACAGCCAATGATTCGCTTCGATGTGCTTTTTCGGCGAACAAATTTTGTTGGTTTGCTGTGGATCGCTGTTTTATTTCAGGCTCATATGCATAGATCCATGATTCGTCACCTGTATAGGTAAACGTTCATTGCACCAATCGACGCGAGCTTACTTTTGAGCGTTTGTCAAATTTTGCTGTCATACTCTAGTCATACTGATGCCCAGAATTGTCTCTAACTCACGGTATGTTAACTCACATGTCGGTCTTGCATTATCAGTTCAGGCATAGCGTCGATTCTTTTCTGGCACAATTGATTTTGGACGACCTTTTTTGGATACATCCTGGAGGGAAG